>JAMXBB010000007.1:63429548-63450151 GCA_024138015.1 Lumnitzera littorea | reverse complement strand
GGGGGGGGGGGGGGGGCATGGGAGACCAACAGGCGAGAAAGGAGATTTTAAAAGTTTACCCTAACTATGACCTTTAATGTTTTGACTTTACTAACATCAATGACAATGACACAAGCAGTGGCAACGAAGAAGTCAGTAAAGAAGTAAAGACTGAGGTTCAAAGGCAGGGTGACAATGATGAAGCCAATGTTGAAGCTCCTATCAATGACAAGGAACGATCATCTAAGGAGACCCCCTACATTTGTAAAGAGACATCTACCTGCTCCAAAAACCCCAGTACCGAAAAAGAAGTAAGCTCCAAGAGTATTCCATCTTCTTCTGATAAGGACAATTCTTCCACCCAAACAAAGAACAAGAACATCCAAGATTCTTAAGATTAGCCATTAATTTGTACTTTATTTTGTATATGTTATATGGACTAGATATGGTCGGGATGTTGATCATTTATTGTAATGTGATATTCGGCCTTTAAGCCCTTTGTTTCCAATACATTTCATTTCACGAGCAAGTTATTAGTTTTTGGTATGTTTTATTTCACATGCATAATAGATGTCTTTTTAAAGGCATAACATTCATTAGTCGCATAAGATGAGAACTAGTGTGTTTTTTTTCTTAGCCATGAGATTACCTGTTAAAAGGCATAATAGAGTTCGTTATTTAGCTTCTCAGCATACTTTTAAATAAGAAATTGATGTTACTTGTTAATAATTATTAAGCTCATTGACCATTATAGGTCTGAACTCTTTAAATATTGGTTCTTCGCTATATAGCTAAAACTTTATTAATTCGTTAATCATGCGCTATTAGGAATGAAAATGACGAGGAGTAATGATACTCATAGACTTGAAATGAACATTTCACAATTGAAACAAGACGTAGGTCATCACGTTACAACGTTTAACAATAAACTATAACATCAAAGGAACTAAGCAAAGTAAAACTTCAAATTATCAGCATTCCATGCTCAAGGGATGATCATCCCATTTAAACTTTCTAGTCAATAGGCCCCTTCGCCTACGACTTCCCAAATCTTAGTGGGATCCTCCTAATTCATACCGAGCTTCCCTTGATTATCTCGTACACCAGTTGCCTTTAATTTTCTATAAACCAAATCTCCAAGCCAAAATACCTTATGTTTGACCTTTTGATTGTAATATATGGCTGCTTTATACTGATATACAGAAACTCTCATCCTTGCAACATCTCTTATCCCTTCAATTGTGTCTAAGTTGGTCGTAAGACCGACTTCATTGGCCATTATGTAAAAGTTCTACGTAGGAAGATTGGGCAGATCCAATTCAATCGGCAATACAACTTCTGACCCATATGCCAGTCTAAAGGGTGTTTCTCTTGTTGAAGTCCTATAGGTAGTCTTATACCCTCATAAAACATTCAACAGTTCATCAGGCCATTTACCCTTAACTTGGTCAACTTTCCTCTTCAAACTATGCAAAATGATCTTATTAACGGCTTCCACCTACCCATTGGTCTAAGGATGAGCCACTGATGTGTAATTTAAACAAATGCTATGTCTTTCACAAAATGCTCAAAATTTATCATTATCAAACTGTGGTCCATTATTAGTGATTATCATAAATGGGACTCTAAATCTTGATATAACGAAGTTGAAAACAAAACCTTCAACCTTTTATTTAGTGATTCTAGTCACTACTTCAACCTCCGCCCACTTTATAAAATAATCCACAGTAACTATGACAAATTGCTGCTAGGTTGTAAACTTTGGAAATGGTCTAAGTATGTCTAAGCCCCACTAGGCAAAGGGCTAAAGAATGGTGAGGTTGTGTAATTCGATAGAAGATGCATATCTCAATGCCTCATGTTTCTAGCATTACCGATATTACCAAACAAAGAATCTCGCATCTTCCTTCATAGTCGACTAATAATAGCTGAGTCACAATATGTAGAAATATAAGGTTTGACCTCTCACATGGTTGCTACAAATACCATTGTATAATTCAAACAGTATTTATTGTGCGTCCTTCAGTAGAAGTAACAAAGGTAAGGTTGGGAAATGTCACATTTGTATAATCGGTCATCTATTAACGTATAATTCATAGCTTGATACATCAACCTTCAAGCATCTTTTCTATGATCAGGGAGAATACCGTCCTTCAAATAGTCTATAATTGGGTCCATCCAAGACTTCTCCTTTGGGTAGGGAGCCAACTTGCAACTCTGCTCAACAGTTTATAAGCTCTTATTGGGGAGATACTCAATAAAGAGCTTGTCATTTAAATTAAGGAGTGCCATACTAGCCAACTTTGACAACTTCTCAACAACAATGTTTCTACTTCTTGGTATTTTTTTCAATTGAAAAGGATTGAAACTCTTCATTGAGTGTTTGTACTATCAGTAAGTACTTGCTCATTACTTCTTCTTTTACTACATAACTCCCTTTGACTTGATTCACAACAAGTTATGAGTTGGAAAAAAACTTTAACTTTCCCAGTACCAACTTCCTTCGACAATTTGAGTCTAGCTATTAAGGCTTCATACTTGGCTTCATTGTTGCTAGTTGGAAATCTAAACTTCAAAGTGTAATTAACTTTCACATTGTGGTATCCTTGTAGAATGAGACTTACACCGCATCCTTCTTTAGTAAAGGAGCCTTCAATATATAGATTCCATATCGGCTTCTCGGCTATCTCTATGCTATCCTTTTCACTGGTGAATTCAACCACAAAATTTGCCAATACTTGAGCTTTTAATGTCGTTCGGGGTTTGTATTGTACACCATAGGCACTTAACCCTAAAGCATACTTCATCATCCTCCCTGAGGAGTCTGGTCGCCAAAAAGCTTGTTGCAAAGGTTGATTAGTAAGGACAACAATTTGTTGTGCCTTGAGGTATGGCTTTAACTTTCTAGCCAAGAGAACCACCACCAATACAAATTTCTCAATTTTTATATATCGGTGTTCAACCCTTGCAAAACAGGGCTCACATAATAAATCAACCAATGCTCTCTATCTTATATTCGAACCAAGATAGAGGAAAGTGCTTAGTTGCTGACTAATAAATACAGATACAAATTTTCTTCCAAAAAGAGAGTCAAGAGTATTGGTGATGATACGAGAAACTCCTTCAACTCGTTAAACACTCTTTCATACTCGTCCGTCCACCTAAAATCTTTTAGATTCTTTAAGATTTTAAAAAACTCCATACATCTATTGGCACTTTTTGACACAAATTTGTTTAGGGCAGCTATCCATCTAGTAAGCTCCTGAACTTCCTTAACTATGCAAGGAGACTTCATGTTCCAAGTGGCATCAATTTTCCTTAGGTTTGCTTCAATGCTATGCCGAGTGACCATATAACCTAAAAATTTTCTTAAAGTAGCACCAAAAACACATTTCTATCAGTTCAACTTCATATCGTCCCTCTTCAAAGTGCTAAATGTCTCCTTAAGATCAATAAGGTATCGATTTTCTATCATACTTTTTCACTATCATATCGTCGACATATACTTCAACGTCACGATGAATCTGAGGCTTAAACATCTTAGTGACAAGCCGTTGATAGGTTGCACTAACAGTTTTTAGCACAAAGGGTATCACCATGTAACAATACATCCTAAAGTTGGTGACAAAGGACATGTGAACCTCATCTTCCTCATCCATTTTAATTTGATTGTAGCTGGAAAACGCATACATAAAAGAGAGTAAGGCATGTCAAGCAGTTGAGTCAACTATCTGATCTATTCTCAATAAGGGGAAGCAATATTTAGGATAAGCCTCATTCAAATCTGTGAAGTATATGCACATAGGCAACTTGCTATTAAACTTCTTAATTAGCATACAATTGGCTAGCCAAGTAGTCTCTTAATGAACCCTACCTTTAGCAACTTTTGGACTTCTTCTTCTATGGCTACCTGCCATTTAGGAGAAAAATGCCTTTTCCTTTGCTAAATCACCTTTGTATTGGGATCAATTTGAAGTTTGTGTATTATAACATTTCTAAGGATACCCGACATATCTAAAGGAGACCATACAAACGCATCGATGTTGTCATGTAAAAAGTTGATCAAACTTTGGCGAATGTCTGCCGACAAAAGTTTCCCTATCTTTGTAGTCCTCCCTAGATCGTTTCCTAACAAGATTTCTTCTATCTCTTCTTCAGCATTTTCTATGCTAACTGATTTTTGTTCCGAACAAGTTTCAACTTGAAAAATTTATTTACGGCGTAATACCCTTATATACAAGGATCTTGCTAACTATTGACCCCCTTTACATACACTAACTCCTATGGGGGTGGGAAATTTGGTCTTGAGATGTGCAGTAGAAGGGACCATACCGAATAAATGCTGACATGGTTGACTCATGATCATATTATATAGGGACCAACACTTAACAATAAGGAAATCTACCTTGTCTTCTGCAATGTGCTCATCATCTCCAATCTAGATTGAGAGAGAAATTAATCCGCTAACTCGAATGTGTTGATTATTGAAGGCATATGAATCATAGTCATAAGATCTCAACTGCACTTTGATTTTCAACCTGATATGATCAAAAGCATGTTGAAAAATAATATCTACCAAACTTCTAGTGTCAACAAGTATTTTTTTTACCTCAAAGTTGGTAATTCTTGTACTAATTATGAGTGTATCATCATGAGGCTTTTGAACACCCTTGAAATCTTCTTATGTGAAAGAAATTGAATTGTCGACCTTAACCTTCTTACCCCGTACATTTCAAACATAATTTACTACATTAGTCAAGCCCGAAGAGCTTAATCAACCTAAGGTAGAAAGTCCGCCGACAATAATTTTTGTTATACCATTTAATGCTTTACTACTGCTTCCATCTCTTACATCTTTCCAAGCTAAGAAGGCCACATGATATTCTCCTGCTCTTCATGTCTCCTTTGTGTTGATCACTCAATATTCTTGGCATCATGTGCGAGAAACTCACTCAAATACCCTCGTTGGATTATATCATCAATTGCACTCTTGAGTTGGATACATTCATCAATATTATGGCCCATATCATGATGGAAATCACAATATTTATTAGAATTTCATCATGAAGGATTTCCTCTCATCCTTTCTGACCATTGTAACATGCCCCTTTGATCGTGCACTTCCATTAATATGTCTTCAATTAGACAATTAAGTGGCGTTGAACAAAAAATGTAGGGATGCATGGCCTCTTTTTCTCAACATTATATCAATTGGAACACTGATCATCATTTGTTTTGAGTCGATCTTTTGCACTTTTCTTCTTGTTGCCTTTTCAATCTCCTCTATTTTGATTAGCCTCTCAGCGAGCTTTAATGCTGTCTTCTTGACGGATGTAAGATATGGCTTTAGCCTTGATCTTAGCAAAAGTTTTCAACTTATTTTTTGCCAAAGACTTGAAAAAGTTTTCATGGGGTTTAACTCCATCAATAACTATGTTGAGAGCAATGCTCATGTATAGCTCCAGAATCTGGACTATCTCGGCCATAAATCTGGCCATATAGTCCCTGATAGATTTGTTTGATCTTTGTTGGAACACTTCTACCAAATCTTTAAAACATGAGATTGTATTCGACTTCAGATGTTTAAACCATGTACTAGCAGTGTTCCTTAATGTCGAGGGAAAAGCTTAGCAACCCATGGCATCATTTAAGCCATACAACTTAGCCAAGGTGCGATAATATTCAAGATGATCTTCAAGGTCCCTTGTTCCATCATAAGTCTCAAATTGTAGCAACTTAATATTACTTCATCTAAAATTTTAGGGATAAAAGGACTCTTCTTTATTTGGAATTTGTTTACTCGTCGTAACAGGGGTGCTAACATACGAGAGTCCCGCATGATGCACCTATTGTGGTTGCTTTCCTTTCTCACTTTTCTTAAGAATAGGGCTAAAGGTTCAAATGTAACTTCAACTTGCTTTCTCAATATTTCAAGAGAATAGATTGAATCACCACTATTCTCGGCATTGTTATCGCCGTATACTTGGTTTTGTTTTGGGTAGACATTTTTATGGAGCAGGTTAAGGATCTCATCATTTTTTTTTTTTATTAAGTTCTTGGTTTTCTTTCTCTAAGTTTAGACAAAGTTGCTCCAACTTAGTCAAGCGCTATTCGTCAATATGCCCACTTCCTCCTATTTGGTGATGGGGTAAAGAACTAGTACTTGCGCTATTTACCATTCTTGTTTTTGCCATATAGGTGTATAATGAAAAACAAACGGTGCCAAATGTTGTCAGGTGATTTTAGGAAGAATTGTGTTCTTGCAAATGCATAAACAAAAGCTAAGTGGAACCAAAGCTTGTCCAGTGGATAAGAGAGTTCTTACAATGCTTTCTTTTCATATTTATAGGCAAACATCGGGCGTCTAAGATAGCAGTTAATCATTGATAATAGGCCATGTAGAGAGCTTGTAATTAAGTATATGCCTAAAATATAGGAATAATGAGTAGTTATGTAATAAGATCGTACTAGATCATAACCATTAGCCTAATTTCCTAAGTTCAAACTGGACATATTAACAGGCTAGGCTCTAAGGCCTATCAAGTGGACTAAGCCTTAGTCGGCATCAGCTAAGAATGGAATTAGTCACTTTCTTGTCAGTTAGATGACCGAGTAATATTTGAAGGTAAAATCCGACTATTAACATCTCTATGTACATAATTTTTCTATAACATGAAGTGTCCCATAAATATTGCAGTAAAAATAATTTTAAAAAGGCCAAATCAAAGAAAAAACTAAAAAGGTAAAAATAGTACTTATTTACTATTTATTCTTTTCTTAGGTTATAATCATCTCCCTTCAATTTGTCAATAGCGATTGTTCCCTTAAAAACTAACACCTTTGACTATAGTCCTCATCATGTTAGGGACTATTAAAAAAATAAATAAATAAAAACAGGAAGAAATGAGAACCCACAAAAAAAAGAGAGAATTTTGATTCCTTCTTTAGATTTTTCTCTAAGCTGTCAATTGTTGTTACTTTACTAATTTTCACTCATTTGTTGCATTAGGTTTAATCCTATTGTCATGTCAGCTATGTTGATGGGGTGTATGCCACACTAATAAGTAAGTATACCTAGTCAAGTTATGGTATAAAAAAATGGATTTTGAGTCTAAGTGTCAATCTTGTAAGGAATCATAAATTGGAGTATATCTAATTATTTTTAATAGTATTACCTTGAAATTATTCAATTACCTAACTTTAAACAACAAGAGATTTAATAGAAAAAATTAAAAAAAAAATAGTAAAAGTGGCAATAATAAAATAAAGGATTAAGATAAAGGTAAGGAAATCAAATACAAAAAAATAACTAAGAACAAAAACAACAAAATGAATAAATAACTTAATTTAATTAATAAAGGGATAACATTTTCCTTAGTAAATCTTTATTGTTGTTTACTATCTAGTCTTAGGTGATTTATCCAATCTAAGTTGCTATATTGGACTATAGAGATTCTTATTACAAACTAACTAGAATGGTGTCTTTGGGTAATTCCTAATCTTAAAATCCTCTCTATCTTACTCGCTTCTGAATAAAACATCTTAAGATCGCATGACACTCTTGAATCCTACTATTAGGTTTCCCTAGTCTGGAAAAACCAAGTAATAAACATTTTAGCTAGCTAGTTTCATTTAATTGTGTCGGTCAATTATACTGCATGTTCTCACAAACACTATAGTAAAATCTAGCAATAACTCAATCACTAGTATATTAAATTAAAACAAACAATATAAACAACATAATTAGATAATAATATGCAAAATCATAACTAAATTTCATTAATAAAAATCACCCTTAGAACACTAAGGTTCAACAACGATATATTAAGTACTCAAAGTAAAAACATAATAAATGAAAGAAAACAAGAAGAGAGAAGCCCCCTTGGCAATTCTATATCCTAATAACTTGTGCTCTAAAGGCTCTCTATAACTATAGGTCTACATGTCTATTTATAAGAAGTAAACTTAGAATTACAAAGAAAACCAAACAAAAATGGAAGATTTGAAAATCATTGCAAGTCCATGCTTGAAGTATACGATCATGAAGCTTAAGTGTATACTCACACTTCGTTTGCGATCTTGAAATTTCAATGGAAAATCATGACGAGGGGATCATAGGTAAGGACCATGGTTGCAGTCCTTTATCGTAATCTCTACTAGACTTCATTCCTTAATCAAAACTCATTTGCTTCACTCCTTATTAACTGTTATGATCCAAGTATATAGTACTAGAATAAATATAAATAATCAATAGATAAATGTATAATTTTATAGAAGCTAGTACTTTTTACTAGATATTAACAGTAGTTTTAATAGTTATAATAGTAACAAATTAGGAACTACAGAATTTCAATGATCACTCTAAATAATTCAAAGTTAGTCACAACACTTAAATAGAAACTAAACTAGAGATTAAAGCAGATATAAATTAATCAAGAAAAAGTTATAGAGATTTTCTTACTCTAATTTAAGAGGAGAGAGATCTTCCTTAATTATTTTTATATTGAAACTAGACTAAATGCATATTACATCAATTCATCTTTTCATTATCCCTCTACTTCTTTCAATTTTCATTAGAAGGCTTGTTAACTCAAATTGACTTCTTATTAAAGCTTTATTAGCATTGGGAAAATACTTCGTTCTTTCGACGAACCAAGGCCGATCCTTACTAATTTAGCTCTTTTTTTAATTAGTTTAGTAATTGTTAGTAGGAAAGTACCTTACTCTTTTAAGGGACCAAAACTAATTCTTAACAACTTTAATTAATTTCACTTTTGTGATTAGCAGCAAGAAAGAGTATTGCTCTTTTAAGGGACCAAGATCGATCTTAGCAATCCTTAGCAATTATTTTAATTCAATTATTCACTTAATACCTCAACCTCCAACTGCTTTGATTTTTCAAGCGAATTTCAAATAACAAATCTCTTTTGTTCATCCAATCTAAAAGTTTTTTAAGAAGAAAGATAGATAACCATTCGCTAAAATCAAGCTTATAAATCAAAATAACTACTCCTCAACTTATTCATATCTATCATAATCCTAAGTTTAAGTCTAAACTTAAGTGATAGGAAACTTTGAATCCTATAGATTTAATCATTGAGATTCAGCAAAGTGTTCTAAATTTATAAAAGATGTTAGCAAATTCAAACAAAAAAAAATTATGCTTTGCTTAATGTATACAGGGGATGCAAATTTCAAAGATTTTCTAGAAAAGTTGCCAAAGCTTAAGTGAGTTCGTATTAGCATACATAATATATCCTTCGCCCATATTTAAGTTGTACATTATCCTCAATATACATAATCATGCAAATCAAGATTCTAGTGGAAAAAAATAAAAGTAACAATAACAACAAGAAAGGAAAAGAAAACCAAGACTTCCCTAGTTTTAGCATTGATCCTCATGAAAAATTGAAGTCCAAAAGTTAAATTCCATCGAACCATTAAGCAAATGGTTCTCTTTGCATCAAAACAAGCTAACTAAAGAAAAATGAAAAGAAAAAGTTAAACTAAGCAAAGTAACTAAATAAAACTATCGCTACTAATTCAAGCATCCTGCAGACTTACTAATCATTAATAGATAAAGTAGTCAAAAGGTAATATAAAGTTAGTTAGTAATACAATCATCCAAAGTAGAAAATAAAATGAACTAAGTCTTTAAAAATGAAAAAGGAAAAATTACTCTTACTCCTCTTCTTCAATCTCATCTACAGTTGACTCTTCAGTAAAGTCAAGTTCAGGCATGGATGGCAATGGTGATGGTCGAATCTTCAGTGGGTCACAATCGCCTCCTATTGCACTAAAGCACAATCTACCTTATGTTGTAAGGTTTAGTGCTTTTTAAATAGCTTCATCATAAACTTCTTGAAAGTACCAATTAATGAGGAAGATAAAGATTCTATTTACAGCCTTGATGATGAGGAAATGGCCTCACTAGCTGGTTCAAGTAGCAGATCTTCAAATATCAGTAGGAGCTACATGGTTTTGATTGCATCATGAATGAGAGGAACAAGGGAATCCATCACTCACATGTAGGCTACATTGTCAGGACCCTAAAGGGGGCCTAGTAGGATTACCTAAAATTTTCATAACATGTGTGCACCCATGATATGAAAACCGTCTTGCAAGTCAGAGATTGCAAGACTCTAAATAATAAATCACTAAATTAATGATTTTCAAGTAAACAATTTATTATAACATGACATAATATATAATTATAGATAACTATGGATGTTCGATATCCCACAGTTCCTCAGAACCGCAGAGAATCAATATCCCTTACCAAATAATAAGACAGGATTACCAACATTATAAAACTGCAGGTAGAATTAAATTATATTAAATTCTAACATGTGAATATTTTCTACAAAGAGTCTTTATGTATTACCTATAAAAAAATCTCAACTAATCCTAACACTAATGTACATATCTTCATCTCGCACTTAGCACTCGAGACATATCCCAATCCCATCGTATGTAAACCTGCAAAAGAAACTAAGGGGAAATGAGCATAAAACAGCTCAGTAAGTTCGTTCCTCACCACTACCGGTCAAGCAAGTTTTCATCCATTATTATCACACATGCAAGCAAGCTATCTACATACATAATGAATGCAAGCGTGATGAATGTAAGCAACACATCCATAGGAGTCCGGAACTATGGAAGGTGTAGAATTACGTCGTCCACACTTCGATTATCCTCTGTACTTACCCGCACAGGGCACCTCAACTTACCCGCAGAGGCTACCTAGGGGCACCACCCCACTAGGCAAAACTCGACTATTACCCTAGCCGAGAAAAAGAATTTCAATCCAAATAAGGGGAGTCCGAACTAGGACTATCCACCCTCCAAGGCCACTCGGGCACAAACATGCGAGTCCTCTCGCAACCAAAAATAACCAAGGCCTTTCAGGCACAATAAAGCGAGTCCTCTCGCTATCAAGTGGAGAACCTATGCTAGCTTTGCTTTAACGTTAAAAATACTATTTATGGCTTCACAAGCCCTTACAGCGATCATGTAAAAATTTGTTTAAGGTTAGAAAAGCTTTTGCCAAAAATACTTTTCTTAAGATTTTTGCAAGGCTAGCACTCTCCATTCATACCTTTACTAAGTCATAGACATGCGACGAGTTGAACCGGTTATTTGGGTCAGACATTTATATTTATCAATTTAAAAATGTGATCACACAGATGATGGCACACAAACAGAACAGTTATTCAAACATACAAGCAATAGCAAACAACAAAACATCATACAAATAACACACACAAGCAAGTAGCAGGTCATCAGAATTCCCTCACCTGGATTATTGCTCATTCTCCAAGCCTTTAAGGTTTCCAAGACTCGATATCGAACGCCTAAATCAAAATGGTAAACCTTATAAGTGTTCTGAGAATTCAGACTCCTTAGTCAACTAAAAGTCTATCGTTGTTTATCTAGTTTTCCTCCAATATAACCCGAGTATAGCATGTATAGGGTTACCATGCTCCATGAGATTAATAGTAACTATTTTCTTATATTAGTAAGGTATGAGGCTTCCTTTATGTATTTTGTAATCTTTTTTGTTCTGATTTCGATATTTGCGAACTTATAGTCGTTTTTCATCGTTTTCGGACGCACGTTCACACAGTAATGTCCGTTTTGGACGTTAAGACCCGTGTTTTATGATATGGGCTAAATTTATTAAAATTTTACCTTATTGAAGTTTAATTACTCTTATTACTTATGTTTACGCCCTAGTTTAGGATTTAATGATTGAATTAGCTATTTGATTCTTATACTTAGGAAATTTTACATTAGTGCTACAAATTCACATACTTGATTAAGTTTAATTCAATCTAAGAGGTGTATTAGGGTTTAAGGAATTTTCGACTTCTAAATACATGTATATACCAATGTTATGTGCTTATGTAATCTTATTATTTCTTCTATTATAAACCTATGCTTACATCATCACTTATGTAATCAATTGATGATGTCATGGCTTATGTCATCATGTGCTTATGTCATCACTTACCTCATCATATGATTACATAAGCCTTTCCTTATGCTTATGTCATATGTATATGTATTATGTACAAGTTACTCCTTTCTCTTATACTTATGTATATACACCTTATACATACTTATACTCATATCTATACTTAGACTTATACCGTATTTATACGTGTATACATACTCATATACCTATACGGTTGGATATGTATTTTTATACTAAAATTCGTATGCCTTATTTACCCTCTGAAGAAATCTTCACAATTCCATTCTTTTTGTATTTTAAGGGTATATTTAACATGGCTTATGTATGTATAGTTAGTAGATGTTCAAATTAAGGTTATGTACATAATCAAAACTTATGTATAAAGGTATTTATACATGTATATCTCTAGCATACGCTTATGTATACATACTTATAGACTTATACTTATGTCTTCCTTTCTTCTTCTTCACAATTCCTAATTCCTACACCTAAAGATGGGAACTTTGCTCCCTCTTCTTCAAGACAAAACTAAACACATAATTACTTATCTAATCTACCTAATTAACTACTAATGAATAACATAAACCAACATAAAGAAAGTTAAGTACATACCTTTAGATGTGTTGGATTTAAGGAGGCAAAAGGTGAAGAAATGAAAGTGAAAGGGAAGGGGAAAGCTCACGGCATGGAGGAGGATTTTTGTTTTGTTTCTTTTGTCTTTGTTTTGCTTATGGAAGAAGAAGAATGGTGGGGTCTACAAGGGAGATGTATGGACGGCAACAATTGAAGAGAAAGAGAAGAGAAAAAAAAAATCAAAAGAGAAGATAAGAAAAGCCATCATGAAAGAGTAGATATTTTCTTAATCTTTTGGTCTTTTGTTGACTTTTCAAAGTGTTGACTTGGTCAACCCTTTGACTTTGGTTAACATGCATTATCTTGGTCAACATTCCTTAAGCTTATGTAATTTTGTACACATAATGTAGTAATTAAGGGAAATTAAGGGAAAAATGAAGGAAATGAGAGGAAATGAGGTATTTGATGAATTGATTAGTAAGAGTAGATGATGAGATCTTACTTTCAGTATTTATAACCTATAAACATCACTTGGTAAACTACTTAGTGTAATTAAGATGAAAAATGTCATTTAGGGTATTAAGGTTTACTACATTTAACCTAATCTTCAACTATAACCCTAACTCTAAGTGAGACTATCCTAATCATATACTTAAGACATAAATGTAATCTATGATTCATTATCTTAGTTTCTAAGAGATCATTTAAGCATTCTATATGTTTATGCATGATTGGGGGTTATCTTCAGTCGTTTACCGATGAAATGGCAAAATATGGAGGATATATTATCACTTAGGGTTTTAAGGTAAATTATGGTGAATTAGTGCTTTGATGTCCTTAAAGTTATGGTTTTAGGGTTCTTATTACTTTAAGGCACCATCTCTAATGTTTTTACACATTTAGGGTTTCATATATTCTTACGCGATTAAATTTTCGATTGTTATCTTAGGGTTTTGATAAGGTTCGAGGTTTTAGGGCCTTCGTATGTAATTAGGGATTCAATTGATGATTTAAGGTTCTTCATATCCACTTTAGGTTTTGGATTGAGATTTTTATTGGTTTTAAATCTCACTGGCTCTTTTGAGTTCGGGAAATTATTTACAGTTTAGACGTTCGTTTCTATACTTAGAAAGCTAAATTCGCGGGGTTTACATACATTGCAAAGGCTAAGAAAATTTTTCACCAAGCAAGTAATGAAGGAACTTGCAAAAATATGCTTAAAACGCCCCTCAATAGCTTGGTTTCTCAAGAACCAAGCCATCTTAAGTCATAAATTGAGGGGTTGTCAATTGGTTATATTATACAAATATAGTACATCCCTTTCATTTACGACTCCCTAACTATTTCCTCTACCAGTATAACCTCTAGCTAATACATAGTGCACCAGCCTAAGAATAGGATCGACTAAGTCAAAAGCTTTTGACTTTCTCAGGTCATAGCTCCTCCCTCTCTCCCAGTCAAATCATTCCACACAAAAGACTCAAGTACACCTTAGGATAGTTTATATGGTAGCTTTGTATAATCCCGACTCATGACATACTCAACAGGATAAAGACCCATATGTACGGCAAGATCATCAATTGGCATAGTAACTTCATTGCCAAAACACCTAAAATAGATGGTATTTTGCCTACCTTGAGTGAGATTGTCAATGCCTAACTTGAAGATACTGAGGAATTCCAAGGTTAGCTCTTTATATATCGACTCGTTGATGGTCAACAACCGATCCCATCCTCCAACCTTAATCAGTTGCCTAATCCTAGCTTCATAGTTAGCCTGAGCTAATGCCTCTCGATTCAAGTATGTGATCTCGCCAAATTCTTTCTTAGATAGGTGGTCAAATCTTTTGCGTTGCCATGAATGTTGTATGGTCAATTGTTAAGGTTAGGGGATAACACCAGAGTTTTTATGTGCAACATGTTTAACTCTTGGTATGATCTAAACTCAAAACAAAAGGGAAGTTCAACTTTTCTCTTCTTTTTTTCTAAATAAAAGAAATAATCCATGTTGTATTGACAATGGTTAATTCAAGAATCAAACTAAAAAATCATACTTGATTCATTGCTAGTTTAATATACTAAGCAATTAAGGTAGTGATTGAATAAATCAGCAAGATTATGTAATGAATGCTAACATTGCTAAGGTCATGGATTAATGCATTTATAGGATCATTTTCAAAATCGAGTCCTATAAGCCTTAGCATCTATGCTAATGCATGATTTATGATCTCTATCAGCTTTAACATTAAATTTCTAACAATTGAACTAATAGAATTTTGTATATTGAAATATTAGGTTCTTAAAGCCTTGATAGAATTATAGGTTAATAAAATATTAAATTTCTAATCTTAAATTAGACTTATAAATTCATCATCTAGATTAACATGATCATTGATTATTCAATACACATTCAATTAAAAACTTGTTTTTCCACATTATACAATTCATGTGCAAATTACTCCACTCAATTCCATGTTAACAATTCTAATTAGCATAGAAGTCTACGTAGAAATTGCTTAATTACACACCAATATCAATCATAACAAGTTTCTAATTCTAACATGAAGTGGGTTCATCATAATGCAAGACTAACATTAAATTTGTAGTTTTCCCTTACTTTCTCCCTCTTTCTTTCACTTTCTCTTACTATCTTACTCTTTCATTCACTCAATCCTTAACAAGCATATGTTTTTCTTATGATTTCTAGTAGATAACGAATAGATAACGCATTACATTGCATTATCTATGCTAGATCAATCCTAGAAGCTTAAGATTTTTACACACACAAAACAAAGTTTTCTCCATGAAAACCTAATTAAAAAGTAGATTTTTACACATTCTAACAACAAACCTAGGAAATAATGAAATAAAGTTAATGTACGTACCTCTAATTTATTATGCACATACTTAGATTGAGGAGTTTTGTGAGTTTTTAAAGTATGGAGAGAGAGTAGAGAGAAATATGTATGTTAGGAGAGACTATGAGTATAGAATAAGAATGGAAGAAGAATACCTGTGATATTCAAATTTAAAGCCGACTACAGGTAAGGACTACAACCATAGAGTATGGTTATGTTTCTTCCCTTTATGTTGAGTTGTAAAGTGTTGCATGTCTATAAGCAAAGACTATGAGCATTGTCCTAGTCGTATTCTCTTCATCCAAAAATTCTCAAATTCTTTTTAAAACTAAATTTGAAAGGATCACAATCTAAGTCCACAATCATAGACCTTGGCCGTGATCTTTCCTCAAAAGTGAAAATTCATGCCAAATTAATTCCTTCAACTCAGTTTCTAAAATTACCAAAAAACCTAAAAATTAATATCAGATAAAGTACAAAAAATTAGCCAAATAATAATCTAATTGAATGACAATTTCCATAACTTATATTGCATAACAAGATAAAAACTAACTTAAAATTGAATACTTGAAACTTATTGGAAAATAAAAACATAAATTAAAAATTATTGAAAATAAAATTGGTCAAACTTAAGCTACCTCCCAATAAGCACTTTTGTTTTACGTTGATAGTTCGATGATTGACATTTCTTTCCTTAGTTTGCTCCCAAACCCTCTGGTTTGGGATTGAGTTCAATATTTATGGGAAAACTTCCTTATGGCCTTTCAATGATTGATCTCACTAACTGGCCCAATTGGTTCTCGAAATTTCTTAATGACACTTCTATTTTTCTTAATGCAACTTCATTGGCTTGGAATCTTGCATCCAAACTTTGGATAAATCGGTTTAGCAACTCTTCAACATTAGGGTACCTATTATGTTATTGCACATTGTGATTTTCTTTTTATTGCTATTGCTAGCCTCCCTAAGAAAAATTGGGATGATTCCTCCATCCTAGGTTCTAAGTGTTGTTGAAAGGATTATTCGTAGAGTAGTTACTAACAAAATTCACTTTTTCAGTTTCTGTTAAAATTTTATTGTGCACCAAATTAACAGGTTTCGTTAATCCATCGATTTTTACCTTAAATTTTCACATTAAGCAATTAACGTAGTTATAAAATTAACTTCATGCTTTCCAGACTATTTTACTTTGCTATTACATTATCTCACTACAAATTATTTATTGGCATGCCTTCAATAAGCTTTTGGCCCTTATTTGGTGTCTTAACACTTAGAGTACCTCTGGTTGCAGTATCAATTGTTTGATGTGTAGAATAATTAAGACTATTGCAAAACGTTTTAGATTTGCACCCATTGAGGTAGTCAATGGTATGGACAGCTCCTTAACAATTCCTTAACTCTCTCTTAAGAATCATAAAGATTATCATCATCAAATTGGAAAAAAGTAGAAATATTATTTCTAATCTTTGCCGTCCTAGCAAGTGGGAAATATTTTCTTAAAAATTCTTCTACTAAAGATTCCTCAATAGTAATCAAGCCTCTAAGTAAAGAATTAAGCCACTGTTTGGCCTTATCTTCTAAGGAGAATGGAAATAACCTCAACCTTACTGCGTCATTTGAGACACTATTGATCTTGATTATGTCACAGATTTCTAGGAAATTTGAGATATGATTGTTGGGGTCCTCGTCAATGAACCCATTAAACTGGATGAATTGTTGGACCATTTGAATAACATTGAGTTGAATATGAAAGTTTGTCTAAATTACAAGCCTTACGATGTTAGATTCAGCTCTAGTCACTATTGGTTTAGTGAACTTCATGAGTGTCTTGTTAGCATCATCGTTGTTATTGTTTTTATTGTTCATTGCCATGTTTTCGATTTCAACTTCTTGCTCACCATCTAAATCTTCTAACTCATCCTTTAATCTTAGTGGCAAGCCTTGACCTATGGTTTCACACTTTCTTCCACAAAGATGCCGTACTATTCTTTCAATCTCTTAATCAAATTCTGGCAAATTTCTACTACTGTTCCTTGTCATAAACTGAAAAGATTTAATAGTTAGTAATAATATAAAAAGAGAAAATGATATCAAAATAACTAAGGAAAGAAACATTACAAACATGTTAAGGTAATTGATGAATCTAGGGTTTTTGCTAATTTCCTAATTAGACAACTCTATTTGGGCTTCCCGACAACGGCACCAAAAACTTGATAAGGCATATACTGCGCTAATAGGCAAGTGCACCTAATGAAATTATAATATAAATAAAATGAATTTTGAGTCCGAGCGACGATCCCATGATGAACCATACGTAGGAGTATATCTATTTATTTTTAGTACTATTACCCTAAAATTATTCAATTACCTAACTTTAAATAATAAGAGATTTAACAAAATAAATTAAAAAAAAAAGTAAAAGTGGTAATAATAAAATAAGGATTAAGATAAAAGTATGAAAATCAAATCAAAACAATTAACTAAGAATAAAAATAACAAAACAACTAAATAACTTAATTTAATTAATAAAGAGATAATATTTTCCTTATTAAATCTTTATTATTGTTTACTACCTAGTCTTAAGTGATTTATCCAATCTTAATTGCTCTATTGGACAGTAGAGATTCTTATTATGAACTAACCGGACTCGCATATCTAGCTAATTCCTAATCTTGAACCCTCTCTACTCAAAGCTCTTCTAAATAGAACGTCTCAAGATCGTATAACACTCTTGAATCCTACCATTAGGTTGCCCTAATTTAAAAAAATCAAGTATTAAACATTTTAGCTAACCAGTTTTGTCTAATTGTGTCAATCAATTATATTACATGTTCTTGCGAACTCCATAGCAAACTCTAGCAATAACTCAATCACTGGTATATTGAATTAAAGCAAACAACGTAAACAACACAATTAGATCACAATATACAAAATCATATACTGAATTTCATTAATAAAAATCACCCTTAGAATATAGGGCTCGACAACGATTTACTATGCTCAATAAAATTTACTATGTACTCAAAGTAAAAACATAATAAATCAAAGAAAACAAGAAGAGAGAAGCCCCCTTGGTAATTATATATCCTAATAACTTTTGCTCAAAGGGCTCTCTCTAACCTTAGGTTTAAATGTCTATTTATGAGAGGTGAACCTATAATTACAAAGAAAACCTAATAAAAATAGAAAACTTGAAAATCATTGTAAGTCTATGCCTAAAGTACATAGTCGTGAATCTTAGGCGTGTACTTATACTTCATTTGCGATCTTGAAATTTCAATGGAAAATCATGACGAGGGGATCACGGTAGGGACCACGTTAATTTGTCACTTTCTTTGAGATTTGTAATTTGTAAATAGCCACCGCTTTTGCTAGGGTTTTATCCTTCTTCTAGAGCATTATCCCTTTTTCATGAACATTTTAGGCTAGCTCCCACAGCGTGATTTCCCTTCTTCAATCACCTTTTAGGGTCTTAGCTAGTCCACAAGGTGCTTTCTCTTCTTTAATCATCTTTTAGTGTCCTAATCAACTCATCGTGCACCATCTCGTCTTACTCTTCTTTTAAGGTTTTAAGCTAGCCCAAGCTTTCCCTTCTCCAATCGTCTTTAATGGTTTTAAGCCAACCCATAGGGTGTTTTCCCTTCTTTAATCATCTTTTAAGCTAGCCCAGAAGGCACTTTCCTCTCTTCAATTATCTTTTAGGGTTTTAGCCAACTCATTGAGCACCGTCCATTCTTATACTCCCTTTAGGCACAACAAAAAATAAAAATAAGAAAAAAGGGTTTGCTAATAAGTAAGGGTTTTTTAAAGGACTTCTAAGGGTTGCTTTTAAACAAACTAGCCCAACCTAAAGCCTATAGTGATTTGCTTTAAATCCAAAAGTCCAATCAAACCAAAAGCGCTAAGAGACCATTAAATTTAAAGTTGGGGCAAAAAGTAAAGGCTATACGAAGAGTTTGAAAAGAATAACCCTTAAAAATAGTAGAGACATTCTAAACACTTTATAAAGCCTAAAAAGAAACAGAAACCTGTCTCCACCATTACTTAAAGGGGTTACCCATTCAAAGTTTGAAGCTTAAATTTGGGGAACAATCAATCCAAGAGAAAATGATAGGGCATTCATTTAGAATGACCTTAGTCCTTCACTATTAAGACATTAAGAGGATGGGCCGAACCAACAAAACCTTAAAGAAAACTGATTAAGCCTAAACTATCAGATCCGTCTAGGGCAATTATATAGCCAAGTTAACAAATTCCTCTCAATTGAAAGGCATTTTTTAGGGCAAATAGTTTGACCAAGTAAGGGTAGTTAAGTTTTCAAATGAATATGAGAGCATCCATGTCCATCAAGATAAACATCTATAGTATGATGCACCTTTTTCAAAAGAAAAAAAAAAAACCGGTTCAACACGAGATGAGCATTTGAAGAGTTAATTCGACCACACTAGTTTGGGGGAAATCAATTCATAAGAAATAGATGTTAAGCCTAATGAAACGTTAAAGCAAAAGAGTAAAGGTATCCCACCAATTAAAGAGTTTAAGATAAAAAGAGGCAAACGAAGTCTTAAACACTCATCCTAAATATACTTAAGAGTTAAGCGACATCAATGTGAGGAATTGACACTCATTCCTTAAAAGAGGTTTGTCTTAAATTTAATACGCAGATTGAAATGACAATAACCAGTTGAGTGACATCAATGTGAGAAATTGAGACTCGTTCCTTAAAGAAGGTTTATCTTGAACTTGATATGTAGATTAAAATGATAGTAAGTAGTCTTTTTATTACCCTAAACACATTTATCTGTTATAAGTCTATTTGAGCCTTTTGAGGAAGTATTTTTCAAAATTAAACTTTATTAAACCACCATATAATGGGCCAATTAGGAGGTTAGGGTCATTAATCAGGAGAAAAAGGATAAACTAATTTGTACTTGCTTTAATTACACCAATTCATGAATAATCATTACCATTGATAATTTGTTCCCTTTGAAAGGAAAAAGAGCCTCAATTCTACAAGTTTCACATATTTTAAGTTGTAAGTCATCAAAGAACAACAAGAAGCAATTACCTTCATCAAAAGTTCACAAGAAGAAGGCCAAAAGGAGTAAAAGCAAACAAAGAGAGAAAATGGAAAAAGTGATAAAAATAGAGGAAAGATCCAAAGAGAGAATGTCAAGAAAAAGACAAAAGATAAGAAAGAAAAAAGGAGAGAAAGGA
>JAMXBB010000007.1:63332048-63424548 GCA_024138015.1 Lumnitzera littorea | reverse complement strand
TCCAAAACCCATCAATCTAAGTTGATGACAAACCCAAAACCCATCAATCTACGATAATGATCGAAATTCATTAACTAATAGATACCAAGCCTAAACCCATCAATTTAAGATGGTGATCTAAACCCATCAATCTAATATGGTGCAAAACTTGTCCATTCAAGATAGCGATCGAAAAGTTTGTCTAAAATATAATGTAAAATAAAATTTATCTTTTCAAATAAATTATGTCCATCTAAAATAACTTTCAAGAAAACTCATTCGAGATAAGTGTTTATTAAGCACTCTTTTTCCATCCATCCAAGATGGTACCTTTTGAAAAGTCCTAATCGGGCCAAATAAGTTCAAGCCCATTCCAGATATCTAAACTTCTTATTATTAATCCTTTTGAAAAATTCAGGATCATCTCCTCAGTGGAGGATTATCCTGTTTTAAAATTCCCATGGATCACCTACTCAATGGCGCACTATCCTATTCTAAAATTCCCACAGATTGCCTACTTGGTGAAGTGTTGTCCTATTATTTAGAAGTATCTAGATCGCTTACTCAGGGAATGCTGTCTACCCTTTTGAAAATTTCGAATCATTAGCCTTTCAAGGTACTATCTATCCTTTTCAAAGAAGTTATAGATCATTGGATGTCATATCCTAACATAGCATAAGATGTACCATCACACAAGAAAACCTATTATAACTAGACACAAATCTAATAAAAGATCATATTTTATACATTCAGCACTTAAGACAAGTTCAGCTATAGCCTTTCTTATTATAAATATATACAATATTTATAGATCTTAAAGGCTTCAAAAGTTATAACTTCATTTGTTGAAACTAAATTTCCATGTTTCTATTACACTTACTCTATAAAACTTCCATTTTTCCAAAACAGTTGACTCTTACTAATGCTCTCAAAAGTCCACTCTACTAATGATGGCGCTAAAAAATCCACTTCTTAACCTAAGGATAAAACACTTCATCCTTTTAACTTATTATAAGCTGAGTGAAAGTGGATAAATAAGCAGCAATATAACAATTCACATAGCATAGGTAGTTAGTTATCGCTTTAAGTTTATCACACAACCATTAAATAAAGATAATGCAAATAGTGTATATTACGCTAATGCACGTGATATGCATTAGTATCGATATCTTAACCAGCCTAGCAACTCATCTAGTCTAGTTAACATCAAATCCAAGTGTTTGGATAATATATCGAGGAGCCTAACTATAATTAGCCTAGCAAAACTAGGGAATGCGGTTGAATTTTTTAGTAAATGCAAATCTATATGCACAAAAAAAATCTAGCTTTGAAAACTTATGCTAGCAAAATCATAAGTTTCTAAAATCTAACTAGTAGGTTCTCTTCATACCATACCATGAATGCATCAACCAATTCTCTAATGAACACTAAGTAAAGCAACTAAGCTTATTTAGTTATTATTTTAGCCAGATCTGAGCTTTATTTCGTTTTCCTTTTTATTTTTTAAAAAACGTTAGTATTGGGTTTGCTTAAGTGAATACCTTAGGACGTAAGGTTAGTACCTAGCATTTGTTGTATGTTAGCACAACACATCAATAAATCATGTTCAACCAAAACACTAAGTATATAGCATAGAACAACATAGTATACTTCATGCAACAAATTTGATCAATACATATACATTAACTACAGTTACATAAGTACTTACTCCTTAAAGAGTAAATGTAAATCTACTCTTTACACACATATCCACTTATTGGCCGGCAATTCATTCCCAAGCTTACTCGTTAACACGAGCTCCTTCTTCAGCAACTTCCCTTAATAAGATTAAATGCTACTAAGGTCAACTATAGATCATATGTGCATATATATTTTAGCTTGATATTAGCTTGTTGGTTTTTAGTTTGCCCTAAATTGTTTCTAACTTAACCTCTGATTTACCTTCTAACTTAGCTTCTAAATTACTCTATGATGTAGTGTAACTTCAAAATTTCTAATCAAATACTAGTTAACTTATATCCCTAATTTACCAATTAAGAATCTCCAACATTTTATCTAACTCAATCATCTAAGTTTAACTTATACAAAAACCCCTATGTGCAGCTTTTAATATTGTCTCTGTTTTAGCTTCTAATTTGATCAAAATACTATATTCACTTATAATATTTATTTTCAAGTAAACCAAGCTAACACTAGTAAAGAGTATTGCAAATACAACAATAGCTAAGACTCCCCTTTACTATGGTGTTGATTACACAATTAGCCTTATCTATTATATTTAACACAATATACATAAATGATAGGAAAATATTTAATAATTAGTATCCATATTTTATTAAAGTTGCAAAAGATATTATACTTGAGAAATCGTAGTGGTTAAATTCAGGTCATGAAAAGCACTAGAATAATATAATATATAATATACTCTAAAATACATGTTTTAGAACAATTTTATCAATAATTAGCTAAAAATAGGTAAATAATTATATTTAACTTTAAAATCATAATATAACCTATATTTCGTCATTACTAGTCACTAGAAATTGTATCATGTTGAATTTATACACAAATTACTTTAAAACCTCATTACTCTTTATATTAAAAAAATTGCCAACAAAACACTAAATAAATTACAATAAATAGTAAACATAGAATTTTTCAAAAATTGTTATTACCACAATTGAGTACATATTATAATGTGTTATATAAAATTTTTCAACCCAAAACAACATCATTTAATATTTTGAAAAAATTAATCAAAATTCATTGGATCAAGGTATGTTATTAAGCAAGTACTATAATTTATTGTTATTTCAACAAAATAAAATTATTATATGAAAGTAAATGTGAAATAACCTAAGGAAACAAATTTTCAAAATTTTCTAACCTGATTTAATATTTTTAGAAATTAAATAAAAATTAGATGCAAAATTAAACCTCACCAATGCATAACTGTTAAGCTACCCTCCACCACCAAAGGTTGTCGGCAAAGCTTCTCTCACCCTCAAATGTTTAAGTTCAAAGCCCCATGTTATTAAGTTTGGTATAGCTATAGGATTTGTAATTCACATCTATTTACTCTTTTTTTTTTTTAAAGGAAATGTTGTGTTTTCTGGGAAAATTTTGTGATGTTTTAACTACCAAATCGATACAAATGAACACCTTTCCCCTTATATAGAAGTTAGGTAGGTGAAAAACAAAAAGTATTTACAAGTGTCATTTTAACTTTGTTAGGTGTCATATTTACATATTTCATTAATTTCTTTACTTGACAACTCACCACAAGGTATTCTTAGCATTAAGTTTGCATGCCAACCAATTCTAGCTATTATAGGTATGTTTAATATTTTTTCTATAATTTTTTTATTAATTTAATGCTATTTTTAGCGATTGTTTAGTACATTTAATAATGCATTTACATATCAGGTATGTAACGTATATATAAGATGACTATATAATGACATTATATGTTATTTGACTCTTAAATGTTATTTTTATAAGTTAAATAATTTATCTTTAAAGGTTCATTTTATTTCGAGGCTTAAATTTTGAGTTCTTGATAATTATTAAATGATCCTGCTAAGAATATGTTTCATTGAAATTAATTAATATATAGATTTCATTTCGAGAAATTGACCTTACTAGAATTCTTAATCTAACTTTTGCAACCTCATTGAAATTCGACCTAATTCAAACAAAATTTTTCATAAGCCCTAAAATGTACCGAACGCCTTAAAATGTACCAAATGCCCTAACTCATACCAATAGCTAAGCAACTAAAGTCTTACATTGGACCATTAGAGCATTATCTACCTTTTAAGATAGGATATCTCATAACAACCCTAATTTGTTAAATTCCTTTTAAGGTAGGATATCTCGTAAGAACCCTATCTTACCAAATTCGCTTTAAGATAGGATATCTCGTACAAACCTTATCTTGTCAAATTTCTTTTAGGGTAAGATAGATTGCAATGAGCTCTTTCCATCTTTAAGGTAGCCTTAGCGCTATCATTTTCTTGGAGTGAGATATCTCACTAAAAGATCTCGCTAAGATAGACTACAAGGAATCCTACCCTTAGATAGTCTCAATATGATTAGTCACTTAAAAAAAGAATAGCTCGTCAAAGGATCTCATTAAGATAAACTCCATGGAGCTCTTTATGCCTCTTAGATAGCCTTAATGTTGTCATTTCCTTAAGATAACATATCTCACCAAAGGGCCTCGCTAAGATAACCACAAGGAGCCCTACCCTTAGATAGCCTCAATGCTATTATTCCCTTTAAGAAAGAATATCTCATCAAAGGGTCTCATTAAATAAATCATAAGGAGCCTTTTCTACCTTTTAGACTACCTTAGTGTTGTTGTTTCTTTAAGATAGTTTATTTTGCCAAAAGATCTTGTGAAAATATATCAGAAGGAGTCTTATCCTTAGATAACCTCAATGCTATCACCATTTAGGAAATTATATCTTATTAAAGGGTCTCACTAAGATATATCGTAACGAGCTCTTTCCACCTCTTAAATACTTATAAGAAAGAATATCTCGTCAAAAGGGTCTTATTAAAATAAACCACAATGAGCTCTTTCCACTCCTTTCGATCGATAACTTGTCAGGGCCTATCTATAGGTAGCCTGTTCCACCTCTTAAAAGATAGCATCAAGAGCCTCTTTTAAAATCTCTTCCTTCTACAAGGGCAAATATGGTATCCTTTTTGTCTTTATGATAAAATTTCCACCAAATTTCACTATAAAAAGGGATAATTGTAGATGACTTATTTTTACCTTCCCTAAGTCTATCTCCAGTTTAGAATCTCTTACTTTTCGAAAAAGGCAAAAAATTATGAAAAATGCAAAAAAATATAAAAACATTAAAAAATTGAATAGAATAGAAAATGCCCAAAAAAATGAAAAATCAAGAAAAGAATTAATAAGAAAAAGACAAAAAAAAAAAGAAAATAAGAAAGTATAGGATAGTCCAAAAAAATGAAAATTGAAAAATCATTAAAAAAAAAAAAAAGATGTATTGTGGTAGTCTATTTAGGTCAATTTAGGGTAGAAATGATTTTCTAAGGTCAAGAATAACTTCTAAGGTATGATTGGATCAAATTAAGAATTTTAAGTAAAAATGGGAATTTATTGAAAATTATTTTTTTTGGCCTAGGTTTAGCCAAGTCATTTTGAAATATTTTGGAAATATATATTTTCAAAAGATCATGATCTTAAACCACACCTCAATCAAACTTAAAACGAATATTTTATAGTCATTTGAAATTTTGAATAAAAGTAGAATGCGAGTAAAAACTAAGTTCCTAATTTGGCCAAATTGAAGAAAATTTGAAAATTTTTTAAACATATGTTTATTAGACTATATTTTCTTAAAGGGTATAGTATAATTTCTTACAAGTTGGATAATTAATTGAGTTTTTATTTCAAATGTTTTAAGAAAAAAAAAAGATAAGAAAGGAAAATGAAATATGGAATTTGAACCAACAAAATAAGAAAAGAAAAAAAAGGGAAAAAAAATAACAGAGGTGACAAGTATCATAGGTGTCACATAGAAAAGGTGCCACGTAGCATAGCCCAAGCAATAGAGTAGCTAAGTGTGCGCCACATGATGCCAATCATTGAGCGTTATGTAGCATTCATGGATTAAACCTCTAACCCATTCTCTTTCCTCTTCCCTTCCCTGCAACTTTAAATAAAAAGATAACCTATTGCCTAAATGCAAACCTGTCGAGTATATTTAGGTAATTTTTATCTAATTTCATCCACTTTTTGGTCATCAAAAATCACATAAAAAAAGGAAATAGATCATGCATAAATCGTTTATAGGAAGTGTCTTATTTTCAAATTTTTAAAGGAGGAAATTTGCAAAATAAAAAGAGAAAATTTGGGTGATATCAATAAATAGGTATTATCCAACCAAATCTTCATCGACAAAATTTGAGCATATTCACAAAAAAATACCTCAAGATTCATGATCAAATGCTACAAGGGCATCCTCTAGTGATTTTATACACTTTTATTTTCCTAGTTTTCATACAAAAACAAATCTAAATAAGGCTAAAAAATGATAAAACTGAAATGCATATTTAAACTTAATACATCAAGATTTTATTTTTCTCAAGCATACATGTTTCTTAGGGTGCAATTTTGACTTGAAGCTATAAATAAAGGTACTTAATACTTATTCATTCAACTTCTAAGTGCTACAAATATCCTTATTGTAAGGATAGCAAGCTTTCTCTCTCTAGAGTTTAAAATTGTTAATCCACTATCTCTTTTCGATTTCTCTTATATAAAAAAATTCAATCCAAGAAAAAATAGTGAAACAATTTTTATTCATCCTAAAACAAAGATTAGTAGGTAGACTATTTCAATTTTTTGGTTAGAGGAAGTAATTTGAAGACTGAGGTTTAAAGTGCAGAGTTTGGGTTTACTCATCACTAGCATAAAGTTTCTAAGGAAATTGAAGGAAGAAGGCTAGAGATTTCCTGAAACTAAAGTGGGGGTATCGAAGAAGGCTATTATAAGAGTTCATAACTGCCAACCTTGCCTTGAGAGTCAATTGATATCGACCTGAATTGGTGACCAGTTCGTTCCTTGCTGTTGGTAAGTTCTTCAACTCTTTAAATTGAATGCATTATTTTGTTTTAAAAAAATAAAAATAAAAAAAGATGTTTTTTTGATATATTAATGTTATGATTTGAATTAAATGATGTGTTTTTGCAATATTTAATAATTTTTGTCAACTAATTTTTAATGTGTTTATGATTTTTTTTTTTTAATATGCATGAATAAGGCTTTCTAAAAAAATAATAATAATAAAAATGAAAATATTTGTTTTTATCTTGTATCGTCATAATCTTACTTAAATAATGTATTTTTATGTGATATTTAATTTTTGGATGATAGTTAATTTTAACATACTCTATATTATATTTGTTGATTTTTAGTTAATATACTTAGTTTTTAATAAAATAATCGGCACGTTTGTATGATTAAGCATTAAAAAATAAATAATTTGCATGTATAGACTTTAACAAATAAATAATTAGCCTTATTAGGCTTTAATAAAAATAATTAGCATGTTTAAGTCTTACTTAATGAATAAATTAGTGTATTTTGCCATGTTAATTGAATAAGTATGTTGAATTAAATAAGCTTATTTTTGCATGATGAAATTGTTTAAAAAATAAAAAAATAAAAAATAATAATTCTCTTATTAGTTAATTAGTAACTTTGCATGTTAATAATTTTTTGTTGTGTTTGCAATTTTTTTTTGTGAGTCATTTATCTCGTTATAAGTTCTCTTTATGTGTTATAGCTTATTGCATATTTGTTTAATAAATAATTTATTTTTTCCAAAACAACAGGTTTTTTTTTTTTAATAAAGTTTTTCCTACACAAAGAATAATTTTTTTTTCATAAAATAAAAAATAAATTATCCTTTTCTAAAGTTTAGGGATTTTCTTGAAATTTTGAAAAGTGGAAAAAAAAGCCAATTTTTCCTCAAATTAATAAAACTTAATTAACTTAAAGTGAAAAGAGTTTTTCAAAAATAAAATAAACTAAGAAATTAAAGTTTTCATTAATTTAGAGCTATATAGACTTGATCTCGCTCTATTAGTATGTAAATACTTCAAGTAGCCCAAAATAAATAAAAACTTCTTTTTCCAATTTTTATTTCATTTTTCACCTAAAAAAAAAAAAAGAAAGTCCATTTTTACTTAAAAATAAAATTAAACACCCACTTAGTAGTTCAATGAACTCTTTTTTTTGAAACATTTGGGTTTTAATAAGATAGCTTCCAATCCCATGTTTTCTTTAGTTTTTATTTTTCTAAAAATTTCCCCTTTTTTTTTTCCTTTTAAAACTTGTTGATCAATAGCTAAAATTAAGGTCTATTCACCAATGGACCCTAATTTCACTAGTTTTCCCAACTTTGGTTGAGTAGTGACTTTTTTTTTAAAAAAAAAGTTTTTGTAAATTAAAACATTTTCTTAATCTAGTTAAGAGATTTATATTGAGGAGGTCGGGTTTAAAATAAATTAGATTAAGAAAATAGAGAAATTAGATTTTCAACTCAACAATAAGGATGCAAGAGAATATTGGAATATTGCAATAAAAGATCAGTTCTCTTTTGTTCTTAACTAAGTTGTTGAGCATTTGTACCCACTCTCTAAAATCTTCCTACGATGGTATATTAAATACTCCAACAACTAATTGAAAAATAGCTACTAGTAGGCTAATACTTCACCTTATCGTTAAGTTGGTAGGTCATAATCATCATCAGCTTGAACATCTTTTTAGAACACCATTAAGTTAGCTTAAAGATCAGAACCAAACTCATGTTTCATTCTAAGCCTCCATACCAGCAATTTTATTTACTACACTAGTGCCATGTTAGTAAGCCAACTTTTAGTTTGCACAACTTTCTTCTACCGACAAGTTGATTCTTTTAGTCACTGGTAGAGTGGTTCTTTTGATATTAGTAGCAAACTTCCTTTGTTCTTTACAACATAGAAGAACCAAACAATATAAGTATACACCCAATATAGTTTCTTATATGAATTCGATATCACAAATTAGATTCAGTAGACTTGAATACATGAAAATTTGATTGATACTTTAATGTTTTGCAAGTTAAAACTTAATTTCCAGTTAACTCAATATTAACACATCATTGATTGATTAACATTCACAATGGTTTTATTTTCATCAAAATCAAATAATGAAACCTACGTTCAATAATCTTCCTCTTGTTAAATGAAGACAAAACCTCATTCTTTAAATGCTCCTCTACAACTTACTACTCCCCCTCAATCAAGCATCTAGTTTCAAAAGGATTTTCAAATATAAGATTAAAAGACTACTTGAAATTAAGAGCACTAGTTTGATAGGGGATATAAAACACATTTAAACTTATTTTCAATATCAAAATATTTTAACTAGTCCATCAAACTAAGCTTTAGACAAATTTAGCCAAATTTAGGACTCTCTAAGTGACTTGAGCTCCCTCTCCCTTTAGCCTCATCAAAGTAATTCTAAGCAATTAAGAGGGAAAAAATTCATTCTAAGTCAAAATTTCAACATAGTCTTAGCTCAACCCTTAAAAGATGCCCCCTGCAAAATAAAACAAAGATGGCACAAGATACTTAGAAGACAACAACCATAACCCAAGCAACAAGCTCATCCTTCATCAACATTTAAAGTAGCTCCTCATACTACTTCATGTGCTCAATACAGCTCCACAACTCAATCATAAACAAGTAATCATATCAATCCCAACAACTACAAAGTCATAATTAATAACAAAGCTCAACTTGGCTTCATATACTTCAAACTAATAAGAACCTAACCTTAAACAACATTTTAAGCTCATCTCATCACATTCAATCATCAAAAGACATAGAGGCAGCTTAAAAATAGAAATAAAGTTAGAATAACATATAATTACCAAGAAGGACTCAATATAGACAATGGCTAGAATGTCCAAACCTAAGAACAAAAGAGGCCAATAAGGCCAATACAAATACAGATGATCAATAGAAGAAGCCAAAGGCCAAGTCTAACAAAAACCAACAATAAAGGCCAATAGAGATAAAAAAGAGTAAAGAAAGGCATCAGTCAAGTCTAATAATACATATGAGAAAAAGTAGAACAAATTGAATAACAAGCATGTAACTAAGCAGCAAGAGGATCATCATCATCCATAGGCCTAGGTGGAGGAGGTAAAGGATAAATCTAACAACTATAGGTGAGGTTCTATTAAGAGTAAAACTCTTAAAATCCCTAATGCATGTGCTCTTGAAAGTCATATTAAAGCTCTTGAATCTCCTTTCTTGAAATTATAGAAGCTCATTAGATCTCCTCTCTTGATATTAATAGAAGGAGTGTTGAGCTTCAATAGGGAAAGAGGGATTAAAAGGAGAAACGCGGTAATCTTGATTAAAAGGAACTCCTTGGGTGGCTTGTTGGGTCTCAACTCTAACAATAGACTCCACTTGAGCTGGTGCATTAGACTCCTTTCCATCATCTTCATCAGCATGCCCATGGGGTAAACTTATATTATGTAGAACTAGAGGAGTTAGGTCTTTCTTTCTAACTCACCAATTTCCTTCTTCCTTCTACATCCCTCTATTTACATCACCAAAATTAGATTCCTTAATTCTAGCATGTCTAGAAGGATTAGGAAAGACAACCCCTTTGTTTATCAAAAGTTGAGTCACTAATCATTCAAGTCTATGGAAAACTTCAAAAGGATTGTTTGTTACATGCTTAAAACATTGAACAATCACTAAGAAAAAGTTAATCTTATGCTTCTTCAAAATGTGATACATCAACCAAAGATCTTGCCAAGTTACTTGAGCAAGTTGACCCCTTCTAAGACAATAGTAATGGACAAGAATATGCTAAAGTATGCGAATTTTGAGGTCCAATCTAAAGGCTAGTAAATTTGTAGGATTTTTCCAATTGTTGCCTATTCTTCTATACCAGAACACTTTATCATAGAATCTAGGACCTCAAAAATCTTTACCTAAGATTTCTCCACCAATCTCAATCCCAATCAAAATACAAATATCATTAGCTCAGATATCTAATCTTGTACCATATGTATAAGAATATAGAACTTCCCAGTTAATTTCATCACTATGATGCATCTTAAGATTCAACCTTCCTTGTTCATCTAAGTGATTAGATAAATTGTAATAAAAATATTTAATTGAATCGGTATGTACCTCAATAGGAATGTTGAGAACATACAAAATATGATTAGTTAAGACCCCAAGCATCTTAGGAATCTTGAATTCATTGATAATTTCATTCGAGTAAAACAACCTTGTATCAACCTTAAGATTTTGAAATTTTACAAGCTGTTGTGCATGTTTAAATGAAGGGAAGAAGGCATTGGTCATAGCAAGGTGAAGCAATTCTAGCTAATCTTCAAGCCATTAGAGAATATTACCGAACACTTGGTGGGTTAGGAAGATTAAGTTGATTTTGTGAGATTGTGAAGGAAATGGAAAGGAAAAAGATGAGAAGGTGAAGGAAAAGGATGTAGGAAAGTGTTTTTAGGTTGAATTTGGTGTATTAGAGAGAAGGGTAAAAGTGAGTTGTAAGAGGGGTCAAGAGAACGGCAGGATGTTTAAGGAAGTAGTGAAAAGAAAATGAAGAAAGAGAGAGAAGATTCGAAGGTTTTATTAGAATTTTTCATGAAACGGCAAGAGAGTACTTACTAAGTACCAACAAGCTGATACAGTGAACAGAATACTTCCAACCTTCTTATTCTATTCATGTTACCATCTTGTATGATGAAGTACCATTCGGCTGGTTTAACGAACAGAATGTTCGTAAGGAGATCAATGAAGGCCTTATATTGGCTTGACAATACATATTAGTACCATTCGACTAGTGGTCTACAAATTTTATAAACTTGCTTTTGATCATTTACAACTGCTTAGCTTGTACTTTAATTTAATTTCAACTATTGAAATAAGTGTTTTGATTCTTCAAACAAGTTTTATACAATCCAATGGAATGTTAAGAGCTTATATTTTAGCAACATTAACAAGATTTATCAAAAACAAACTATTAGTTGTATTTTAGGTCAATGTTGAGCTAATATAAGCATGATTGACCAATCTTAAGCATTAAGGCTTGGTTTTATTAAACTAATACTTCAAGCAAGTTTCAAAATCATATTCAACCATCTTGGGAACTAGATATAGCCACAAAGATCAAGAATTTTGAAATCACTACATAAGTTCCTTAAAGAACAACTATCATGCATAAAATCAACTAAGTCTTCAATTGTGCATAAAATCAAAAGTATCATCCATGAGCACTTTAAAAACATTTCATTTGTACAAGTAGACTTTGTAGAAGCGTCATCAATGCTTAAAAACTCACAAAAATACAAAATTGCCATATGAGTTCCTAAGGATATACGAAAACCTAATTAGGGTCTAAAAGGGTCGAAATTGCACAAAATAAAAGATAAGCCAAATCAAGTGTTCAACCATAATTTATAAATAAAATTGAAACTTGGGAATTATTTTTGGGCACTAAAATCCAGGCATAGCAAAATTATGTGCATATGATCTTAAATATACTTGAGTGACTTCAAACATGCATAAAATGCATGATATTTACAATTTGATATCCTAAACTAGTTTTAAATGCATATTATAACATGATGGGAACTTAAACATGGCTTGAGAAGCAATTAATTACAAAAACACTAGTTGAGTTCTTAAATGCTCATAAAAGCTCAAATGTGGTTAGGGTTAGGTCAAATATGTACAGTTTCATCATTACATTAAATCAACTATTCAAGCAAGAAACGTTGGCATATTTAAACATGTGGGAATTTATATTTGATATTGAAATCAAGAGATGGTAAAAATATGCACATGAAAGGCTATTCAAGTATAGAGAAGTTTAAGTGCATGCAAAATATGTTAGTTAATATATAGAGACTACTTAAACGAGTTTCTTATATCAATTACCATGTTCAATGCTTTTGGAATTTTCTTTGTGCATTCTCTATTCTAAGTTCTTAAGTTGCTCCTACTTAAAATTCCTACGAAAACATATAGTTACTCCTTTAGTACCTATGTGAGTTTAAGTTCTTTAAGGTTAGTGACAATGATATATCATTGTCCTTTTAGAACTCAAACCATCTTACCTTTGTGATTCAAAGAACAATTGTGTCGTATTGTACACATATGTACAATATGACTATATCTACCTTGATGGTTATAAGTTTTAGTTGCTGCTTTTACGAAGTAACTTTTATAAGAATTATAAATATTTTTTTTATTATAACCAATTTCGGTTTTGTCTAATCCTTATCTTTGAGAGCCAAGAGACTTATCTAAATTATTTTCTCCATTTGCGAACTTGGCTATAGTTTGTTTTGAATCATCTAGAGTAAATTTCAAAATAGCATTTTCAATTTGAAGCTTTCCTAACTTATTAACCATTTCATCCTCATTTTTCATACTTTCAACTTTTGTTTTAAGAGAATTACACTTTTCTTTCAATTAATCATTTTCCTTAGCCAACTTCTTACTCATTAGATTCAATTATTCATTATCTTTATTTAATTTATCAACTTCTAATCTAAAGTATTTATTGTCCTTCCCTAGACTTTCTTTTACATAATTCACCTTATTGTACTCATTTTTAAATACATTAAATTCATTTTCCTTTTCATTCATCATTTGTTTCATCATCTTAGTTTTCTTTTGTACCTTAATAAACTTTTTAAGCAACTCATCATACATGTTTTTGAACTTATCAAAGGAAGAGTTATTAGAAGTAGAGCATATCTTATTATCCATGGCCTTAAAACACATTTTCCCATCTAAGTCACTTGAATTGTCATTACTTAAAGTTACCATCATAGCCTTTTTCTTTGTTCTTTTCTTAACTTTCTTAAGATCTGGACAAGATTGTTGAATGTTAACTAGTTTTTAGCAATTATAGCACTTAATTACTTTCTTCTTCTCATTTCTTAATCGAGATGCTTTTTCATCCCCATTTTTTGCTAATCTCTTATTAAACTTAATGAATTTCTTGAGATTTCTTGTAATCATAACTACATCATTATCTTCCTCACTTTCATCACTACTTGAGCTCTCATTGGTTGTCTTCAAAACAATTATTTTCTTTTCAGACTCTCTCTTTATCTATTAATTATCTCATGAGTCTTAGAAGTTCTAAGAAATTGCTCCTTTAAATTTGTGTTAAGATCATGAGTTTCCTCAATTGTGGTTCTCTTGGCTTCCCAATCCTTTAATAGAGATATAAGAATTTTGGAATTAATCTCAAGATTAGTAAGGGTTTACAAAGGATGTTTAGAGGATTAATAATATTAATGAATCTATTGTGCATCTTATCAACTGTTTCATTAAGATCCATCTTGACATTTTCAAATTGCCCACCAAGCAAGCTTATTTTTGTATTCCTCGATCGACTAGTTCCTTCATATGTACTTTTTAACTTTTCTCAAATTTCTTTAGCACTCTTGTATATATAAACTTTATTAAAATCATTTTCATTAATATCACAATGTAAGATATTCATAATTATTTCATTTAAATCTAACAACTCTCAGTTATTTTGGGTGTAATTCTTTTCTTCCTTGTCTTTTATTTTAAACGGTTTTTTCTCTATTACATGCCACGATAATTTACTTTGTGGTTTTAAGAATATAGCCATCCTATTTTTACAATAAGGATAATTATTCCTAATAAAGAGTGGTGGTTTATTTATAGCTTGCCCTTCTATGAAACCTAGTGCATATTTTGCCATGATCTTTACTTTAAGATGCACTTAAGCAATCAATAATTTTAAAGATCTAACTTTGGTACTAATTTTGAAATACTAAGCTAAAATTTAATTGGAGGTAATTGAGTTTTAAGAACAAATTTGAACTTTTTTTAAAATTAAGTAATAATTGCAATAATGAGAATAATCAAAATAATGATGAAATAATAATGAGTATGAAAATTAAAAGAGCTAGGAGTAGAGAAGATTAAGCTTAGATTTAATGTAGAGTTCGAACTACCTCCATTTCTCCGCGAACACACAAGCCTCAAACCAAGGACTTTACATTACTTTATTAATTTTTTAATTTAAGCTCCAAGAGTTACATACACAAACTTTATTACGTAAGTTTCTTACTCATAACTCACAAATTACAAACTCAACTTACAACACTAAACTCAAACTCAAGGATCACTAATATAGTGCTTTTCAACTCTCAAAACTTTGTAACTAATAGCATACATACACTATATTTTACATCTTTCTAAATATTAGCAAATTAGGGTATAAGAAATAATGAGAATAGTAAACAATAAGAATACAAGAGAATTTGGAATATTGTAGTGAAAAATCAGCTCTTTTTTGTCCTTAATCAAGTTGTTGAATATTTATACCCACTCTTTAAAATCTTTCCTTTTTAGTGTATTAAATACTCTAATGACTAATTAAAAACAACTATTGGTAAGCCGACCCTTCACCTTATCATTAAGCTAGTAGGCCACAATTATTACCATCTTAGAATACCATTAAGTCGACTTGAAGATTAGAACCAAACTCAAGTTTCACTTTATGCCTCCATACCGACAGGTTAGTTTAGTACATTATTGGCAAGCCGACTATAATTTTGCCTAACTTTCTTCTACCTATAAATCGGTTCTTCGAGTCACTAGCTGGCTGGCTCTTCTAATGTCAATAGCAAACTTCCCTTGTTCTTTGCAACAAACAAGAACCACACAATACAAGCACATGCCTTATATAGTTTCTCATATAAATTCAATATCACAAATTAGATCCAATAGACTTGAATACACGAAGAGTTGATTAATACTTGGATGTTTTGTAAGTTAAAGCTTAATTTCCAATTAATTCAATATTAGCCCATCATTGATTGACTAATATTCATTTTAGTTTTGTTCTCGTTAAAATCAAACAATGAGCCCTAAGTTCACATAATATGCTTTCTTAATTTTAAACCTTAATTATAATAAAATAATATTTTAATCCTCTTCAAACACCTGATGGGATTACCATATGATTAATCAATTTAACACCGATAGTGATGATATTAAGTAAAAGTGTAATGAAGTATAGCATTTAATAATTAAAAGTTCATGTGTGAAAATACAAGTATGTTCCAACAATCCAACCTCTAATTGTCTTTGATTTTCAAGTACACAAAATTATATATATATATATATATATATTGATAAAAAATGCAAACAATGATAATAAATTTGCATCCTTCAAATAATGTACAAAATATGTACTTTATGTTGTAACAAATAAATCATATATATAACTTTTTATTAATATAATATTTTTACATTGATTTGCGCGGGTCAGTACCACTCTAGTCTCTTCTGGCTAACCCGGCAAGGTGCATGTGGAGATGGACGAGAACGACATTATATCATAATTAACGTGGATAGTTTTGCCGACAAAAGGTGATGCTCTTTGCTCTGGATGCAGCCAAAGCACGTGAAGGCACAAGGATGTACATGACTCCATCGGGACATGACATAGCAATTACCACAACCCAACATAGCATTCACAATACTCAAATTTAAATCGATTTTGCTGAAAATTATCCTACAACAAACACAAAAGGTTACGATAAACAATTATATTTTACAAATTCCTTTTTTATACCATCTATATGGAGTTTCTTAATGGGAATATCAATATAAAGAATCAAATCGAGAGTTTACACACGAGCCATATTTTATTATATTATAATCTTAAGGTTAAACATCATAAATATTTGAATTTATTATGGATTTTATATTTATTATTTAATTCTGCGTGGGTTTATAGGTTGGGACTTCAACTTTACGCTGGATCATCTCTAAATAGAAAAAGAAAATTTAATAATTCATACATTATAAGCTTTTTTTTTTTCTCTTAAAAGAGGAAAAAAAAAAATCATCTCTCTATAAACAAAATATAACGGATGGTTTAAAATAATTGTTAATTAACCTTTTAACGCATCTTCTTGGCTGTAGGGTGGGGCAACTATTTAACCAAAGCTATACGATAAACCTTCTTTTGGCCTTAACCAGACCAGACCGAACTCAGTGGCTGTGCGCTTTTTTTGGTTTTTTAATTATTTACATGCCTTTCTCTTTCTTCGCTCATGTTGCTGGTTTCATCTTGTTTTAGTTTAAATTAGATTTCTGAGCTCAGTCTTCACTCAAACACTTCTTTATATTCTCCACTTCCACTTGAGACCTGCTGGTTTTTCACTCGTTTCTCGCCGCACTTTCTTTCCCTTTCTTTTTTTCTTTCCCTTTTTCAGTTTTTGATCTTTGCCATGTGGGACTTTTGCCTTTGAACTTTCTAAATAGCTTAACCCATCTATTTGCTTGTGGATTTTTCTGCTAGGAGTTTACTTGGTACTTTTCAAGCATCTTTTTTCTATTTTCTCAGGTTGTATATCATTATTTTCTTCTGGGGCTTCAGTCTTTGAGGTGATAAGTTATATATTTTGCTAACTTCCTTCTAGAGTATCATTTATCCCCCGGCGTAATGGCTACAAAGCTGCTTCTTTCCTTCATGGTGTAGACTTGAGAAAATACATCCATGATAAAAAAAAAAATCATCTTTACAGCTCCTTCATCACATATCTCAGTGTATTAGGCCCTCGTTTTTCATTTTTGGTTCATCGCAGAACTCTGTTTCGGGACCCTATTTTATTGGCTTTTTTTAACTGTTTCCTTGTGGAAATGAGGTGGCTGTCATTTGCGTTAAGTACTGGTGTTGGTTTTGTTTTGTTAGTAACAATGATGAATTCTGTGAGCGGTATTGGTGCCAACTGGGGCACACAGTCGACACATCCTCTACCGCCAGCAGTTGTTGTAAGAATGCTCAGACAGAATGGCTTCCAAAAAGTGAAGCTTTTTGATGCTGACTGGGGAACGCTGAGGGCTTTAGGAAGGTCTGGAATTGAGGTCATGGTTGGAATCCCTAATGACATGCTCTTAACCATGGCAACTAGTCTCAAAGCTGCTGAGAGATGGGTTTCCAAGAATGTTTCTGATCATATTACCAACAATAACGTTAACATCAGGTGATATGATAAATTCTTATTATTACATCTGCTCTATTTATGATGAGATACTATGATCTGGCCATGCTCTCTCTTTCTTTTGCTTTATATCCTAACGCCTGAGTTGATGAATATTGATCCTCTTGTAGTAGACGTTGGAATGCAATGGAGTACTTTCAGGTTCTGCTAAATCTTGATTTATAGATGACCCATTCTTTTAAGTTCTGCTAAGTCTTGATTAATAGATGACCCATTCTTTTCGGAGTAATTGCTATCTCCTATTCCTGAGCTGCAACTTCAAATTTGAAAAAGGGCAACGACTATTGCTGTGTTGGGCAGTGAGAGAATTTACAAATATGCTGCATATTTTATTTTGTTGCCACCATTATTTCTTGCTTGCTCCACTAATGGTTCGACTGCTTTATCCATTTGTCTTCCCTCATCTTCACAGTGAATACGCATGTTGCGTTTTTTGAAAAGTTTTTATGACTTCCATCCATTTTTGTTGCCATGTAGAAATTCTTGCAAACCTGATAGCATACACTCTCTAATGTATAATTTTAAGGTAAAGCTTCTTGAGATTTAATGATTTCTTGTCATTGAAGTTGATTCCTTGGCATTTAGGTTGAAAAATCCTTTGGCCACATATCCAACTCCAACAGTTAAAGGTTAAGACAGTTCCAATATTTGGATTTTGCGACAAATTCAGGATCACATCCTTGGGCTGATTGTCATAGAAATTCCAGTTAGGAATTACTTAAATGCTTGATGGTCCACAAACTATTGAATTTTACTACATATAGAAACAGAATACTCAACAATGTTGTCGTTGTCTCTCTAAATGTGTACAATTTAATGAACTTGAAAAGACCCTACCAATCCTGATCCATATTCTTCACTAAGATATAATATTTCCTTGGCAGTTCTTCTTAATTCACATGTATGTATTCACCCATTTTCACTTAGCTCTCATGTGTTTTACTCTGCGTAATTTAGCTTTCAAAAGTTTACTCCATCATGAATAGCTTACTCGCGAACTGGTGCAAATCATGTGTGTGGCTTAGAAACAACCAAAAACGAAAATCCCATACCAGCTTATTCCCTTTTCCTAATAGCAACTTCTGTATGAAATCTAATAAGCTGAAGTAACAGCATAATGAAGCCGGATAACGTCAATCAATGGGGCCTGCCTTAAATTTGAATCCAGTGGCAGTTCAACCTGAATTTCATGTTCTACAGATGCACCTTTTACAATTTCAACTTTCTTGTCCCTGGTGGTTCTATTTCTTTAATGTTCTTTGTCAGTTGGAACTTAATAGAAATTGGCGAACTAGCTAGTACAAAACTTGGTTTTTCTACTCCTCCTTCCTTTTAGAATCTAAAGTATTACAAGTTACAACTCAGAATAATAGATGGAAGAACCATCTGCAAGTATATTAGAGCGTGTGGGTTGGTGGATTGAGGTTGAGTGTTTGCATTCATAGAGGGAGACTTATCCTTGCAGAATGAAAATATTACCTTCCTCATCCATTCTTTGAAACTGATCAAATGTCAGAGAGAGGAAGAAGCTGTTATAGCACGGTGACAAATAGGTATCAGAGTTCATAGGCAGAAAGAGGAAGCTGTTAGATTGTAAGTTGTACTGATTTAGAATCTGAAAGGATAGAACAAAGGAGTAGAAAAGGCAAAGCATCGCACCAGCTAGTTTTCTGCTTTCTACTCAATTCTGATTGATCACTAATCTAAAAGGATGGAACAAATTTCATTTGTTTAATAAAATGGAGTACCCCTATTACTCTTTAATCAAGAAGCTTAGACATAGTTTTGTAAATCACATTGCAACAAGAAATTGGCCTGGAATTAGTAAGACTCGATGGATTGTTCATCTATGGAGTAGAGTTATGATTGCTTTAATTATGATCTATTTGCCTTTGTCGTAGTTTCTTCATTCTAGGAAGAGCCTATGGTTACCAGGTAGGGTGTGCTAGAGAAAACCTTGACAAAACTAAACTAAAAAAGAGTAAATAGTTCAGTCTTTCTGGCTCACTTTATTACTCATAGGAATAAGGTATTTATGCAAGCCTATATGATCTAAATTTCTAAAATAAAGATACTGAGAAATCTAACTATCTCCTAAAGATAACAATACATCTAAAAAACTGTCTAACAAAATCTCTTAAGGATAGTAATAAATGTGGAAATGTTATATTAGTATATGTCTAAAATTACTTTCCTAAATATCAGTAACATTACACCCTCCACTTTGATGAGCTTGTTTGTAAGCTTGCTATGGTATAAAACTTCTAATTATATTCAATTTATGCTTTGGTAGCCATGCATCCCCACTATTCTCATCTTTGCATTCTAAACAGAAAAATCTCTAATATTGATGATCCAATTATTAGGTTTTTTGGGAGTGTGGAAATGTAGATTATTTATTTTTAATTAATTAATTATTTTTTAAAATTTCAAATTAGTGTTCTAGCTGAAAACTCATCTAGATCCATTTAATGGCATGATCAATCAATGATATCAATATATACGTATCATAAACTTGTACTTAAGCATAGTATATTAACATAACTAAAATAGGTTTTATGGTTATTATTGAGATCACAATGGTATGTGATCTAAGCACCATCCTTGAATTGATCTAGACATGTGCATCAACACTACCGCTCACCCTACACCTTTGGCCTCCTAACACCACCACCACTCTACTACAAATTTGATCATTGAAGGAACACTAGTAACATTGCCAGCCACAAGAACCTGCCTTTTACTCACTCGAGCTTAGGTTTGATTCTGTTAATTATAATCAACCGAAGGCTAGACTAGGGTTAGAGTTTTCAAAGTCGCAATCCTCTAGATCCCGCATACACAATTTGTTTTCAAGATATAGTTAGGCAACTAAGATTGCTAGGTCCTACTACAATAAACTTAAGATTGAAACTTGAAAAATTATTGAGATGGAATTTGTTATGTGCATGGATTACAAATCTAGTTAATCAATCGTTTATTGTGAAATTGGTATTTGTATTGTGTTTTTGTTTCTTAGAATTCTCTATTTGTGGTTTGAACCTATGGTGATTGGTATTTTGGGTACTCGTTAGGAAAAACACTTTGATCTCTTGAAGGCTCCTATAGAGAGAATCTTTAGATTTATTTAGAACATATTTTTAGATTATAATCCTTATTTGTCTATTACTAGTCTCAATAGAGATATTATATAAGCAGGTTCATGCATTGAATACAAAGGTCTAAAAAATATAGTAAATATCAAGAAATATATGGATATTAATAAACTGCATTTGTTGCATGTGTAAAGGAGAGCCTACCTCCCTCTCTTCTCTTCTCCAAACTCCAAGGATGAGCTTACTTGGAAGAGGGACTCTTCTCACAAGCATTTTTCTATTAAAGAAACTTATAGGGCCCTTCTACCTCTGCGCCCTGCCATCCCTTGGAGAAATCTGGTGTGGAACAGGTCTTATATGACAGAAACTCTTTCATTCTTTGGCTCACAGTGTGACAAAAACATTACCAAGGACAAGTTAGTGTGTTGTTGGGTTATTACCCAAGATATCTGCTACTTATGTAAAAGGGAAGAAGGGTCCCATGACCATTTAATCTTCACTTGTAGTTTTGCTAGAGTTATGGGATAAGATAGGCCGATAGGAGTCAAGACCTGAGAGATTGGACTGATAAACATCGAGGTTTGAGACATCATCTATCAAGCCAAAAACATTATGAGAATATGTAAGAGCAGCTTAATTTATTTGATAAAAGACAAGGAAGATGAAGGAGTACAAGGGGAGAACTTTGTTCAAATGCCTACAAGGGTGGTTCAGATAAAGTGACATCATTCAGCTGCGTCTAGGAGCCATTTGGATGGAGTCCCCAAGTTATTATGTGTCAGTGATTGTTGAACTTCATTTGAATGCTCTTCAATATGGCATTCTAATGAAGTCCTTGGCACATCATAGATATGGCATTAGAGATGATCTTACCTTCTGGGCACATCAAAGGATCAAACATCAAGGAGACAGCTGAGGAATCCCAAACGACCAGGGATTTCTTGTGCTGCTTCTAAGCACTTTACCCTCCTTTGTGACTTAATTGGCTTCACTGTTTGGCAGCAGCAATTTACTATATTTGGAGTGAAAGAAATGAAAAATGATTAAGAAATCTTGATGGAAGCTCTGATAATATTTGTTGGAAAATTTTATCTTCGTCCCTTTGTTTTTAATTTTTGAGCTTGCGCTTGTTTAGATCAAGATTAAGAGGGTTTTTGTCTTTGTACTAATTTTTACCTTACCTAGAGCATATGCAAAAGCTTCTAGGTTCTCTAGCATTCTGTTTGACTGTCTACTTGGCTTTTTTGGTAGACTTTCCTTCGTATGTCTTCTTCAATTAATGAATCAGCAGACTTTCTTTTGTAACTTTTCTTCAATTAATGAGAGCTGATTCTATCCAAAAAAACATAAGCTGTACGGGTAGAGCATACGGTTGAGTGATCCAAAAGTACAGAACCTACTGTGGTTACATTTTAAAGCAAAATTACTAATTTTTAAAGCACAATGAACAAGGGAAGTTGTGAGCAAAGGGGAAGTTACACACATTAAGAGGATCTACACAGGAAAAAAAAAAAAGAATCTTTTATACTTTCATCTACATGTGCTATGAATTTCATCCAATAAATTGAAGAACATTATCTAAAAAATAATTACAATTTTGAGCATATTTATGATTTTTAACCAGATTATTGAAAATTTGAAGCTGAATCAATAAATAAAGCAGAATTGCTGAATACCATAACGCTGTACACAATATGTATATTGTTATTGTAATGTAATATTGTATTTACAGTATACAAGAGTATAAATACATGTAGTTAGGGTTTGTAACCCCAAGATGTAAAAATACTATACTACCCCTTGCTATAAAGCTAAATAATGATAATGTACAATAATACTGATGTTAGCATAAGATTGATACAATGATCAAGAAAAGTAGTAGTAGAGAGATTCTTATTAAGAATGTCTGCATATTGAAAGTGAGTCGAAACATAGCGAACTAAAATTTGACCTTTAGCAACTTGTTCATTCACAAAATGATAGTAAATGTTAATGTGTTTTGTATGATTATGATGGATGGGATTGTCAATCATATAAATGACTCCCAAGATTATCACAATAGAGAAGGACAGGCTACTAAAGGGGAACTTTTTAACTCGCAGGCAAGGTGACTAATCCAATTTGATTTAGCCATAGCATAGGTGATAAATCTATATTCAGCTTCAATAGAGCTATTAGAGACAATAGGCTACTTTTTGGAGCACTAAGAGATAAGGTTGCAACCAAGGAAGATGGCATACCTTATAGTAGAGCAATGAGTATCTGGACAGCCAGCCTAACCAACATCCTCATATGTGATCAAGGAAGTACGAGGTGTGCATGTAATAAGGAGATTCAGGGACAATGCTATGTAAATATTAGAGAACTTGTTTAGCTATCTGCATATGATTAGTATTGGGATGATGCATATATTCACTCAACTGATTAACAGCAAAGTTGATATCTGGTTGGGTAATAATGAGGCATTTGAGTGCCCCAACAATTTCTTTGTAGGTAATAGGGTTAGAAAGTAATAGAAAGCTAGTGGCGATGAGGTGACTAGGAGGGGATAGTGGTGTTTTGACTAGTATAAAGAGGTACGTGTGATGTTTTTTTAGAAGATCCTGAATAAAGTGAGACTAGTTAAGATATAGACCTTGAGGTGTATGACAAGCTTGAATTCCCATGAAAAAGTGGATATCTCTAAGGTCTTTCATGGCAAAATGCTAAGAGAGGAGGAAGATGTGGTAGGCGAGTAGATATAGATTGTTGCTTGTAAGGATGATGCCATCAATATAAAGTAGTAGGACAAGAATGTTTGATCCTTAAGATGATATAAACATGGATGTGTTAGTCTTGCTTTGTTGAAAACCTATAGGAGAAAGGAAAGTACTAAACTAATGAAACCAGGCATTAAGGGCCTGCTTGAGGCTATAAAGAGACTTTTGAAGTTGACAAACATGATTGGGCTAATGGGGATGGACGAACTCAGGTGGTTGTTTCATAAACATCGTCTCCTTGAGATGATCATGGAGAAAGGTGTTTTTAACATCAAGTTGGCGAATTTCCAACGAAGAAGAAATCGCATAAGTAAGAACAAAGGGAATGGTGGTATGTTTAACAACTAGACTAAATGTTTCATCGTAGTCAATACCTTCTCGTTGAATAAAATCCTTAGCAGCAAGTTGAACTTTGTAATGCTTTAACTTTGCCATTAGCATTGTACTTTATATGGAATTTCCATGTGCTGCCAACAGAATTTTGGTAAGGTTGAGGAGGGACAAGAGCCTAGGTATAGTTTTGAAGGAGAGAGTTAAATTCCTTACTTCATGGCAGTAGTTCAAACAGGATCTCGAAGGGCTTCAATGTAGTGGCGAGGCTCAAAGGGAATTGTGTTGGTATGAAGGTTCAGAATGGTTTTAGGTTTAGTGATGCTTGAGTGAGAGTGAATGCACATGGAGTGAGTTGGTCTAGAGGAGGGGTTCTGGGTTGATGTGGATGAGGTAGATGTAGATGGCAAGGGTAATGTATTGGGGGAGGAAGCTATTGTAGAGGGTTGGAGTTGAGGCTTGGAACAATTGTGTTTGTAAACTTGTGTAATATGTGGTGGAGCATGTATTGATGCCATATGAGAAGATTGGGGAGGCAAGGGAGTAGAGGGTGTAGGTAAACTGAATGTAGATGGGGAAAGGTAGGAGTAGTAAGGCTAGTAGAGATAGTGATTTGTAGTTGTAGTGGAGAAATATTAAAGGTGAGTAGGGGGTGGTCAAGCAAGTGTCTTAAGTTGATCATTGGGAGAGGATGTAAGAGTGCTGTAAGGAAAAATGGATTCATGAAATATAACATGATGATTGATGTATACTTGACCCATGATAGGATCCAAGCACCAATAGCCTTTATGTTGAGGTGGGTAGCCAAGGAAGATACATGGGATTTAGTGGAGGGAAAGATTGTTTGAGGACTTGAGAGATAGTGTTCGGGTAGTAGAGATAGCTAAAGGTGCAAAGGGAGGTATGGTTAAGGGAGGTGTGATGAAGAAGTTCAAAAGGGGGTTGAGAGTGGCTAAAGATAAGTAGTTAATGGTGTAGATAGCAATAAGTGCTACATCAACCCAAAACGTCGGTAGTAAGTTAGCATGAAGGTGAATAGTGAGAGCAAGTTCAGTTATGTGGCGATATTTATGTTCGGTAATGTTGTTCTATTGTGGAGTATATGGATAGGATAATTGTAGGCGAATGCCATAGGCACAAAGGAAAATTGTGAAGGCATTGTTAATGAATTGACCACCACCATCATTGTAATGAAAGACTTTTAATGCGGTTGGAGAAGTAATTTTCAACAAGACATTTGAAATGTTGAAAATTAGATAAAACATCACTTTTATTATGTATGGGAAAAAGTCAAGAGTAATAAGTATAATCATCCACAAAGATTACATAATAACGAGACCTTAAGTTTGACTTAATGGGCGATTGCCAAACATCTGAATAAATAACATGTAGAGGCTTCTTGGCTCTATGAAATGATTGTTGGAATGGTAGATGTATGGACTAGCTAACACCGTTGGCATGACAAGGATTAGAGGACAATGGAGATGACTTGACTTAAATGCAGTGAACGATTGAGGACGTCAACATGAGGATGACATAGCCTTGAATGCCAACTCTCTCGGAAAAATAGAAGCAAGAAGAAGCTATGGAGTGTAGACTAGGGAGAGACAAATGGGGTATAATGGACCCTTAGTCTTTTGCTGAAGAAGTTGACTTGTTGAGGAATCCTTAACAAAAAAAGAGAAAACATCAAAGCTCATAGTATAGTTATTATCATAAGAAGGTGAAAGAATTGATAAAAGGTTATGTGTGGAGAGAAAACAAGAACATTCTTAAGGTGTAGGGGACAACCATGGTGTGTATGAGAAGGTCAACCATGTGGTTTATGGGTAGGGAGGCACTATTACCAACTAAAACTTGATTAGAACTAACATATGAGGTTAAAAGTTAATGAGTATGCCTGCATTTGGAGTCGTGATGTGTAGCACTAGAATCAATCGTGATGTGTAGCACTAGAATCAAGGTACTAGGTAACCTCATGAGATTCTCTAATGGCATATTCTCATAAGACTCGTTATGCCTATAATAGCAGTGGAGGATGGAATGTCTAGGTTTCTCACAGATTTGACATAACGAGTTGAGTGGGTATAGAGGAGATAGGATTCTTGGGACGCCGCTATCTAGAAGATGAAGTAGAGGAGCTACGACTTGTAGATGGGAGTCATGACTAACACTGGTGTGAGGTGCATCGATCAAATTTAAAGGAACAACCACGCCCCCTGGTTCCTAAGTGACCCCGATCGCAATTTTGGTTACGAGAAACAATCAATGTGGTCTTATTATGAAGAGCAATAGCAATAGTATCTAAGATTACATCTACATCAAAACATTTGATCCATTGTTCATGATTGAGTAACTTTGCATGCACTTGCTCAAAAGTAAGAGGAATGGGAGAGTGCATGAGGTTGGTGAGGAGAGCATCATACTTTCGAGGAAGGCCACAAAATGTGTGAGTAATGAGGTTAACAGTGCTAGCGGGCATCCAATGGCAGTAGGTTGATCAGCACTGGACTTAAGCTTGTGCAAATAGTTAGTAACAAGTGTTTGATTTAGATGAATAGCAAAAAGACGTCATTTGAGTTCCATTTACTAAGCCACAGAGTTTTCTTGGAAGTGGTGGCGAAGAGTGGACTAAATGTCATAAGCAGTTATAATGTCATGGTCTTCCAACAGAATATCATTGGAAAGAGTAGCTAAAAGAGAGGCATGAGCCAAATGGTTGATGCGAAGCCATTCTGAGTAGGTGGGATTGGTTATAGGTAGTCCGTCGGAAGGAGGGCAAATTTTAGTTGATGGAGAGATAGTAGAATTGTGGACATAGCGATATAAGTCCATTGATCTGAGATACAATGTCATTAGCAAGAGCCACACGATGGTTATCGGCTGAGAGCTTGATGGGCACAATAGTAGTATTGTTAATGGGGATAGAGAGGAAACGTTGATGAAGGATATGCTTGAGAGTTTCAAAGTGACTATGGATGGAGGAAGAAGTGATGGATATATGTTATGGCTGTTCAGATTGGTTGGTGTATAAGGTAAGGGAAGAGTAGGCAAGGTTTTAGGGAGAGAAAGGGGGTTGGATAAAAACGGGTTGTTGGTGTAGGTAGAGGTGGCCATGGGCAGAAACGATGAAGAGGAAGACCAATGTAGCAAGTGGTTGTGCAGACATGGGTGGTGCTAGTCAAGGCATGGGGGCATGAGGGGCCTTTCGGATTGATTGTGAGGGATAGTGTGGTGGTGATTTGTGTTGTTGATGGGAGGAGGGAGGAGATAGGAAGGGTCGGTGTAATTTGGGCAAGGGTAGTGGACAGGTTGAGAGTAGAAGGTTTGGAGGGGCTCTCCATGGTTGAAGTGGTTGCAGCAAATTGAGTGAAGAAGCAGATAGCACTGAACAGGTCCAAAGATGAACAGTAGTGATGCACAGTGGCAATGAGCAGATTTGGCAAGGAATTGTGCTGGGTAGTGAGCAGATCCGGTGGTGAATCTCTGTCTCTAATGGAAGAAGTTAAAAGAGAAAATCACCTAAGGTTTGTTGGCTCTGATACCATGTACACAATAGTTATATTGTTATTGTAATGTAATATCATATTTACAGTGTACAAGAGTATAAATACATGTAGTTAGGGTTTGTAACCACAAGTTGTGAAAATACTATACCACCCCTTGCTATAAAGCTAAATAGCAATAATGTACAGTAATAAATGTGAGGAAGAAAATTATCTGAAAGTCAATTGCAATTTTGAGCGGATTTACGAGTTTTAACCAAATTATTGAAATTTTTAGGGTGAATCAAGAACTAAAGCAGAATAACTGAATACGATAATGTCATGAAAATTTAAGGAGATGAATTAATTTTTAGGATAGTTGCACCCTTTAAAGGAAGTTAGAAAGAAGAGCAAATTACAAGAAAATATGGAGAAATATATCAACAAAGTAATATTACATTTTGAAGTGAAATTATGAAAACTCTCATGTTATAGAACATCAAGGGAATATTAAATAATTCAAGGAGCTAATATGAAACGGAGTCATCATGCATTATAGGAAATTAGCAGTCAATACATCCGCGTTACGTGTGTAAAAAATACAAAATAAGGATGGAGAGAGAGAGAGAGAGAGAGAGAGAGAGAGAGATGTGGGTACAGTTAATAGGAGAATATGGAAAAGAGGTAGCGTGGAAAAGTAGGAGAGAAAAAATACTAAGTAAGCAAAGAAATGAAGAGAGAGAAAAAGGAATAAGTTAATATATTTATTCATTAGTTATAATTTTAATAGTTTATTTTATTATTAGTTTTTTTTTGTTAAATAATAGTAAATAAAAAATATATATGTAATTTTAAGAAAAATGGTTATTTAAGGTCCAATTTACTTTAATAATATAATATAGATATACTATCTTTGTTGGCAATTTATGAAAATTTTGTAAAATCATAAAGGATGTTTATAACATTCAAGGACAAATTCTAAGATATAGAGATAACTTATGGATTTTAAGCTAAATCACAAATAAAATGTAGAAAGTAAATTATTACATTTAAAGTGATTTTGTGAAATTTGATGCAGAAATATGAATTATCTTTTTAGAAGGGATATTATGGAAATTAAGAAGAATAATGAATATAAAGCAAGTTACAATGAATACTAAGAGATTCACGAATTTTGTTTCTAAAAGGAGATTTAGGAATATTAGTGAGATTTACCAAATATGAAGTAGGGTCAAATTTTTAAGTAATACTATTAAATACTTTTGCTAAGTTAGGAATTTTCTTGAATAAAAGGAGATTCATGAATCTCATTTCTAAAAGGAGATTAGTTATATTAGTAAGATTTATGAAATATGAAGCAGGGTTGAATTTTTAAGTAATATTATGAATACTATCGCTAAGTTATGAATCCTCTTGAAGAATTTTGAAATCATTTTGATAAAAGCATTAGTTACCAAAAATTTGTAATGTAAAGAAGTTTTAAGCATATTTATGAATTGTGTTATGGAAGCATTGTTAATTAACTAAAGAAAGTTACAAATTTTGTAAACCATGTTGTAAACTTCTCAATTAAGTTAATTTGAGTTTAGAAAATTTCCAGTATGAAAAATTCTTGAAAAATGTGATAGAATATTTAACAACTGTACAAATTTTAAGTAAAATTAAATTTTCTTATTGAAGACAAAATGTCCTATCAATAGCTCACCCAGTTAACTTGTCCACAAAAAATCTTACCCGATCAAAGTAGAGATTGGCCTTTAAATAAAAAAAAACAAAGTAAACTAAACCAAAAAAAAAAAAAACCGAGCAAGAAAAATTTGAAATTGAAATAGTTGATAGGAAAGTCATTTCAATCCAATTCATTCCTAGAGACAAATAAAGACAACGAATATGTTAGAGACTTAGCACAACAAAGCACTCTCCAAGGGCGTGGAGTGTCCCATTTCGGTTAAAATCTTGATAGTAATGTCTTTGTTAGATTCTAGGGTTGAAATAAGGGAAAACTCCATTCAATTCTTGATGGAAATGGAGTTTTGCTAATTCACCCCAACTAGAGGATCATTTCAAGATCTTTGAACATATTTGAAGGTTCAATATGAGTATTTTCTCCAACACACAAGATGAGATTTTACATCGAGAAGCAACTATATGAAAAAGATAAGGGGGAAAGTTTGTAAGATGTCAAAGAAGCGAAATATACGATATCACAAATGTAGATTGCTCGTGGTTTTGTTTTGGCTTTTGTAATCTCTAAAGTGAAAAAACCAAATGAAACTGAAAAATTAAGGCTATATTCCATAACTATGACTAGAGGTGTCACTGAAACAAGCTGATTTATAAACTATTCAAGCTCGGCTTGAGTTTTGTTCTAATTTGATTCAGTAATAGTCTAGTTGAATCGAACTCAAGCTATTCATGCAATAAATCGAGCTGTTTGAGTAATAAATTAAGTTAAGCTTGAGCTTTAAAAAAATAAACTTGTCAAGTTCATTAGCTTGATCAAATTTGGTATAATTTTAATTTATTTAAATATAAGCAAATCTGATATTAGTTTGATAAAATTTATGAAAAGTTTGAGTTTAATCGAGTTAATTAGGTTGAGTTTAAACTTAACACATATATTTTTGAGTTGAGTTCAAGCTTAAAATTTAAAGTTTAGTCGAACTTAAGTTAAAGTCGAGCTTCGACTTTTTAATTTTCAAGTCAAGCTTAATACTGTATCAGTTCGACTTGATTTGATTATACCTCTAATTACGTAATAAAACAAGATTTATGATATGTATGATACATAACATATATAAATGCAAATTTATGTAAATCTAAACCTATTTGCAATATATCTATATAAAACAAATTTCATAAACTATAAACAGTAAATGTAACTACAACAACGAGGTGTTTTTGGAAGCAATCTGACTCAAACTAAATAGAGTTGAATTGCATTTGAAATGGTTCGATTTAGAATCTGAAGCTACTAAAATTGGTTCATTTCACCAAGGGTTTGAACTGAATTATTTCAAATGTGATTGTCGGTTTAGTTTAACCCTTGAACCGAACCAAACTGAACCACGAGTGCTCTTACTTGGCTTCTTCACATGCCAAAGTTCAACCCTCTAAGAATTTCTGTTTTTAAACTAACTTGGTTGTAGGGCATTCCCTTGATCAATGAAAAGGATCCAAATGTATTTTTAGTTGTGTAACTTTATTCCAAAATTGTAAATCTACGTTATCTAACTCTTCCTCCTTTTTAGGTCTAAATGTGCCTTTCCAATTTACTTTTGCCTTTGCTCTTGCATCATTATCCCTGTTCCAAAGGAAGTACTTAAGCGTTGATTCAAGGGTGCCAATGATACTTGCAAAGATTATGAATATGGAAGACTAGAATACCTGAAGAACAAAGAAAATACTTTTTATAAGTTGAATACGACCAGTGTAGGATATCAGCTTTACGGTCCAATGATTAATTCTCAAAGCAAACTTTTACGCAAGATCTGAGAAATAGCCTTAGATAACTTTGTGTAGGAGAGTAAAACCCCTAGATAACGTATTGAAAGAGCACCAATAGAAAACCTTAGCAGGCTCATTTTAATGAGAATATATATATATGAGAACCAGTTATTATTGCTTGATAGTGGTCTAAATTGAAACCAAACCAAAAGGTTTGCTTGGTTTTGGCTTCAAAATTTTCCAAACTGAAAAATTTGGTTTGGTTTGAAAAATTGTTGAAACCAAACTAAAATGAACCGTGTCCACTCCTGGGTCAAAGGTCAAAATAAAAAAAACTTCTAAAGTTTAACCAGTGAGAGAAGGATGATGGGGTTATGAAATTGAAGAAGGTTTACTAGTTTATAAAGCATATTTACGAATTTTATGTGGCAAAGAAAAGTTATGAAACTTTTGATTGATTTTACATAATACTTCAGCAGAATTACTAATCTAATAGAGTGTAATGCAATTTGATGTAATGGATTAAAAAATCTTATTCAATTTTATTTTTCTAGAATCTTTGGAATTTAAAATTTCATTTTTTCTTTTTTTAATTAGCATGAGATGTCTGTGGATTTGAAGCCATGGGAAACTCGTCCTAGCATGGGGTGTAATTCCTCTTTCACATTCATACCTCAGTTTCTTTATACCTTCTGTCTTTAATATAGGCTTTTTTTGTTTGTGTTTGCTCATTCAACAAAATCTGACAAAGGCACTTTTTATAACCTTTAGTGTTAGTAGTGATATCTAATCAATGGATTGGTTTTTTTCCAAAACTCATGAGTTTGTTGAAGTAAGCAGCCAATTAAAAGTAGAACCATTTTCTTAATTAACCATTCAAGGGCATTTTATCTTTTGGATATAAAACAATTGTGATGGGTTTAAAGGAAGAAAATCCTCTACCTTCTCTTTAGAACTCTCACTCTATGGACCACTTCCCTATGGCCTTTGAAAATTTCTATACATTTTTCGAACACCTTTTCAACTCTTTTTAGTTCATTCTCATTGTACTTCTATGTTTGTAAGTCTTAGTTTGTTACTAGTGTGCTGATCTGCATTTTGTTCTTCTGTGGTTTCTGGGTATTCTAGTTGGTTTTCTTGAATGTAATTGTCTCCTTCGTTCTCCCTCAGCTCTTCCTTTGCATTTCCAGCCTCACTTTCACCTATTCCTTACCCCCTTTTCCCTTCTTCTCTTAGGCTTCTTTTCCTTTAGCTGCTTCAGACAAGACACTCAAAGCTTTCCTTAAAAGACCAGAAAAACTCCAACCTCTAAACTTACTGAAGCTGTACAACACAAAAAACCATTTCCTCCATTCGAATGCAGCCTCAAAAAATGCCTGCAAATGCCGCTGACCCTTCTTCACCTGCTGAAACTTTCTTGGAAGTTGCAAAAGTAGTCTTGTGAGAGTCAAACCCTGTACATGTGACTGGAAATGTGGGGAGGCTGATGTGACTTCTTGACCCTTCTTCCTAAACTCGTCTTGCAAGAAAGTTGACACTGACTAGAGCTTATCGTTTCCTGGTATTTGTGCCCAGCCCAAGGGCTGCAAGCCAGTTTTTACTTGTGTTTTTTGAAAATCGTGTCTCTATTGGTGACTCCATAGTTTAAGCTAAAATACAAGTGGCTAATGTCATCGGATTGTGAGATTTGTCTTCTAATAATAATTTTTTGCTTGTTCCCCCCTCAAAACACCTTCCTTGGTGGTTACGAGCTTCTCTCCTTCTAAACCTAGGGTTAGTGTTTTGCTTGGTTTCTATCCACACATTAGGATAGGAGATCGGATTTTTTTAGTCCCTCTACAATTAATTTCTTTGGTTGTGTATCAAATCTAGAAAAACACTCTTGTTGGCTACTCATTGGGCAACAAAATTTGTTTTCCTAATATCCAAAAGTTGGGGGAGTTATTCAGGCAAGTATACTTGCAAACTACTCAAGTTTAACGTATATTTACTTAAGTTGGATTTAGCAATAATTGAGGAGAGCTTGAGCTTGAGCTTGAGCTTGAGCTTGAGCTATTCAAGTAGTTCATCCAGTTAAGTTTGAGCTTCATAATATATAACACGACTATCTCATAAGCGTAATTGAGTTCAAGTTGAACTTAAATGTTAATCAAGTCGCAATCGAAATTGGATATCTCTATTATTTTAGTTGTAAGAAAATTATCATTATTATTTTTTTAATAAATCTAGTCTAAACTAGTTTAACTATATTAAATTCAAGCCATTCAAGTTCTACTTTAAGTTGAGTTTGAGCTTAAAGTCGAAGCTTGATCGATTTTAGGCTGAGTACATTATTGTCTTGACTCATTTATGGCCCTATACAAAAGATTGCTAAGAGTCTATGGGATAAGAAAGGCTTGATGGAAATTCTTAACAAAGGTTTATGTTATCGTTTCTTCAATATCCTTGATGAAGCATCCCTGTTGAAAGTACTTCATTAGCTTCACTACTTTTCATGCCAGTACCTAGTCCTTTTTTTGGGTAAGACGCTGGTACTTAGCTTTGATTTCCCATAAAGTTTCTCCACAAAGACAACATAAAGTTATGTGACTAGCGCCTGTGGGAAGTCTCTTCAAGCCTGTAACTAAGGAGATAATCAAATATGTGAGGGCTTCTATGGAGATGGAATTTACAGAGGGGTTCTCTAAAGACTTTGATATGGAGTGTGCTGATGGACCCACAGCATTAGTACATGTGGAGTACCAATGGATCCCTTCTCATTGGTTGAGTTGCCAAAAATTTATTCACAAAAATGAGAACAGCCTTGATTGCAGACTAGAGGCTAAGAATGAGGATAAGGCTTTGGAGGTTGACCACTAGCCAAAGGCAACAAAAGGTGTTGGGATTAAAGCGGTTACCTTCGACGAAGATATCTTATCTCTTGTGGATACTGTGGAGGCAGTTAAAAACCCATAACATTGAGGGTATTTGGAGACATATCCACTGAAGTTGGAGGTTGGAAACCCAACCTAATGGAAGGATATGGCTTGGTTGGAATCACGAGTTTGGGACATCTATTGTTACTGAACAGTTAATACATTGTGACCATGTTCATATTGTTTAATGGAAATCTCTTACTGTTATTTTTATATAATGCTATATGGTACTGTGGTAGAAACCAAGAAGTGTCAGGAGAGTCTTGTGGGGAGACTTGGAGAGCTTAAGTCAATCTTTTGAAGGCCCTTGGATGATATTGTTGATTTTCATGAATTTAGGGTATGTGCTGATAGAAAAGGTCAGAAGTAAATTCAAGGGGCATGAATGAATTCAACGAGTGGTGCTATGGAGCTGAGATTGTTTTTTACCGACTTTATTGGATTTATTCACTTTTGGGCAACTAACAACAATGGAGACCTGATTCTTGGCAGTTGGATAGTGCTTTTGTAAACCACGCCCTGCTTCTGGATTGTCCTTCTGCTGGAGCTTTAATCCAAGCTCGATAACTTCCAACCATAGTTCCTAGTTCTACGGTTGTGAAGTTGCACTTTCGACTTAACCTCAGAAAAGTCCTCTTTGGACCATCTCTTCTTTTGAGCTTTCTTTTGGAAGGGAGCTTCACAGTGAACTTGGTTCAAAGATGAAATGGCCATCCCTAGTAGTTCTGATGACACAAGATATCTCCATTTTTCTTTTGATGGGCCTCAGTTTGCCTTGAATCCAATGTGGCTGAGAGTGCTAACAGCAGTAATATACTATGTGCTGAGAGAAGGAATGAAAGGAGGATAAGAAACCAAGACCAAAGTGTGGATTGTATTTTTAAGGAAGTTTTAGCTTCCTTTCAATATTTTAATAGAAATGTCTTAGCACATGTAATGAGTTATTGGGAGTAATGTTTTTCGTTCTCTTGTGTTGCATTTGCCATCATTTTATTGCACTTCAGTTACAGTGTACTCCTTTTCTATTGTACCATAGATTTTTTTTCTCTACATCCTTTACCCTACCAAGCATTTCTATCTCCACTTTCATTGAAAATACTGAGATAAAATTTTACAGTATATTTCATTAATCTAGAATCACAGCCATTTTGGAGCTCCTGTAAATCCTAAAAGAGAACAATGATTTACCACAGGTTACTGGAAGCAAATTTCTTTTGGTATAATCTGGAGTAGCATCATGTAACTATCAAAGAAACTGGGCCAGCTGGGGGCATGGGCCGGGCATGTATGTCTTGATGTTGTGGATTTATTATTAGAGGTGGTGATGATGATCAGATAATGCAGATGAACAGAAAGCCAAACACTATATATTGCTGATGCTGATATTGTCTCCCATCTGTCCTCAACAATGAATTCAGTATTTGCTAGACTAATTCTTCACACAAAATCCTTTTAGTGATCATATTATTTGTTTTCTGGGGTAATATCTTGCAGTAATGGAAACTTTTATGTTCTGAGTATTTCAGTATGGTGTATTGGATTGTTAGGATGTACAAGAAGAGCCTAGTTAACCGCCCACAAACTACAAAACAAAATGTCTTGTGAATGGGTAACTTGGTCAACTCTACGAGCTCACTAAAACTATACATCAAGAAAATTTAGAATGATCCTAGCTAATGCTAAAGCTGTGTTAGGTTGGTTTCCTAATCTTTTAGAGTTTCTTTCTTTCCAAATGTGGTACACAAAAATTGAGGGGATTTTCCTCCATTTGAAGTCACTAAGATTAGAGAAACCCTCAACAAAAGATGGAAGCGACCACAATTGTAGCAAATGAGTAAAAGCTTGAGTTGTTTGTTGTTGAATCTTTGTCCATACGGTGCAAATAAATTCACTAGATAAGAATATGTGATTGTGGTTTTCCTCTTCCATATGGCAAAGAAAACAATGGTTGTGATTTGATAAACCCCATAGACATAGTTTGTCTTGAGTGAGAGGTCTCTCGCGAATAGCTAGCCAATGGATGAAGGAATTGCGTAGGATGTTGGTTTTATTCCACACAACTTTGTGTCAAGAAGGGGGCTAGTTCCTTCGCTTGAGGAGGTTGTATGCTGATTTTATGGAGAAGCCTTTCTTAGAATCGCTGATCCAAACAAAAGTGTCAAGCACACCTTGTTTAGGAGCAACGTCCAGCAGTGTCAAGCACACCTTGTTGAGGAGGTTGTATGCTGGTTGAGCTTTGCTTTTTTGCAACGCCAATGGTGTTTGAATTGTTTATTAGCGCTTACTCTCCTCAAGAGGCATGATAATGTTTCCATAACCAAAACGAAGAGATAAGGGGAAATGGGGTATCTCTATCTTAGGCCACGTGAACTAGCAAGGAAGCCAGCAGGTTCTCCATTTAGACTTAAAGAAAACTTTTAGGTGGTGACACACTCCATAATCTAATGGATGAACATAGGTGGAAAATTGAGAGCTTTGAGGAGTTGTTCTACAAACTTCCAACTAATATGATCATAGGCTTTCATAATATCAATTTTCATAGCGCAGCTAGCTTCTTAAGTGCCTTTATGATAACCTTGCATAAGCTCTTAAGCCAATAAGATGTTGTCCACCATTCTTCCTCTCTTGATGAAGGCTGTTTGTTCCTTCCCTGCAAGCTTTGGTAAAACACTTCAGATGTGATTTGCCAAGATTTTAGATATGTACTTATAAAGTGTGTTGCAACATGCATTGGGTCTGAAATCCACAAGAGATTCAGGAGTGCTTACCTTGGGAATCAAGGCTAAATAAGTGAAATTAGTGGATTTCAAGAGCCTCCCTGTCGCAAAAAAGTCCTTAATAGCCATGCATACTTCCTTCCCAACGATATACTAAGTAAGCCAAAAGAAGTTAACACTATAACCATTCGAGCTTATAGCTTTGTCCTTAGCGATAGACCACATAGCATCCTTTATTTCTTTGCAGTCCACTAGTTTAATTAGTTGTGGCCATTTGTCGCATACCACGTTCCTTTCCATTAATCTTAGTAAGTTGGCAAATTCTATCGAAGGAGGAGGGGCATTTAGTAGACATTGACAGAATAGTATGGATGCCTCTTAGATTGACTCTTGTTTGAAATTCTAGACCCATCTTCCAAAACCAGAGAGGTGACACTCTCTCTCATGTGTTTTTGCTTTAGGGATCGATAGAAGAAAGAAAAGTTTCGATCCCTAAGATCTAACCATGTCTGTTGAGATTTTTGCCTAAGGAATGATTCGTCTATTGCCTTGAGGTAGTATACTTCTTTATACAACTTTTTCTCCATCACTTAATCTGCTTTGGAAGGATCCAATCGATTAGATAATTGCACCTCCTCCAGCTTACCTTAGGCGGAAGTGATTGGCATTGAAATCTCAGAGTAATGCTTCTTGTTTAGCTTCCTAAGTTCCTTCTTCAAAAGCTTGATTTTTTATACCACTTTGAACATAGGAGTCCCGTCTACCCTTATTTTCCATACATGCTCTACTATAGGGAGAAAGAGAGGATCCTTGCTCCAAAAGTCATAGAATTTGAAAGGAATGTTCTTGTTGATTACTTTCAGTTGAATATCTACAAGAAGCTGACTGTGATCTAACACTCCCAAAGGTCCCACCTTGACATGGGAACCATAGAATGACTACATCCATTCTAGATTTACCAATTCCCTATTAAGTCTTCTCATGAGCAGGTTGGATGTACATTTATTAGTCCAAGTGTGCAAGGGGCCAAGGATTCTCGCATCCTCTACCTCTGCATCATAACAAAACTGATTGAACTAATCTATTCTAGAAGTTACAACTTCATTACCTCCTAATTTCTCCTCAACACATCTACATTCATTGAAATCATCCCTTAGGATCCAAGGGCCATTTAGAGCCACCTTAATCCGTAATAGGTCAGACTACAAATTCATGCGTTTCGTTGCTGAATTTACTCTATAGACACATGTGAACTAGAAGGACGAGTCATCCTCAATTCGCCTGCATTGGCAATGAACAAATTGATTGCTGGATGATTGGATTGTAACGTGCCACTAAGAGGGATTCCAAGCAATCCATAACCATTCGCTTGGATGATATTCCAGTCTCTAAGAAGGAAGAATCCTTGCCCAAATGGCAAAAGCTTTATTTGCTTTTACTTTCATCTTGACTAAACCCAATAAGGAAATGTGGTTCGTATCACAAAAAGTTCTAATTGCTTTGGCTTTTGGGGGGTCATTAAAACCCCTGATATTCCAAAAGGCTAACATTATTTAGTAAAAACCAAAAAATCAAAAAATAATCAAAGGGCTTACAGCCTAAGCTAAGAAGAGACACTATTGGTGTTCTCCCTAACAGAGACAGACTTTTTCTTACGCATTTTCTTCTTATCAGCAACTTAGATTGAGCCATCTATGCTTCGCTTGTCCATCTGGTTTTCTTGAATCTCCGGAACTATAGAATTAGAGATATCCACAAATGCATTGTTGCACATATCGTCTAACCCCCCTTTCCATAGAGTTAGAGTTAGAGTAGACTGAATAAAAGGTCGAAGTTTTAGAGGTAATGTGTTTGTCCCATTAGGCATCACTTGGTTAGGAGCAAAAGTGATGTTCCCTTCCTTGATAACAATACCTTTGGTCAGACGTGTACTGTCAAGCTTGCTATGACCTTGATTCAACTCCACAGCTTCCTTTATACCCCTATTTGCATGCTCTTTTGAACTTCTAGCATCATGCTTTTTGCAGTCCTTACCAAGGTTGCACTGATCGATAGCATGACTAAAGACATTACAGTGGGAGCATTGCGGTGGAATGTATTGATACTCCGCATCCACCATGGCAAGCTTTCCACTTGCTCTCTTAACAACAAAGGAAAAAGGTAGAATAGTATTTGCTTCAATCTCCACTGATGCTCTCACATACTTGATCCTCTCATTCTTGGCTGAAACCATGTCCACTTGAAGAGGTCGGCCGATTGCACTCGCCAAGTACCCTATTCCATCTTTGTGTAAAAACTCTATAAGTTTTCCCATAACTTCACCCATATAGGAAGCTTCTTAGGAATTACTTTGTCGTACTCTACTGATATGGACCATCGCTCTAAGATGATCAGTTGGTTTGCAAAAATCCAAGGTTGTCCATGGACTTTGGAGAGAAGATTGATCTTTGAGATGGAATAGGGTAACATGTGCATGCATATTTTTTGAGCATCACTAATTTGGAAAGGATCTAAAGTGCAATCATCATGTTCACATTGAACTATATTCTTTTTTTAAGATTGGATTTTTTTTTAATTATTATTATATAAAAAACAAAGCCTTCTTGCCCTTAAATGTTATCTACGATTAATTCTTCCCCCCAAAAGCTACTCTTGATTCAATGTCCTCAAAATTGCAGGTATGTTGCTGTTGGAAATGAACCTTTCTTGCAGACATACAACGGTACTTTCCTTCAAACAACCTACCCTGCTCTCCAAAACATACAATCTGCTCTACAACGAGCAGGTCTTGGCAATCAAGTGAAGGTCACTGTTCCACTCAATGCTGATGTCTACAACAGTTCAAGTTCTTTACCATCTGGTGGGGATTTCCGAGCTGACATCCATGATTACATGATTCAGATTGTTAAGTTGTTGAATGCCAATGGCTCTCCATTTACTGTGAATATCTACCCCTTTATAAGTCTCTACACAGAACCCAATTTCCCTGTTGAGTATGCGTTCTTTGATGGAAATGCTGCCCCATTAACTGATGGTTCAGCAACTTACTATAACATGTTCGATGCAAATTATGATACTCTTGTCTGGGCACTGCAGAAAAATGGATTTAGTGATATGCCAATTATAGTTGGAGAAATTGGGTGGCCAACTGATGGAGACAGGAATGCGAACTTGATGTATGCCCAGCGATTCAATCAGGGTTTTATGTCACACATATCAGGTGGTAAGGGAACCCCCATGAGACCTGGACCCATTGATGCTTATCTGTTTAGTCTGATTGATGAGGATGACAAAAGCATTAGGCCTGGAAACTTTGAACGGCACTGGGGTATATTTTATTTTGATGGCAAGCCAAAATATACACTTAATCTTGGCACCACAAACTCAGGAAGGCTGGTTGCTGCACAAGGTGTCCAGTATTTGGAACGAAAATGGTGTGTACTGAAGCCATCAGCTAACCTAAATGACCCACAAATTGCCTCAAGTGTAAGCTATGCTTGTGGCCTTGCTGATTGTACTAGCCTTGGTTATGGGACATCCTGTGGCAGTCTGGATGCTCGGGGTAACATCTCGTATGCATTCAACAGTTACTACCAGAGGAATAACCAGGCTGAGGATGCCTGCAAGTTTTCTGGCTTAGCAACGGTCACCAGATCTGATCCATCATCTGAAAATTGTGTGTTTGATTATATGATTCAGCCTTATTATTCTGCTGCAGGACGTATACGTGGTCTTCAGAATATTTTCTGCTTAACAGCCTTTTTCATTACATTTCTGCTAATGGTTCTGTGACTTGTAGAATGCCAATTTATGAGGTACCATCCTTCCTCAATTACTAGTTATTTGCTTCCCTGTAGGCAGACAAACTGATGCAATTGTGGAAGGCCTAACTGTTCCTCTAGTTTTGCGACATGGTTCTGCTAAAAATTTAGGTGTAAGATCTTGAACCTCTTATGTTGGAAGTATGGTACATGGGAGACATTGAGGAATCTGTGCAATTTGGACAGCCACTTAACAAGATTCACTGACCGGACATGGGAGGAGAAAGCAAAGGAAATTTTCAGTCCCACATTCTGCTTCTTGGTGAAATGTTTATTTGAGAGCAGCTGTATAACTATTTTTGTTAAGTATTCTCAGGAGTCCTTATTCAGCGTTAAGCCCAACGCACTGCATTACCTTAAATTTGTGTCCAGCAATTGAAATCGATTGTAGACATGAATGTCAGAATGTATTTTGTTTCCAGGAATGCTAGACAAATCCAACTGGAAGACACGAACTATATTTTCTTTCGTTTGTATGGCGCTGTCTGATGCTCATCCATTGAATGTTAGATAAATCTTAACAAGAACCGTATCTTTTTTCTTTTCTTTTTTCTTCCTCCGTTTGGCTTTGGTGCTTGCATGTACTGATTTATGGGTTTCCACCTTGCTAAAAGGACGCTTCCATATTGCTAGACGAGATGTCAGCACTCTTGGAATTGACTCAACCTATGCACTGGACAATGCTTGTGACCTTGACCGTCTGGAGCGAGTCAGGGGAAAAGGCAACGGTCAAGTGTCAAAAACAAGCCATTCTTATACGCAAGTATAATTTCCATTTACCTGTCTGAGAGATTACAAGTAGCAATGATCTTCATGCTATGCGTGTCCATTTCTTAAATCAGGAAAAATTGTATAAGCTACTTGCTACTTCATTCTCAACGTTTGTCCCCAAAAAAAGTAGAAAAGAATTGTCCAATTGATGTTTATCAGTAATAGTTTATTTATGTAAACCCAATACAGACATGTGGGATGTTACTTGCACTTGTTTGTTAACTGTTAATTTCTTGATATTTTCCATCCATGTAAAATTTCACGAATTGCAGAAGGAATAAAATATCCCAAGTTAAGAAACAAGAATAAATTAATAAATGAAATTTAATTAATTATGTGGATGAGGGTATTTTAGGAAATTCATAATTCTAGACTAATTAACGCTAAGAATAAGGAGATGTTGATAGGTTATTTTAGATGTGAGCTTTTAAGTTTAGGTTGATCTTTTTAAAGTTTAGGTGGTGCCTAGACTCATATACAATCTACTTGGGGCACAAATCAAGCTCCTTAGAGTTTTGCTAATCTCCCCATGACCAAAGTCATGCTATAAGCATTATAGACAACTTTTTTAGAGATGGATCTAGCTTCCAATAGCTTAACCAATTCGATCAAAGGATGCTTACAAATCTCTTGCTATCTTTTGGCCCTTGGACTTTAGGCCATTAAGCCCTTAGGGTATAGACTCGGTCCATAGGATTAAAAGAAGAAAAGGCAAAGTTGGCTTAGCCAAAATAGGAAAGTCTATAGTTGGCATGTGCTTAGAATAAGATATCTTTTACAACATCTAAGCTTTTCTTTTGAATATAGTGAAGCGTATTTAGGAGATACGATGTACCTTCCTCAAATAGATCAACAAAGTCTCCTACAAATACTAGGTAAGATCACAAGTAAAACGACTAAATCCTTAGCCTTGCTTATACTATTCTTCTATAATTCTCTTCAAAGTCCTCTTTAACTTAAATATCAAAGTAGCTGTACTGAAACGACTTTCGACGACCCCCTTTAGCTTACATTTGTTCATGTTTGTAGGTTGTCTCCAACCTATCTTGACAAAACCTGAGTACTCGATCATCAACATTTTGACACCATCTGATAGTGAACTTTGCACAATATAATGGCAAGCAATAGACGTAGCACCTATAGAAGTCCACAAAACAGCATTAGCAAAGTTGACCAAACGATGAACTAAAATGTTGGCATAATTGAACAATCGATTAACCGACTAAACAATACCCAAAATCCACTTGCTAATGCCATTAACCCAAAGTGATTTTATCACATGGAAGAGGTGTTCCTTAGGATGCAAGTAGAAAACATGGAGTTAAAAGCCAAACTTGCAAAAGGAGCAATAAGACATCCCTTTAATGCCTTTACCAGCAACACTCCACCATCATTACCACCACCACAATTGGTAGCCGAAAATAACCCTTAGATCCCTTAATATATATCCCAATAGCTTTAGAACCAACCTTAATAAAAGTTAGATCTAGGTAATTCCAGAAGTAAAGGTTAAGGATAGGATAACGATCTCTCTCTCGTTCCCTCATGGCTAGTTTTGATATAATATACACCCTCTACTGGAGTTCCTTTCATTTTGGGTTGTCATGATCTTTTGGAATATCTTATCACAAAAGTCCTTTAGGATATTATCCTACTTTGCAATTTGCTGATTTGTCCTTAACGAGCATCTCAACTCCTCCTTAAGTTATTGGATCTTCACTTTTAGATTCCTCTCATCTTTTTCATAGCTTTGCATCGTAGTCTCCATAAGAACGAAATTACTCTTCACACCTTAAAGCTCGTCATCCATGCTGTATAATTTCCATTATATATTCTATTGATCTTTTAACTCCCTATTTTGATGTAGAGCAGCAGAATACTTACCTTTGAGTTTGGTAACCTTCTCATCCTCGGCATCAGTTTGCTTATGCAAGTGCTTCTCTTTAGCCTGTGCTTTGCATAGTTGATCCTTCGCTTCTGTTGCTTTTGTTGAGCTTCAATTTTGACTCTCTTTGTATCGTTTTCTACATATTGTGCCTTCTGCAATAAAGTGGTCACTTTAGATTAAAGTTGGTCATTTTTCTTACATAAATGATCATGGGGAGCGACACTTTAAAGCACCTTTTGTTTATTGACCCTCTACAAGTCAAACAATTAGACAATGTGCGAACTCACTTACAAAAGATAAGGCCAAAGTGAGCAATCTTGAATCTTGACGATTAAGATGGTGAATCCATCATATTAAGTCACTTAGTCGTATAGATTTTCGCACATTAGATCTTCATGCCACTCAACAATTAGTTCCATCACAATTTCCTCCAACATAGACTTGTCTCTAGACAAGATGAGCCTTGAGAAGTGCAGTTAAATCCCTTGTCATCACCCTCAACTTCCTAGTTGGGGTGAAGTATTGGCCCCTCAGCATCAAGAGGTTAAAGCACAAGAAGAGGACCTTAATACATTGACATTTGTTGCCCTTTTCCCCTTCACCTTAGTAGTTTCTACACCTTTTTCTTCCTATATACAAGCTACTTGGGAGCCTATATCTTCAAAGGCTTGTCTTCATTGATATTAATGACCCCATAACCTTACTCCATGATGGGAGTCCAACCTACTTTGCTAGTTGCCCAACTTATTCCCCATTTGTTGCTAATCTCTTCATCGACCCAGTCAACCTTTAAGCAGTCATTTTGAGCTCTAGGTCGATCATTTGAGGCTAATTCCGAGGACTGCAAGGCCTAGTCACTCTAGTCCTTAGTGGTCAAATGATTGAAGACGAGTTGGCTTATGCTAGAGGCTACTTTTCGCACCACTTTGAACTCTAACCAAGAATTCTTCCTAACCTACTTAAAGGGCCAGAATAGCTTAGACCATCCTACCTCTTTCTTGTCTATCCTATCTCCAAGATATCCAATTTAGTTGCCAACCTAATTGGGGATCCGTCTCTAGCTGGTTTAAAAAGTGGAGATCGTATTTATTTGTTTGCTTCTACCAAGTGCCCTGGAAACGCCAATGTTACACATGTTCTAATAGGCCGTTAGTGGACATTCTTTAATGGCATATATTTTCTTATTATTTCTTTTGTACTCAAGAAATTGCACGTACATTTTCTATTTTGGTTATACCCCCTTTCAATCTTTTCTCTTTTAGGAAAGGATGTGTTAATTAGTAAGTATATAAGGGCACATTTGTAACACCAGCACCATTTTTATCATCTTGAATAGTGAATATCCTTCCTTTTTGGATTCTTGCAAGCTAGTTTTGCTTCAAGTTGTCCTTACTCTTATCTAATTCTCTTTAGTAGGAATTAGTGGCAAGTAACCTCATTTCCACTATTCATAGGTCATATTGAGTAGTCGGAGTGAGTTCAATTGTAAGCTTTAGTGAGTCATACCCTCAGTTTAGCCTTCGAGTTTTCACTAATTTTCACCCTTTATTTTCTTCTATATGAGAAGGACCCATGTCCACGTGCTTAGTATGTTTAGTGATTAACTTAGCTCTTAGGTAGACTACTCCACCTCCTTTGCTCTTAAAAGTTTATTCGCTTACTTCATGCTCTAGCCCACTACCAGCTTTTCTTTACTAATTTATGTTTCAAGCTAGAATTTTCATTAAGGCATACAGATTTGGTGCCTTTAGGCTCACCACCATCCAATGACTTTTGTCTTGGAGAAAGTGATACTCTATTTTGAGTCTGAATGTTTTTCCCTACCTTGGCCTTTGTGTCCCTTATGTTGGTTGCTTTCATAATAGAAATGTATGACCCCTTAAAGGACTTTATTACCCCAACTCTACTAGACAAATTGTTCCCCTATAGCAAGATGACCTTGGCATAACAAGAGTCTTAGGTGTTACCTCTACCTTCCATCCTATTTGTCTCCTCTTCAAGGATGGAGTAAATACTAAGAAATTGGTGAGCTTCTTTTTTAGTATTGAAGGTCAATCTCTTCTCTCCAACTTGCCCATAATAAGTTTGGTTTCTTAATTGTCATAAGCCACTAAAATAATAATACCTTACCTAATCGGCTACACTGGGTATGTCCAAAAGTCCCCCTTGGCCACAAGCTCCACCATGAAGAACTTCTCCTTCCATATGTGGATGGACTAAGTCAAGCCTTCAAATAACTTTTGCTAAGGTTAGCTTGTTAAACAATATCATTCGTCACTTTTACCCTATTACTTAAGTAAGGTCAGATAACAAGTAACCTCATTAATTATTCATACGTTATATTAACCTAACTCTTGAGTCCAATAATGCCTGTGGTCAGCCATAACCAAAGCTAGCTCTCGGTTGTTTAACTTCACCTTACTTACCTATATTTCGAATCTTTTATAGGTTTAGACCCATCCTAATATAGCAGCCCTTATGGGTTCTTAGCACAACGTATCTAACAAAGTACAAGCTAAGGTTACTTTAATAAATTAGTAATTATCTCTTTAATACTTAATTTTACTCATTTAAAATGTTGAAATTCCTAAAAATGCCCTTATATGCTTAATTAAATGCTAAGATGAATTTACTAAATTGTCAATTACATCACTTCATTTCCCTTTTTATTATTTAATCTTAATTCTAGACTCGATGTGTTTTATTTAAACCCTTTTATCTTTTGGTTCCAAATCAAACTCTTATAATGAAAGAATTCATTCGATGTGCCTTGAATTGCATCTATTTTTTATAATAAGTATGTGAGTGCTCATTGGTCAATATAACCCTAACCTTAGATCTTATGCTATACAATTGAAACTTGTCACAGGTGAATACTAAAGCAATAATCTCTTTTTCAGTAGTTTGATGAGTTTCTAATTGTATATATTTTAATTAGTGAATTTCAATGATTTTCCTTGATATTTGAGTTTATTTTAAATAATAATACTTAATTGAGTAAAATTTTATTTTTTATGTCTTGAAACGATTTACGTGAGAAAACAAGAAGATAGAAATAAATTTCATTTAAATCGTAGTTAAAATGAGCAAATTATAAAAATTTAAAGATCGACACAGGTTATGTTATTTCCAAGTGAATTTGGAGTTGTTTTTTAACTATTATAGCTTAGGACACGACCAAAGATACAATTATGTTGTCAGTCGTGTCGTTTCCAATTTAAAAAGGGAAAACGTGAAGAACAGTAAGGGATACGACCAAAAGATACGATTGTGTCCCTGATCGTGTTTTTTCCAATTGACTAATTTTTTTAAGCTCTATATATAAAGCCTTGTTAGTGTTTATTGAGGAGAACTTTTATACATGACCTTAAGAGCGTTTTGAAGCCAAGAAAAACCAAGAAAGCAAAGAGAAGTAATGATTTCAAGACTCAATTTTGTTTAAATTTCATGATGATTCTTTTCATTATTTTCGATAGTTTGATTTTAGATTATTATTTTAGGATGTGTAGTGAGTATAATTTTAGTATCTAGGTTGGTTTGTGAAACCTAGATCTATTCATGTGATATTTTAATTATTTGATTAATTTAGTTTTTTATTCTTTTTTTTATTCAATTATGTTTTCTTTGTGATTTAAGTGATTATTTCTACGAAAAATAATCTAGAGTTTAATATCTTATAAAAAAAATTGAGAGATTTCTTATAAAATTATATCTAAGTATAGTTGATGAGAATTGTTGTAAGATTAGAGATAATTTACAAGATTCTTCCAAATTTCAATTTAAAGTGTAGAGAATTCATTATTCAATAATGCAATCTTAGGTTATGCTATTGAAAAGAAATTCTAATAGGTGATTCTAGGGTTTGGGTTAGGGTTAATTAACTTGAAAAAGTGATTAACTTTAATAGAGAATTCTTCCAGTTAAGAAAAAATTAAAGAATAAATTATATTATCTTTAGGAAAATCACATATTAAATATAGGGAAAACAAGATCTAAGTACAGTATTCCATCTTGAATTCATCGAATTACTTTCTTGGTTAATCTTTAAATTAGTTTTAGCAGTAAATTAGATTTCCTTCTTTAAGCTTCTTAAAATTTAATTTGTCGGTTAGATTATAAAGATCTAGTAAGTATTAATAATCGTACTAGTCTCTGTAGGATTGATATTCGAACTTATATCCGCTATAATATAAATTAATAGATGCATTTGTCTATACATCAATGGTAGCATAATCGCACTATGCATTATTAAGCATTTTTCTTGTGTAATACATTACTTAGAAAAGCTTACCTCTTCGTTGCTCCATAACACAAATGGTCATATTGCTTACATCATACAATAGCTCAAATGGCACATTTTAGTTAGGGCTCTCTATGGTTATAGCTTAGTCAATCTCACTTTAAACTATTCAAAGGCTTGATAGCATGCTTCATCAAAGACAACAGTGAGTCCATTTCTAAGAAAGTGTCAAGAGGTTAAGAAGTTCTTATAAAATCTTAGATAAACATCTAATAAGGTTCTCTATGATCGAAGAAGCTTTATATGCCCTTATCATTGATAGAGGTAGCTATGCCATGAATTCAACATTAGCCTTATCACTTTGATTTCATTCTTTTAAGTCCTTATGGCCAAATACCATACTTTATATACAGTGAAATGATACTTTTCTCAATTCATTGTGAGATAAGTATCTTTGTGCCTTTTTTAGTACTGGTGAAAGATTTTCTAAACAATCCGCAAATGAAGGCCTAAGTATAAAGAAGTCATCTATGTAAACCTTAATGTATTTCTCAATCTTCTTTGAAAATATTGGTATCGTACATCTCTAAAATGTTGCAGGCACATTACGTATATTAAATGGCATATGCTAGAATGTGAAAGTGATATAAGATTAAGTGAATGTGGTGTTGTCTTGATCATCTAGAGCAATATATATTTGGTTATAATCGAAGTATCCATCAAGGAAACATTAATATTAGTGCCTTGCTAGTCTCTCTAGCATAAGGTTAACAAAAGGCAAAGAGAAGTGATCCCTGTAAGTGGCACTTTAGTCCTTGACAATCTATGCATTTTCTCAATCCTATTGTGGTCCTATTAAATATGAGTTCATCATTTTCATTATGTACAATTATCATGCCTCTAAGCCAAAATGCATAAATAGTAAGTAAAAATAATAATGTATCTCAGTTTGCCATAAGCTTGATAATAATCTAAGTTAATTTTAACTCATATAAGCATAAAGCACATAAATAGTCAACAAATTTAAACATGATATAGGGTCAAAATTCTTGAAGCTAGAACTTGGTTTTTACTTAAACTAGTTGACTAAGAGCTAAAATAGGTTGATTAAGTCCCACCAAAGATAAACTCAATCCACTTACTTTGTAAGTTGCTTAACTTAGTTTTGCTAAAACCAAACTCCATTGACTTAGTACATAACTTGGTTGGCTTAGTCACCAATTCAGTTGACCTACTCTACATTAGATCAATAGAATTCCACTTTTTCTTAACTCGATTGAGAGATAATATACTTGGTCAATTGGGTTCCCTCCTAAGTTGGTTGAATTGCTAATCTAGTCAATTGACTTGCATTATCTCCTTCAAGTTTCAAAAATTAATTTATACACTTATACTTCTTTTCTAGTGAAATTCTTCCTTTAGTAATTCAATGTTTATGTAGTTGAAACTCAATCGCCTAATCTCATTAGATATTAACATTTAAACTCCAAATTCATAAATTAAGAAAACATTAACGATTATTTGATTAACCTTAAAACTTCTTTTAATTTTTAATAGAAAACCACAAACCAGTATGATTTGCACTAATAGATAATCTAACTCTTATACATGATTAAATGCTCAATGAATCAAAACAACAAAGATTACTCCCAACATGGTAATTGTAGCAAGTTTATAGGAAACATACCTTCTAATCATGAAAAGAACTTGTAGCAACTACTATGACAACACTTTTAGAATGCTATACCAAAACTAATACTACCCTTTAACATGCCTAAACAAAGAAACAACATTCTTTGCTAAAACTACACATCCCAAAAACTACAATTAACTTATTGTTTTCCACATTTTCAACCTTTCTATGCACCATACTTGTATTCATTGGAAACAAATGCAAAACCTCACTTAGAGCTTATTAATTCCCTAAATTGATGAGTAAAAATTACTCCTAAAGTAGAAAGAAAATGATTTTCACTTTAAAGACAACCCTTCTATGCATATAAATATAAGGGAGAGAAAGAAAGATGCACATTAGAGAAAAAGAGAGAGAGAGAGAGAGAGTTTACTCAAATTCTCCAAAAATGAATTAGATTGGACGTCAATTTGAAGAAAATAGGCCATTCCCCCATTTTCAAATGTTATGAATATTACAATGAAATTACATAATTCATAACTAAATATGAATTTTAGAAGAATAATAAATTATTCATCAAAAGCAAAATTATGGAAATATTGTGTTACATTATCCCATTCAATATTACAAGCTTATCCCATCTACTTTGAATTTGATCATTTAGGCTTCATGTCTTCAAACCTTTGAATGACCTTTTTTATGCTTTATAAAAAAAATAATAATAATAAATTTACTAAATTTAAAAACATATATATATGTAAAATTAGGGGGAAAAGACAAAAACTCCCAATTTTTATTTCTTGGATACCATATTCTGTTTATTTTCTTTGTCACTGTTTTTCTCATTAAAGGTAATCATAATGGCCTTGGAAGCACATTTTTTAAGATTTAAAAAAATGATTAAACAAATATGGAATAAGCATAAGGAAATGTATATAAAAAATGAAAATTACAGTTAAGTAATAAAAGTATACAACAGCCATTCTCCAATCTTGTGACCTATCAAATAGGTAAAAAGGGAAAGTGAAGGAAAAAATGGAGAAAATTGATTTTCAATTGTACATTTGAAGTCATAAGAATCTCTACATGAGAGGATCTATTTATAGATAAAATTAAGATGGTTGGTGCAAAAGACATTACTACACCAACCCTTACAACCTAACAACATTTATTCTACCAACCAACAATAATAAATAATGCCAACAACAAGAAATATTTCAAAATATATCTTATTCCTACACTTTCCCTTAAGCTAAGGAAGTGATATATATCATTTCTTACTTGCTTAAACTGTCTAAGAATATATGCTTTGAAAGGAATTTTGTAAAAATATTAACTTCTTCTTGGTGAGAAGGAACATATGGTTTAAGTCCACCCTCTTCGATTTCAGATTTGATGAAACGACAATTCATCTTAACATGCTTCATACGCTCATGTTGGATTGGATTCTTAGCAATATTAAATGTTGATTTACTGTCACTATATATAATAATGTCCTCAAATTCTTCATGTAAATCCTGTAGTAATCTTTGAAGGCAGATAACTTCACAAATTCCTTGTACAATTATTCTATATTCTACCTCAACACTACTCTTTGCAACTATTGGCTATTTTTTACTCCTCTAAGTCACAGGTTTTCCCTAGAGCCTCATCAATATCTCGATATTGATTTACAATTGGAAACATCTCCTCCCTAATTAGCATTAACAAAAGCTTCAATTCTTCTATTATTAGTCTCTTTAATAAATGGATCTTTACTGGAAGCTCCCTTAAGATACTTTGGAATATGATTTACTCCATCCATATGATGTTTAGTAAGAGAATGCATGGCTTGACTAATAAGGCTAATAGAATAGGCTAAATTTGGTTGAGTTAAAAATAAATATATTAATTTACTAATAAGTCTTTGATATTAACCTTTATCCACTGGAGTATCTCCTTTAGGGGCACAACTCTTCTAGTTTTGAGGTAATGGTGTATTAATGGATTTACATCCTAACTTACCTATCTCCTTTAAAATCTCTATAATGTACTTTCTCTAGCCGATAACAATTCCTTTCTTGTTTCTAGCCACTTCCATTCTTAAGAAGAACTTTAGACCTTCAAGCTCCTTAGTTTCAAATTCATTTTTAATATTTCGCTTTAATCTTGCTATCTCATCAACATAATTACATGTGATGATGATATCATCAACATACACTAATAGAATGGATTTTAATCCACTAGTGCCCACTTTAACAAGCAAGGTATGCTCAGCTTCACTTTGATTATAACTAAGCTGAACCAAAGTATTTCTAAACTTTTTAGACCAAGCCCTTAGAGACTATTTTAAGCCATAGAGAGATTTATTTAGTTTGCAAACCTTACTTATATTACCTTCAGATGTAAATTTTTGTGACAATTTCATATAAATCTCCTCCCCCAAATATCCATTTGGGACTCCCCTTGCCCTAAGGCATCGTAATACACTTGATTTTCAAGAAAAATAGTGTCAACAATTATATTAACTTTCTTAGTTGGAGGATGAAAGCACTTATATCCCTTTTGTGAAGAAGAGTAGCCGATGAAGACACACTTACGACCTTTAGATTCCACTTTATGTCTGTTAGGAGAATTGTTTAATATATAAATTGTGCAACTAAACACTTTTAGGGAAAGAGAGTTAAGAATGGGAGCATGTGGATAAGTGTCAAGAAGAACACTTATAGGAGTATGGAAGTTAAGGATTTTCTATGGTATCCTATTAATGAGATATGCAATTATTAATACAATTTCTCCCTACAAATAATTCAAGACAGAGTCTGCTAACATCATGGACCTAGCAACTTCAACAAGAGGTCTATTCTTGCACTCCACAACCCCATTTTGTTGAGGTGTGTAAGCACATGAACTCTGGTGTACCATCATATTATCTCTTAGATACTACCTAAATTCATTAAAGAAATATTCTCGTCCATTATCGATACGGAGAATTTTGATATTACCTTGGAACATATTTAAGACCAATTTGTTAAACTATTTAAAGACATGACACACTTTAGATTTCTCTTTAAGGAGAAAGACCCAATAGACACAAATGTGGTCATTAATGAGAGTCACAAACCATCTATACACAGTAAAAGTTGAATTATGAGAAGGCCCCTAAATATCATTATGAATTAAACTAAAAGGTTTAGATGGATTGTCAAAGTGAATATGGTAAGAATTTTTTAATAATTTTGCCATGATACAAGATTCACAATTGAACTCATTGATTTTTTTATTTTTGAATAGGTTGGGATATAGCTGGCTCATATAAAGAAAACTTGAATGATGGAGTTGTTTATGCCACAACATAATATCAGACTCATTTGAAATGGAAACTATGGACTTAGAATTAGATTTATTTTCAAAATTAAAACTTGTTTTGGAGACATAGTAAGGATCGTTGTGTCTCCTAGCACTGCCAATCATTCTTCTAGAAGATCGATTTTGTAAAACACAAGTTGAAGAAAATATTACTTGACAATCCAAATGCTCAGTAAACTTACTTACTAATAAAAGATTATATTGTAGCTCGAAAATAAATAAAGTATCTCTTAGTTTTAAACCAGCCACATATGTCGTACCTTTTCCCTTAGCCACGACATGGTTACGATTTGTTGATAAAATTTTGTTCAAATGTCCACAAGAGGTAAGAGACTCAAAAAAATATTGAGTATTGCATATATGGTCGAATGCTCCAGTATCTACAATTCAACTATCATAGCCAAAGCCTTAAAAAACAGTTAAAAAACTACTGGATTAAGCAATAGACGCATGCTGCTTATCACCCTTACCGTCACTTATTTTCACTTGGCTTAGTAGTTGTTGAAGCATAGCGATTTGATCTATTGTAAGAGGAGTCATTAAGGGAATAGAATTCTAAATTCTATGAAAAGAGTCTTCAAGTAAGCAGGATCCAAGTATCAATTCTTTAATTTTTTTTTTTATTGTCGTCACTCTTTCTGGATTAATCCCAATCTATAAGGATAGATTGTACTCTAATACCATAAAGGAAAAAATGGAGAAAATTGATTCTCAATTGTATATTTGAAGTTATAAGAATCTCTACATGAGAAGAAATATTTATAGATAAAACTAAGATGATTGATGCAACAAACGTTATTACACTAACCCCTACTACTCAACAACATTTATTCTACCTACCAACAATAATAAATGCTGAGAACAAAAGGAAATATTTCCTACAGAAAGGAATGCAGGTTGCATTTTCGCTTAGAGCCGCTTATGCAGCCCAATTGAAATGGGGCCCTCCATTGGTGGCTTACCATCTACCACGGCCATAATAATAATAATAATAAAACAAAAAAAATATATATTCAAGGCCGGGTTGAAAATCCATTCTCCTTTATTTCGTATTTTTCTTTCTTTTATTTTTAATTCTTCATTTATGTGGCAACCAACGGTAGAGTAGGTCATCACTACAACCAAAGAGAGTTTTAGGTCACAGTTGCAGCCCACATGGCTAGAGTTCAGTTGTGTCTTTTATGTTATTTGTTGTTATTTTACTTTTCCCTTCAATTAGTTTTTATTTTTTATTATTAATGATAATTTTTTACATCTCTTTTTTTTTTTTTTCCGACATTTCATAAGTCAAAACTGTTTATAATAGTCCAGAAAACTCCTTGGTTTGAAGCCGTTGACATTAAGTCCCAACTTTCGCGATCACATGCCTCTTTCAAGTACCAAGCAAGATATATCAATCTATGCATTGCGGAATGCAATAAGTTCTTCCTGTGGTTCCTTTGGCTGGACTGCATTTATTTATTTTAAAAAGGCAAGTACAGCATGATCCCGATGAATTTTCCGTGATGTAATACAACACCCCCAAACAACTCTATGGTTACCAACGATGACCATTTCTAAAGTGGAATTTACTCGGAGAGCTAATTACCATCAATTACAAGCCGTTTTCAGCAGGCCAAAGAATAGATTCATTACAGTGCTCTCATACTTACATCAGATATCCTCACTCGTGGAGTAGCACACCTGTGAAGGGAAAAACAATGTGCTAGCTAAGATGCTACTTCGAGATTTCTCAAGTTGTGCGATATCTCCTGAAGCAAAATGCTGCTTAGTGTCGTTTCATTTCTCGGAAAATGTTTGCCACCTTTGGGGATAATCGTGGAAGGAACTTAAACAGCTGGTCATCCAAGCAACAAAATGAATGAAAGATATTATTAGCCAACAAACAAATAAAACTTAGGAAAAACATACACACATATAAACAGATCGGGAATCTAAGTATACGCAATTTAACGATTTTATTGTGAAGGCATGTGCTGTTAACTGAAAACTGTCGATTACTTAAATGGGAACAACAAAAGTCATATATTTGTTAGAAAAACAAAATGTAGTTCAATGAGTTATAAAAGTTTGAAAAATATAGGATATGTTTTTATAGTTTTCCTCATCTTATTTCACATCATATGATATGCCCTTAGAAGGTATGAAGATATATCCTATGGATTTTCTTTTTAATTTTTTTATCTTCCCTATTCATCAGACTCCATGCTTGCATACAACAAATCCTAGTCATGGATTGTCCTTTCCTGTTTATATTTATGTTTGCATTTGATTTCTAAATCTAAAATCTTATATTTAGAAAACTTATCTGTTTCTTACATATTAGCAAAATTAATCATGATAAAATCTTGAAGAAAGACTGCAAATGGATTAAAATTATGGTAAAGATGGTTATTGATAAAGACGAAGACTGAAAAGTAAATATTTGTTTGTCTTGAAGTATGAAGTCATGGAAGAAAAGTTAGTTCACTAGAAACATGGAAAAAGAGTTAGTTCACTAGAATGATAACTTTAACTGCTCCTTTCATAAAATTTCAAAAACTAGATAGTTGACTTTCTCATAGATATCATATTTATCTTGTGATTAGGGGATACAATATTTTCACTAATATTTTTGGTACATCAATTTAGCAAACACCCTATTGTGAAACAAGTGTCAATAAAACAACAAAATTAAGAAAATGCTAGGGGAACCAATATTTCAGGCTGCTGCAGTTTTGACCACCTGTTATTTAATGGTGTGTATTTGTTCTTAATAGGTACACAATACCTTATATCTCATCACAATTCCCTTTACTTCCTTTTCATCCTAATATTTTAGACGTGATTATTTTACAATACTATATGAAATAGCAACATGGACTAAATGTAATATTTAAGTCTAAAAAGTTCTCCCATCTTTCAAACTAATCTTTTAGGTTGATTTCATAAATTAATCTTGAGTTATAAAATTTAGTATTTTCGTTGAAATGCCAACCTAATGGAATGGGTGATCTAGAAAAAAAAAAAGACCTAATAGCAAGTTGCCTGGAAAAGGACTACCTAGTAAAACAAAGGGAATCATTCAAAGTAAACGTTAATTAGAGTGAATAGTCTACAGTAGACCAATATAAGCATTAGCTTTCAAAGGAAAGCGATAACATTACCAACCCACCTAGATAATAATATTAACTAAATGTAATACTTAATTTCAAGGGATTTTCCCACCTATTGGATTAGTTTTTTGAGTTATACATGATTTTTCTTCAACCTCAGATAAGTCTTGCAATCTAATTATCTATCTTTGGACAAAGTTTCCTTGTCCCCACAAGCCATCCAATCAATGTCCTTTCCAATCACAAATTACCATGTATAAGCAATAGGGCAAAAATGGTATCTGTATTAAATCTTCTTCATACATGACAATACGTGATTGATAAAAACTTCTATAGGAATACTGTTCAGGGATGAGGATACTTGATCAACATGCGTACTAATGCTGTCTACTCAAGCACAAACTTACTAACTTCATTATCAATATTATTACAGTCATCTAAAATTGAACTCATCTACCCCTCTATGTAATGCATCAAATAGTAAAAGATATAGATCACGCAGGAGACACTGAAGTAAACCTTGTTTCTACGTATGTGTTCAACCATCCAAAGAGTAAATATATAGAACTAAATGTAGGACATACCCAAAGCTTCACACAAGCATCAATTATGACCGGAATGAGGCAGACAAAAATAGTTATAGCGGATAAGTCGACTTCAAATCCATAATGCTCAACAATAATCTCTAACAATGTTTGCCAACCTGATTCTGAATGGTACCTATGCGTATTTACAATAAAGTGAAAAAATCATTATATGCTAGGAATATCAACAATATATATCAACAATTTGCAAATACATACCCATAAATATAGATAAAACTACCAAATTATCTTTTGTGCATCGGAGGAGGACCCATTTGGTCCCTATCATTAGTTTGGATCAATTAGGTCCATGAACTTTATTAATGGATTGATTTGGGAGACTAAACCTTGAAAAATAACCAAATAAGTCCCCAAACTCAGTGAAGTCACAAAATTGGACATAATTTACTGCATCCGCAAGTTTCACTATGCGGCATTCCATGTGAGCTGTTGATTCCCGATGCTTTTATTAGCATGTGACTTAACAAATTTATAGATACTATCAAATTGTCTTAGTTTATGGCTCTCAGTGAATTCATGGACTTATTTATTTGCCTTATTCGCAATGATCAGGGACCTGGTTGATCCAAAATAAAGATTAGAAACCAAATTTGTCCTCTCCAAAAAAGTACAAGATATTAACTCATCTTAATATTTGATCAAGGACTCCACGTAAAATTAATTCTCATTTGCATTTGAAGTATTAACAGCAGGATAGCATTATATTTCACAAGGCAGCAGAACCTCTTACCCTAAGAAAATATCTGTGATAAGAATTATAAGAAATGCCTTCCCTGTATCTGAGATGTTATTCAAAATTTTATAACCCGTGAATTTTAGCAAGGCTACCTGCAATAACAAGAAAGAAGGATTAACAGCGAAACAAAATTCAGTTAAAGACATGCAGATGAGCATAACTATGAAAGACATGCTTCTTTATAGCTATAAAAGAATTATGAGAGGATAGTAATTTTACTCGACATATGTGTACCCAACAAAAATCAGCAACTTGAAATGTGGTTTGCATTCCAATTATTAATAAGGGACAGATGTCGTGGGTTTCAATGTGCAAACATAAAGGCATTTTTATTATTGTATATTGCATGGGTACAGTTATCTTTCTGCAAGTCCCGTGGCTAAAAACCCTAATTAATTATATATATAAACTTCATAGAATTAGTTATCAAACATTAAATGCACATGCACCAAAGAGAAAAATTAAGAAAATAAACCAAACAAACCCAAATGAAGAACACATTAACCATTGCCCCCACTGCCTTATTGGTCGCCAATGAAGTAGCAGCCAACATTGAGAGCACCATCATCAACCACCCAGCCATCCAACCCGTCATAACCAACCCCACAACCACCAGAAACACCATACAAAATGCTAACCCCACCACTGTTTTTGTGCACACCCAGCCATACCACCCACATAAACCAAACTACTCAACCTAGTCACAACACCACCTCCCTCCCTACATTCCACATTCCAACAATCCCCCATGATGTCATCCCTCTCCAATCCTCTCAGATCTACCAAATCCTAGCCAAACCAACACACTAGCACCACCACACCCACCAGTTGCTTCACATTTGACTATAAATGAACGTATTGACAATGGGTCTTTGAACCACGACTCTAGATGCCCAAGTCCATTAAAGAGCTTAACTGATGCAACACCGAGGCCTCGCCAGAAGATTAACCCAATGCCCGTCTAAACTCTCCTTAGCTTGCTTAGGCCGGCCCTGAGCACCCCCAAGACTTACAGCAGAAGCTTCTCGCCTCCCACCTCTTATCCTTAGAGAAGGGCTCGCTCTTAATCCGAGGACTACCTTAGAGAGCTAATTGATCGGCTAAACAAACAAACTGCTGCCTTCTCCTCACTTTTTTCTCTCTCATTATTAAATGCTAAATGACTAGTTTATACACGGCCTACAACTTAGCCGCTAAACTAAGATGGCCACCTTTCACCAATGAGACAAACCTACTTTCCAAGCCTCCAACAACCAACAAAAGGTTGATTGTCTTTTCTCGTACTGACAATGCCACCCTCTTGAAGTCTGTGTCGGTTAATCCCCTTTTGCCACATGCTACCAAGTGAAGCATCTCTAGACTCTTGGGAACTCACTTGACTCTCTCTCCAATATAACCCTTTCTCTTTCCTCACTAACTTAAGTATCAAAATGCCCTCGTTAGTAACGCTACAAGAAGCTTTTTGTAGGTCCACTACCATGTACGATTGATAGACCCCTAGGAGTCGACCTAGGAGTCCCACCTATGATACCCTCCATTACCTAAACCCAATTACCCACCCTTCATGCAACTACCCTCACATACCCATGTAAATCCACCCTTATTAGACCCTCCACTCCACCCCATTAACCCAACCAAAAGCCCACTATCCTACGACATAACCCTTATACCTACAAGAATCCAATCCCTCTTCTACCCTCTAGCCATTCTATAAGCCAAACTTTACTCAACCTAGTCTTCCTTAACTCAAATTAGCCTGGAAACAACTCCTAGCCCTATATTAAAATTTATCTTAATCAACCAGTTAACGTCCTTGACAAAACATTCCCTACATCCAATGTACCCATTCTATCTCCTAGCAATATCTCTAATATTGTCACTTTTCATTGAATTACCAATTATGGTTGTCATTCACTTGCTTATATTAATGGATTTATATTAATATATTGATGATACCACCTTATAACATTCTCAATGCTTCTAATGCACCCCCATCTAACTTATATGTATTAGTTTCAAGTCAATCATATGGTTTGTACTTCACTTACGGGCTACAATTACTAATGAGATATTATTAGAGGTTCATAACATCCTTGCTACCTACGACATTTGGTCCACACTCCAACAGTACTAAAGAATTCCATAACTCAAGAAATGGGACCTAAATAACAGCTCCTTACCCTCTAGCTACAACATACTTTTGTTACAAGCCTACAACTAGCCAACTTGCTTCCATTAGCTGACTACTCAACACATCCAACGTCTATAATCATGCTTTCCATGGTCTCCTACGCTAGTATGATGCCGTAGTCACCTTACTCACCCATTTCCTCCATTCTCATCACATTTGAGCAAGTCTATACCAAATTCATTGGTTAAGAACAATGGAACAAATGCCATGATTAGGTGTTCTTACATATACTCTCATAGCACACAACAACTAGACCACAATACCCATTACCTAAGGCTATAATGTGGTCATAGCCGATAGGGAATTAAGAGCATGGACAGTCCTCTTACCTCCAACTAGTATCCCACCATTAGCATTCAAGGCCTCCTCCTCAAGCTCCATACCCCCATAGCTCACCTATCAAATTTCCCCAAGATGAAGGGAAGTGACCACCTAACCTCCAACTACTATCATAGGTCCAATAAATAATATGCAACCATGCCCCAAAGAATTGCTACTCTCTTGGTGCAAATCTCATGAGGCTACCCGGTATCTAGATTCCAATACTACATACCATATGGATCTAAATGCAAGTGACCTCAAATATTGGTTCTAATCAAATTCTTATAGGTAACAATGCCCCTAACCTACATCTCACATTTTCTTCATCTACACTAATGATCATTCCTTACACCTAAGAACATTCTTCATGTTCTTTTTCTCCAATACAAACCCACGTTTGTCGTCAAACTGTGTTATGATAACAACCATATTGTTAGTTTTGACTTCATTTTGAGATTTAAGCATTCGACTTGCACAAGATCATCCTCGAACACTAGACTTGGCATCATTCATCAATCAATCCCTAGTCAATCTACCAAATCCCTTTAGGTATCTGTAATTCCAAGAGACATTTGGCACTTAGCTTCATCATCCCCATAATGAGGTCCCCATACACTTGCTCAGAGTCATTAGATTCAAGTCAAAGCAACTCAAACATCCTTTTGTCCATCTCAAGATTCCACTTTGCAATGTTAGAAAGTCCAACTATCTCCCATTTACACATTCGTCTCATAGAGCATATAAGCCCCTTGATGCTATTTATTCCAATGTATCGCAATCACCAATTAGATCAAATTTAAGGTTTCAACATTACGTACACTTTATTAATGATTATACTCCTTACTCTTAGATTTTTCCCATGTATAATAAAAATTACATTGCATCCAATTTTAAATATTTCAAATCTCCTGCTAAAAATTATTGTTTTACTAATATTAAAGTGTTTAATTACAATGGTAGTGGTGAATTTGTAAATAGCGGCTTAACTAAATTCCTCCATGACAAAGTTTGTCATTTCCAACCCTCTTGCCCCCTATACCCTCCAATAAAATGAGATTACCAAAAGCAAGCACCGTCATATCACCAAAGTTGCACACTCCATTCATTTACACACCAACCTCTTACCCATTTTCTAGGTGCTTTCTATATCAAAAATGGTTGCCTCTAGCCACCTTCAACCACAAATCTCTTTTGAACTACTACTACATCCCCCATCTCCCCCACTCTTCCTTCTCATGACTACAAATTTTTTCTTACTTTTAAGTGTCTCTACTTTCCCTATACCCACCTTAAACCTTAAATAAATTCTATTTAAGTCACATAGTTATATTTTCATTGGCTACTTTGCCCGACAAAGGGCTATTGTTGCTTGAACTATGTTAAGTAATAAATACAATGATTCATGCCAGATCTCTGCGCTTAAGTTTTAAAGATTAATTGGTTGTAATACTAGTCTTTACATAATATTAGAATAAGAAATCTTAGGTTCAAACCCTTAAATTGTCAATCAACTCCCATCTAATGAAATTGTCCATTTGTTAGGTCTTAGTGAAAATTCGACTCATAAGTGAAGTAAAGTGTTAAGTAATTAATATAATGACTCAAACCATATTTATAAGCTTAAGTTTTTAAATTAGTTGGTTGTGGTACCAGTTTTTACAAAATGCATATTGGTTCTTATTTACATCAATCACCATGTCATCTTTCAATGAATTTGCCCTCCTCTATAGCATACTCACTACATCTCCACTAACCTAAGGCATCCCCATCCTCATCTCCACCATTCCTCACCCTAACACCCTGAATAACTTGGGGATCTGAAACCTCGACTAATAAGCACGAGTTCAAGAATTTTCTAAAAGGACAGAAAAATGTACCTAAGCTTACAGCAAGAGAGCTTCCAAAAGAGCTATGTGCTCATTGCAAGAAATGAGTGTAAAATCTCTTCGCCCACTTACTAACCTCCCTTCTTATTTGTACTACTATTCTCCTTAACTAAGTCTTGGCAACTAATTAATGGGTGTAATATATACACACATGTAAACAAAACACAACCCCTACAACACCTATTCAGTAGGCCCCATGAGATATATCAAGTTAAAGACAAAACAAACACTATACATAACACACTCGCACTAGTATTCAAACTTCTCCTTTATTCCTCGCCTTTATGCATAACGAATAGGGTGAGATAACCTTGGGTTCTTATCAATGCACTCCCCAAAAGATAGACCTTTTCCTTGAGGACAAATGTAGGAAATTGAAGTTCAAAAGTAGCTTTATCAACCCAAATAGCTTCAGTTGATCATTGACCCTCTCATTGCACCAACACTTGCAGGATTTCTCTACTGTTCTCAACTAAGAAACATCCCAGAATACGAATAGGTTGCTGCACTTATTGGCCTTCATAATCATCTTCAGCCACATGAAAATCAAGCAAATCAATTGAAGTGGAAAATGTACCAAAGGATTTCTTTAGCAAAAAAAAACCAGATGCGCTTTACACCCAGGAGGAAGCTGAAATTTTTAAGCTACATTCCCCACCAATTCAATTTGGGCAACAGCTTATGCTCTTGTACATGCATTTCTGTAAAGCTGGTCTGATTCTCAAAAACACCCAGTCACCTATATCAAACTCCACATATCGCCTATATATGTTAGCTTGCACGCAATTGCTAAGTTGAGCCTTTGCTAGATTAGCTTGTAGCTGCTGGAGCACTGCATTTTATTCCCTTAGAGCTATCAACACAGTAGGGCTCACAATTTCACCACGTACAAATGAAGGAATGGATAAAGGAGGCTGCCATAAACTATCTCAATAGGAGTAAGCTTAGCTGATCAGTGATATAGTGTTGTAAGAGTGCTCAGCCCAAGGAAGCCAAGAAGACCAATTTTTAGGTTGCTCACTACAAATGCATCGCAAATAGTATTCCAAGCTCCTAATAAGAACCTTGAATTGCCTATCTATTTCCAAATGGTATGAAGTGATAAAAATGCAACTTGATACCTTGAGCGTGAAACAAATGACATCAAAATGTGCTAATGAAGATTAGATCCCGATCACTAACTATAGTGCATGGAATCCCATGTAATTGCACTTCTTCCACAAAAGTATCAACCACTACCTTTGCGGAATAAGGATGCTTCAACAACAAGAAATGACCATGTTTTAATAGCCAATCAACAACAACAAGAATAGTGTTAAATCCTTTAGCTTTTAGGAAAAACTACCAGGAAATACACGAAAATGTCTTCCCAAATTGCCATAGGTATAGGCAGTGGATTTAAGAGGCCAGCTGGAGAAAGTGTTTGAGATTTACTATGCTAATAAGTTGCACAACTAGCCACAAAATGCTCCACATCTTGCTTTAAGTTCTATCCAATACAAATTTGCAGGAAGTCCCCTATGTCTTTAAGAACCCTGCATGGCCACCTATAGGAGAACTATGGAATTCAAGTAAAAATAGTCAACCAAGTAAATATTCTTTGGAATGACCAAGCTGTCATGATAGAAGAGGATATTATTGACCAACCAAAAGTCATCACTAGCTGATTTTCCTTGGCGAAGCAAATCAACTTTAGCTGATAAAATGGGATCAGACATAACAATCTTATGAATTTCATGCAAATCTGTCCAAATTGGACCAGAAATCCCTCCTAATTCACCGTCACTCTTGTATTCACCAAAAGCAATTGGCAACTCTACAGAAGAAGGTACAACAGGCTCTACATTAGTTCTGCACATTTCCCCTACTAAAGTTGCATTTTGAGCAGTTTCAATGGAAAATTCTGGCACCAGTACCATGCCATCAGCCACAAGAACTTCATCAAATTGCCTTAATAATGGATCAGTTGCTTTGTTGTCAAACTCACTGCGATATTCAACCTTAAAATCATAACCAAGCAGTTTAAATAACCAATTTTGTCATGTAGAAAAAATGCGGAAAGAGCAAATCCTCTTTTCTTTTTCCTCTCTTTCTACCTTTCATCTATCCTCACTCCATCTTTCTTCTCTTCTGTATCCCTTATGTGCCTTTCGTCTACCCTTTTGTTTTCTTCTCTCTTTCTTTTCCACTCATTTCTCCCTTTTCCTTCTTTTCTCTTTTTCATCTTCCTATCAACCTTAACCCTTTCCTTCTAACCAGAAGCCCTAACCCTAACCCATCTTATAGAGAACCCTAACCCTGTTTCTTCTCACCATTAACCCCAACCTGAACCTAAAAATTTTAACCCTAACTAGTCTTACCGAAAACACCTTGACCCTAATCCTAACCTGAGAAACCTAACCTTTCTTCTTTCCCCTTAACCTTTCATCTTTCTCCCTTACTCGAGACCTTAACCCGCTATCTCTAACCCTCTCTCCACGTACTTGCTTGTTATCTTTGAGGGCTCTCTTGCATACGCGTCTTTTCTATCAATTTGTTTTGGTGTTGTCTCATTGTTTATTGTTCTCCTATGGCCGATGGAGACCAATGCCATCAAGCTACTATCGAATCTTGTATGTTAGGAGATCACCTCCCTTTTGGCTCTGTCTAAAACCAACCTGTTGACAAAGAAAGAGAGTAAGGTTTCTTCTAGACTCACAAAAAGAGTTGTACAAGAGAGTAGAGGTAATGGTAAGTAGGGCAGATGCTCAGGCCTCAGTGTTTACAAGGCTTGATTTTCCCTCCTAAGAAAGAAATTCTAAGCCAAGACAAAAGGATACAATAGGTGATTCCTCTTTTAGAAAAACCACTTTAGAAGAAATTCAGGAGGTGTTGGATAAGGTGGAGGCAGGAAATCACCCTTCCCCTAAAGAAAAATTCCTTTGCTAAAGCTAGTAGTCAAGGCTCCTCGAATGCTTTTTCTCCACCTTTCAACCACCCTCCGTTGGTTAAGGGATCAACTGCCCAGGTCAGGCTACCTCTAGATATAGCTGTTAAAGGTGCAAAATATTAAGAATCCACCTTGGTGGGCTATTTTTTGGCCCGTAAGATGCCCTTCTCTTTAGTCCAAACACTGCTCTTCGAGTCTAAAAAGACTATGGGATCCTCAATGTCCTTGGGGCAAGGAGGGCTTTCTTCATTTCCAGTTTGCAAATGCTTCAAATCTAGATCTGATCTTAGCTAAATCATGGTACTTTGCTAAAAAAAAACATGGTATTTTTTGGCCCATAAGATGCCCTTCTCTTTAGTCCAAACACTGCTCTTTAGGTCTAGAAGGACTATGGGATCCTTAATGTCCTTGGGATAAGGAGGGCTTTCTTTATTTCCAGTTTGCAAATGCTTCAAATCTAGATCTAATCTTAGCTAAACCATGGTACTTTGCTCAAAGGTACACAGTTCTTTAAAAGTGGAGATAGGGAATGATCTTAGATTAACCTTGGCCTTCATTGGTCCCAGCCTAGGTTCTCTTCTCAAAAATTCCTTATGAATACCTAGATGAGGAAGGAATTAGCTATATTGCAAGTGGAGTTGGTAAGCTTTTACGTGCCGATTCCCTCACTATATCTAGAGAAGGGCAAACCAAGCTAGGGTTCTCATTGAAGTGGATGCCAAAGATGACCCAACCGACCAGGTTGAGATTGTCAATGATGAGAGTGTGTGCATTTTTGTTTCCCTAGATTACCAGTGTCTCCCACCATGTTGTCCATTGTGCAAAGTGTTTAGGCATACGTGTCCTAATAAAGAACCTAATCCGGATCGTGCTGAACCTTCCTCTCCTAAAACCAGAAACTTTAGGAAGAAGGGCAAAAAATCTCTTTCGGAGAGTTGTTTGGCCCAAGAAGATACTCCATTTACAACTAAGCATGTCTCTTAGTGAAGATGAGCTTATTTCTCCATTAAAGCCAGCAGATGAGGACAATTTTGGAAATGGTGATGGTGATTTTGCTCCTCCTTTAGATAAGGATCATGATGTAGAACAAGCCATGAAGACCTTACCTTCTCATGTGTTTGAGAAGCAAGGGATAGAATCTTCTGAAGAGCAAAATAGAGTTTTATACAAATATGAAGTCTTTTCCGAAAAATAATACAAAAAAGGATCTCATGTGAAAAATATTCGTATGCATCTTTACTTTTTATTAATTTTTATGTTGAAGGCGCATGCAATATTAAGACTTACAAAGAAGACACATGCATTATATGCTCCTTCAGTAAAATTCTCAATACAACTAGTTATGCCTTCAGCATACTACCTATTTAAACCCTATTCCACACGGCTTGGTCTTAAAATCTGAAACTTCTAAAACGCAAAGTAAATAGGAGGAAAGACAAAGTCAAAGTATCAATTCATTTTTTTTACGTTAGTCTACGTCTGAAACAGGTAATAATCTATAATTTACATTCATGATTTTTTTTTTTTAATTATAACAGTAATCCATACTATACACTTTTTTTTTTTTAAGAAAAATAAGGTTAATGTATTATGTATATTAAATAGTCCTAGATATACCTTAATTTGTCAAATTTATTGATCTTTTATGAAAATTTCTGATATTTTGTCTATATTAAGGTATGTTTTGTGGTTTGATAAATAAGTTGTACGATTGTAGATATGAAAAATTTTAGTGTATAGATTGCAATTGGTTTTTTTTTTTTTTCTTTTTAGCGCTTGCATTGCATTGAGTAGAATTAATGAGTTGAAGTTAGGTAATGTGTTACACAGTTTAACAAGATGACATTATGCGTTTTTTTAAGTTGTCTATCAATGTCTAGATGAAATATTTTATATCATCTAAATCTTTGGTTTATGGTGACATTACTAGGATAAAAATGGCAAATTACATGAAAGTTATTATATATACAAATGGAAACATTGTAATGGGTAGCTCGAAGTTGAAGTATCACACAGAGTCCATTAAGAAGCTGAAAATTAGGAAGAATTCGAACTTCTCTCATTTTATTCAGAGAATTTATGGATACACTAAAGTTGACCCAAGTAATGTTGAAATCATGTACAACCATCCACTTTCTCATGATGTTGGAGTTACTTGTAAGTTGATAATTATTATAAACAATGATGATATTGAGAATTTCATTGAGATGGTCGAGTACCTTGAGGAATGAGATATTTAGAAAGTATATATAAGATATAGCAGGGAATCAAATGCCTGAGCTAAGCATGAAATACGTGAATCGAACAATCTGACCCTTCTGACACCTCATATGCAGTATATGATGATCAGTGTGGAGTAAACAAATACGAATACGTCAAATGAACTGTATATAGATTTCATCGAATATGAGCATGTCGATATTACAGAAGAGCAGCTTGACGAAGTAGTAGATCCTATTATCAAATATAAAGAACCTTATGATCCATATGTAAAGAGAATGTATATAAACATAAATGTCAACAATGAGGGTTAGGAGGAGGCAATTGGGGATAGTGATGAGGATAACGTTGAACTCAAAGATGACGATGGTGAGAGCTACGAGGATTTGGGAAACCCCAAGTGAGACAAGATATTGTTGACAGTAATGTGCCAGTCCGACTACCTCTCGAAGATGGCCTAAGCAGGCCTCGTCGTCTTACTTATATAGCAATGTCCAGTAGTCAGTTTGCGAACTTCCCATAAATAAATGAACCAATGGATAAACTTGTTAGAAATTCTATTTCATTTTACAACGGTCAATACGAGGATAGCGGATACATCACATTTGAGAAAGACGTTAATGAAATGTGTAACAACATTAGTGGTTCTGATAACTTAAGTATTGACATGCGTTTCAATACCAAGAAAGATCTCATAGACGCGATTAAGTCGTTCCACATAAGAAATCACTGTGATTTCCATATCAAGATGTCGAAACTAACTGTATATACTATCTATTGTAAGAAGAAGGAAGGAGATTGTAAGTGGAAACTACGGGCTTGTTTGGTAAAAGTATAAAGTCTTTTCAAAATCACAATTCTAGAGAGATTGTACAATTATATAAACCCAATGATGAACTAAGACGGATGTTGACTAGACTAACACGTATACTGCATACATTCAAGCTTGAGGTAAGAGGCATAGATTTTTAGTACATATCGTCTCCATAGAGTCGACCAGAGTTATTAGTCATGGTATAGATAAATCACTCAGCATTACATTACACACCAAAGAACCGTCATCAGTTGGTTGGTAAATGCATGTGTAATCGTCTAATTGTTTCTATACTCATACGTACTTGCTATTTTATATTCTGACACCTGCATTTCTATTCATTTTAGGTAAATTCACTTAAGGATTTGCAGTTAGCACCTGACTATCCTACAACATTTGGTATTACAGATAGAGCACTGCAATTCGTTGAGTAACACAAAAATTTCATCCTCTATCCACATCACGAGAGCATACAACAACCATCCCATGTGGACCATAACAGGGAGCAAGGACCACCTGTGGATGAGGATATACCGACTCCTCATGCATCACCTAGGGCCAAAGCTTGAGTTCAAGAAGGTAACGCTCGATCAGGACATGGCCAGGGAGACCTTGATAATAATGTGCCACCATATAGGCGTCATTCCATAAACATCAGCCAAATCAGCATGGGATATAATACACACCTTGGATCAGGAGTTACCTTCACCTCGGGAGTCGAATCCAACTCTAAGGCTAGATCTAGCTTTTACACAACTCTCGAGTTATAATATCATCTAGATCTTGCGACTCCATTAGTACCTTAAAAGTAGCATTCTATCCAAACTCAATCCTCTATTGGTGAGAGCATCACTCAACTTCAACCGACCCCTTCAGACAACCCAATCCCTTCCAGGGATCTTAATGATCCACTGTATTAGCCTACGCAGTCATAGGATGGCTGGAGGCATTCGCTTCTGTCTCGTGCTATTAGAATCTTCACACAGCATAGGCAATAGTAAATATCTTTTGTCATTTTTTTATACCATTGTATTAACATTAATACATTACAATATATATATATATACTTTTTATTCAAATCGCAGTTTCGCTTCCATCAAAGGTCATAGTTTGTGATATTTGTTTCTCATCATAGTATTACAATTTTCAATTATTTTTTACTATAGTTGACATCACTTCATGCACTAAGTTTTGTTATGCCTATCATTTTCGTTGAGACATCTCATCGACTACTATTTTATGAAATCGACTTTGTTGAGGCATCCCATTACAATTTTCAATTATTTTTTACTGTATCTGACTCATATAGTAAACAAATGATCATTCCATATGCTACGTTTTGTTGTACCTACCATCTTCATTGAGGCATCCCATCGACTATTATTTTATGCAATCAACTTCTATAGTAGACTTACTAGTAGGCTTGTAATGTGCGAGTGGGGTTTAAATAGATGGTATTTTAAAGGTGTAGCTCGTTGTTGTAGGTGTGGGATGCTAAAGGCGTATGCATTGATACACTAAAGGCATATGCATTGCATGCTTAACAATATTTTTCTCATGAGATCCTTTTCCGCATTATTTTTCAAAAAAGACCCCATATTTATATAAAACTCAGCAAAATACAGGAGAATTAAATGCTTTGGATCCTAAGCCTTCACCTCCTGCTCAAACTCCTCCTCTAGTGGGCTGCTAAAACCAAGTTCAGCCTAGAAATTCAGGTTCAGGAACTTCTTTCGATAAATGGAAAGTTTCCTCCAGTAGGAAGAAAAAAAAGTTTTGTCAGGATGTCAACCTCTTGATTATGGATAGAAATATGTTGCAACTTTACTCCTTCAATTTTTTATTTGCTAGATTTATAATCAAGACAAACATATTTCATTCGGCCATGTTGTACAAGATTCTTCACAATGCTTAAGGCAAATTTGCTATTGCTAAATAGAAGGGTATCTTTAAACTTGATATTCATATCATTTAACAACCATTGCAATCGGATACCCTCACAAATTCCAAGAGCAATAACCTTGCATTTAGCTTCAACACTACTCTTAGCCACTATTGACTACTTTTTCCTTCTCCAGGTTACAAGATTACCCCATAGTTTAGTACAATATCCTAAGGTAGACTGACAATCACTTACATCACCACCCAAATCCACATCTACAATCATCTCAATATTTTGAATCTCGGTTTTCCTTATAAAGAGTCCCTTTACTCGGTGTGTTTTTCAAGTATCTCAAGATGTAGTTAACACCATCCATATGATGTTTAGTAAGCGCATGCATTGCTTGGCTCACAAGACTAATAGAATAGGCTAAGTCAAGTCGCATTAAAAATAAATAACTCAACCTTCCCACAAATCCCTAGTATTGACCTTTATCTACAAGCCTATCATTTTTAGGACTAATACTCCTCCAATTTTGAGGTAATGAGGTATTCATGGGCTTATCCCCTAACTTGCCTATTTCCATGAGCAAACCTACAATATACTTTCTTTAACTAATAAGGAACCTACAACATACTTTCTTTAACTAATAAGGATCCCTTTTCTGCTTCTGGCAACCTCCATTCCTAAGAAAAATTTTAATTTACCAAGCTCTTGTATTTCAAACAATCTTTTGATTTCCTACTTAAGTCAATCAATTCCTGGAATATCATTCCCGGTAATAACAATATTATCTACGTATACAATTAAGATTGACTTTAAACCACTCTCTCCTAGCTTTATAAATAAGGTATGCTCTACCTAACTCTATTTATGTCCTAACTTAATCATTGTACATTAAATCTTTTAAACCAAGCTCTTGGGAATTACTTCAATCCATACAAGAATTTATTGAGCTTACAAACCTTTCTTGCATTGCTTCCTGAATTAAATCCAAGAGGAATCTACATGTAAATCTCTTCTTCTAACTCTTCATGCAAGAATGCATTTATCACATCTAACTGATATAAAGGCTACTCCAAATTAGCTGCTAAGGCAAAATAACTTGAATAAAATTCATCTTAGCAACATGAACAAATGTCTCTTCCTAATCAATGTCATAGGTTTGTGTGTATCCTCAAGCTACCAGATGTGCCTTGTACCTCACCACACTACTATCTGACTTATATTTTATATTAAATACCTCTCCACTTCCAACTGCTTTTTTTCCTACAGGCAAGTCTATAACATCCCAAGTTTTATTCTATAGCAAGGCATTTATTTTTTTAAACATAGCTTGCTTCCGTTTTGGTTTTTCTATAACTTCATAAATATTCCTCAATATTTCTTCAACATCAACTCTTATCAAGCATGCCATATACTCGGGAGCTAACCTTAAGTAAGTCACATAATTAGAAATAGGATATTTAGCACATATTCATTTTTCCTTTCATAAAGCAATTGGCAAATCAAGCCCCTTTACCTCTAGAATTTCCATCACAACATCATTATCATCATCTAGTCAGACCTGTAGTCATGTGAAGGAAGTGTTGTTCTCCTACTATAAACTTTGATGGCTGATGGCTTTGAAACATTACCTTTGTCCGAGATGAACTGTTGACAAGATTGAGAATCAGGTTGTATTTGCTGTAAGGATGACTCTTTGCTGCTATTAAACTGTTCTGTATCAACTAAAGGATCAACGACACTTGTTGACAGGGCAGAGATGCATTTGGAAGGTTCAAGAACAGCTTCAGGGACCATAGGCATACTTGTAATAGGCTAAACATCAACAAGTAGAGGGATATTTTCTGAACTTTCAATTTAGTCTATATTTTCCTGACTTGAGAGACTAAAATATAACTGATTTTCAAGAAACATTACATTTGATGTGACAAAAACACATTGAGTTGGTGGATGATAACACTTAATATCCCTTCTAGGTTGAAGAATACCCAATAAACAAACATTTGAGGGCATTGGCTTCAAGTTTACGTTTACTTTGTATTATTCAAAATAAATGCTAGGCATCCAAAAACTCAAGGAGGTAATAAGTTAAGAAGATGTTCATAAGGGTGAAATTCAAGGAGAACACTAAGAGGAGTTCAAAACTTAAGAATTTTTTATGGAATCCAGTTGCTGAGATAGGCTGCAGCTAACATTGCATCTCCCCAAAACCTATGTGGGACAAAGTGAGCAAGCATTATGGCTAGAGCAGTTTCGAGTAAATATCAATTTTCCACTCAGCAATTCCGTTTTATTGATTGGTGTAAGCACATGAAGTTTAATGAATGATTCCATTATCTTGAAGATATTGACAAAAGTCATTAGAAGTGTATTCCCTCTTATTATTTGTGCAAAGTATCTGAATATTTTCATTGAAAGTATTCCTAACAACTTTGTGGAATTATTGAAATATTCGCAAGATATCAAATTTATCATTGAGGAGGTACACCCAATAGATACGAGAATGATCATTAATGAAGGTTATAAACCATCTATATCCTAAATAAGTTAAGGTACAAGACAACCCCAAAGATCACTATGTATGAGTCTAAATGGTTTAGATTGCTTGTATGGTTTAGTATGATAATGAGTTTTTTGTGAATTTTACCATATGATGCAATACTCACAATGAAAATCATGATTCTTTTATCAGTGAACAATTTAGGATACAATCGACTCGCAAGTAAAATTGAGATGGCCTAAACACCTATGCCTCATCATTATCTCAAAATTACATAAAATAGAACAAAGAGACTCGAAACTTAACTGAGCTCTAAACCCAAGATTTCCAAAGATGTAATAGAAACCGTTATGTCCTTCAACACTACCAATCATCTTCCCTAAAGACCGATCGTGCAAAACGCAAGATGATGAAGTGAATATCACTTAACAATTTATGTCTTTAGTCAACTTACTCACAGATGGTAAATTATACCATGACTCCAACACAAAGAAAACATCTTTTAACTTTAGTTTGTCTAGGTACACCATGCCCTTTCCTTTAGCAATCACACACTCTCCATTTGCAACTAAGATTTGGTTTTGGTTATTACATAGAGTAAAGGAGTCAAACAAACACTTGGAATTACACATATGAATTGTTGCACCTGTATCAATTATCCAGGACTCTTTCCTGTTTTTCCTATAAGTGAGAGAGCATTACCTTTTGGGCGATTAAATAGAGCAACCATATAGGCATCCTTTATGTATTGCATATGGCTCTACAATGGAATTTACCACGAAGGATGACTCATTTAACTTACTTTCACTTGAAAAGAGCTGCTGTAGAGGAGCCACTTTTTTTGGTGAAAATTTCAGCATAGATACCGATGAAGAACCACCTATACTTTCCTCGGCAACTTCTGCAATATGGGTATTTTTCCAGTCCTGATTATACTTATGTTGCTGATTTCTAGGCTAGTTTGGTTTACCATTCAACTTCCAATATGTCTCACCAGTTTAATTGGGTCAATGAAAATGATCATACCAAGGCTTTCCTTTTGATTGCTTATCTAGGACACTTTCAACGGTCAAAGCTGAATTTGTCAAGGATACATCAGTAGACTGTGATGTCTACATCACCTTACGCCTACTTTCTTCTATCCTAATTCCAGCAATAGCTTCCTTAGGCTAGGAAGCGATCATTGTCACAAAACCCTGCCCCACACTTTATCAAGGTCAAGGTTTAATCCTTATAAGAAGTCAAACACCCAACCTTTCTCAAGCATCTGCTTATATTTAAGGGTATCCTCAACATACTTCCAATCCATCTCATAGAAGAAATCTGTTTCCTTGCCATAAAATCAATAAATTATGATATACTATAAAAGTTAAATTAACTTGACTAGTCATCCGGAGTCTAGACTAGATGTCAAAGCATTGAGACGTATTTTGCTTATCAAAATATATCTCTTGCGCATTATCTCAAATCTCCTTTGCAATTTCACAAAATAGATATGTTCTAATCTTAGGCTCCATCGAGTTTATAAGCCAAGCCATCACAAGAGAGTTTTCTGTTTTCTAAGAAGAATACTCCTTTGCTCCAACTTTGGGAGCTTCTATTGTTCCAATTAAATACCCCAATTTGCATGGCATCAAATCACTAATTTAACCAACTAAAACCATTCTTTGAAATTTTCTCTATTCAATTTACATTGTGTTATTTGGAGAGAACTTTGATCAAATATAAGAGGCAGTAAGGTGAGCTTTGCCTAACCAAAACCATTAGGGTTAAAAGACCCAAACCTAAACTTAGCACTAGGTGATGCCGCTTAAGGTTTTGGAGGAGGGTTAACCATGGCTCCTTTAGATTTGATCCACATAGAACAACCGAAGCTTTGATGCCATTAAGAAATTTACAAGAAAAAAATATAGAGTGAAGATTCTCAATTTATTTTTCTATATATTTTTGTGGTACAAAGAGTACTTATAAGTAAGCACCAAAAACTAGTTGGTGATGGTAGGCAAAAGTAAATAAATAACCAATCAACCATCTAAAAACTACAACATAAAATAAATAAACTATTCATATAATGCGTATGCCAATAATAATGACATAATTTCCAACACAATTGAAGGAAGCACACCTTCACTTAGCAATTTAAGTTTCTATTGCGTAATTATCTATGAATTTTGTGACATGGGATGCTAAGGGTATGAGCGACCTGATCAAGGTGGCAAATACAAGGAATGTGGGTTGAAATTGGTATTTTCTTGGTAGGGCTACTTCAAACTAGAATGAACCATCCAAATGAAGATATTATCAAACATTCTATCAAACAAAGATGGATAAAAATTTATAAACTAATGTGATCATCCAATACTTGAAGCTTTCCCTTATTGAGTACCAAAAGAATCCATTTACCCAAAAGAGAACATATTATGAGGTTTCCTAGGAATGAGTAAAGTCTCCTTCATTTAATGATCAGCAAATATATTCTTGATAATCTAGAAGAAGCAAAGGCGCTACTCTACTTCTTAATGGACCTTGTGTGTCCTTTGTTGAATATTTTCATGTCAAAGAGATCTAGCCCAATGGAGTTGGCAGCAACCAAGGAAAGGATAAAACCTCCTCAAAATGGAACTTAAGAACTTTTACCTATAGGAAATGTGCTATTGGTTGTCAATGGATGTATCCAGCTAGGTTTCATTTGGATGGATCACCTAACTGGTTAAAGGCACAGTTGATAACAATAGGATAAAATCTCATTCATTTGCAATTTATTCTTACTGCAACTTCATCAATTAGACATCAACAATACTTTTTGCCATAGTGGTTAAGTTAGTCTCCATGGGGTGAACTCACCTTGAATGCTTTGGAAGCAGGGAGCACCACAGTGGGGCTGTCAACTAAAAAGCCACTATATGGCTTGCAGAAGGTTCTGGAAATTGATCTTAGCATCATGCAATTGTTGTGGAATTTGGACTTCATAAATATGGTGTTGATTTTCTGTATTCTATCATCATTATTAAGCTAGGATCATTCTTCAGCAAGGAATGTGTAACACACATTGATTTAGGTCCTATTTAAACGAGGTTGACTAATGACTGCTGTGTTATGTTAATTATCACTTGCTTATCAAAGTAATGTTCGTAAGAGGCAAATATATTTCATCATATTATGTTCCCTGCATACTGAGAGTATTTTAAATGTCAACATAGTTTCTTAAAATATAACAAGTAATGGCAACCGGAAAAACTAATATCAAGCATCACCTACTTCAGCAAGGATTACTTTTTTCTTGGTGATGATATCTGTGATGCAAAGAATGCATAAAAGAACATCAGAATAATTAGGTGAGGAAGAGAGCACATAAAACAAAAACTCACTTTATTTTGATTGAAGAACAAAAGAAGAAAGAGTGTGATCCCAAATATCATATCTGACCATATATTTGCAAATGCTCTGCGATTCTCTAATCTCCATTCATCCCGCATCTCTAACCTGCACAAAAGCAAATGTAATCTACCATTATCAATATTCCAATATGAGTCCTACACCTCATTGCCATGAAATTCACATCCTAACTCTATTCATGTCTAGTTGAATGTTTGGCAATGACTTATCAACACCTAACCCAAAATTTCATTTGTTCATGCAGCAAAACTAGTATCATTTTTTTTTTTTTTTTTGGCCTGAGCAAAACTAGTATCTCAAGCAGATAAAATATATAAGTGAATCTTACGCTTTGTGTCGAAGCTCCCACCACACTTCATCATCGGATAGAGGTGGAGATTTACCAATCTCTTCCTCAAATCTAAATCTTGCCTTCTCAACTTTTAATTCCTTAATCATTTCAAGCTTTTGGTACCTCCTCACATCAAGCATCTGCGCGGCAAGTGGTACGGTCTTCACGTATCTATTCATCAGCCAATACAGAATTGGTCATTTCAAGACAGGAGTGACTTCTCATAGCCAAAGATATCTTTAGGTAACAAAATCATTGCAGCTGAAAGGTGCAGATCGGTTGCTGAAAAGTAACACTAGTATTTTACAGCAATTATTTGTTTATTTCTTCGCAACAAATATAAATTAAGTTGCTGTGCTCCAAACTTCTGAAGAAAAACGGCAGATATCATGTGCTACAAGTAATCCACCCAACAGCAACAAAATTCTAAAGATTTGGACAATAACAGCCCAATCCTCAAATAAAAACCTCTTTTGAGTACAGTGGTTCTATATTTTTTATATAAAACTGTTACACCACTGAGAAAAAAGAATTACAAGATAAATTCACTGTAGGATTGCAAACGAGACATCAGAATTATTTTTTGGGTTAATGATCATTTTTTAACTCTAAAATATGTCACCTTATACTACAATCATTCATGCAGGATGATCTACATGATCAATGTCTTAGACCAGGACAAGCAGTTATTTTAATCTATTTGGTAATCAAAGAGGAACTACATTGCCTGTAGTTCAGGAAAATGAGAACCATATCTAAACAATGTAAATAAAGGACAAGAGGAAATAAGAGAAAGCCAACAATGAGAATTTCCTCCCACATGATGAGAAATACAAAGCAATAAGCACTTCATCTATCCATCTAGCAAATTACATATGCTTGTGTGCGAGTGCGTGCATGCATGTGTTTAGATATGCCTCCATCAAGGTATTAATGATGTCCTAAGATATTCTCTTATCACTATTATACAATGAACATGCAGACGGTAAAACATTGTCACCTATATTTTATGTTCACCTTGATGGTATTAGTGGCAGTTACTGCAGCTCTGACGATACAAGGACAAGATTAGAAGAAATCTGAGTTTGTTATTGATCTTTTGCTACAAACATCCGATTTATGAAGATGATGAAATCTAGGAGAGGATGTAGAACAATTATTAAAATGGTGAGAAATATGCTTTCATTATTGAGAAACAGTAACAAAAAATAAATAAAAATAAAATTACTACTATTGATCTTTCAGCTGACAAGTCAGAAATTCTAATCCTAGCTGCTTTCTTTCCCCATACCTCCCCTCTTCAGTTATTTTCCCACAGCAACTATAATGCTTCGTTTTTATACCAGCTTTTACACTGGAAGACCATTGTGTTAACTCAAACTAGTAGAATTCAATTCTATCAATCTTGTCATGTCTAACAAGGGAATAGTTCAATGAATTTATTTTAAATTATTTTTCCAAAAAAAAAAAAAAAAGAAGAAGAAGAAAAAAACTCTCCAATTGATACCCACATCAAAATTTTACCAAATCAGAAGTCCTGAAAAATATGGGGGATTGGCTGGAAAATCAAAGCATCTCAGGAATACTGGAATAAAGGCTATCAAACTGTACACTTTTCACCTTTTGCATCATAGTGTTTACTTTTTCAAAGATTGCAAAATGGTGTCACAGCTTTCAATTTCCAAAGATGGTGTCTTTGTCATTAATGGAATTGATTATAATATTTAAATATTTAGTTTAAAGAGGAAAGGGTTACAGAGTTGCCTAAACTTTTTCACTCTTGGTATCTGGGGTCTAATGTTTTCAACATAGCCAAATGGTGATTGAACTTCTGAAAGCTTGTAAACTCCATAAAGTACACAGGAAATGTACAAATGGGAGCACACGATGATACCTACAAAATCAAACTAAGTATCAAAACAATGAAAGGATACTTAGTTCGATAATATGGCCATATAACTCTAGGGTGCTCACAAGGGAATTAAAAGATATAGCATAAAACAGATCTTAATACAATATCTATTGAATTTGTTGTCTCTCCTACATGTCTTCTGTTTCTCTCTTTCCATAAGAAGTACCAACCAGCAGCTAAAGACTTCCTATGTATGGTTTTTAAGTTTGTAGCAGCAGAAGAATTCAAAAAAGTCGCTAGGGAGCTGTTTTCTGATGGCTTGAATCTAGCATTTTCAAAAAAGTCCAGCATTTTCCAGGACTATCAGTATAAATTTTCCTATTTACAATCACTCAACTTATGCAGCAGGTGCAATGTGAATTCAAAATGACCTCTATAGGCGAACTTGCAAGACATGACATCGGAAAAATCCATCTACATGGTTGAAAATTGATATTATGGCCATGTTAATATCCCTCCTAAGAGTTCTCCAACAGCCTTAGTTCTTTGCTAATAAATTAATGGTCCTTGAGTGATGGCGTGTTGGCATGGCTTTATCTAAAGTATGCCTGCAGAAGATGCCCATTTGGGTTAAATTATGGGGAGTTCCTATGCAATGAAAGAGTTAGTTATGCGGTTAATACACTAGGAAGACCTCTCTAAGTTGACATTGTCATGGAAAAAAATGAGAGAGTGAAGCATGCACAGGCCTCAGTTGAAATGAAGGCTAATGGTGATGGTGATATCATTCAATCCTTTGACATGGAATGCATAGGGTGGATGTTGAATATCATATCTTACCTCCAAGATGCACAAGGTGCAAAATTTCTAGACATAGTGATAATAAATGTCCAATGCTTGAAAATGTGGTAAATACGGAAGCTTCAATGGTGATCACAACGAAAAAGAATGCACAAGGGGTGCATTCCAACAGCCTTTCTAGCTGCCTTTATTTGTTGGGCAAGGTATTACTATCAAGGAGGGAGGAGAAGCTTCTTCAAAGCCTATAGCTCCGATTACTCCTGGCAAAGGAAAAGTCATCCATTCTACCATTGAAGTGATTATCACTGAGCCAACTCCTTAATGTGAAGTGCGGTACAGACCAGTGAAGATATTCTTCTTCTCAAAAAAGGCAATGGAGCTATACAGCAAAAGATTTGAGTTGCCTTAGAGACCTTTCAAGTAGTGGTGCAGATAAACATAGTGCTTCAACCCCTTCTTTTGTTGAAGATTCCATGCATGAGCACACTGACACTTTGGATAACTCCAGTTCTCCTGTTGAGGGAGAGATGCATGAAGATGTATCCTCTATCCCAATTGCAAATGAATCTCATGAGGAGCCTTGGGAGTTTAGTTTAAAAGAAGAAGTTGAGGGGGAAAGAAAAAGGAAAGAGAGGGGGAGAGAGAGAGAGAGAGCTAGAGAATCCAATAGTTCCCCTCTTCTTTGAGGTCTTGAGTTTTCTCCTTTCATCGTATATATTTATGTTAGCGGTTGGAACATTAGAGGGTTGAATGACCCTCTTAAAAGTAGAAAAGTAAATAAATTTTGTAATGAACAAACATTTCTCTTATTAATTTGTTGGAGACAAAAATGAAGAATCAAATTTCCTAATTAGTTAGAAGTCACACTCTTCCCAATCGGAGTATTGGATCCCAATTTTGGGACAAATTTAGATGCAAGGAGGCAAAATGTGTGGACAGCTCAAATTGAGAAGGCAACAAACCAGCCAATACATTGTTCATGTACCTTAGTGAAGCAAAAACAACATGTATCACTTTTTTATATGCTGAAAATGATGAAAATGGAAGAGAATAACTATAGAGGGATCTTATAGACCTAGAGCAATTTATCATGGGGCCATGGCTCATAATTGGAGACTTTAATGAATATAGAACTCTTGAAGAGAAATGCGGTGGCCTAGAAGCTATTTCTAGAGGCACAGAAAGATTTAATGAGACAAGTCATCAACTAGAAATTGATGAACCACAAACATTTGGGCCATTGCATACTTGGTCCAATTGCAATCACTCAAACCCCATTGCGCATCATCTAGATTGAGGCTTAATAAATAATTAGTGGATGGAAGTCTTCCAAAATTTATAAATTCAAGTGAAAAACCTAAGTATCTCTGACCATTGTCCTCTTACAATGCACTTGAATTTACTATCTTCTTCCTTTGCTAGAAGGAAATCGTTTTTCAAGTTTTTTGACTTTTAGAAGGATAAACCTTCTTAATTGTTTGTAATGTTTGGAGTTCAAGTTTAAGGAGCAGCCACGTAAAAGGTCACTAAAAAGCTAAAGTTGCTAAGACATCAGCTGAAGAGCCTCAACTCAACTCATTTTTTGAACCTCTCGAGCCGAATCAAGAAGGCCAAGCAGGATCCTTCCTAAGGCAAAATTCTAGAGCAACTTGGCTTAAACTTGCCGATCACAATAACATATACTTTTTCAACTCCTTAAAACACAGACGGTACAAGAAGAATTTTGGTTCAATTGTAAATGAGCATGGTGATAGAGTATCCTCTCATGAGGATATTAAGATAATGGCGATTCAACACTTCAAGTCTTTATTAATGGAGCATTCGCCACCTAAATTGGTTACCTCTTGGTTGGAGTTTTTGATCTAACAAGATTATTGAGCCAATTTGAAGAAAGTCTTACCAGGCCAGTAACAAATGAAGAAATAAAAAGCACCTTTTGGAATCTAGCGAGAGATAAAGCACCTGGTCTGGATGAGATTGGTGCAAATTTCTTCAATGATACTTAGGATATCATAGTGGATGATGTTTGCATGGCCATAAAGGACTTTTTTGCCAATGGAAAATTACCAAGAGAGGTCAACTTAACATATCTTGGTCTTGTGCCCAAGGTTGATAACCCCTCCTCTTTCTCGGATTTTAGACCTATTGTTAGCTATAATATTTTATCTCCAAAATTATTGCTAATGGGCTGAAAGAGGTCATCCCCTTGTTGGTGAACAAGTAACAAACAGCTTTTATTATGGGGAGGAGAATTATGGACAGTATATCAATTGCCCAATAACAGCAGAAGGGATACCATTCCAATAACAAAGGGACAACATGTGCTTTGAAAGTAAACCTTATGACAACCTATGACAATGTGAAATGGAGTTTTTTGGAGCACTTGCTTAAAGTTCTAAGCTAGCCCTTTCAATTTGCAAGGTGGATCGTGGAGTGTATTTTCACCTCCATGTTTTCTATTAACATAAATAATGAATTTGCAGGCCATTTTGTAGCCTCTAAAGGATTTCATGACAATCCTGTTGCACCTTATTTCTTTGTGAGTGTGATGGAAGTTTTTACTTACATCATGAAAAAAGAGGGGAGCTATGTATGATTTCCAATATCATTAAAGAAACAAAAGAGAAAGATTGACTGATCTTTGATTAGCAGATGACATCATGATTTTTACTTAAGGAGATAAACACATGGTGGAGCAAAGGTCCAGTAGAATTCCATGCTCTCTCAGGTTTGAAAGCAAATCCTCACAAAAGCCACATTTTCTTTAATAGTGTTCCTCTTGAAGTCAAAGAGCAAATTGTCAGTATCATATGCTGTGGAGCGGATTCCTTACCTATCTGCTACTTAGGCGTTTGCCTCTCTTCTTTAAGCATCTCTAAATTGGAATGCACTGAACTGGTGACCAGATTCACAGCAAGGATCAATCACTGGTCAAGTAAGTTTCTCTCCTATGTCAGGCACCCTCAACACTAATCAAAAGTGTTCTCTTCTCCCTCCAAGTTTATTGATCCACTATTTTTCTCCTTCGAGCTAGTATCCTGAACTTGATTGAGACCAAGTTAAAAAGGTTTCTTAGGAATGGTTGTAAAAATAAAGCTAAGGCTGAAGTTAAATGGAAGGATATTTTTTGGTTAAGTAAATGGAAGAATATTTATAAACCAAAGAAGGAAGGTGGGTCAGAGTTATTAATATCAAATTGTGGAATAGGGTGGCACAGCTAACATCTGGTTTTTATGCACGAACGATTAGAGCACCTTATGGCCTTGTTGGATCAAGAAAGAACTACTTTGGGGTGGAAACTTTTGGCAAGTCAAGATACCAAATGATGCTTCATGGGCTTGGAGGAAAATCCCTCAAACTAGACCCCTAGCTGAGCATTTGCTAAAATGGAAGATTGGGGATGGAAGATGCATCCTATTCAAGTGTGATAACTGGCACCCACAAGGTCCTTTAATGTAATGGATGGGATATCAGGCTAGAACTTCCTTGGGGTGCCCAAAAGATACAATGTTATCTTCATCTATAGATGGCCAAGCATGGAGATGGCCAAATAGAATGCAATGGCCAGCGGTAACAAAGGGTCTGGGTTGTTTATGACCTTATGGAAGAGTTGATGATGGACTTGTGTGGATAGGTGTGGAAACTAAGGTTCTCTCTATCAAAAATGCCTCTGCTTTGGCAAAAGAGAGAGCTCCAAAGGTGGGTTGGCACCAGCTGGTATGGAACAAAGGAAAAATTCCAAGACATGCCTTGATTCTTTGGGTGATTGCCCAGAAGAAGCCTTTTTTTGGGTAAATGAATAATTTATTTATACGAATAAGTAATTGAAAAAAACACTATGAACCAGTGAGCAGACCCAAGAGGGCTGTACAAAAGAGAGACTAGAGCTAACCACTTATTAGGAGGAATCTCATGACCACTTATTCCTTAAATGCTCCTATGCAAAGGTGTTTTGGAGAAGTATTGAGATTGCTATCAAATGGAACTTATCTCAACCTTTGGCCAGAAATATACTGTCAGATTTCTTGAGTCCAAACTGCATTAGGAGACTCAAAGCAATCCATAAGAAGACATTTGCTGCTGGATGTTATTACTTATGGAAGGAACGAAACAGGAGATGCACTTAGGAGATTTGCAGTCTCCAATAGATGTACCATGCAGAACAGCCCTTTCTTGTATTTTGTGATCTATGATTGAGCATCTTAGGTCCTCATGACCCTTAAATCGAGCTAGATGTCTTTTTTGCTGATTAATATCTAGCTTGATTTTTTGGTTTTTTACAATCTCTCTTTTGTAAATCTCCTCTATACATTATTTTGAAAGTAAAATATATTACTCACCTTACCCAAAAGAAAAGGTTAAAAAGGTTTTTTTTTTTTCTGGTTTTGTTTATTAATAAATGTCAGAGCATCTATTAATATTTTTAGAAAAATTAAACATTTTTTAGGCATGTCTAAACTAAAAAAAAAAAAGTACACTTAATAAATTCAAAGTAAAATTTAAATGAAAATTAGAAAAGGAAAGGAAGTATCAAAACTTACAAAATTACAAAGAATTTGTCCTTATACAAATTAACAAAATTGTATAATGATTTATTTCTCGATTGCATATATTTTTACATGATATCCAATTCTAGAGAATTCTATATCAACAACAAGCTCTTGGCACATCCTCTGTTATGAAAATAAAACTGAGTATGCATATGAGGAATCTCCATTTGAATGAATGAAAATGTAGGAGAATGGTGTCAAGGATGCATTTATGGGAAATTCTATGATAAAGGGCTGTCAAACAAGAAATGCATCATCCAGGAATATTGTCAGCATTTATTATTGATTGCCACTTTTCCAGCATTTATTTCATATATATTCTTGGCATTTCATTCAAGCTTGGTATAAAGCTTGCATAAATATGACTTAACCACCCAAGAAAAAGGAAAAAGTAAAGAGAGCTTGTACAAATATGCTGTGATGTTGATGAATGATGCAAAAGCTGAATTGCCATCCCATATTCACTGTTCTTAAAAGATTGAAGGGTTTACTCCTATTGAGCCCTCAAACAACAATTATGATAGGGTTCTGTGGGGAATGAAGGACAACAAGAATAAATTGAGTCCATAAATGAAAGTAACTTGTATGAGCCCACCAAATATCAAAAATCTTTTCCCATTTTGATAAATGTAATTTCTTCACACTAGCTATGTTTTATCCATATAAATAATTCGTATCCATGATTCACCTATACATGACATAAACCAGACATAGTGCACACATTGCACAGCTCAATACACTATGATTTACCTATGAAAAAACCAGGACTTAATTCTCTCACGCTTCACAGCTTAAATCCCTTGTCCCATGTGCTAGTGACATGCATTTCCACTCAACAGTAAAATAAATCAACACTGCTTGTTCAATTACTGGTGTAGGCATAGATGATGGCTCTTTGCAATACAAGGAGTTTAAGAGGATGCTAATATTACATAGGAGACAATTTTCACTTTCAATCTATGAATGTATAGCAGAAAATTATAGTAGAATAGTAGGAAATATGGTACTATCAATCTCATGTTGCATTCAGTTTATCCAGTTGGCATGACCCACAGAAAACAACATAGATGTATGCCACTCAAATTGCAAAAGAAAAAATCTGCAATGTGATCAATTAGTTGAAAAGTTACCTTTCTAGAAAGGGCATGAGAACATAGTCATGAACCATGAAGTCCAAGGCCCATGGAATAATTATTAACACGGCCAAAAACTTAGCCTGTAAAAGCAAGAATGAGAGAAATTTATGATGACAGAAAAAATGAAATAAGCATTAGCTTCATGAATGTGATTTACTTACGCTACAAGAATAGCTTTACATCATTAGGATAGCCACAAGGCCATATGTTCTTTTAATGTAGCCTGATATGCAACTTGTAAGTTTCATCTGTAACTTTTTGTGAGGTTCCCTGTGCCTTGGGGTACCAAGCCAGGACAGTCTTTGTCCGTAAGTATGCTACATTATATGGCCTAGGCCCAACTAATGTAATTTTTTTAAGTCATCTTGGTTTCCTTACACTTTAACATGCATAACAATTACCAAGAATGACACATTTAGTTTACAGAGTGGAATAAGGTAAAAATAGAATTATAATTCTTTAGAAATGAAATTGAAAAGCAATAGTTATTCCTTATAATTATTTTGAGATCTCATAAATAAATACAAAAATATGTTATAAAGCATAAAAAAATAGTTATTCCCTTATTCCTGTAAAGGAATTGCAATTCCTTAGTTTTTTTAGTAGCGGCAATTCCATGGAATAATCATTCTGCCAACCAAGTACAAGAATAAATCAGTAGAAAGGAATAGTCATTCAATTCCAACCTTATGAAAACAACCAAACATGGAAAGCATTTGAGAAGAATAAGGGCTAGGCTCACTACTACCTATCTTCTATGTTTCATGTGATCAAGCTTCAAGAGGCTTTCATCTAGAATATCGACCAATCATGGAGTACCTCAATTAACTCAAAGGATTACATATTTCTGCATTCAGCTGTTTGATTATCATTTTGGCAACAAAAGTGAGAAGTTAAACAACCATGGAATATGGTACTTAACAATTTCACTATTGTAAATTGTAACTGCTATTTTTTGGTAAGAGCTAAGAAATGAAAACGTGAACAAAGATGGGAAAAAAATGTATATAAATTGGCATGAACAAAACTAATTCATACATAAAATACCAAATTAAAAAATGAGAAATAGAATGAACTCTTTCAAGGTGATGATTAGTGAAGGGCTTGAAGTTATGGATTTATCCTGTGTCTCTACTCAACTGCATATAAAAGTGTCAAACCCAAAGATGGATTTCCTTTCTACTTCTAGCAGACAAAGCAAAAGGATATTTATCCACATAAACAATTTAAGAGACTCTACAGGCCATTTACTAAATGGTAGCCTATTTTCAACAAGTACAAGATAGACACTTGTATGCCTAACTGCAATAATGCAGAAGGTAGGTTACACTTCCAATTTCTGACAACCAGGTTTTCATTGGAATAAACTCTACGTTTAAGCAATCTTAGTTATAACATGAAGATAAAAGGGGCTACTTACTAAAGTAGTGCCAATAAGGAAGAAGTCAAGATATAACAAACCAACAAATATGTGACAAACATAGGAAACTTTAATCAAAGTCAACAATTTTAATCCAAAGATACCTTTTGAGAAATAACAATCCAACACCCTGTCATGCTAGCCTTGTCTAAAGGATGCCCATCCTACCTTTCCCACTATCACATAGAGACACGTAAACTTGTAGATATATATATATCTGAAGATTTTAAGGTGGTGTTGTCTAACATTCCCCTCGGGACAAAAGTTTCCCCTGTTGCAAAATATTGTTCATCTTCACATCCCATTCATATGGTGCTATATATGAACAAAAGAAAATAAAGCCTGCATTTAATATTTTGCATTCGTGGCAACATAAGATTAATATAGACACGTATGGAAACACCAGTTGAGGAAAACAAAACCTGATTCCTCTCTCTTAGGACACAAACATTTAAGTAACCTAGCATATTTCTACACGAACAATAACATAAAACTCACGTGCACAGAGTAAACATGTAGCCATATAGACTTCACGTAACATATGGACTATAGGAGGTTCTCATGAAAGCAGCTGCATAATCATTTTTTATTTCGGTGATAAATAGTCATACTCACCGAATTCACCGAAGCATACTGAAAAACCCGATCCTCATACAACATATCTTCATCCTGTCTTCCTAAAATTTTATCACTCACAAAATCAACAATCCCTTTGTTACTGACATCCAACTGCATCTCTTCCCTCACATTCCCATTGACATTCCCATTCTCATCCCCATTTCCACCCCCATTCCCACTCCTGTCACTCCAGCTACCAACACTACCATTACCTCCATTATCATCCACAAGCCAATCCTCCCACCTCCTACTTTCCTCATTCCTCATATCATTTTGCGCCTCCCTCAATTCAACAATAGCCTCCACCCTCCTCTTCCACGCCTCAAACTTCTCAACATCCGATACTACCTCTTCTTCACTCAAACTCTCAATTTCTTCCTCATATTCAACCATATCATCGTCCCTCAACCCTAACCAGTTTCCTTCATCATTGAAAAAGAATTTCTGCCACCAGCTATTCCTCTTTGAATGCCGCCTCCCATTTTTCGCATTTGGTATCAACACATTCACATTCACTCGCTTTCCCAAAAACACGTGTCGTCGCGGGGAACTACCACGTATGACTTTACAATTCAGCATGGGGTTGATGATGATGAGATTGCAAGTTGAGACAATTGAAGGGTTCATTTATATAATGATGGTACCAAAACAACATTTTTATAGAAGTATTGCTCTTAAAATCATAACTTGCTGAACTAACACTTGCAATTGCACATGTTCAAGCAACTAGCTTACAAGGGGAGCACAAAGACCGTCGTAAAAAGAATTGGTCGGAGAGTACTTTTATGTTCATGAAATAAGAAGACGAGTTGAAAAAAAAAAAAACAACAGACACTAGAGAGAGAGAGAGAGAGAGTTGATCTTGCTTAGTAGAAGCTATTCGTACGAATTTGTCTCTGCGTGTGTGCGCGAGGGGTTTCTATGAAGACCCAAGCAAGACGTACGGGACTTTGCAAATGGATAACCTTACCGTAATTTCGAAAGGTGCAATAGTTGTGTTCGCCTCCTCAAGTAAATTATTTCTTAAAAAGAGTCTAGGCGAAATTAATTCGTAAAATACAGTTGTGAAAGCGTATTTTAACCTTATTTAGCCACGTGTTGTGCAAAGGATTAGGAAAAGCAAATGCAATGCCACTTAACCAAACAGTGTGTATCAGGGCTAAAATCGTACAATGGAAATGCGATTTTCGGATTTCATAAAGCCCCAATAACATCTTCTTCCCCATTGTAGAACTGACTTCTCTCTCGCTAAAAAAAACTCCAACCTACGTTCTATGTGACGTCCCTATAAGGAAACGCAATTTTGCAAGGCTTTTGTGTCCAAAATTGACGAATCACAAATGGAATACACGCTTTTGGTGCACGTTAATATAGTAAGAATCATTTTTTCTCATATTTGCACTTCAAATTATATATGTATAAACTAAAACCTAGCTACTTTCTCTCTCTAAGTAGTATACAATTTATTCCATAAATGCATATTCTTACAGGTTCTATTATTGTTGTGGTTTTTATTTTGACATACAAATGGTTGAATAAGGTAATTACTTTATAGTGTTATGTGATTTTTGTATTTATAGATAATGAGGGATCATGTGAGTTTTTCGGTTTATGTTTATGGTAGTATATTAGATGGTGTAGATGGGGTTTATTATGATAGTTCTCCAATTAAGAAAATTAAGGTGAGGATGGATGTAAGCTATGTGGAATTGATAGAGAGATTTATAAAACAATTAGAGTTGATCTTAGTACACACACAATTAAGCTATTTCGCAAGCAACCCATTATAGTGCCAAGTAGCTCTATACAACCATATTATTCTCTAAGCCATATAAATGACGATGATGATGTGGAGGGGTTGATTGAATTTGCCGTAGAAAATATTTGTGAAGTTGGAAGGTAGCTTAGCTTTGACAAATAAGGGAAATAAGAATGTCCATAGTATCCCACTAGCTGTCACACCTCTTAACACACTAGTCCAATTATCAATGAATGCTGTGATGGCTTTTCAAGGGAGCATTGACCCTCTTATTTCATTTGAAGAAAGGGTTGATGTTCAAAAGCCCCATATGGAGCAGGTGGATTTACTCTTTAGTAATAATTTTGCTAGAAAGATCAAAGAGGTTGAAAATGAAAATGAAGGTGGTTATGATTCAAAAGAAGCTGCAATAGATGATGGTATAGACACAGCAAATGATCTAGTTCATACAGCAAATGAAGCAGTTCCTACTGCTTCTATCGTATAGTAAAGCATTACATCAGCTAATCATCTTACTACCTCCCCTTTTGAGCATCCAATTCCGTTCTTCAATAGCGTACTTAGAGGTGATGGTTATGTTACATTTGAGGAAGATGCAATTCCATCAGATGAGCTAAGTGTTGGTAATGAGTTGAAGAAAGGAATGTTGTTTAAGAGGAAAGCTGACTTAATATATGCAGTTAAGTCCTTTCATATAAAGCATCACCCCAACTTTCGTATTGACAAGTCGGATAAGAAGTTATGGCATGTCGTTTATAATGAAAGGGAGAAGGGTTGCAAGTGGAGATTATAGGCTTGTTAAAGACGAATGACCACGGACTTTGTGGTCACAATTATAGAAAGGCCACACACTTACATCAATCTCGCGTTAAACCAAGATCATCCACAGTTGGACTCTAGCTTTATGGCTTAGTACTTTCTTGGTTAAGTGAGGAATGAACCTAGTATAAAAGTGTCAATGCTAAGATAAACTATTCTAGATGGTTTTGGGTACTTGGTAACAAAGAGGCGAGTATAGGAAGGTAAGAGGAGAGTGATTGAAAGAGTTTATGGGGATTGGGACAGATCGTTGTAAAGCTTCCAAAGTTGTTAAATATTATCTAGTTAAGTAACCCAAGCTCTTATGTCACTTGGGAACATGTGCCAGTAATCTTAGACAACAAGATAATTGAAGTATTCCAAAGAGCTTTTTGGACTTTCAGTCATGTGTGTATAAGCATTTCAGCACTGCAAGCCAGTAGTGAGTATCAATGGGACCTTTTTACATGGAAAGTATAAGCATAAACTATTAATAGCATACAATGTGGATGGCGCCAACCACATTGTCCCTCTTGCTTTTATGTTGGTGGATGAGGAGTCTTCCGCATCATGGTCATGGTTTCTCTTATTATTAAAGCAGCATGTTGTTGGAAGACATTGTAATCAGCTTACTATATGTCTTATACTAAACTAAGCAGCAAGTATAAGAGAGGTCATTAAGGAGCCAAGTGTTAGATGACATCTACCATTTATGAAGTGGTGGTATTGCATCCAGAACGTAGCTAATAACTTCAATACAAAGTACAAGAGTATCCCATTAAAGAGGCTAGTCACTGCAGCTGGTTTAAAAGCATAGGAGGTAAAGCGTGACTTTTATATGGAGGAATTGCAGAAAAGAAACAAAGAAGATCACAATTAGTTTGCAAATATCCTAAAAGAAAGGTGGACCAAGGCATTCGATAAAAGGTATAAGTATGGATTCATGACCATCAATCTTAGTGAAAGCTATAATGCCGTATTAAAGGATGCTAGGTGTCTTCCAATTTCTGCACTTACGTTGAAAATTTTCTATAATTGTATTGGTTACTTCCAAATTTGTCGAGATAAAGCATCTAAAGCACTTAGCTAGGGAAAAGTATTCACTACATAAGCAAGTGAGAGGATCCAGCGATGGCAATAAGCGACATCACACCATCGTGTTGTTACATTCGATTGACTCAATGGGTTATTTGAGATTAAGACAGGTAGGCAAAGGATTGGTTATGGGTAGAGGGGTAGCAATAAGCATACAATCAACTTGATAATGGACAATTGTACCAACGATAAATGGCAGACTTATAGGATACCTTATTCTCATGCCTTTGCAACCATGGCAGAGTGTAGCATGGAAAGGATGGAGAAAGTCGCAAAGTGGTACTAGTAGGATCTACAAGTTGTCTATTGTGCTAGTTTCTACCCCCTCGATGATAGTAATAGATGGCCTGATGTTAAGACATTATTCATCCACCCGAATTACTAATTGGTACGAACAAAGGGCCATCCCTGATCATTACGTTACCACAACAAGATGGATCTTAAGGAGCCTCAAACAAAGAACTGTTGTGGGTTTTGTAGGAAGGAGGGACATAATGGGAGGAGTTACCCTGAGCATAAGAAGTCCAGAAGTTTATTGAGCTGCTCCTTCCTTCATATATTTCATGTTTATCTCATTTATATGAACTTATGTACTCTATGTTATGAGACCTTCCTAATAAATGATTATTTTTTGTATAGATGGATCCAAGCGCAAGCAATAGATCATTGCTTAAACTCCACGAGACTCATCGATCCACTGTAATATGGGCTAGACATGTGAATGCTAACTTAACAACTTATGATTTATAACTTCTTTGTTAAACAGTCGATGTTGCTACATGTGGTGATAGTACTATATATGTTGTTTCAAGACATGGACCGCCACATCATGCCGTATGTAGAGCAAGCTTGGTTCCTTGGTATAGCTCTCTTGCCCTTCATTTCTCTTGATTGGCATCTTATCACTGCTTTAGCCGCAAGGAGGAGACAGGAAACCCACACTTTCCATATGCCATATGGCAAGGTCACCCTTATAACATAGGATGTGTCCATTTGGTTTGATTTACCCATTAATAGTCATACAATTACTAAGTAAACATCCACTAGTTAGGCCGATGTATGTGAGCACCTATTGAACATCAAACCTGAGGAGGAAAAATACTACAATGGTGGGCATTTGAAGATGTCGTGGTTAGAGAGTCGTTTTGGTCGCTTACATGTAGCATTTGATGAGACTACCACTATGAGATATGCTCATGCCTATCTCTTGCAGCTTATCGAAGATTTGGTTTTCCCTGATAAATCAAGTAACTTAGTTCACTTGATGTATTTTTCTCTGCTAAAGGACTCTACAATAGCGAGAGAGTATGTATGGGAGGTAACATGCCTAGCTTGGTTGTATAGGAATCTTTGCCAAGCTACTGACTATACGGCTGTTGAGATTGGGGATGCTATAGTACTGTTGTAGGTGTGGGCGTAGGATTTGTTTCCCCGCATCGCACCCCACCGTCTCTTGGTGTACATCCCTAATGAAGGACCATTAACACAACAATGGCATGCCAACTTTAACACTTTAGAAATTTATATTCATACCATATCCTACTATCGAGATGCACTTGATAGGCAGAGCTCAAAGTAGGTAATAAATCATTTATCTTATAACTACTCCTCTTACTACCGGACGCTTACCTAGCCAACATTTCGATCCGGCTCTACCCTGTAGACCATCCCCATGGGGATGGTGAAGGGAAGGCCCCAATTGGTAGAAAAAAACCCACAACCCCTTGGGGTTATCCTGCACTTGGAAGAAGAAGTAGAAAAAGGAATAAATATAGTGATAATTTGATTCTTCGTCGTCATAGTAAGCAGTAAATAGGAGAGAAAAATAAGCTTATTAACCGGTTTCTTCTTATGGTTTATAAATTGATCTATATCCAAAAAAATAATGAAAAAAGAGGAATCCTTCACCAATTTGTTATCTCGGTTGATAATTTAGAAGAAATTAATATATTTGAGCAAAGACAGTTCTTTTTCAATTCTTTTTTTGAAGAAGTCTATAAGTATAAAATTCTAACAATATCTTTTTAATATTAACAATACATTGAATATTAATATTGTTTTAAAGAATAATTATGTATCTCCTAGAAGTAGAAGGCGTCTCATTTATAAATAATTATGGTACAAAGACTCATTAACTACAAAGTTCAGGATAGTTATAAATAATTATAGTTAAAAGCATTCCAAAATTTTTTTAATAATCGCTATAAAAATGAATTCCCTGTTAGTGCTAACGATTTAATAACAAAATGAGAGGTAGCTAACCAATTCCTCTCATTAGATCTCATTCAATAATATTTTGATAAATAATAAATTTATCCGTTGTTAATGTTTATTGTTTAATTCTTTTAATCCTTCACCAATTTTTTTATTTTAATAAAAAAAAGTAACTATCTCTAGAATTTGAAAATTGATTATGATAAGTTATTATTATCACGAGTTCTAGTAATTAGAGTTATAAAATCGAAAATCAAGTTAAAGACTTTTTGATTTTTATATAATGAATAATGATAAGGCGTCTTTTGAATCTCAAAATATTCCTATTTTACACTATTCCACATTCGAAAAATGAGAAATTAACAAATGAAAAAGTAAGTAGACCTAACCCATTGAATCATGACTCTATCCACTATTCTGATATTCAAATTCGATAGAGATGAAATTGGAACAATGGATCTTTTTTTATTTCCTTTTTTTTTTTTTTTGGACTCCACGAGAATCTGTCGATATTTCTGATTCCATTTTCTTGTTCCTAGGATATTTCAAAGAAATAAATTGAGATTTTGTTCCTTCACCGAGAATGGTTTATTCAAAGTCACAACATAAGAGCTATTTTTTTTTTTTTTGCAATATCTTTTTTTTATTCCAATTTTAATTTGGTTCATAGATCAAATTATTACTAAACTTGAAAAGGATCTTTTTAATTCTCGAAGAATGAGGGGCAAGGGGATTGATCGAGAAAGATCTCTTGTTCTTATTATAAGATCGTGATTAGATCTGCAGATGTTTGGTAAAAAGAATAATCTTCTCCTTTGAATAAAAAATGGAAAGTGTTCAATTGGAACATGAAAACGTAGCTGAATTGGTCCTAGTTACTCTTCGGGACGGAGTAGAAGAAGGGAGGAGATTCTCGAACAAGGAAAAGGACCTAATTCGAAAGAATTGAACAAGGAGCCGTATGAGGTGAAAATCTCATGTACGGTTCTGTAGAGTGGCAGTAAGGGTGACTTATCTGTCAACTTTTCTATTATCACCCCAAAAAAAACAAACTCTGCCTTACGTAAAGTTGCTAGAGTACGATTAACCTCTGGATTTGAAATCACTGCTTATACACTTGGTATTGGCCATAATTCACAAGAACATTCTATAGTCTTAGTAAGAGGGGGAAGGGTTAAAGATTTACCCAGTGTGAGATATCACATTATTCGAGGAACCCTAGATGCTATCGGAGTAAAGGATCGTCAACAAGGGCGTTCTAGTGCGTTGTAGATT
>JAMXBB010000007.1:63256504-63331548 GCA_024138015.1 Lumnitzera littorea | reverse complement strand
CCTTTCACTTTCATTTCTTCACTTTTGCCTCCTTAAATCCAACACATCTAAAGGTATGTACTTAACTTACTTTATGTTGGTTTATGTTATTCATTAGTTAGTTAATTAGGTAAATTAGATAATTAGTTATGTGTTTAATGTTGTCTTGAAGAAGAGGAAACAAAGTTTCTATCTTTAAGTGTAGAAATTAGAACTTTTGAAGAAGAAGAAAGGAAGACATGAGTATAAGCTTATAAGTATGTACACATAAGGAATTACCAAAAGAGTACAAGTATGTGAACCTTTGTACATGAGTAATTATCATGTACATAACCTAACTTAAGATGATATCTAACTATACATACCTATACTACACTAAATATATACATAAAAACACAAAAGCATGGAATTAGGAAGCTTTTCTTAAGGAAAAGCTTAGGCATACGAATTTTAGTATAAAAATACGTATCCAACCGTATAGGTATATGAGTAGGTATACATGTATAAATACGGTATAAATATATGTAGATGTATAAGTATATGTATGTATAAGGCATATGTACATAAGTATAAAGTAAGGAACAAATGTATATAAGATATGTACATATGACATAAGCATAAGGTAATACTTATGTAATCAAATGATGAGGTGAGTGATGACATAAGCACATGATGACATAAGTGATGACATAAGCAATGACATAAAGAAAAGATGATGTAAGCGATGACATAAGCATAGGTTTAGAAAATGAGAAAAATGTAGGTAATTAGGTACTAAAATCAGTAAATCCTAATATACCTTCTAAATTAGATTATACCTAATTCAGTAAATGAATTAGTAATAGCAAAGTAAAATCCTTTAATTATAAGAATTTAAGAAATAAAGGATATAAATATAAATAATAAGAATACTTAAGTATTATAGCTAAAAATTTCTATAAATTTAGTTCATAATGTAAAATAGGGGTCTTAACATCCAAAACAGACATTACCGTATGAATATACGTTCGAAAACGATAAAAAACGACTATAACTTCATAAATATCAGAAATAAAACGAAAAAGTTATATATGATTAATAATAAAGTCTAACCGGATAAAAGTTGATAATAGTCTAAGTAGAATTAGGTAATTAGATGTTTAGAATTATTAGTTAATTCAAGTACTTACTAGCCTTATCAAATCGTAATGATCAGGTGACCCTGAGGTGCGTGAGGACCTCCCGATCGACTACTACGATTAGGACGAATCACCATGGCCGAGTGAGTATTTACCCAATGATTCTATGCTTGTTTTGTGATTGTAGATAGTGGACTTGAATACTATTGTCAATCGATTATTGTGTGGGGTTTGGGAAATGCTTGTGTATGCTGGTATGTTTTGAGTTGTGAACTTATCTTAAGTATTGATAATGCTATGTTAGTTGCATGGTAGAATAGGAAATGATTGTGTGTACAATTGGATGGTCATAGCATAATTTGAACTTAATTATACTCGGCCTATAAAAAGAAATTGGGACATGCATAGCATAAATACTATTCCGGCCGTCACATTACACGGAGGTAAAGAGAGGCCATTCGAGGGTTGATATTATTCATTTATTTGGTTTTGTACGGTGCACTCGTACAAAATGACCTTACCCCTGGCCCGCGAGAACACTAGGCGTTAGAGGCGCCAACCGCCTGGCTAAGGGTCGAGTCTAGAGGCCTCCGTTTAGGGGTGAGTGTGGACTGCAGGGGCCCACTCACAATTATACTAGAACTTGGGTTTTTCTGAAAATAAAAGAATTATTTGATATAAGTGCGGGACGTGGAGTTCCGTAGTAAAGTAAGTTCTAGTATAATACCCGGATCTGATTGGTGCCGTGTATACTCTAACCCTGACTTCGGAGGGCGTTGAATCTGAGTTACGTATATGAACTAGTTAATTATACGTATTATTTGGCATTCTGGTTGATCATTCATTCATATGCGTGAATATAATGTACTTATAACTTGCTTGTGGTGTGGCTGAGGGTTTTGCTCACTAAGCTTAGGCTTACACCCCTTTAGACTTTTGGTGCAGGATAGCCTGTTTGTAGAGACAGGACGAGGGATGCCACAGGTTAGCCTGGGGACTTGGGCAAGAGCGAGCTGTTATGTGTACTGAGAGAGAACAGTTTATGTAGACTCTTACCCATATACTTTTGTTTATCTTAGTATTATAGACTTAGACGTACTTAATGACTGTGTATTGTAAGCTTTATAACTCAAATTTTATATAAATAAGTTTGTGTGATGATATCATGTGAGTCTGGATGTTCTTTGGAAACTAGTGGTTGTAGAGCCTTGTATATTGTGTGAAGAGTTCTTGATTAGAAGGGTAACCAATCAGGGGTTCTTCGTACAATATACGGCATCTGCCACGACTAGGCCGTCCTCAGTTCGTGACAATATGCATAAAATTAAATGGTATAGACGATATATGATAATATTAATTTAATAAATAAAATAAATTAATAACTATATATGTGGGTACCGTAAATTAGGAAAAAGAATTAATAATTAAGTTAAGTAGAAAAATTAATTAAGTATAATAATAAGTGTTCATATATATATATGTATATCGTAAAATATAAGAAAATTAATAAAGTAAAATTTGAATTAAAAATTCTAAAATCTTAAAAATGGGTAAAAATAAGCAACTAAGGTAAAATAAGCTTAAAATAATACAATTACCGATTATATGATTTAACTAATTATTAAATCATTAATATACTAAGAAAAAGTTCAAATTCATATTTTATAACTTTTTAAATTAAAATAATAAATTTTGTGATATTTTTATATCACAGTTCAAACTGTGAGTCACAATGTCCAAAATGGATCTCGCTACGAGAAAATACGCCTGAAAACGATCAAAATGAACTATAAGTTCATAATAATCCGAATTAAAATGAAAAATTTATACGTGATTCGATAAAAAGCTCAAATCGACAGTTTCGCGTAACTAAGTGAAGTAAACATTACAAATTACGATACTAGTTTAGCTTTAAATTTCCAAACTTACAATTTTCTATATTCCTTATTCTCAAGTAATCTCGACCTTGACCCTAAGCTACCCTCGGATTATTACGACCCCTGAGTCGATTATGGCTAAGTGAGTTTTTCTTAATGATCCCATACTTGCTTGTGTTTGTAATTAGCAAATATAAATTATGCTTAATAATTGAATGTTGTATGGGGATAGCTTATGCTGTTGTATGATAACTGTTTGTTAATGGTGAATTTACTTTAAAGTACAATAATGTATTAATTGTTACATAGTAGATCTGCTCGGAACTGATTGTTTGTAACCTTGTTGATCACTAAATAATGAGATCTAATTTTATTCGACTTGAAAAAGTTAACTTGAAATACGCATAATCATACACCGCATAACTAATTCCAGCCATCACATTACACGGAGGTAGCAAGAGGCCATACGTGGGTTGATTATTTGATTGTTATAGATTTTGTACGGTGTACACGTACAATATGACCTTACCCTAGCCCGCAGGATTACTGGGCGTTGGAGGTGCCAATCGCCAAGCTAAGGGTCGAGTCTAGAAGCCTCCATTTAGGGGTGAGTAAGGGTTACGTGAACCTACTCACAATCATATGTAGAACTCGTTTTTGATAAAACTGAGAATGGATATACCATCACATTTTAAATACGAAATGTAGAGTTTCGTTATGAGATAAGTTCTAATATGATATTCGGATCTGACTATGCTGATGTATCTCCAACCTTAACTTCGGAGGGCGTTAAATATGAGTTGGATGTAGTACCTGGTCACCTATATGTATTTGTTTGGCATACTGATTAGCATGTATTCATTTGATTGAATTTAATTAATGTATAACTTGATTGTTATATGGTTGAGGGGATTATCTTACTAAGCTAGTTAGCTTATACCCTTATAGTCTTCTTTCACAAAGCGAGTTATTCGTGGAGTCAAGCCACCGCATGCCTGAGGTTAGTTGTCCATCAGGGGGTCGATATGAGAGTAAGACGTGATCGGAGTGTATTAGTGATAGTTTATTTAAATTATGGATTTAATTATGTAATAAACTGATATTAATTTAAGTTAAGAAATATTATAGACTTCTTATATGTAAATTTTTATATAAATAGATTATGTTTTATATTTCCTTAACTTGTTATTATTATCATGAAATGATATTGCTCATACTTGCGTAACTCTTGGTTGTTAGTTATAGCTGTAGCCTTGTGTATCGTATAAAGGGTCATTAATTGTAAAAGAATTCAATCTATAGTCCTTTGTACGATATACGACAACTACCACGACTAACCCCTTCGGATCGTGACAGGGGTACCAATCGATGGCTTACTAGTGATTAAGACTACTACTAGTGATTGAACTGACATTTGCACCAAGTTGTTCAGAGCTGTCCTTATAGGCAATCAAATTAGGGACAACATGTGACGATGTTATGGTTGTGGAGACATTCTAGTTCCTTCCTAAGGGTGTTGATGATGTAAGTTAGGAAATATACGACAGCTTTCATCCTATAACTAGTTAGTGGATCTATCTTTTGTGACAAATCTAGCCAATATGCTTACCTTATGTTCTTACCACTCTTGGAGGACTTCCATAAGGTAAGATAATACAAGTAAGGGTCGGCATGCCTGACATGGCTATACTGTCAGCTATGCCTCTATTCTAGGGTTGGGGCTAAGGAGATCAAGGGTTATTCAATCTTTCTTCAGGTGTAGGCAAGGGATCGACTTTTGCAAATTGCTCTAATGAGTACACATGGTATGTATATTGATAGTTTGAGGCCTTTGATAGCTAGATAGAGCATGGATTAGGACACCAATCAACATCTTACACATGTTGTTAAGGCCTATCGAGAGGCATTGGACAGACAAAGTCTAGATCAAGTATATACTTATAGTTGTTTTGTTAATAAGTTTTGTTACATATCCATACCTTAACTCTCAAATTATGGTACCACAGGTCGTTTGAGACCCCTGACCTAAGGAGATCTTCTAAATCCTTCCTAAGTTCTATAGTTGTGGGAGGGTTGTATGGTTAGCTCGGGTCTTACTCATTTGCTTTCACATTGTAAAGTGGAGCTTCTTGGAGCAAGTTATGTGTCCATTTGGAGGTTTCTAGAGGTATCCACCACCTGCTGACACTATGGAGTCGTTGCACTCCATGGAGGTGGATTGGCTAAGATAGCATGTGCAATACATAGCTAAATGGCAGGATCGGTACTCTAAGATCGTACAAATTAAAGGCTTAAGAGGAGTTGAGCACAGTATCGACAATGGTATAAGGAGATCGTGAGTCGTTATCACAACTATACTAGAGCTCTACTTAAACAATTGGTAAGCACATTTTACCTAGTTCCTTTTTCTTATATGAGACACCTAACAATAACATATGTAACTCTTCTTCTTCTTGTAAGCTAAGTAGTTTCAATGGATATGCCTCTCCATCAACAGTAATGACTATGCTACAGTAGGTGTTCAAACTGAACAGGGATTATAGCTATTATATGACTATGTACCAATAACTCTATATCCCCCACATCTAGTAGTGCACCATGATGAGGTTGAAGAGGGCTATGATGAGGACGGATATGATGCTTCAAATCGACCTATATGAGGTGGACACACTAGAGTAAGGGGGCTTCCACGACAATAGCGATAAGCTCGATATGATGATGATACTTCAGGTGCATCTCATGCACCGAGTTCGTCTATGATTCCTGATGTTGCCACCATGTTCAAGGCTTTTTATAGCTCATTCATGACTTTGATGATGGATAGTTAGGCATATCCTCCTTTAAGACCACCACCATCTCATAAAATGAGATCTATGAGCATGCATAGTAAAGGTTTGTCATAGATACAGGCCATAAATCCACCAATCTTTACTAATGCACCATAGTAGCACGCTTCGGCATAAGAGTCCTAGGTTTATCTAGTTGAAGAGGAAAGACAATTTAGGGAGGGAAAAACATGGCGAATATCGCATATTTTCACTAGGAGTAGGAGTAAGAGGAAATAGATGTAATGTAGCATTGACCGAACTTGACTTGACTGATCATTTTGGACCAAGTGTACTTTGTTTGAAGTTAATTTACTAATGTCATTTCATCTTGCTTTCGTGTTTCTAAGTTCATCATTTCAATTGCATTTGTTTCTAATTTATATACGTATATTTTATGTTTGGAGCATGGAAATTAGATAGACAATTGAGTTGGCTACTAAGTTTTTGGGCGAATTGTGATGTATACTAGCATCATTAAGTGGCCTTGTATTTTTTGTTGACTTTGATCTGTTGTATGCTAAATGTAGAAATATTGGACTGTAAAGGTGCATTTGGTGTATACGCCTTCAACTTTAAGGGAAGGCCTATACATTAAATGTGCCTTCTCTTTTAGAATAACTTGAAGTTGAAGGAGCACATGACATGTACACCTTCATAGCTTTTTTCTAATTTTTTTTTTCAAGAAATGCACCTTCACTCTTCCCCTCTTAACAACTTAAATTTTATTTAGGTATCAAAATAGTCAAGTTGGAGTTACCCCGCACCCCTATAACCTAATTTCTTCTTTTTCTACATGCTTAAATTCAATCAAGCAACCCAATTTCTCTTTCATTCAAATTTGACTATCAATAGTTTAGCACCATCTATTCTTACCTTAACATGGTTACTAAAACCAGAAATAAAGATAATAACACTCTAGAGGGGGAGTAATGCCTGTCCTATGGCTCAAGAAGAGACATTGCTGTAGCAACCTACATTAGAAGTAGGATCAATGGATTTGAATAATACCTTAATGCAAGCACAAACCTAGCAAGATGATGTACTACACATCTTACAATTAAAAGCTCTTTGTATGCAATTTGCCAAATAGCTACAGGAAGTTAAAGCATATAATCTAGAGTTAAAGAGGATAATTCAAGAGTGTGATGTAGCATCTTCCTCAACCCCCCTCTTTGGAGGCTATGGGAGAGGAAGTAACTCCCTTTAACCAGGAGGATTACCAATGTCGCATATGCAGTAACGCTCTTGTGATAAATGAATTGGTTTGCAAGCACGACACAATACTTTTGCTGAGAAGAACTATCAATAAGCACCATAATAGGCTCTAACTTGTGGTCATATCTTTACTCAAATGGAAGGTAAAATCGAGCATGTAATTGCTCACTTGCTGCAAAAGGCCGTTGCAAACATGAGTCTATAAGATTTGGAAAAGTATATACTTTTCCTTGGAAAGGACCACGGATCATCTTCTACATCCTTCTATATTTAGTTAACAAGATGTAACCCATTTAATTTCTAGGAAGGATTGCAAATCACTAATTTATGGAGGCATCACTATGGAATGCAATTCAATAGAAGTGTGAATGCCAATTTTGTATGACATGCTTTGCATAAGATTTGGTAAGTTCTTTTCTAAAAACTTGAAAAGAGAAAAGATGCATAGACATTAATAAGATTGAAATTGAAAGTTTTGCTAGTAGTCATTATAGAAGTAAGCTAAAGAGCTAGTAGAAAAGTAGGAGATAAAAGAAAATCGTTTGCACCTTTGGAAGTGGCATTTTATAAAAGAGGGTTTCTATGCCATATATTTTGATTTATGGAAGATGTGAGTTTCATATATCTACTCAACAAATTTCATTAAAATTGATCTATCAAGTAAGTTCTATGGATGTTGAAATAGTGTTATAACTTCATCTGAAATTGAGAAAATAAGAATAGCATGTTATGGATAAGTTCCACCTAACGTGTAGCCTATGGTATTATAATAATTTTCCTACTAGATGATCTATCAAGTACATTAGTTAGATGCAAATTTTGGTAAATGTCACCTCTAAGACTTTTAAGCTAATATTTTAAGCTGCTTACATATTTTATAGTGTCTTCTCCTTAAATAGTCCATCTCTCATTTCTTTTCTCTATCTTGTGCTTGAAAATGAATGTCGGATTATGCTGAAAATAGATCAGCATATGGTAAAAGGTAATAAAGTTTCTGTCATGAGAAAGAAGTTATAAGAATAGAATGTTATGGATAAGTTCGTACTCACATGTCGAAGGATTAACCCACTTAAAGAACCTATGGCCTTATCTAGCCTACCAAATGCATTGGAGTTAGGTGTTGTCTGTAGAGAAATGAATTGATAAAGAAAATTGAGAGAAGAGTGCATACTCAATAACTTGGACACCCATGAAATCTCCATCTGAAGGTACATGGTTGCCAAGATGAAACAATCATAGACTGTTTTCTACAACAATAGACAATGGTTTTCTCTTTTGAAAGATGAGAAATCGATGACATGGTAAGGTAACTTGAGCTCTTCCCTACACTAACCAATTGAAATTAGAAAACAAACTTGTTATAAATATGGAAAAGCAAAGTGATACATTCAATTTGGTATGGCATATCACGATGTAACACTAATATATCCTTCCACGTTATACCAAAGCGATTGAACATAAAATTGAAATCAATGGGTTCTATTATAATATGCCTGTACCTGCCAAGCAATTAGTAGATATCAACAGCTCTAATCTCCTTTTATTTAAATAATATTAATTGTTTGTTTGGTTTCTAACTATTGATTTCAAACTCAATCAATTATTTCAATTTAATCAACTATTAGACATTATTAGCTTTTTTTTGTACAAAGCCATAGCATAGACTAATGTAAATATCTAACCATAGTCTAAACATTCTGGTATAATCTCGCGTAGCCCATTCATATGAATAAGAAAAAATGAAATTATCTTTAGTTCGAGTCGAAGACAAACTTCTAGAAATTTGAGAGAGAAGAAGACAGAACTTTAAAACAATAGTTCTTGAATGTGATTATGAATGGAATCCTTGAACTTTTACAATTGTTATTTATAATATTTCTTATAGTAACTAATTTTCTAACAAACTTTACTAACTACAACCATTTACTATCTTTATTAACTAACTAATGCTAATAATTGCAACTTTTACTAAATTGCTTAACTAATATTTAAAATCATAATAATTTCCCTTACCTTTGACAAAAACCTTGTCCTCAAGGTTTAAAGGAACAAAATAAGTAAATAAATAAGAATTAATTAATTCTATTTAACAAAAGTAAATATTTATCAAAAATACTCAAGAAACTTGAAGCATGTATTATGGGTTTGTCTTTATAGAATGACATTCCTTGTTTATAGCTTGACTCTTCAATGCCCTTGAATATTGTCTTTAAGATTAAGTACAATTTCTTTAGAAAAACATATTGCTAATGAGAAACATAAGCAATAAGTTTAATCATTCTTACCATTGTACTAGAGTCGACATTATGGAGATTATCATCAACCACCTTTATATTTTGATTCTTTGGAAATCCAAATAGATGAATTATCAAAATTTCTTGATCATACTGGAAATTATCTTCAATATTAATCTTGGAATCTTCTTATTTTATACCGGCAACATTTCTTTGATCATTTTTTTGAATGGTTTCTTGGAATTTGTCTTCATTTGTAGCTTCTATGGTTGGAGTAATATTTTCGTCATATCGTTTCGTATATTCAACAATTAATTCTTTTGTATACTTATTACTTGCTGTAAGTTTACTTAAATCTTCATACGCTTTGTCAAATGATGTCATCATTTTCTTTCTTATTGCTTCTATTATACTATTACTTGCTCCAACAAATTTTGTATTTATGTTGATGTAATAGGATCTTACAAATTAATCATAACTGGAAATGAAGAATAAAATTGAACAACAAACAAAATTGTGATAATAACGAAAGAAAAGAAACAAAACGAATGGGATTGAATAAATGGGAATGAATCAATGAGAACGGATCAACTAATGTTAGTCTTCTAATTTCCTCTTTTAAAAATAAGGATGATCTCCAAAAAGAATTGAAAGGAAACTTTTGAGTTTTATTGAAAATGATTAAATGCCCTTATTATAATCTTATGCAAGTTATTTATACTCTCAACTAATACCTAATATGAAACTAATATTTAATTTATTAACTAATTATTATTAATATAAAAAATTATTGTAAACTAATATTTAACTACACATATTAAAAGAAAACTAAACTATTAAACTATTATTTTTCTAATCTAATTTTAGGTCATTACAATTTACCCAACCCTTTTTTAAGAACCTTAAGACCTTGTCCTCAAAGTTCTAAGAAGAAAAATTCAATAAAAGAATCATTAACTAATATGATTTAGTAATATTAAAAAATCATTTACAAGATCTTCAATATATACTTCATTCTTTAAGATTGTTAGAGCATTTTCTTATTCATTTGGCTCAAGATTTTCATAGGTTGTAAAGTTTAAAACTTGATTTATAAAATTTCTTTATCTATAAATCATATGTTCATAATTAATGTTATTGAGCATCATGATTGTCATGACTTTTGTTCTCTGATTAAATTTTCCATAACAATTTTTATCTTTGATATTGTTGTTTGTACAAAACCAATGTTGTTGAGCATCATAATTGTCATGACTTTTGTTCTCTAATTAGATTTTCCATAACAACTTTTATCTTTGATATTATTGTTTATACAAAACCAATTATGGAAAAATTCATTTCCTTTAATATCTTGGTATTAGGAATGTTCATATATATATTTTCTTAATTATTATCCACATTAGTTTCTTGCACCGCATTCTCCATTTCTTGAGTATCATTTTTTGTAATAAATTGTTTTGTTTCTTGTAATATTAATCACACATATCTCTGATAGTCAGTGTCGCATCTTTTTTTTTTTTCATTATTTGCTCTTCTTCCATACATTCCACTATCACTTCTTCTAAATGCTTAAAACTTTCCTTCAACAATCGTATATTTTCTTGTGTTTTCTTCATATCATTTTGTATTTTATTGATTTTTTCTTACATTTTCTCTGTACATTTTAATGAGAGTACCATTATTAGAATCTTGCATACCTTATTCATACAAATAAGAGAAAAAAAATATAATTGTCTTTAATTTGAGTTAAAGACTAAAGATAAACTCCTAGAAATTTGAGAGAGAAGGAGAGAGAACTTAAGAGCAATAGTTCTTAAATTTGATTATGAACGAAAAGATAATCATTTGGCTTTTACAATTGTTATTTATAATATTTCTTTTGGTAACTAATTTCTTAACAAACTTTACTAACTATAGCCGTTTACTATCTTCATTAACTATCTAATCCTAATGATTTCAACTTTCACTAACTTGTTTAACTAATATCTAAAATCATAACAATTTGAAATACTACACTAGGAACTCAAGAGGGGGGGTGAATTGAGTTCAATGGCCAAATTTTACTTTAATACTAATTTTTTTATTTAAACAACTCAAATGATGCAATATTGAAGTAAACCAATAATGAATCTAATTAAGATAATAATAAAACAATAAAAAGTGCTAGAAATAAAGGAGATAAGGATAAATAAATCAAGTCTGGAATTTTAACGTGGAGTTCAGACCGCCTCTTTCTCTCCATAATCACCTAATGTCTCAACCAAGTTCTTCATAAACAATTTTTATTGATAACAATCTCAAAGGTATAAGTGCCTACACCCAATCTTTGACACTAATGATCTTCTCAATTACAACAACTCATTATCACTTAGTATAGTGCTCTCTTGAATAAAAATTGCAGATATGAAGCTTGTCACTATACTGGAGTTTATAAAAGATTACGAATAATGAGCACAAGATAATCGGAATGAAGTACAGGTAGACAAGAGAAATGATTACAAGAATATAGCTCTATTAATTATCCTATAACTGCCTTCAAACTCGCATTTATATCCCTTTGCAAAAATCCAACTGTTGGTCTTGTTCAACCTACATTAAATGCATTGTAACAGCTAATTTTTGTGTGGACTAGCTAAATGGTTCAAGTGAGACCAATCGGACGGTCCATTCAAATAAGGTAACCATTTAGACGGTCTTCAAGTCATCAGTCGCATGGTTCAACGAGGCCTATTAACCTCCATCAATCAGCCGGACAATCCATACACAACCAGCCATATGGTCCAACACACCACATTGATCTTCAACAACCAGTTGCAAGGTCCACAGTCAACCAACCGTATGGTCCTTATCCTGCCATTGATCACAAAATACTTGAAGGAATTAGCCAGTTGGTTCCAATACAACTAGCCGGACGATTCATACTAGATTAGCTAAAATGTACACTTCTTCTTCTTTCAACATCATTAGGATCAATTTTAATAAGTTGCAAAGATATTTCCAAGTTTAATTGTATTTCCTTAAAAGATATAATCGATAGAGTTTTTGTGAGAATTTACAAATTAGTTTATAACAATATTTGATTAGTCATGATATGTATGGATTTGTTATCATCAAAATCACAAATAAAAACCCATTGGTTCAACACAATTTCCCTACCCTTGACAAAAACTTTGCCTTTAAGATTTAAGAGAACAAGATAAGTAAATAAATAAGAATTAAATAATCTTACTTAATAACACTTAAGAAAGTTGAAGCATTAATTGCCAATTTGTCTTTATAGAACGACCTTCCTTATTTATAGTTTGTCTTTTCAATACCTTTAAATATTATCTTCAAGATTAAGTGTACTTTCTTCTTAAAAACACATGACTTATGAGAAATGTAAGTAATGACTTCAATCACTCCTACCATTGTACCATAATCAACATCGAAGAGATCATCATCTACCACTTTCGTATTTTGATTCCTTAAAAATCTGAACAATTGAAGTGCTAAAATTTCTTAATCATGATGAAATTTATCTTCAATATTAATCTTGGAATCTTATTGTTTTATGATAACAACTTTTTCTTAATAATTGTTTTAAACAATTTCTTGAAAATTTTCTTCACCCATAACTTCTATGGTTGAAGTAATATCTTTGTCATATTGTTTCTTCGATTTCTATTCTTCAGCAATGTACTCAACAATTAGTTCTTTCAAATGCTGATTGCTTGCTACAAGTTTACTTAAATCTTCTTGGATTTTGTCAAATGATGCCATTATTTTTTTATCTAATGCTTTCACTTGCGTAATTATTTGCTTCAATGACTTTTCTATTTGCGCTAACTTAGTAAGATCTTGCAAATTCATCATGCTTAAAATCAAGGATAAATATGAATAACAAATGAAAAGGTTGTGATTGGAAAAGAAAGAACAAATGAGATCAAGTCAACAAGAATGAATAAATGAACGAACGAATGAAAAGGTTGTAAATGAACGAAAACGGCTCAAAGGAATCTCTTAACAAGAGCACCATTGTTAAAACTCGCGTAACCCATTCATACGAACAAGAAAAAATCAAATTGTCTTTAGTTCGAGTCAAAGATAAACTCCTTTCAAATTGAGAGAGAAGAAGATAGAACTTAAGAACAATAGTTCTTGAATTTGATTATGAATGGAATCCTTTAGCTTTACAATTACTATTTATAATATTTCATATAGTAATTAATTTCCTAATAAACTTTACTAATTACAACCATTTACTATCTTCATTAACTAACTAATCCTAATAATTGCAACCTTCACTAAATTGTTTGACTAATATCTAAAATCATAACACATTTGCAAAGGCAGCTAAAGTAGTAGAAATTTTGGCATGACACTGTATACAACTACATAAATGTGAACCTATGGAGAATGCTGTTAGAACGAACCTAGGAGTGTAGGTAGATTTCATAATGAATGGAGTAATATTTTTCTTTCAATAATTAGTTGAAAAGTAAAAAAAAATGAAAATCTATCCTTGTGATTATCTCACTTGCTATACTAAAATGGCATCACAACAAGAAATCCTCACTACCAATGATTCATTCATTCATTTTTTTTTTCTCCCAACTATTTGTTTTGTAAATGAAGGTTCTTTGACAAATGGTGTTGTTCTTAAATTTTAGTGATTTCATGGTGTGTTCATTTGTGGCACATTCATGTCATGGATTTAGCATGCTCATCCATTAAACTTAGACCCGAGGAAAAAGAAAAGTGAAAGGAAATTCCAGCAAGTTTGGCCATTCTAACGAAAAGTTAACACAATTTTTAGATCATAATTCCTCATACTTATTCTTTACCCTTCATTAAGGTTGCTAGCAGTTTATTGATTTATAACTCTCACAATAATTGATTGCTCTTGAGCATCGTGTTTTTCTATAAAGAATCATCTATAATCTTGTCAAATTAGGTATTTCCTTCTAAGGGAATCCATTCCGAAAAAGGGACCATGAGAAGAATAGTAAGTTTAATACAAGAAGAAGGCTAGCAACAATTGGTACTTTCTTTAGATTAGAAAGATCTCTCATAAAAGAAAGGATGCAAAGCACTTTACTTTTTTTACTCCTCCTACCATCCCTGTAAGAGTAGTTAAGCTAAATGGATGGCACTTCCAGTTATACTTTCGATGGAGTCATTGTAATTAGTTTTACTTTTCTTACTACCCTCCTTTTTGTTTTCTTTGGTAACAATCCTCTTACTATCCCTAATCCTAATCAAAACCTGAAACAAAACTTAGTAACCAAATGAAGCTGGCATCCTTTCCATCAAACCTATAATTTAAGGGTAAACTTACAGCATTTTGCATCCACCTTCACATGTAAGGGCATGAACTAGCTTGGCAATTTTCACATATTTCACACTTATGGATAGTAAATTGGAATATTGATAAACTCCAAATTACTTATATTTTATAGAGTGATTTTCAATGATTTTACTTTGAATTTTGAGTTTATTTTGAGAAAATGATAATTAATTAAGTAAAATTTTGTTTTCTAGGTTTTGAAATGATTTATGGAAGAAAATGAGAAAATAGAAACAAGTGTTACTCAATTTAGAGTTAAAATGAGAAAATTATGAAGTTTTGAAGATTTATATGACTAACCGACATGATTGTGTCATTTTCAATGGAGAATTAAGCAAATTTCAAGAATGGTCAGAAAGTTATATAATCCAGGGATACAGTTGTGTCCCCAAGTTGTGTCATTTGCAAATATGGTGAAGGATTGAAGAAATTTGAAGAGCTTAAAAAGTGACACGATGTGTCATTAGTAGCGTTACCCTAATTTTGCATTGCCTATATAAAGCTTCTTTGAAGACTTTTTGATAGAATAATGAAAGCTAACCTTAGAGAGAACTTTAAGAGCAAACCACTCAAGAGAGTATAAAGCTTCAAGAGTTCAAGAATTCAATATTCAAGATTCTTCTCATCACATATATGGATCTTTCTCCTACTTTTCTTTTAGTTTTCATTAAATATTGTTCTGTTATCATAAGTAGAGAGTAGATCTTTTGTATATAGGTCTTGTAGAACCTAGGTCTATCATGTGACAATTGCTTTTATTAGATCTAATGAATTTCTTTAGTTTTCTTGAATCAATTATGTGTACATGCATGCTTTAGATTGATATTCCTGTAAGTATTAATCTAAAAATCTAATATTATATAAGAAGATTGAGAGACTTTGTATAATTATATTTAGGTATAATTGATGAGGGTTTTTGTAATTTTAGGGATAAATTACAAGATTTGTCTGGATCTTTAATCTTTTCTTTAAGAGAATTCACTGTACGTTAATACAATCTTAAGTTATACTATAGGAAAGAGATTCTATTAAGTAATTTTAAGATTAGGGTTAATAGGCTTGAAAAAGCTATTAGCTTTAATAGAGAATTCTCCGATTAAGAAAATTAATGAGTTAATTAGATTATCTTTAGAGAAAATCACATATGTAGGCCTTGGAGAAGCAATATCTAGGTACACCATTGAATCTTGAATCAAATCTTCAATTGATTGCTTTTTTTGTTTTGTTTCTTGATTAGTTGTAGAATTAGTAATTACTGTAATTTTAGTTTAATTGTTTAAGTTCTTGAAATTGAATTTACCAGTTAAATAATATAGTTAAGATTAGTATTAGTACTCAAGGTTTTAAGAGATTGATTTGGACTCATATTCGCTATACTAGAATTTGATAGGTGCGCTTACCTCATATCAAATATCACTGAATTAATCCAAACAGTCAGCTGCAAATAGACCAACAATTGTAGAATCTATCAAGCCCAATAGATTTGAATGTAGCCTATCTTTATTACATAGAATTTCTAGTTTATTCTATGGGTCAATTGTCAAAACATAATAAAGTGACCTCTTCCTACTAATGTGATATAGAAGAAAATTGGATACAAATACTCAAACAATGCAATGCACTACAAATGTAATCATTGCATACATGGAAGACCAATACAGGTAACATGGACATATAAACACAAGTGAATGGATCACCTACCTTGACTACTATGTTTCGATTTGGATAACAGCTTACTAACTCTTGTTAGGGCTTCGTTTTTGCAAACCGTTGGGCATTAGGCATGGTGATGGGGGAACGAGTTGGGTTGGGAACATAGACATATTGGATTAAGAGATTATGGCTCTATTGCACAATGATATTAGCTGCTTGCATGAATGGAGCTTCGACGGTGAAGGAGAGGGTAGTAACGATGAAGGGAAACTATCGATTTGGGTGGTTTTTTGGTTTTGTATGTTTAATAATTTTGTTTTAATTACTAAGGGGTAGTTTAGGTATTTCATTCTTTATTCAATACGTATTCCCTGTTTTAGGTTATACAAGTAAACATTATATTGTTAATTTTGTTACATTTAAGTAAACATCATAATAGTCATTCACACGTTATTACATACTAATTCCATTCGTTAGTAATTATAATTCTATTCCCTTCTTATTCCATTCCGTAAACTAAACATTTTGTTATAGTTTTGATTTCAAAATTCTTAGGAGCAATAAAATCATTATAAAGATTTTGGTTAATAGGTTGAAACCTTTTCTTAATGATATTATCAATCTATTACAATCTAGTTTTATTCCTAGAAGAGGGCCAACTGATAATGTGGTTCTTTAACAAGAATTAATACACTCTTGTAATAGGAAAAAAGGTAAGAAGGGATGGATGGTGATAAAATTGGATTTATAAAAAGCTTATGATCAATTTGAGTGGTCTTTTATTTGTCATTTCTAGCAATCCTTAAATTTTCCTGAAGATTGGGTAGAATCGATTGGTTCTTACTTATCTTCTATTAGCTACTCTGTTGTATTGAATGGTGGAAAGTTAGAGGAGTTTACTACAAGTATGGAATTGGGCAAAGAGATCTAATTTCTCTTTATTTATTTATTATTGCAATGAATAGTCTTAGTTGAATGATTCAACTTTTTGTTAACAAAGGAAAGTGGAAGCCAACCCAATTAAGAGGAATAAATCTAGCTTTCTCATATTTATTCTTTGTGGCCAATTTAGTGTTAATAGGGAAGGCTACTGTACAAAATGCTACAATTATGATGAATGTATTGAACGATTTCCAATAAGCTTCAGGTTAAATAATAAAATTTCAAAAACTATGCATTTTATTCTCTAAAAACATGCAATTGGTTGATAAAGAAAATATTTGCAACATTTTAGGAGTCAAAGAGAAAGATCATTTTGGCCAGTATCTTAGTTTTCCAATTACAAATTTTGGAAAATTAAAAGCAAAAGATACTTTTTAGAAGGCTAAGTTGCTGAACTTTCCTAGTCAAAAGATTCTCTTGACTTCAATTATTGATGGCATTACTAATTATTATATCCAAGCAAGTGTTTCGCCATGAAAAACAATGTAATTTATTGAACAAATGTGTTGGAATTTTCTTTGGAACTCTTTAGCTGATAAAAGATCGATACATTAGATTGGTTAGAATATATTGTATTAGCTTAAAGAGAGAGGGGGTCTTAGCTTATCATATATTAAACTAAGAAATATGGCAATGATATCCAAGCTTAGATGGCAAGTGATGAAGCAACATAAACTATGGTTGAAATTTATGCTATAGAAGTATACCAAGTGTTAATTTGATGGATTTTTCAAAGCGTCAACTTCTATTGTTTGAGTTATTCGAAAAATTCTACCTTAGCTTAGGGGAAACACTAAAAGAAATGTTAGAAACGGGACAAGAATTTTGTTTTGGCATCATAACTAGTCAAAAGGAAGAATACCAAGACATTTTTTTGTTGGTCCCCAATTACGAGATAATATAAGCTTGACGGTTGAAGAAACTTCTTTAGGACTGAATGAGTGGGGAGAGATGTTGATAGGATTTCCTATGGATTAGTCTCTTAATGTCAGATTATCAAATGATGATGCAACTGTTGATGTTATGTATTGGAAGTTATTGCTAATTAGAGAATTAACAATGCAGTTAGCATATTTGAAATTATTTAGTGAATACAAAAACTCAGAGGTGGATGTGAATTTAAAATGGATCTTGAGAATCCTAACACACCCTAGAGTATCATATTTCATTTGGAGACTGTTTTCTCATGCTCTTCTTGTTCTTAATGAATTGAGAAAGCGTAGAGTTTATGGTGGATCAAATGTATAAATTTTGTAGAGCTTTAGATGAAATGATCCAACATCTCTTATTGGACTATCCTTAAATAAAACAAGTATGGCTCCAAATTAATTCTTTTGTAGAGTTTCAACTGTCATTCAACAAACCTTTTCATCAATGGGTGTAGTTTAACTATAAGATAAAGGTAAGAAAATACAACTATCCTACTCTTCCTTGGCTATGCTTATTCTCTAGTATTATTTGGTCAATTTTGAAGCATCATAACTAGATGACTTCTCACTTGATTTTTTAAATCATCATATGAACTGCTAGCAACATTCAAAACTATTGGCAGTTGATTTTTGGAATGTTAGAAGATGGAAATCCTTGTTACACATGCCCTATAAGAATGCATTTGGGAGTATACAAACAAGGTGTAATGATTTTTGCTATTCATATACTGATGCTGCTAAGTCTAAAATGAATAATGTAAGAGGAGGGGAAATTTTATGACAGGGTTATTAGTCATGCCTTATTGGTTACATAAAATAAACAATAGATGTTTCTCCCTTAGAAGTTGAATTGTGGAGTGTGGCTAAGGGATTAAGGCTTGCGAGCTTGTTGTCTTATATGCACATTATGATTATTTCTGATTCTTTGGAGGTTACTAATTTGTTAAGAAATCACAAGTTAAATGATTTGTATACTCATGTTGTTGTGTTACTATGTAGGGATATGATTTCTATGTTTAATGTTGTGGAGATGAATTGGATAACTTAAAAAAATAATATTTTTGTTGATGCTCTAGCTAAAGCTGGATCTTCTTCTAATCATAATGCTATCTCTTACCATTCCCCATCTTTAGGGCTTCTAAATCTAGATTTTGAAGGGTTATGTAAGGGATTATATAACTTGGATTATGGTTCGGCTCTATGGTTGGATGAACTTGTTATTATATGAATGAAGTATATTTAGTACTTGAAAAAAAGAAAAAAGATAAATGGAAAAGCAACTTTAAAAATTTCATCAAAACAATAATGTAGCATTACATATATCTACAACAAGTGATTTCATATATAAAAATTACATAATAATGGATAAATTTTTTTTTTAAAAGTACCTTTCATGATTTCCACTTTTATAGAGAGAGAGAGAGAGAGAGAGAGAGATTTGCTAAACCTCCACTTGCTTTGTCAAATATAGTGTAGCAATTGTGCAATAACCATGTTTAGTTCATAATTTTGGTGTCGGTTTGGGAACAGATTAATTTCAATGGGGTATATACAGAGAATGCACAATCAAGGCACGACTTTAATTTTAGACTCGACATAATCGGCTTTTGATTTCATTAAAGTAATAAACGGCGGATCAAGCAACTAACAACGGTACTTCAAAAGCCGTATTAAGTATAATATAAAATTGGGTTTTGAAAACTTGATTTTAAGCACATCCTTTGGAATTATTTTTGAGGAGTCTTAGTTTAGGAATTAATTTTCAAAAATATAATATTATTTTTTTCCCCGAAAATTTCCTTGAATTTTGCAAGAAACAAATGGTCCCATTGGCTTTGCCCTTTCGATAAAAATTACCAAACACGGCCATCTTCTGAACTCTGATCATGAAAAGTGGAATTTGATTTGAAAAATGTGCTTCGTTGTAACGTAAGCATATAAATTTTACTGCTGCGTCTTTTCTTTTGCTATCCAAAATTTTATTTCCATTTTCACTGGAATTCATTCATTCAACCTCATTACTGTCTTCTTCTCCCATCACAAACTACAAAATTAATTATTTAATAAATTAATAGTATCATCATTACATTTATAATTTGTGAAATCGAAATCAAAATTAAAACCCCCCTCTTTTTTTCGATACCTAAACCCTTGAAGTTTCAATCCCTCTGTATCTCTCTCTCTCTCTCTCTCTCTCCCTCATTCTCTGTCTCACCCTCCAGAAAACCTAGATTTACTCCTTAATTGGCCTTTCTTGCAGCAGATCTCCGTGATTGAATCATTTTGAGGTAATTCCCGTCTCTGTCTATCCCTTTGTGTTCGAGATTGTCAATTAATTTGTGTCTCGTTTGTTTAAGATTGATACTTAGGGTCTGAGTTCTGTACATAATTGTTTCGCTTTGATTGGGATCATAAGTTAGAAGGTAGTAGTCACGGTGGTATACATATGGCAGAGAGGTGCTGTGATTGGTTTACTTTGTTAGTGCTTTGTTGTGCCAGAGGTGGGTAATTTAATTTTCCTTGTGGAAAATCGAGCAGATAGAGAATGAATGCGATAGCAACGATAAGCACCAACATACAGTGTGTTGCTCATAGGAAAACACTGTGTATTCATTGATATGGTGGTTCCGTTTGTTGTGAATTCAATATTCTACTTGCATACTGTGTGTTCTTCATAAGAAAATTTTTGTGTACTCATTGATGTGGTGGTGCCGTTTGTTGACAATTTAATATTCTTCCCTTGCTTGTGTCAGAGAAGTAATCCAAGAAAATAAGTCCACATATTGATAGGAACGAAGACTTTGTCCATTTCCGACTGGATAGCAGTGGCACAAGTGGAAAAGACTCCAGCTTTATGAGTTGTTTTTCTCAATACCTCAGAAAAGAGCTCTTTTTTCTCCTTATGTTCATTGAAGAATATACTTGGGGGGCTTTTCTAAATTCAGACCCATCTTTCTTGATATCTTGTTTGGAGTCAAGAGGTAGTTTCTCTTAGTGTATGGTATGTAAAACTGAGGAATCAGTTTGAGCAGAATAACTGATTTTGGGGGTCTCTTAGCAAATATTATTTGTTATTGTAATCACACTTTCTAGTTGGAGATTAGGTGATGAACCGATGGGAATTGCTTGAGGCCAGTTGGATCTAGTTGGATATGAGGCATGGGTTTGACAGGGCTTGTAGGCAAGGGTGCTTTGAAAGGTGTTGAAGGTCGCTTTGCATGTCATTGCCATTTGTGGACTACTTATAGTTGGAAAGTCATACTAGCTTTTAAATTAAAATTTGAATATATTTGAATTAGTGGCATATCTTGATTGACATTTTATTTTAGGGATATGAAGTTCACTAAAAAGTTTACACGATGGATCTTTTAGATAGTTCCACTCAGTAGAAAATAAGGGCATGTTTTTCTTTCCTTTTTGGATGGATTCTATCAAAGAAAAGGACTACTTGTTTATCTCAACCTTAAGATATGACATAAAGTTTATGTGTATCTCTGAAGACTATTGATTATGGTTTAATTATGTTTGGGATTTCTCTTCTTATTGAAGCAAGCTTATCAGCTACTACTATGAGTGATCCCTTAGCATGAAGGGGTTTGCCTAATGGTTAAGCCCCAAGAGCTCTCATGATCATTTGCATGATCTTGTGTTCAAATTTGCTGAGGAAACTTTTGGGGTTATTCACACAGAGGCAAGCTATTATATGGGTTTTGTTGGGTAATTCATGCACCAAAGGTAGCTGTGCCACTTAAGGAAACTTCTGACCTTTAATGATATTTTTTCTTTGATGCAGGAGGGGAACTGATTTTCCATAGGCTTTTATGGAGCAGGTATTTGCGTAAATCCTTTATTTGAACAATTCCTTTTGTAGTTCTCTTATGTTCTCTTGCTTGACCTTTGAGGAAGATGTTTCATCAAGACTTCTTTTGCATTATCAGCCACTTCCAGGTAAAGATGAAAGGATTGTCTCAGTGAATTCTTCTGCCGATGCACTCATCTCAAGACCATCAAAGGATGTGATGGAACTTCCAGAACCTTCGGATGTGGCTTTGGAGCTCAGCACCATCTGTTCACACAATGCACATACTTCTCTTGAACAAAATTTTCCTTTAGGTGTTTAGTTTCTCTTTTCTATTTTTCGTGGTTTCTTGATCCTCCATACGTTGTTCTGTAGACAGATTTTCAGCAGCACTCCATAATTTTAAAATCTAAAGGCCTTTGAATGCATTGGTTTTCTCTAATTATTTTGACACAGTATACATTTATCCATTTTAATGGATGTGATATGGTTTTTCTTTTCACTTTTCCTTTTTTCCCCTTTTTTGTTGGGGTTTCCGATGATGTGCTGTTTTAAGCTTTTATTAAATTTTAATGCTGTATATGGAATGTATGCCTTCTTGATGTTCAGTCTTTCCTGGGTTTCAGGTTATGACAATAACATGGCTAACTGGGGGGATGGGTATTCTCAATATCTCAATCCAGAAAGCTTACATATTGTGCCTCCAGTGAGTAAGAATTTATAAGAAACCACTCTATCAGCATCTCTATTTAATTCTAACCTTTTTTTGGGGTAAATTTTCTTCTTATCAGGTCATCTACAGTGATAGTCCATCTCTTATGTTTCATTCTGGTTATGGCTTCAATCCTGAAGTGGCATATGGGCAGTATTCTCCAGTTGCATCACCTCTGCCTTCTATGATGGTAGATGGCCAGTTATATCCACAGCATATTTCATTCTCCCCTTCTTATTACCCTCATCCAGCTCCTCAAAGCGTTCCTCACATTTCTTCAACAGTGTCAGTTCTCCCAAATGAACTAGTAATGCCAGAAAGTAGTAACAGCCACAACATGCTCATGGGGCCTGGATCAGGCTATTTGATGGCTTCTGGATCATTCGGAGGTATCCTCTCTGGTAATCCGGGTCCTGGTCCTGTACAATCTCCAGGACCTTATGCCCAACCTTTGGGCATTCTTGGATCATACGAACATAGTGTTGGACAGGTTTGTTTCCTTAATGGAGGATTTATATTATTAAAGTTTTGGCTGCTTTTTTGGCTTCATCATTACACTTTGGATATTATGAGAGAGACAGAGGGTTTATTTCACATGACAATTACTCAATCCAGTGCTATAATGTAGACCCACTCTTGTAGAAACTGTAATCAATTTGGGATTTTCTCCAAAAACTCTTTTAAGTCATGCCCAAAAAGTTTAACCTTGAACAAGGGCATAAATTATATGCTGTGTCCCTTCAGAGGGATTCCCTTCTGTTTGAAGTTGGGTAGGTTTCTGAATACTGATTGCGTTAGTTGGTTTCCTTTATGTTTTACACTTCTTTTCACATGGAGTTAGTTACTGATTGCAGTTACCTCAGCAAAGGGGATCATCCCATGGAGCTGGATCTTTATCAGGTTCTTCTAGACAACGCCATACTCATGCCAACTCTTATCAAAATTCTACATTTGGCAGTTCATCCCTTTTGTATTCTGGAATAAATGATCGGAATAGACCCATCCTTGACAAGAATAGAAGAAGAGAAAGAGATCGTGACTCCATATGCATTTCAAATGAGTCGCTTGGCACCACAATTGATATTAATAGAGGACCAAGGGCAATGAAACCAAAGGCTAAGAATGCTTCTGACCCAACTGCATCTCGAAATGTCAAACATGATTCCTCCACAACTAGCATTCAGAGTTTGTTATACAACCGGCCGGAGTTTGCAACAGACTATGAAAATGCCAAATTCTTCATTATCAAATCCTTTAGTGAAGACAATGTTCACAAGAGCATTAAGTACAATGTCTGGGCTAGCACACCTCATGGAAACAAAAAGTTAGATGCTGCATATCATGAAGCTAAGGAGATGACAGGAAACTGTCCCGTATTCCTCTTTTTTTCAGTATGATAACTAAAACTCCTGTCATTTAGTTAAAAGATTGAAAAAAAAACTAAAACTTCTGCCAGTTAATTTTGCTGTTTGTTTTTGGTTAAATATGGTTGGAGTAAGTTGGTTTTTGGGGCGGGTGGGTGGGAAGGTGGTAAGCTGTTCTGTCTGTTTTAGCTTATGAGAAAGGGAGCAGTGGTCATGTTATGAGATAGCTGTTTGCTTGAGTAGTCTTTCCATCTATCTGGCTGGAAGTTCTTTGTTGCGTTTATTGTTGGACATAGGAATCCATTTGGTCAATCCGTGGGAATCAATTAACTGATGAACATGCAATGTCATATCTCTTTTAGAGAGAACTAGGTGTGCTCCCTTGCTCTGTCTTTTCTCACACACTCTCAAACATGAGCACACATGAATGATGCAGCTAGTTAGACAGTTATTTGGTCATTACTCAATGAATTGATTGTATTTCAAATTTTATTTGAGCTAATATGGCTTTTCTTTTCTCACTTTCTGTTGTTTAAAATGCACATCCTTTAGATATACTTTGTGAATTTGAGGCTTCAGGTCTTCATAGTTCATTTTTTTTAGGTCAATGTATGTTTTCCTAATGTTTTTGATAGAGATCTTGTCAAATGAGACTCTTACATCACATCAAATTGTCAAAAGTAGGCAGGGTCATATATCTAGTTCCACTAATTCAGCATATTATCAATTAACTTTTGTACAAAATGCCTTTATGGAACCAGCATTATTTTGTTTTTGGAGTACATGGGCTCTTTTTGGCATCTATCTTGGTTTTTTATTATGATCTTTTAATTGCTGTGCAGGTAAATGGCAGTGGGCAGTTCTGTGGCGTGGCTGAAATGGTTGGGCCTGTAGATTTTGAGAAGGATGCTGACTATTGGCAGCAAGATAGGTGGAGTGGGCAATTTCCTGTCTGCTGGCATATTATCAAGGATGTCTCAAACAGTTATTTCCGTCATATTTTACTAGAAAACAATGACAACAAACCTGTAACTCATAGCCGAGATTCACAAGAGGTAAAATTGATCTGCTCTTTCTTTTCTTCACTATTCTATTGTTGAAAGAAGAGATGTATATATTGTACTACACATATTAGGATTAATCCTGTCCTGAAGTTACTCTGAAGGAGCTGCCTCATGCTAAATTAGTTTTTCATTAAAACCTAGAGGGAAAAAGACTGTCCTGCATGATAAAATGACTTGACAGCAAAGTGAGATGATAACATAGTAGTTGTGGTTAGTGGTGATCTGTCTAAGCACATAACTGTCTTAAGAGCTTAACTGTTGTGGGGTTGTGGTTCAACTGATTATGACCTTTGAGCACCTGGCAAATTATGATGTTTTAGTCATGTTCATTAAATTCATAGGGCTCAGTTTCCTTTAATGATTGCTGTTCTACCAATTTATAGATTAATCATGTGAATACTAGCAGAAATAAAGGCATGACAATACTAGCAGAGATAGAGTCAAAACAGAGGGAGTACTCTCACTTATCTTTAGAAAACCCTATTAAAACCCTCAGAAGACCTCTTTTCAGGATCTTTCTCTCTTCCCAGTGTCCCCTCCTTTCTTTTTTCTTGTCTCTTTCTCTTCTAGTTGCCTATCTGTTCATGTTGCATCTTGTTCTCCCTGATGAGGGTGGCTCTTCCAATCGGAGCTTTAGGGTGTTGTATGGTGGATAAGGAAAGGTATTGACTTGTTGGAAGATTAATTTATCTTGTTCATCCAAGCCTAGCATAGCATATAAGCAAGCTTAGTCAGCCAGTTCATGCATGAGGCCAAGGAGGAATATTTCAGAGCTGTGGAGCACATGCTACATTATCTCCAAGGACTTGAAGGAACTCTGTGCAGGGGTGTAATGTTTAAGAGAGGTGGTAAGTTAACTGCAGAAGCCTACACTGACATTGATTGTGTAGTACATTTCGCATATAGGTAACTTAATTACTTGGTGAAGCAAGAAACAAGAGGTTGTGGCTTACTCAAATACTGAAACATAGTTTCAATCTATGGTGCAAGGGATAGGTGAAATGTTATGGGTGAAGATCATTTTAGATAACTTGAAGATCAAAGGAGTAGGAATTATGAAGTTGCTTTGCTGCTACTAGTATAGTCCATCACCTGGTCCAACATGATAGTACCAAACACATTGAAGTGGATTGGCATTTCATATGACAAAAATTGGATAGTGGACTGATCCTCTCATATCTTATCTTAGCTAGAATATCTCAAAGTATATCCACAGCTAAGATTTATATCTTTGTAACCTTAATCTTACTGTGGATTTGGAGTTGTATATTATCCTCCATATGTAACTTTGGAATATCAATGAAATTAATCATCTTTTTCTACATCCTTGTAATAAGGAAGCACGAGTCCTGTACCCTCTCTATTTTCTTTTTTTTTTTCCTTTGCCCATGCTCCCCCCCCCCCACCAACAAAACCAAAAGTGAATGTTCCAATGAAGTTTGGAAGGTGGTTTATTGCAAGCTGCAAGACCCCACATCCTATGCTACATGGGATGGTTTTTAATGTGGTTTGGAGATGGAAGTTAGCCTTTTGTAGCTATTGTTATTACGTATGAAGGGAATGATGTCTGCAATGGTGGTTTTCCTAGCTGGGCAAGTTTTAGCAGTGTTGTATCCCCCTTAGCTAGTTTAGACTTTGTTTTCTTTTCTTCTTTGGGGCAGAGGTTGCAAGTGTAAGCAGTATAGAACTGAAATTCCATTAGAATTATTCAATCGTAAGCATTCTTAATAACATTTCATACAAGGTGGAATGAATTGCATTATGTATTGTACCTTGAGATATTTCTTGTCTGCATTTTCAAGTGGTGCTTATTCATTGAGATAACTTATGTGTGGTTTTGTTTGAGTGGTAATGCTTCACAAAAAGTTCATACTTGACTTAGCTGGACATCTGAACTGGCTTTGCAACCATTGCATTGCTACTAGAGTATTACAGTTTGAAGTTGTAGAAAAGTTAGTTAGGGTATCTTTTATTTTATCTTTTGTAATTTTTTTCTGGGTGTAATTATTTAGTTAGAAAATTTGATATTTTATTTTTTGTTAGGATTTAACTAGATTAGATCTTTTGTAGTTCCTTATCTTGCAGAGATAATAAGGACAGATAAGTTTTAGTTTGTTTTTGATCAGATCAAATCTGACCCGTATCTTTTGATCACTTTCATTATCCTTCTTTCTGGTGTGAGTTTTTGTATAAATTTGTCTAAAATAATCAATAAAATCCTGATAGTTTTTCGTCTAAAACTTCTTTATGGTAATCTCTCAACTTGATCTTATTGCTTGGTCAAATCCAATGTGAGTGATACTCGAAAAAAATCAGAGGTTACTTTGGGAACCAAACTAAATTTTGGAAAATCTGGATGAATCTGATCTATCTAGCCGAAATGTCCCTAACATTGTCTCATCAATGGGAGACCAACATTCACTGTAATTCACTCAATGTTAGTTGAGTGCAATGAATTTGCTCGAGTAGTTCAGTCTGTAAAATTGATGATCTGTGGGAGAGCAACATTGTTTTCTATCTGGTTCAATTACTGTTTTAGAACATGGTATAGAGGATTTTGTCGTCAGGGAAGCAGAAAACTCTGGTAATGACATGGTTGATTAATTCTATGAAGTGAAGGATAGGTACAATATATCTATTTGGTGAGACAACAAAGGACATGTGGGAAAAATGTCCATGAAATCTATTGGATTTGGCAAACTCCTCCCAGTATGGTCTAAGTTTTGTATAACTTACTAATGGAACTTTGTTAGGAAGTGGATCTCTTCTATGAAGTTGACTGGAAGCATGTAGAAGATGGCATTGGGTTTTTGGCTTCCTACAAGGATTAAATCTAGATCTAGACCAAGGCAGAGGACATCCAATCAGAAAACAACCTTTTCCAAGCCTTAAGGAAAGGTTTGGAGGGAGGAGAGTCGATGTTGCGGCATGTTGAATATGCAAACTCTGGAGCAGGCACCCATAGTTACAAAGAGAGGTAAACCGTGATTCACAAGCAAGAGAAAAACCTTGGTGTAATCATTGTTGTAAACCAAGTCACAGTTGAGAAAGAAGCTACACGGGAAACCAAAGCATCTCAAAAGCAAGCACCAATTTGATTTTCTAAGTTTTAGGACAGCTTATGTTGTATAATCTCGGCACAGTCCTAATCCATTTATCAATCTCACTTCACAACAAAATGCTAGATCTTTAGATTGGTTATAACCCTTCTAATGGTATAGGTGGTAAATCATTTGCCGTTGTTGCAATTGCCAAAAAAGGTACTTGTTTCTCTCTATTGAGGCATAGGACAACAAAATTGGATAATTGATAATGGGGCATCATATCACATGTGCAACTCTTTACAGTTCTTTGATCCCTTTATTGCATGTAAGTAAAGTGTGGGTAGTGACTGGTGAAAGTATTGTAGGTAAGTAAAAAGAACCTGCTGTTAGTTTGGAGTTGAATGAAAATAATATGACATTTCCCAATAAAAGTTTGAATGAGACACTGTTTATTGCTGAGTTAAAAATATAGTTGCTATCTGTAAGTAAACTAGTTAGAAATACGAATTATCAAGTGAATTTCTTTCCATTGAAAAAGTTTTGATTGAATACATTACCTCCCTAAGTGTTTGGGAGACAGTAGCAACTCCTCACATAGGCGTAAACTTCAAGCTGGGGCTTTTAAGTGTATGTTTGTTGGCTATTCTTCACTACAAGAGGGTTCAAATGTTATCATCTACCTACCAAACGAATATTTGTTATTTTTTGACTTTACAATTTTTGAGCATCAATTGTATCATGGCACTAATCTTTTGGGAAGTTTTGGAAGAGCAGTGGTGTTAACTGAGGTCCTTGTTTGATGGATAAGTCTTCTTCTTCTTCTTTTTAAATGGGGATAAGCTCAACAAAAATTTCATTGATAGTGTGACATTTACAAGGTATATTCTGCTGTACAAAGACAAGATGTAGACTATATGAAGCTCAAATGTTGTTAGGTGCTCTAAAGGGAGAGTACAATTACCAACATTAGTCTAAACTGCTATCTAGTAAGAATGAATTTAGAGCAACCATGGTAAAACTTCAAAAAACAAAAAAAAGAAAAGAAAAGAAAAGAAAAGAAAAGAAAAGAAAAGTGTATAACTCATGTCTAACTGATGGGTTAATTAGTCCTTCCATTCACCTTACCGTGTCATCAGAATCTCACTATGCCTTATTTGTTAGGTTAGTCCTCATTCAGTAACTTGTTTGCTTAGTCTGCGTTGGATCCTCTTGCATATTTCGATTCATGAAGTCAACATTCATTGGTTCATGTATCTCCTAGCCTTTATGGGATTCTAGTCCACCTTTAGTTTGCATTGTTATGGGTCACCCTTGTCAAAATCGTACATTCTAGTCCTTTTCTGAATGGTTTTGATCTGATGTTGCTGTTCAAATTCAATCCAAGTCTTCGGACCAAAATTGGATCCAGATTTACATGAGAAGGCATGAGATTCATCTGCAAGGTCAGTCATCCAACTCAAAGCTGTTGATCCTTTCCAATGTTGTATATCACTTGAATAATGAGCTGCTGGACAAAAACAGGACATATCTATTATAACTTTAAGAAAATAAAGAACATGTGCTAAATATACATCTCTAACTACATGATTTCACAAATTTGTCACCTTAATTTAGATCATTCATAGCCCATGTAGATAAAGAACTAATACCCAGTAATATTTGGGAAGCATTTGGAACACAAGAATAGGGAGAATCTATACTTAGGAAATGAGGGCAATGCATGGGACAAATATTTTTTTGTGTGTGTTTTTTTTCCTTCTCCCTTTGTGTGTGTGTGTGTGTGAGAGAGAGAGAGAGAGAGAGAGAGAGAAGGGGAGAGATAGTTGATTCGCTAGTAGGAAAGCAAGTGGCTATTCGGTGTAAAACACTTCTCAAATGGAAGAGGTATGTTCCTCAGGGTTAGAATTATGGTATCGATTATAAAGAGACCTTTGCTTTAGTAACGAAGTTAAATTCTATCAGGGCAATTTTATCTCTAGTTGCCTTGATTGGCCATTGCACTAACCAAATGTAAAGAAATACTTCTTAAATGGGGATTCGAAGGAAGAAGTATATATGCAAATTGTGCATTTGTTTACTTTAGAATTTAGTGATGGTAGAGGATGTAAGCTACATAAGTAGTTGTATGGTTTGAGCAATCAACTAGAGCATGGTTTTAAGAGATTTAGGGACATTTTCATTTAGCTAGGTTATAAGCAAAGTTAGGGTTTTTTTGGGTAAGTTGAAACTTTGTATATATATATATATATCTATACATCAAAAAAAGACAAAATAATCTTATTCAAAGCACTAGTGGATATAGGATGAGCTCCCAATCATCTTGAATTCCTTTTTTTCCAAATTTGATAAATTACAACTGAAGGTAACTTCCTCTACTTGCTTTTTGAAGTGATTGAAGGAGAGGCTACTCGTGAGATTTGGAATGTACGCTTGTTGGATGACCTTGCATATACTACTTGTATACTAGCACTTGATGAAGAGATGGTTATGGTCCTCTTTTGAATGAGTGCATAGGAAACAACAGTTTTCTAAGATAATGTCCCATTGTAGTAGTTTATCTTGAGTAAAAAGCGTTTCTCTAATTGCTAACCACAAGATAAATCTTGGGATTGCCTTTATTCCAAATGATCACATTCCAAGATACTGATTGTTTCTTTACTCAACATATTATAAGCTGATTTGATTATAAATCCCTTGCTAGGTTCTGCTTGCCATACAAATGTGTCCTTGGTTCCTATCCTAGGCGTTAAATTGTTCGGAAGCCTAGTTGATACAGTATTCCATACATCCCTAGAAGGCCAAGACCATCCATTGCCATTAATAATTTCACTCAATTTTGCCTCCTTATATCAACTCATATTATATATATTCCTCTTCTCGATCCAGTTTGTTAATGGTCCGTTGGGTTGCTATGTATCGTACCATAATGATATGTTACTACCATCTCCAATGTGCCATGCGAAGAGTGGATGAGTCCAACTCCATGCTTGAAGGATTTTATGCCATGACCAAGAGCCTTGCATCGAATTTGGTGTTGCCCCAAAGTTTCTGCCCTTCAGTAGTTTACCCCTTACTTGACAAGGCCATAGGCTTGAGGTATCTACCATTAAGGGCTATACATGTTTCAGTTGTGCTATTAGATTCCATAAGGTGATATCCATAATTCCCAAGTTGCCTTCACACTTAAGGAAACATACTTCTTCCTATGATACCTTAGCTCTAGCTTTTGTTTCATCCGATCCATTCCAAAGAAAGCACCTCATTTTAATGTTGAGCTCCTTTAGAATGCTCTTTAGAAGAATAGAAGTGGATACTCAATAAACCTGTAAGGAGAAGATAGCACTCTTAATCAATTGGACACGACCTACATAAAAAAGATATTTAGTACTCTAATTGTTTATCTTAGAAGCAAATCTTTCCACTAGAATACGACAATGAGCTTGGGAGAGGTGATTAGAGATAAGAGGAACTCCTAATTACTTCATTGGTAGCTTTTCTTTACTGCAACCAACCATGGAAACAATTTGGGTCTTAAAAGCTGAGTTGACACCACTAAAATAAATATGGCTCTTTGAGGTGCCACCTTTAAGTCCTGAGAGGGAGAAAAACTCTTTGTAGGCACTTGTTAATCAGAGCAATCGAGGCCATAACCCCTTTCAAAAAAATAAGGTGATCATTAGTGAAACACGTGATTTAACTTCACTTTCTTGCATTGCCAATGATGTTTGAAGTCTATTGAAATTTAATCTCCTTAAAAGGTATGACAACACCTCTATCACTAAAACAAATAGGTAAGGGGAGATAGGATCCCCTTGCCTAAGCCCTCGAGAACTAGCAAAATATCCCTTTAATTCTCCATTCAAGCTAATTGAGAACTTAGGAGTGGTCACACATTCTACGATTTAATGAATGAACATAGGAGGAAAGTTGAGAGGCAAGAGAAGGCTTTTTGAAAAAGGCCAATTCACATGATCGTAGGCTTTTATTATATCTATCTTCATTGTACATTTTGCCTCATGAATGTCCTTGTGGTACTTTTGGATAAGTTCTTGGGCCACTAGGATGTTGTTAACTATTCTCTTTCCCTTAATGAAAGAGGATTGTTCCTTCTCTATAACCTTTGGGAGGACACTTTGAATACGTGTTGCAATGACATTTGAGATGCATTTGTAAAGGACATTGCAATAAGAGATAGGTCTAAAGTCTAAAAAGGATAGGAGGGTACTTATCTTTAGGATGAGTGCTAAGTAAGTAGAATTAATGGCTTTCAAGGGTTTCCTAGAAGCAAAGAAGTCTTTAATGGCTATGCTCACGTCTTCCCCTACAATTTGTCAAGTAAATCTAAGGAAATTTCCATTAAAATCATACGAACCTGACGCTTTATCTTTAGCAATTGACTACAGGGAATCCTTTATTTTTTTGTTATCTACTGGCCTGACAAGCGGCTAATCCTCAACCATAACTTTCCTCATCACAAAGGATGGGAGACTATCTAAGCCTATTGGAGTAGATGGAGGAGGAGCCAAGAGATTTTGGAAGTACCTAACAGCTATTACTTTAATTCTTTGCATGTCCAAAGTAATGGAGCTATCCTTAAGAGAGATAGAGTGAATTCCATCTTTATTATGCTTTTGTTTCAAGGATTTGTAGAAGTAGGAAGAATTACTACCACCCAATTGCAACCATGTTTGTGTTGATTTTTGCCTAAGGAATAATTCTTCGATTGTTGCAAGGAAGTAGTAATCCTTGAATCTTTTCTTTTCTAGCTCCCAATTTGTGCTAGAAGGGTCCTTTCAGTTGGAAAATTGGATGCTTTCTAAGGCTCCACATGTTAGAATTACTCTATTGGAGATATCGGTGTAATATTTTCTATTTAATTCTTTCAGCTCCTCCTTTAGCAGCTTAAGCTTGGTAGAAACTCTAAACATCGGAGTCCCATCTACCTTTGTCCTCTACACCCACTCTACAATTGGAAAGAACTGGGGATTCTTACTCCAACAATCATAGAATCTGAAAAGTATGTTCCTTCTAGGATTCTCTAGGTGAAAATTGGCAATGAGTGGGATGTGGTTTGATATACTTAGGGTATAGACCATAATATTGGTTCTTGGATAGGTTTGCATCCGATTAAGATTCATTAGAATCTTATCAAGTCTACGAATGAATAGATTTGCATCCCACTTGTTTGTCTAGGTATGCAGCAATCCATTATTTCTTGCTTCCTTGATTTCAGCTTCCATACAAAACTTGTTAAAATCTTCTATACCGTAAAAACTTCATTACCCCTTACTTTCTCATCTACAGTGCGACATTCATCGAAATCCCCACCTACTAGCTAAAGACCTTGAATGGTAGCCTTGATTTGTAGTAGATTTTCCCTTAGTTTCTTCCGGTTTGAAGTGGAATTAGCTCTATATACATACGAAAACCAAAAGGGAGCATCTTTGCCAATCCTTTGGCACTTGTAATGGATGAACTGTGTGTAGGAAGAGCATAACTCCACTCACCACAATGACGGATTTCGGGCAATCCGTATGCAATCACTATCATGGTATACCAAGTTCCAAGTCGAAAAGAATCTAGACCAGATGGAAGTTACTTTATTTGCCTTTACCATAGTCTCTACAATACCCAACAGCAAAATATGAAAGGTTGCACAAAATTTCCATACTGCTTTGGCTTTTTAGGGATCATTAAGCCCCTTCACATTCCAAATGGCTAACATTATTCACAAGAAAAGAGGGAGCAAAAAGAGAAGGCTAAAGTTGAACTAAGAAGGGAATTGGCCGGAGTCTCCCCCCAGCTTCTTCATTCCCCTTTTTCCTTGTCTTTTTCTTTTTGATTGAGATCTACTTGGAGTTACCCTTAAGTGTATCCTCCTCCTATTTGTCCTATGTTTTTGCAACTAAGGAGATTGAAGACTTACAATTTGCCTCAATTGAAGAGGATTTGCTTTGGTCCATCTCTTTCTCCTCAGACGCCTCGATAGTTGTCTTGTAAGGGGCAACATGAGAACAATCGGCAACCTGAGTGGGTGTGCTAGTTGACAAATTGCTTGTGGATGTGGAATCCACTATTGCATGCTTGTCCTTTTGCTTATTTGGCATTTGTAGGCTTGATAGCATTGGCTTGGTTCCCATCTTTAAAGGCAATACCTTTTAAACAAGGCCTTTCTTCATGCTTGTTATGTCCCTAGGGAAACCTTACACCTTAAACAATGAGTTGGAACGTGTTGGTATTCTACGTCAACCATTGCTAGTTTCCCATTGGCTCTTATCATTGCAAATGAGAAGGGGAGTATAGTATTAGCTTCTATCTCTACCGATGTTCTAACAAATTTAATTCTTTTGTTTCTTGTTGAGACTAAGTCTACCTGTAGAGGATGCCTAATAGCACTTGCAATGTGTCTTATACCCTCTTTATGAAGGAACTCCATTGGCACTCCCCACAATTTAACCCAAATAGGCAATTTTTTGGGTGTAACCTTATCATAGTCCGCTGTCAAAGACTAACACTCCAAGATAATGGGTTGATTTGCGAACAACCAAGGCTAGCTTAAGGTCTTGGTCAATGCAGACTCATCCTTGAAAAAGAAGAAGTTGTGGCCACTAGCTAGAACTTTTGTTAGGCCCTCATCCTTCCAGTAGTTCTTTACCAATTTTTGCACAGACAAAAAGGAGAGGCCTTAGCCTAAGAAGAATCCAACAATAGTGTTCTTCCATACCCTCTCCCCAAAATGAGAAACAGAGTGGGGGGCTCTACGCAGATGAGATCACCAATCTTAGAAGGTGGGTAGAAGTCCAATGTCACATCCACTGGAGAAGTAGTTGGGGGAGAGATGTTTTGCAAAACCACTTAGACAAACGAGTGTAGTTTTGGATAAGAAGAAACTTTGTGAAACTCTTTTTTACTTAGGGTTGCTGAATTTTTAATCTCCTCAGTAACTTTGGTTATAGCTCTTAGAGTAGAGTTTGAGGTAGAGTTTTGACTATCATCCAAAATGTTATTCTTTTCAAGTTGCTTTTTCTCATTGGGGTTTGTCGCAGTACAAGGAATGGAAACCTAGGTAGGACCTCCAATTGGTTTGTTAGAAGACTTTTCACCTACTTCTGGTATAGAGATAGCTTGTTCTACGAGTTGTCTCATTAGTTGACTTTTTCTTGGAGCTAGAAACCCTCTTAGTTTTCTTATTGCTATGTCCAAAAACCACTTCACCATTTTTACTTGGTGAACCACCAGAGGTTATTGGAGAAGGACCCTTCTTCTTTTGCTTGCCTTTATGAGAATTGAATGATGGACTCCTAGCCATCAAAGTGGCTGCTGCAACTCTAAAAGAAACCTTCTTTTTTCTCTGAACAAACATCCTTGTAAAGGATGCCGTATTGCTAAGAAAACCTTATAAAAGGACAGAACCCAAAACGGACAAAAGCTTGTAACTAGTGATACAAACCAAAGCGAACAAAGGCTTAAAACTAAAACCAAATGAAGCAAGTCACGAAAAGGAGGGTGAGAGAGGGGGACGAAAGGAAGGAGGGGAAGGAGGAAAGGAAAGGAAAGGTGGGGAAAGTAGCGGGTTGGGGAAAGGCTTAGAGAGGATTCTCTCTCTCTGCATAGTGAAGAGAGGGAATTCCAATTTGTTTTACAAGCAAAGTTAGGTTGAACATACTTAATTTTTTGAAATAGGGAGTAAGGGTTTAAAATCCATTTTGATTGTTTATGTGGATAATATTATTATCACAGGTGTTGATATGCTGAAATCACTTTGTTAAAGAAGAAAATTGGAGAGGAGTTTGAGATTAAAAACTTGGAGAGTTGAAATTCTTCTTACGGATGGAAGTAGGTAAAGTAAGAAAAAAATTGTCACAAGCCAAAGGAAATATGTTTGGTCACTTAGGGAGATTGGTAAGTTGGGGTGAAAGTCAATGAGTATTCTTCCTTAAAATTGGAGTTATGCTCATGAGAACGATAGTCCTATGGCCAAGGGTTAATATCAATGGTTGGTAGGTAGATTGACATATTTGTCTAGCTTGACTTGATCTTGCTCACTTCATTAGCTTAGTTAGTCAAGCTATACATGCTCCAACAAAACGTTATGTTATATTTTGAGGTAGTTAAAAGGAGCTCCAGTTAAGGGGTTGTTTATTAAGACTCAATATGTTATATTAAAGCATTTTTGGATGCAAACTGGGGAACAGGTGTGACAAATCTGCATCAGGTCTTTACGTCAAGTTATGGGTAACCTAGTTAAATGGAAAAGCAAAAAGCAGGCAGCTGTTGCTAGTTTTAGTGCAGAGGCTGAATAAAGAGTTAAAAGTTCTGGGGATTTGTGAGATGATCTGGCTTCAACACTTGCTAAGAGATCAGGAAAGCAAGTAGATGATATATATAGTGACAGCGAATCTTCTCCAAGTATCGATAGAATCCAATTCGTCATGATCGTATGAATCGTGTTCGACTTGATCGCAATTTTATAAAATAATGAGAAGTTGGAGGAGGTATCAAGTTGCCAGCATGTTCCTACCAAACATCAAGAAGCTGATATTTTTACACAATCATTCCTAAACAGCTGTTCTCAGGAATTTTCAGCAAGTTAGGAATGATAGATATTTATTCCTTAATTTAAGGAGTGTTGGAAAGTGAGGATAGCTTCTATTTTATCTTTTGTATCTTTTCTTCCGGATTTAATTAGTTAATTGGAAATTTAGATTTTTATTTTCAAGGAGTTATTTAGGTTATATCTATTCAGCTCCTTATCTTCAAGATTTCGTAAGGATAGATAAGTTTTTGTTTGTCCCTGATCAGATCAAATCTGATTTGTAATTATCTATCAATAGCTGCCATTATCCTTCTTTGTGGTGGGAGTTTGTGGATAAATTCATCCAGAATAATCAATAAAATTATGAGAGCTTCTCCTCTAAAATTTATTCAGATGCAAATAGAGTTGCATTGCCTTCTTGTGTTTGATATGTCCTACTCTCTCTCTTTTGTGAGTTTATTTTTTTTGCTTTAAAAGTTGTAATTGAGCTACTTCATTGATGTTCTTTGGTACTTAGCTGATTAGCATCTTGACTCTTGATATTCTCAGGTGAGACTGGAACAGGGAATTGAGATATTGAAAATTTTCAAACATTTTGAGCAACAAACATCCCTTATGGATGATTTTGCTTTCTATGATGAGCGAGAGAGACTAATGAAGGAAAGTAAGGCTAGGCAGCGAGGTGCCCCTGCAGCGGCTGCTCCACATTCTCTGGCTAACGAGTCTGTAAAACATATAACAGATAATTTTGCTCATAACCTTCGGCTGGAAGAGAGTGATAAAGTAGCAGTTGCCATTGAAGGTGCTCCTAGTCAAGCAGATTCATCAGATTCCCTACCTCTTGGTTCAATAAAACAAGCATTTGATAGTTTTGCAAGGGCTCAACAGACAGAAGGTGATGGTAAAAGCAGCAGCAACTGAAGCATTGCTGCCGAAAGGGAGTTTGCTAAGAGTTTCCCACCAAGAGAAATATTTAGCATAGATTTCCATGGCTCAGCATGGTTCTAGTGGCCCATACTCGTCATAGTGCTTTCTCTTCTGACAATGATAGAAGTGGTATTGGATGAAAAGGCAGACTGAGGAACTAACTTCGGTTTATCGTTTCATTTTTCTTTTGTTTTTGTCATTTATTTATCGGGTTGGAAGGTGAGGCAGTAATCCACTCATTTTTCATGTGGCAGTCTGTCTAATAGTGGACAGACTCCTGGTTTCTATTTCTTGATTTGTTTCCTTCAGTAGTAGTTGTTTACTGGTTTTGAATGGTGGACAGTATACATCTGTATCCTATGTATGCAAAATTCATAGTGATTTCTAGCCGTCAGAATGCTGGTATTTTGCAAATAACTGTTAAAGGGAAGGATTCATAAAACTAGCATTTGCAGAGTCCAAGGGTTTGCTAGCGAAACAAATGAGATTATATTGGAACAGTATGGTTATTAAACTTTTTACAGTTTTCGGTGGTGGGGACAGATTACACTCTGTATTACCCTATGCTATGTATATTTTTACTGATTAAACTAGGGATGTTCATGCTTTGGTTCTGATAAAAAGTCAAACTGAATTGAATCATATTTAAAAGGGTTTGATATAAGTGTTTAATGGATTGAGCCATTTTTGAAGGTTTAGTGTATTGGATTGAATTGCCTGAAATGTGGTTTGGTTTGGTTTGAATCATTTTTTAAAAACACAATTTTCTTTTCAATCATTAAACTGTGGGACATTATGTTTCGGCTTTAGGTTATAGTGAAGGCGGTAATGTCGATGTGGTTAAAGATTAAAAGGTATCACTTATTTTCTATATCATAAGAGAAAGCAGTTTGATTTAGGTTTAAATAGTTTAGTTTGGTTTGACATTTCGAGTGAGTTAGAGTGAGTGAGAATTTTGAATTGTTTAAAAATTTTTGAATTGAAATGAAAAGATTTGTATTTTGTGATTTGTTATGGTTCAATTATGTTTGTTTTTTGTTTTTTATTTGAAAAAATCAATTTTGTTTGGTTTAATGAATAGCCCTAGTGATTATTTAATTAAGTAGGTAACACACTGCTCTATGTTTGAGAAGAGAGGTATTAGCTAGGGAAGTTAACCAAAAGCTTTTGGAAGTTTTATGGGAGACAGACAATATAAATTTTTGGAGCTTTTACGGTCTTGTTTATGTTTTTTATGGTATCGGTTTCATTTTTCATCACATCGTTAGTTTAATGTCGATTAAATCTGAATGGTTAAAATTACAATTAATTTGATAGTCTAAGTTTAAAGAATATTAAGCTAAAGGTGAGATGAAGGATAAGATTAGTCTGTAAAAAAATAAAGATGGAATTATAGAAAAATCCTAAATTGTTAGTGTGAATTCGTTTGTTTCTCTATAATTGGTTTGCTTGAGTATTCACGCTTATGCATGTTCATGTAAGCATTTTCATGAAAATCTTACATGGGCTAAGTCTGAAAAAGAATCACGAAATTGCAGACTCGGCCCTACGGTGAGACATGCGTTTGGGAGGGCATTGCTTCAGATGTCACTGGAAAGCCGAGTAACGTGAAAAACGTATACATCTAAAAGTAAGTTTATAAAGGGTGTTTAGTTACCCATATTTGCCTATAATTCTATAGCCCCAACTGGCGCTTAAAAGCTCTCGAATGCTTTGTGAAGCACAGGAGCTTGTCTGAGAATATGTCAGACTAATTTATGGCCGTGGCCATACTTGACTATTTTTTCCCCCCTCCTTTCTTTTACTGAATAATAATAATAATAAATTATTCACACCAATATTTGAACAGTATTTTATTTATTAGTTAAAAAAGTGGTAATAACATGAGATCTGAAAAAGACTTAAAAATTTAGTTAGTAAAATACTTTTTTATAAAGTAAAGAAGTGTTTAAAAAGGAGAAGGTGCTTAGAATGCTAATGTGATACTTCAAGTACTTCTTTTAAGAATCCCACCTAAAAACTTACCCTAACATATGATTTAGCTTGCCTTTTATTTTTCTTTTTATTTTCTAAAATTTCTATTACAGATATATGTATATATATATACATGTTTTACAAACAAATGACCTATGTTTTTCTTTCTTTTTTCTTTTAAATAAAGATATGGCATATGTTATGATAAAACTAGGTTCAGAATTCCTAATTTATGGTGTTTGAAAACATTGATTGATTAAGGTCAAACCATATGATTAGTTCACGAAAGTTAGAGGAAGTAACTTCGTAAATATTTTTTTTTCCTTGAAATAATGGTTATAGATAAATGTAAGTTTATGATATCACTCGTTAGTTATAGAAAACCCGAAATTTGAGCTTTGGCTACAATGAGACAATAGAGATAACCTAATTGACTTAGATAATTAACAAATTTAATTGAAAGGTCACATGAAGTGTGTAGTAATTTACTTTATACATACAATTCTCAATACATATATGTACACTTGTAATATAGCATGAAGAATACAAATTTGGTACTCAAACTTTTTATACATTTTCTATTCGAGTCATAGAGGTTTCAAAATTTTTATTTGATTTCTTAATATTTGCAAAAGTTTTCAAATATGTCATCTATTAATTTGCTGTTGATTTTTATGATAATTACGATACTTAACACTTTCTTATTGGTCAATGTAATTTTATTAAATAATTAATATAATAAAATATTTAAAGAATAAACAAAGTAACAAGGAAAATAATAAAAAAATTAGAAAAATAAAAATAAAAGAAAAAATATAGAAAATGAAAAATCAAATGATAAAGATATATATAAATATATAATATAATAAATGTATAAATATATATTTATTTAGTTTCAATTAAACAAAAAGTAAAAAAAAAAATCGAAAAATTAAAAACAAAAGAAAAATTTGAAAAATAAAAAAGGAATTTGTTTCGACCACTCCAATGCCAAGAGGTGGTTGACGATTAGTCGAGGTGGGGGAGAGAGATCGCATGACCCTCCATAGGTGACCGCTGAACTTTCTTTAGCCGTGGGGTGGTAGAAATGATAAAAAGAAATTTATGGGTTGCGACCCATATATTAAAGTGGGTAGAATCATATTCTCACTAGTTGCATATAGCTGCCCACTCGAGGGATATTTCAAATAAAATGGAAATAAAAACGAAGCCTCCTTGGCTATGCTCACGCATAACGACGTAGGTTCTTACACTCAGTCAGTGATAGAATTCGATTTAATGCATTTTAGTATGTGTATCAAAACTCACTGTTTTCTTTTGGCTGTTTTGGTCACCCTTTAACTTTGAGGTGGTTAGAATGATTTTATTTTAAATATTTTTTCCAGATTTTTTTTCAATTTTCTGATTTATTAAATCTTTTCTTTTATTGAAATCTAATAAATATACACGGTATATGCATTTATTATATTATAAATGTATATATATCTTTATTATTTGATTTTGCATTTTATATTTTTTCTATTTTGAAATTTCTAAATTTTTTATTATTTTGTTTATTTTTAAGTATTTTTATTATATTAATTTTTAATAAAAACCCGATATAGCAATTACTAGATAAATGATGAATCGATCCTAAAATATTAAGAAAATGGTTAACAAATGCAAATTTGACTTCCTCTGCTACCAACAATCATAACGGTGAATTGAGAATTCAACTTAGAAGATGACTAACCTTCGGTAGCTAAAAAGATGAACATCTAATTACTAATATCAATACTACAGGGGAAAAAAAGTGAGAGGCATGGTGTCAATTGTCTAAATTACGAAACAAAATGCAATCATGTAGTTGTTGCATAGAATCGGACCATTTTTTTTTTTTGAAATAGAAAAAAGAAAAAAGAGCACTCGCTGCAGATTTGTTGAGCTTTCAGTCGGAAGCATTACGTGTAGGAATTTAATGTGATTCTCAAAATGCATGTAAGTTTTGAATTATCACAAAAAAAAAAAAAAAAAGCACTAACAATGTACCTACCTACATGGAGTGTAACATCCATCATAAAAATAAAATAAAGTTATATGGTTAAAAAACAAAAAAGACTTCTTATTATGGAGGGTGATTAGGTAAATAAAAAAAGTGCTAGGAGCAAGTTTGGAATACATAGAAGTCCTATCCTAGTCTTCACACAAAAGTACCCTTTTCTATTCAAGAGTTTCATTTAGACTCCCCCATGTTATAGAGTTGGACTCATCTATAACGAACTCAACAAACTCTAAAGGTAAGACATAGAGTTCCTAAGACTTTGTCGGTTTTGTTGAAATCACAATCTAATTGTGAATCTTTTGGTGGTGCAAAAAGAAGGTATTAGTGAAGGTTGAACTTGTGAGTCTAGTTGCAACCCCAAGAAGATTTGTTGGTAAGTATCATAACAATTGTGATTTTTAGAATTTGATAATTCTAAAGAGTGTGATTATGACTTCCAAGGTTTTGGCATTGAATCATTGGGAAGAAAACAAAGGTTTGGGAGAACTCAAGGAGATGCTTAGGGTTTCCTTAACCAAAAAGGTAACACAATTGCACCTTTGCAATTCCTTACCTTTATTGAATGTTCTTGGATTAGAGGGACTAGTGGGGATATTTTGATGTGTATGTGGCTGAGAAAGAAGTGATTTTTATGTTTATGGAGTAAGGTTAAGGTTGGGTTTTGGAGCTAGGGGTGTATTGTTGTGTTTTAGAAGAAAAGAGAAGAAATTTCAAAGTAAGAATACGGTTAAATACCGCAAGTGTGGTCCTGACTGTGATCCTCTTTGAAGAGTTGGATGTGAAGAATTTTAAAGGAAAATTAAGGCTGAGAAGATTACGGCCAAAGTTCACGATTGTGATTCATGGCAAGATTATTCTATAGTGAACCACGATTAAGTTTACGGTCGTGATTTAGGGTGTGAACTTGTGCTTCACCTTTAATGAAGGATTATGGGCATGATTCCCGTTCGTGATTCCTATAGTTACTTCCTTCTTTCTAATATAAGTTTAGTTGTATTTGACCTAGGATTTTCATCTAGAACCTAAAAAGTTTATAGGAAGTTATAGCATGTTACTAAAGTGATTCCTATTCATTATTTCTATTATAGATTTATCTTTCTAAGCTAGTTGAGATCAAGCTCTTTAAGTGATTCCACGTATATGACACATGTGTTGCCTGTGATTGCTAGGTTAGATTTTATACTTGTATACATATTCAAAATGATTAATTGAATATCTAGCTTAAATTATTTTTACACTTAAATTATTTTTACTTACTGCTTGTGTATGGCTCAGCCTGGGGGCTTGGAGTGGTAGATTCATAGGGATAACCCCAATGTTCTATGTGACATGTCTTTAGTAGAGTTTTCCATGGAAATGATCTACGGGTAGATTTAGGTTGAAATAGATAGGGCCCCAAAGTGGCACTTCCAATTGTAGGTCGTATAGGGGCTTGAAGAGGGACACTCAACCACTAGGATGATGAGTTAGACTGTGTTGTGACAGAGGCTATGAGAACATTAGTTGTATGGTATGTGATTGACTAATGTAAAGATAAATAAATTGTTGAAAGTGCTTCACTTGCTTGAATTTAATGCTTGTGATTGTGTATGATTGCTTACGTGCATGTGGTTGTGTGGTACGTACTAAATTTTAGCTCATCCTTCTTTTTTCCTATAGTTGCAAGTTAGAATGATAGTTTTAGAAATACTGTTCGCTATGATTATCAGGTTGATTGTGAGGGTTATGTTAATTATGAGGATTGTGGAGAAGGCTATTATTAAGAGGATCCTTATGTAGAGAATTACTACCGTGATGATTATTAGCAATACTAAGAGTAGAGATTTGATTTCATTTCAATAATTGTTCCTTGGATAATATATTATTTACTTTCATGTTACAATGAGGAGATCCTTTTAGATGTTGTTGAGTTTACTATTTGCTTTTTATTTTATGGAGACATATTAGTAGTTGTAATTGGAGTTCAACATGTAATGATGTTAGTGGATGTTACTAATTGTGACTTAGAGATTTTAGTCTCAAAATTATAGCCTAACATGTCAACAGAAGATTAGGGACATATGATGATCTGTGGTATCTTGAGTTTAGGTCATTATATGAAGCGATGGTAATATGACCAAATTATATTTATATACGAGCAAATTCGTTGAAATCTAAAAATTAATAGAAAGAAGAAAATGCATTATCGCCATCAGTTTATAATGTGGCCATAGAACTAAAGGAATTTTACAACTAAACCAAGCTGAAAATTTCAATACGATTTACTTAAATATTAACACATGCCTATGAGTTTAGGTCTTGTTATATTTGCATTACACTTGTAAATGCTAGCTAGTTGCATACCATTGGACCCTTTGGTGTTGGTGTTTGTGGTTTTGGGGTGGAGGGTAGGGGCGGGGGATGGTGGATAAAGTGAGGTGTTAAATTCTAAATGTGATTGCAAATACAAACAAGCAACTCATATCCTTTGAATGACGACATGTAGTAAGACAACCTCAATTATTTTGATTTACAATTTACTCTTGATTCTTTATGATTATCATTTCCCCATTGAACCCGAATGCTATGAAAGATCATCAAAAGTGGTAATGCAAGTTTAGCAATTAGATTATGAGGAGGGATAATTAGAATGAATAAAATTTCTTTCAAAATTAATTTATAATATATATATATATATAGCAAAATCGGAAAATGGCTAGAAAATTTGGTCCATGCAACGATCTTATATCATGAACTTTTAAGGTTTCATAGTCTAGTGCTATAAAAATTTCTTTTCACAAAGTATGGTTGTCGGATGGCGATCGGTAGCCAGTGAAACGGGACATTCTCTTTTCTACTTATGATGATATTTGTCTCAAATATTGTGATAAGCGATGATCTAAGAGAATATCTTTACTTAGGTTGTTTTGTGTCTCCATGATAGCTCAGAGAAAGTAGACCACTCACTTACTCGTGTTGCATCTGTGAAATTCACTTATGTAAATCTCATGACTTGAGATTCTTATATTATGAACCAATTGATGAATTGTTGTCTAAGATATTGGTGAAGGTAATATGTGCTTTTGATAACAAATTGATATTTACTTGAAATGTGGCTTGATTATATGATCATGCTTGGCTATTGAGAATATTTGTTTTATTGGGAATGTGATGGCTAATGGTAAATTCCTGTCACTTGGCTAACTCTAGAAAATATGTACACATGTGTTATATCCATGAGCCGTTGGATGAATATTACGATGGCTAAGATTGTGTTTACTTTGGGATATCTATGTCATGTCTTGTTCATTACATTGTGATATTCGTTTATTGGGATGAAAGTTAAGCCGAGTTACGTATTCTTAGTATATGATTGGAATTCATACTTTACTTAGTTAATCTAGAAAATGTATTTAGCTAGGTTAATTTAGAATTCAAACTAGACTTGGCTAAAAATGTTGTTTAACTATTGTAGATGTGGGGATTTGATTGGAGTAGTCACGTGCATGCTATGTGAATAGTACGATATACGTAGCTTTAAAGAAATGAAGTGAGATTGTCATCTGAAGGGATAATTAGGTGAGAATAAGGTAAGGAAGAGGAATAGACAATTTTAGTATCTCAAATGTACAAGTGACGGATAAGGTAACTTTAGGGGACCTCAGGCATTCACCTTGTAGCTTGTGTGAATGAGATAAATTCTTTGCCCAAATGCTATTTGATCTTAGAGAGTAGAGTTTTCATAGTAGAATATCATTTCTCTGATCTCTCTTGTAGTTCTAAATGAGGAGAAAGTGTTGGGTATTTATAGGTTCTTGGACATGATGGCATTTGTTGAATCATTTAGGTGATCAATGGATGAGATGGGGCTTGCTCGATTCATAGTTATCTAGAATGAGCTAGCTAATAGGCTCAAGGCCAGTAGCCTTCCTTATAAGTACATGAGCTTTCTTGAGAAAGGTTGGAGGCGGAGGGACTGGTTTAACGATCCTTGTTTCGAGCTCACCAAGCCAAATTTTCTTAAATCATTCCAATATGAACTAGACTCTTTAGACCCTATCACCTGGCCTAAGGAATCAAGCCTAAATAAATATTGGGCTTGTTCCAATAACTAATAGAACAATTTTCAGCCCTCTACAACTACATTCAAGGCATAACATGAAAAGGACTTACAAGTTAGTTTCCTAAAACTGAGATATCACTAAGCTAGGTTTTTAGTACATAAAATTACATTGCTTAATCAATTCTAAATCAATTTTTACCCTCCTTAATGATGATGGAATTTCTTACTCCTTGATTATAGCTCGGTACATCTCTTGTTGAGCTATCGTACTTTGTTAAGGTTAGCAGTACTACTTGATCTAACCACTAGGGAGACATTGGGCTTAACCACCTGATGGCCTTGAAAGCCTGGCCTACTTCAAAGCTTGACTTGCCTTAACTAAACATTTTGAATTTGAATAATGACATGAACGGTTTGGCGTTTCCTAAGCTGGCTACATAACTGCCCACTTCCCATGTTCCCAGCATGTGACAAAATTGGTAGATTGCAACATGTTTAAGGTAGTTGAATTGCCTATCACTACAATTGTAAACTACCATAGTGTAAAACTAAATTTGGCAAAGGAAGTTGGAGTTGAGAAAATTGAGGCGTATTTAGACTCATAAGTAATTTTGAACTAAGTAGAGACTACATGATGAAAGAGGAGGCAATGAGTAAGTACTTGGTTGTTATGAAAATGCTCTTAAAAGAATTCTAGTCCTTTATGATTGTGAAGATTCCTAGAGCTTGGAACATCATCATCGATAAATTGTCAAAATTGGCTAGCACGTTGCTTCTTCATTTGAATGACAAACTCTTCATTAAATACTTGCCAAGTAAGAGTTTAGTAATGATGGAACAGTGTTATGAGGTATAGCCTTAACTAAAAGAAAGATCATGGATGGACTAGAACATTGAATGTCTAAGAGATGGGGTCTTGCTTATAGACAGGAAGGAAGGTTGAAGGCTTGTATATCAGGCCACAAACTATACCCTAATCGACGGTAACTTATATAAACATGGCTTTGTTTAATCCTATCTTTGTTGCCTTTTACCTAATGATGTGCAACAAGTTCCTTTTGATCTACATGTAGGAGTATGTAGTAACCATGTGAAGGCTTAGACATTATATGTTCAGGCTATCAGGCTTAGCTACTATTAGTTGACCATGAAAGATGCTGCAAAAAATGCCATATGGCAATGCTTATAGTGTCAAAAACATGAAGTCCTGAGCCATGTGCCCTCTAGCGAATTACACAATTTGATTAGCCCTTGGCTTTTTTTGCTTAATGGCTATTAGACATACTTAGGCCTTTTCCAAAGGCTACTACACAAGTTGCAGTAGATTATTTCACTAGGTGTGTGGAAGCTAAAGCAGTGGCAAAAATAACTCAGTAAAAGGTCGAGTTATCCGTATCCAACTTTATTCCATCAAGACTGCTTATGATCAGTTAGGTTGGGTTTTAGTAGTTCCTTATTGTCTTAGGTTCTTGGACTTGGTATCCAAATACTCAGGGGTTCCGACTAACCAAATGAGAAGTTAAGTTAGGTTAAGATGTTGGTACCAATGTATGTTAAGTGCACTAGCATGACATCTTTGTGTTGCGTATTGGATATGTGAATCAACTTGTTTATGACTTGGATGCTGACTTGGTGATTGTACTTTTGTATATATTAGATTGATAATATGAGTGTGTATTTTCGATTGCTAGAATTTGTAACTTTTAGTTTATACTCATTTGGCTCCAAATTGACTTGAAAGGTTAGCTTATCTAACCATAGGAAAACAAGAGTGATTAGCTATAAGATTCGATATCAAGTACTTGGAAGCACTTTTATAGAAGATCACTGTGTTACTTAATAGATTTTCAATGTATAGGTTTTGAATGTAAAAGTGTACTCTTTTAATTGGATTAGGAGTTGAACAATGAAGTTGAAATGCGATACACGAATGAGGTCCATGTTTATAAAGCTCCATTGTGTTATCTTATATGAATGAAGAGAAGTTTCGAAAGGTTTGTATATAGTGAAGTCGAGTTGGCAGGTTAATAAAAGAGAATTATTTTCAACTTGGGAATAGTATAATGAATTGTCTTTTAGGGACCAAGTGTTAAAGAAAAAGTATAAGCAGACACCTTGAGAGGCAAGATGTTATATATGCTGTGTATAATTATTTGTTAATATCAATCGGAGAATGTTTGTCAGCTTCTTGTTAGTTTAGTATAATTAATATAATAAAACAATATTATTAAAGATATTTCAACTTGATTATGCGGTAAAATATTATAAAAAATGAAGAATGAAAAGCTTTGAGCAATACTTTATTATGAATTTAGATATTAGTTAAGCAACATAGTGAGTAGTTGCAATTATTAGAATTAGTTAGTTAAGCAAAATAGTAAATAGTTGTAATTAGTAAAGTTTGTTAGGAAATTAGTTATTATAGTAAATGTTATAAATAGCACTTGTAGAAACCAAAAAAATTATCAATTCGTTTATAACCAAAAAGATTATCAATTGTTCTCAAATTTTCTTCTTTTCTCTTAATTTTTTAGGAGTTTGTTTTTAACTTGAACTAAAGACAGATTGTAATTTTTGTTCATTTGAGTTGGTTACGTAAGATTCTAACATACTTCTTGTTCCTTGATAACCCAATTCTAGTGCACGATTAGCTTTTACCTGTAACAGTAGCAACCTCAACAATTACAGTTGCCCTAGACTCACTACTTTCCAGAGAGATCCATGGCAATTAGTCTTCAAAGGGGCAACACTCAACAGTCTACAATAAGAAAAATCAATCCACCCGAAAAGTTAATAAAATAAATAAAACCTCAAACTCAACCCTTCATATATTTCATTTGAAGAATTCAATCTTTTGGTTCTTTAATTATTTTTTTATCGCCGTTGAAGTGAACCTCAAAAACCGTCTTTGCTTGTTTATGCTGTTTCACTTTGTCAATCCCTAAAGTAAAACAATTTTAAATTCTAATCCTCCTTGAGTTGATCTTAATTATTCAATTTTTTGGGCATTGGAGTACTTATTATTATTATTTTTAAATGAAATCCAGAATTTGTTTATGCTTCTCTGTTTTGTTTTATGGCTTAAACCCTTTTTCATTTCCAAAGTTCAAACTCAAAAACCAGATCGTGCTTATTTTACTAGAAAATTCAATCTTGTGGGGGCTTAGGGGGAGTTCTTGTCACCTTTCAATCGAAACACATAATTTATTGGACAAATTGTATGGGTGTTCGTGAGATCTTATAAATTGCATGTACCCCTTGGTTTTCTTAAATTCGGCTCTTGGAGCCCTGGAAATACCCATGAAGCCTAATTTTGATGTACATTAGCTGCCTGCATGGAACTCCTTGTTGGCATGTTTTAAAAAACATGGAAAACAAATGCCATGTCAAATTTTTATGATGATATGGGAAATTTGACCCAATTTATATCTATATCTATATTATTATTTATATCTATATCTTCAATATCTATGTTCATATCTATTCTATCTAATTTATATGTATATTATTAAACTAATACTAACTTATTTGGCTCTTCACCTCTCTTAAAACTTATTAATAATAATTATGTAATATGTATTATATATTTTAAGTAATTTATTTATATAAAATGCATAAAGTAGTTATATAAGGCTTAAACCCATTATCTAATTATGACTCACATATTTTTTTATGAACCAAGTTAGTTTGGGGTTTTTTAAAGTAGTCATTAATGGGTGGATTATATATATGAATGAAAACCACTTGGCCCCTAGCCTCTACACACTCAAAACTTTAAAGAAATAATACACCATCAAGAGAGTTGATCAAGGGGTTAGAAGCATCTAAGTTCTAAAGCAAAGGAGGTTTTAGAGAAAATCTACTAATAAGTGGTTGGAGGTATATTGATTCTATTATATTACAATAATTTATTTTGTATAATTTTATATACAGATTGAGATTTTGTATTTAACAATTGCTATCAGAGCAATTTTTATCCCTGTCTTGATTAGCATGTATGAATTCAAAGCATATGATTGCTAAGATCATTGAGATTTGAAATAATTTGTAAGATATTAACTTTCCCAGTTTCAAGGGTTAGGGTTTAAGGAGTAAATATATGGTGTCATTCAATTATGAATTCGATGTCATAATGTACCAACACTTAGGTTTGCATTTATGAATATCGATACAGATAATTTCCAAAGCATAGAATTTGAAAGACTGGGCGTTAATCTCTTGAGAGGTTCTCTATTTTATGGAATATATGGTTCGTGTTTGATCGTTGAAGTTTCTTCTTGATTATTCTTCCAGTCGAGATGTGCAATTGCATAGAATATGAAAGCATAGTTTGTATATGGCTGTAAGAACAAAAGCATATGCATCCTTTGTTCATCGGAATGGTACTATCAATGAAGGACAATTCAATGGATTTATATAAGACAAAATTAAATAAATAAATAACTAAAATCTATATACGAAGGTGCTATTAGTGGACTTCCAGACATAATAAGTACTGACTAATATATGGATTAAAATTATGTTGATGAATCCTTTGAACTTACAGTTATGGACAATGCTATTGATTCATAAGACAAAATTCTATATTTGTTCAATATACACACATATATATACGTAGATGTCATGTGATAAATTGACATAGTTTTGTTAATTAAGGAATAGCTACAGCATCTTTAATTATAAAAACTATATATTAAGTATATTTTATCACATATAGTAAATGACATCAATTGTGATTAGTTGTATTAAATATAGCAAATTTTATCCTATAGGAATTTTTATTATATTTTTATGGTTAATCAAGGATGGAATAACGTATTATTTTTCTTAATTTTCCCACAAGGATTAAGAAAAGGAATATAATTTGTTAGTTTCATCATAAAGTATATTTATGAATCTTTAAATATAACTTAGTTTACGGGCAATTTTATTTATTACATGATTCATAAATTTAGATAATTTTTTGCATGTTTTTACACTGGTAAAACATGATTTTTGTTTATTTTGCCTCAATTAAAGTAAAATAAACATGTTTGCCATTTTTCACAGTATTGCAACTTGTGAATTTTTCTAATATCAAATGTGAAGTTTCCAATTTGAATGGCAATAACTATAAGATATGGAAGGAGAGAATTCTTCTCCAATTAGGATGCATGTGTCATGGGATGGTTCACCCCTTATACAAGTGCCCGTGTGATGCTCGACCCTCGACCCTTCTAGCCTTTCCCTTCCTATCTTCCCAGGATTGTTCTAAGCCCCTCATGCTTTAGGAGTATCGATCGGCAGTGTCACTATCCTCCATATGATAGGAGGCATTTAACTTTTCAACTGGTTTCGGCTTTCCAAGGCTATTATCACGAGAGTGGCATTAGCTCTTGATCAGTTTGCTTACGAGAAGCTAACCTTGTCTTAAGAGATTACCTAACCTCATAAACAACTTGCCAGCTACGTTACTCACGTCACATTAAGCTTTAAGTTGAACGCCTCCACTTCCTTTCCAAAATAGATCATGACATTCTCTCCCACCTAAATCCATGATGCCCTTGTTGTGGGGCTAACTCTTTGCCACTACCCTTCCCCTTAAGATCACCAACTCTATTCCTCCATTGTCCAACTCCACACCAAGATCATTTTCGCTAGGACTTTAGGGCTTCCATAGGCATTCCCTCTCCTTCTCCCTTACCCTCACCTTACACTCACCTCACCCTCTCCTTTCGTCCTTTGAGATTTCCTCTTATTGAGTGGCTCAACAGTAGGTCTCAGGATCTTATAAGGGGTTTAGTAGGATTGTTTAAAATTTTTATATCATGTGTGCACCCATGCTACGAAAACTGCCTTATAAGTAAGAGATTGAAAAACTCTAAATAATTAATTATTAAGGTTTTTGATTATTAATTAATTTAATTTATTATAAAATATAAATAACTATGGGTAACTGATATTTTACAGTTCCTTAAAACCATAGATAATCAATATTCCTTACCAAATAATAAGACAGGGTATACCAACTTTATAAAATCACAAGAAATATTAAATTATATTGACCTCTAACATATAAATATTTTCTATAAAGGATATTTCTGTATTATCTATAAAAGTTTCAACTAATTATAACAATAACATACTTATCTTCACTTTGTACTCAACACTTGAGATTTATTACGATCTTAATATAAATGGACCTATAAAAGAAATTATAGGGGAATGAGCAAATCATAACTTAATGAGTTCGCTCCTCACTATTATCGGTCAAGCAAGTTATCGAACATTATTGGCACATATGCAAACAATCTACATGTAAAATGAATGCAAGCACTACATCCATAAGAGTTTGGAGCTACAGAAGGTGTAGAATTACATCGTCTACACTTTGATTATACCCTATACTTACTTGCACGGGGCACTTACTTTAACTGCATGAGGCTGGCTAAGGGCACTATCCCTCCAGGTGATATTCGACTATTACCCTAGTTGAGAAAGAAATATCAATCCAAATAGGTGGACCTTAACTAGGGCCATCTATCATCTAAGGCCCTTCGAGCATAACTAAGTAAGTCCTCTCGCTATCAATATATATCCAAGGCCCCATAAGTACAATAAAGTAAGTCATCTCGCTATTACTTGGAGATTGCATGCTAGCTTTGTCTTAACAATAAAAATATCATTTTCAAGTACTACAAGCCCTTATAGAAATTGTACAAAAACATATTTAAGATCGGAAAAACATTTTTCGAAAATGCTTTTGCCAAAATTTTACAAAGCTAGAACTTTCTATTAATACATCAATTAAGTCATAAACAAACAACGAATATAACAAGTTATTTCGGTTAAATAATTATATTTACTGATTTAAGAAGGTGATCACACAGATAATAGCAAACAAGTAAAACGGTCATTCAAACATATAGGCAATAACAACCAGCAAAATATCACACAAATAACACGTACAAACAGATAGTAGGTTATTAAAACTCTCTCACCTAGATTAATGCTCATTCTTCAAGCCTTTGGGATTCCCAAAATTCGATAATCGGGTACTTAAAAGATAATAAGACTTATAAGTATTTGGAAAAGTTAAGTTCTTTAGTCAACTAAATATCTATTATTGTTTACCTAGTTTTCCATTATAACCTAAGTAAAGCATAAACATAGTTTAACTTAAATCTTTTACCTATTCTTTTCGGTTTATTTTAAAATTTTAGCCGTATGTAACTTTTTTATTCTAACTCCTATTGTTTTCGGACATACTTTCGTGTAGCTGGATCCATTTTGGATGTTGAGACTCATATTTTCTGAGATAAGTTTAAATTGTTATAAATTTAATTATTTTGACTCAAATACTTTTATTTATTAATTTTTAAATTTTTTTCACTATTTTACGATTTAGTTAATTTTTAAATTTTATACTTTTGTGATTTCTTATTTTTAACCTTAATTTATGTAATCTTCATTATTTTCTTATTTTAAGCTTGATTTACTATTCATTGTAATTTTGTTATTATTATTAATTTACTTAATTAATTTTATCATTATTCTTTAATTATTTTAAATTTTTTGGTATTATTATTTATTTGGATGTGTTTGCTGACGAGGCACAAGTTAGTTGGTTCACGTAGCACTTGATTAAGTTTTCTTGATTTTTATATTTCTTAAATTTTATATTTTTATTAGGTGTATTTTTATATCATTATATTTAACTAATTAATAGCTTATGGGCCTTAATTGTATATTATGGGTTTTGTCCCATTATATGTGTATATATAATTATATATATGAATACTTTTGTATTTATGTACACACATGTATTCCTAATTAATATATTATACTTTATATTTATTATTTGTACCCCTATTTAGTATCTTATTATATACACTTACACACACATATATACATATGTACTTTTCTTTATATCATTACACTTAGTATATCAATAATTACACTAATACTTGACACACTTAGTACATATACCTATACATATATACATATGTATATCTATAATGTAGGCATACATATGTATACGTATTCATACATGTACTATACTTTTGCTATATATATTTATGTACTTATACATATACATGTATATATATTTATACCTAAATTTATACATACTTTTATACATGTATGTGATTATTTTGCTATATTATATTAAATACTTATATTATAATGCATCTTTGTACTTATCTTATGCCTACATATTTAAGTATCCTATATGTATGTCCATATGTATATTCTTTTAATATCTTAGTCTATGTATTTGTACATATACCTATATGTATTGTATTATTATACATATATTTATACATATTTTTGTATTTCTACAGTATAATTTTAAAGAATTTTCATAAAATTTATATATATACCTACTTATGACTTTTGTGGAGATTAGTATTTGTAACCTAGTATTCTTATTATAATTAGTTATGTACATAAAGAATATATATGTATGATAGCGTATAGATACTTATATATATATGTGTATTCCTAACTTTAGTTATATGTACATATACTTATATTACATATTCTACTAGAATTCATATATACATATACTTCATATAAATCTTCATATGCTATATGTATATATGTACTCCCACACTTACACATATATACGTCGATATTCCTATGTGTATTTGTATATGTACATAATATAAGAGTTTTGAAAAGAACAAGATGATACTTGTAACTATTAGGATCATATTCTAAACATAGGCTAAATAACTAAGAATACTAGTTCACAAGATTAGATAAAAGGAAGAATAAACATACTTTATATAAAATACTAGTGTTAGCATAAGGAATATACCTCCTTTGCTTCCTAAAAATGGATGAGGGATTATGATTTTAGGAGTATTAATTTAGTAGCTAATTGTAAGAAAAAAAAAAAAAAAGGAAAGGAAACAAGAATTAAAAGGAAGAGAGGGAGATAATGGGTTTACGATTTGGGGAAAGAGATGAATGTCGGAATTTTATTGTGTTTTACATGTGTTTGAAAAGGAAAACTATTAGGGGTTTCTAGATGTATAAGTGGATGACAAAGAGGGAAAAAGAAAAGGAAAAAAAATCAAGGGAAAAAGAAAAGAAATCATTAGAAAAAGTAAGAAGATTTTAGGTGAAAATGATGTGTTGACTTGATCAACTCTTTCAAAATTACATATATTTATCATATATATTTTTAGAAATAAACATAATTAGAAGAAAATTTAAAGGAGGAGGAAAAGTAAGGAAATATATGAAATAATTAGTAAAACTAATATTACATCCTTCCTTAAACATTTATAACAATATAGATAATATTTATCAATATACTAAATATAACTATCATAAAAAGTATGATTTATGATACTAACAATTACTATATATAGTCTAAATATCAACTAAGCACTTAAACTTACATATTACTAGCTTATTTGTATGATTATAAGGTTAATATTATTTATAAGATAATATTATAGCTTCTTATAAATTAATTTAGTACATATACATTTATAAACATTTACAAATTATCTTTAATCGTTTGCTGGCGATTTTACGCAATTGAGTGTATCATTCAGTTATTTGGTTCAATTAGGGTTTTATCACCTTAATCGCAAATTCGTACATTTATCGGTTCAAAGTTTTGGTTTTATGGTTTTGATTAGGTTCGGGTTCGATTTCTCATATATATATATACGTAAGTAGAATTTAGGGTTTTCATACGCGATTAAGTTTTTTATCAAGCTTGGGATCAATTTATTACAATTACACATGTTTAGGGTTTAAAGTTTGCATATACGATTAGAGTTTCAATTAATAAGCTTAGGTTTTTCATATTTATTTGGAGTTGTAAATTTAAAATTTTAATCGGTTTTAAACTTATTGGCTCGATTAACTTAAAGAAAGCATCTATAGTACTTGAATTTGATTCTATATTGAGAAGGCTAAATTGTGGGGTTTATAATAAGGTCTACCTTTTGAAGTATATTTTTACTTTTCCTTAAGTTTCAGCTAAAGTCTTGTTACAATGTTGCTTATGGTACACCTACCCCTTTTGGCAACGATGCCCTTTACCTGGTGGTCGCTCCTTCCCTCGAGTTTCATCCATATGAGCTTAGTTATCAACAAGAACTACCCTTTCACTAAGTGCATTAGGTAGTATTTAGGTGGCTACTCTATATGATAGTAGATGTAGAACTTCCCAACTGGTTTTAACTTGCTATGGTCATCATCAAGAGAGAGATATTAGCTCTCAACCAATTTGCTCATGGAAGGCTAACCCTACCTTGAGAGACTACTCAACCCCACAATAAATCGCTAGTTGATGCTACTCACTTCACAATAAGCTCCAAGTTGAACACCTCCACTTCCCTTCTAAATACGGACTGTGATACATGGATATTGATTACGCTATAAGGAATGATGAACCACTTTCTCCTATTAAGGCTAGCACTCTAGTTGAAATTGCTGCTCTATATGAATGTTGGGAGAGATCTAATCACCTCAGTATGATGTTCATAAAAACAAAAATTAATGCTAGTATTCGTAGTTCAGTTGGGGAGTGTAACAATGTTAAGGATTTGCTGAAGGCTATTGGTGAACAATTTGAGTCTTTAGATAAGGCTTTTGCTAGCACCTTAATGGCTAAGTTATCTTCAATGAAGGTCATTGGTGTATGTGAGCACATCATGCAGATGAGGGACATTACAGCTCAATTAAAGTCTATAGAAATTGAGTCTTTGAATCTTGTATACTTCATACTAAATTCCCCTCCCCCTCAATATGGTCCTTTCAAAATTTTTTACAACACATAAGGATAAATGGTCAATTAATGAACTTTTGACCATGTGTATACAAGAGGAAGGAAGGTTGCTTATGGAAATAGGAGAAAGTGCACATATGATAACATAAGGAAAGAATAAGAGGCAAGCCAAATAAAAAAGGAAGGCTAAAATACTTGCTTAAGATGGCATCAAGAAAGAAATCTACTTGCTTCTTCTATAAAAAGAAAGGGCACATAGAGAAGGATTGTGCCAAATATAAGGCTTGGCTTAAGAAGAAAGATACTTCCATCTCACTTGTTTGTCATGAATCTAATATGATTGATGTTTGCCATAACACTCGGTGGATTGATTCTGGTTCTATAATTCATGTTGCAAATAACTTATAGGGCTTTCTAAACCAAAAGAAGCTAGTGGGAAGTGAGCAATACATCTATTCAGGAAACATGATGTCCTCACATGTGGAAACAGTTGGAACATGCCGTTTGATTTGAAGTTTTGGTTTTGTTTAGACTTAGAAAAGACATTTTATGTACCAAGTTTTTCTATAAGTTTGATTTCAGTTGTAAGACTTATACCTTTAGGTTTTTCTTTTACAATGGATACTTCTTTAAAGATATTTTTCAAATAAAAACTTGTTGGAGATGGCATCATTGTTAATGGACTTCATCAAATTAATGTGAAAAATGATTTTTTGCAAAATGTAATGCATGTTCAAGCTAGTATTAAAAGATGTGTTATGAATAAAAATTCCTTTATGCTGTGACACCACATATTAAGCCATATATCTATTGAAAGGATTAAAATATTGGTGAATGATGGAGTACATGGTACTCGAAATTACACCAATTTTGATACTTGTGTAGACTTTATAAAGGGAAAGTAGACTAATAAGGCAAAGAAAGGCGCTAAGAGGAGTTTATCCTTATTAGAGTTCATACATATAGATATTTGTTGTCTTGATTTGGACATGTATATTCAGGAGTACTTCATTTCTTTTATGGATGATTATTCATGACTCATGTATCTCCACTTGCTTTATAACAAAAAATGTGGCATTAGATGCCTTTAAAGTGTTTAAAGTAGAAGTTGAGAAGTAATGTGGAAAGTAAATTAAAATTGTGATATCAAATAGAGATGGAGAATATTATAGTAGATACATTGAGGATGGACAAACATTTGGTCCTTTTGTGAGATTTCTTCAAGAGCTTAGGATAGTTGCCCAATATACCATACCAAGGTTTGTGGACCAAAACGGTGTAGCAAAAAAAAAAAAAAAAAAAAAAAAAAAGAAATTGGACACTAATGGACATGGTTCGAAGTATGCTTAGTAGTTCCAAGTTGGCTAAAATCCTTGTGGACTGAACTCTTAAAATGATAGTATATATACTGAATCAAGTTTTGATGCGCCTAGAAGCTCAGTTATCACTAAGCTATTACAGTTACAAATCCAAACCATTAGGTCCTTCAAGATATCGAAGAAAACAGAATGAGTAGGTCTACGAACTGGGTAGGGTAGCTAACGTGGAGCTGCTCAGAGGATATGACACACCAACGAACACAACACGACTTAATTCTTCACTTGATACAATGTACAAGTTAATGCCAAGGTTCACCCACTACTAATCTTGAGCTATTCGGTAAGATTAGATAAGGGTGCATGAAAGTGGACTTGGAGTGGGTTGTTTCACAAGAACAGTATATTCAATGCTTATGTATAAAGTTAGATAATTTCGGCTTACAAGGTGAAGGGACTATTTATAGTAAGTCTCTAGGGCAACATTGTAAATAAAGAAATTACAAGAAAGTATATACAAAAAGGGGATTCTTTATATGTACGAAAAGCTGTAAAAAGGACAAAAGATAGAAAGGGAAAAATAGTACAATGTCATATGAAGAAGACAGGTGGTAGTACGACATTGGATCCATACAAGGGTTCTCTAAGCACAACAAGTAGGAGGAACTGAGGTGTTACTGCGACAAGGAAGCCGAGAAGTGAAAGGATGTTGTGAGAGTTGGAAGGAGGCCAGAAGAGAAGTACTCAGCTAGGAGCTAGCTACATTTACTTGGTAAAAGACTCTTGGCACTTGAAAGTCCAGTCACTCGACATAGAGCTCTTGGCCAGAGGAAGGTTGGCATTGGCATATGATAACAAACAGAGCATAGTATAACCACTCGGAGCTCTCGAGGAATTCAATCATCCTCCTTCAGCATACTGTTTCTAGTCATTGGTGGGTTAATGAGAAAGAATCCTTTAGGTGAGGGACTGGAGGCCTCTGAGGCGTGCGCGAATGAGTGGGCCAGTAGTCAGTAACCTTGAAACATGGAACTTGAGGAGGCCGAAAGATGGGGAGAGAGTATGCTTCTCAAGGGAGCGCGGGTTTTGCATATACCTAAAATATCTGGATTTTAGGCTACGCTTCCCTTTTTCGGCTTTTGTTTGGGACTTCTTTAACTACTTCAGAGTCATGCTGAGTATGTTCTCACCAAACACATATCGGTTTCTGGCGGCTTTTGAGATAGTTTGTGAAGAAGTTGAGGTCAGGGCTACGCCTTAGTTGTTTAGGTTTTTCTTCACTATCTAAAGGCAACCTGACGGGTGGTACTTCGCCGCTGTGAGGCATTGGCACGGCGTAAGTTCATGGATGGGTTAGAATCCAAGATCCACAAGTGGCATGACAAATTCATATCAATAGTGTTTGATGAGGACTTAGACTTCTAGACTCAATGGATTGAGCCAATTCGTACAAAAGATATAGATCTGATGTCGAATGACACGGTAGCAACGAGGAAAATTCAAGAGAGGAGGAAGAACAAAATGTTCTTCTTGGATGCTGAGAGGATTATATGGTGATATCAAAATTGAGACCCAATCTTTTTTGAAAAAGAAGGTACACTAATGAGTTATCGCTGTTGCGAGTATAGTCATGAGGAAAGCCATTCTTGAGACTTCGAGAGAGAATTGTAGCCTTTTGAGCCTTGCTTGATATGAAAAACGTAAGTTCATCTTTTTCCCATCTTTATATTAATTCCTTTACTCGTATCTGAGATATGGGTGTTGGCGAGGTGAATCTTGCTAAGCTACTTACTCAGGCTAAAGCTAAGAAATCCAAGGCTAACAAAAGGGCGACTACCTCAACAAATACCACTCGGCTTGCTATGGTAAAGAAGTCCACAAACGAGGCTGCAGCAAAGTAGGCGGCTGTACAGAAGATCTCTCGTCCTGCCGAGAGGTTGAAGGAGAATGAGAAAACACTGCTGACCGAGGTTGTTCGTTCTAAGGAGCCTTCGGTCATGATTATTCAAACTTTTGTCAAGTTGTGGGATGGTGAGTGTTGAGAGACATACCCTAGCGAGGAGGATGAAAATGCCATTGCCGCAGAAGGCTCATTGTTGGTGATTGTGGTGGCTCTGAGTGGTGACAAAAGACTAGGGAAGGAACTCGCTGGCTAATCACTTACCAAGAAGTCTAAGGGTTTGGACGAAAGGGCAAAGGAGGCAATGCGTTATAAAGCTCTCAGCATTAGTAGTGCCGAATTCATCCCCAACAAAGAGGTTGGCGAGTACTTCGTCCCTTGTTGGAGCCACCAAATTTTGGACACCGACTCGACCCTAGGAGACAGGACGAAATCTTTAGTTCTAATGGAAGGGATCATTCTTCCAAAAGATAAAGATATCACCAAAATGGATGTCGACAGGGTTGGCGGTTGTAATAAGGCCCATATTGCGGCTAAATTGTATGATGTGAGTATCCATAACCATTGCTTTTAATTATTGAATTTGTTTGGGTAACTAACACATTTCCTTTTCCAGATGAGCAATTACATTCTAATAGCTTTGGATGAGGCTAACAAAGAGGCAAAGAAGGTAATATCTTCAGTTGTGTTCGCATCATACCCAATCATTCTTGATTGTAATAAATGAATTTGTTGCAGAAAGTTGAGGATGGGTACAATGCATCAAAGGCCTAAATTGCTACTACCGAGAATGCGAGGATTAGGGTTGAGATGGAGGCGAGAAAGCTTAAGGAAGAACTTGCTGCTGAGAAATTGGCACTTGACCTCGCCGTTGATGAAATCTCTAGCTTGAAGGCTAAAATGGAAGAACAGTACAAAAAGTCTGAAGGCTTGAAAGAGGAGTTGCAGAAGAAGAAAGAAGAGTGCTAGGGTTTGGGCCGAAACTATTTGCATGATGAGCGACAAATGAAGATAAGCTTAAGATGTAGATAAAGGAGTTGGAGACCAACAGCTCAAACTTACAGAGCCGTGTGGCCGAGTTGGAGGAGATTGTGAGTAGGGGACCATCAGTTGAAGAGGCTCTCGATATAGTCACTCCTAGTTAGCAATACGAGAGGCTTCTACACAAGAAGTTATTGGAGGGGGTTCAAGCGGCAAGAGAAGAGGTCTTGAAGCTTCATTTTGATTATGATCTCTTGTATCTTGACTTTGTTGACGTCGATGACAAAGTTAGTAGTGCTGACGAATATGAAGGCGATGAAACAAGTGTTGAGAGTATGAATCAAAGTGATAATGAAGCTCATGCCGAAGAAGCTGCCCGCTTCGAGAACCTAGTTGTCGAGAAAGCCTCAACCATTGATTTAAAAATCACTTCTGCTTAATTTGAGGATAGGCCGTATGACTTATTGTATTGACACATTGCATTCTCATGTAATTATCAATTGAAATATATTTGAGGCAATGCCGAGTGACAGTGACACGAGTAAAAATAGTTGACAGATCTCCAATACATTTAATTTTACGTACTACACTTTCACGACCTGTATGGTATACGTATGTTGCTTCGTGCACTTGTTCGTCAACACGTTTTATTTCACATGCCAATTGTTACTTAGCATGTTTTATTTCATACGCTATTTGTTACTTAGCATGTTTAATTTCATACGCTATTTATTTCTCGACATGTTTTATTTCACACACCCATCTTTCTCTTAGCATGTTTTATTTCATATGGCCATTGTTTTATACCGTCTATTAACCGTTTAAGGCATGGACTAGTTGCATTACTTAGTTGTAAGGTTAATTTGTGTATTTCGTTAATCGTGTTCGGCTAGAACATAGGTCAGTTCATTTGCTGTGTAGCCTAAAACTTGTTAATTTGGCAATCATGATGAAAACAAACATAATGAGACTTTAAATATAATTCTCAGAAATAAGTACTGCAGTTTTGTAAACATGTTGGCTATCGCCAAATAAGTGAAGACATAAATCATTCGACAGATTAATTGAAATAAAATTTTAGATTCTTGGCATTCCATGCTCGAGGGATGATTGATCTATCTAACCTTTCTTGTCGATAGGCCTCTTTGCTAATGACTTCCCAGATCCTCATAAGATCCTTTTAATTTTCGTCGAGCTTTCCTTGAGTAGCTCATACACAAGTGACTTCCATTTTATGGCAAACCAGATCTTCGGTTTAGAAAACTTTGTGCTTTACTTTTTGATTGTAGTACCTTGCTACTCTATGCCGGTATGTCGTGATCCTAGCTCTCGCAATGTCTCAAATTTCCTCAATAGTGTCCAAATTTGTTGTTAGCCTAACTTGATTAAGCATAACATCAAAATTATGTGTTTGCAGATTATGCAAGTCTAGCTCAATCAGCAACACAACTTCCGTATCATATGCTAACTTAAATGGTGTCTCTTCCGTTGCAGTTCTGTGAATGGTTCTATATCCTCATAGGATGTTTGGCAATTTGTTTGCCCATCTCCCCCTAACTTGATCTACCTTCCTTCTTAAGCCGTGTAATATGATCTTGTTGATGGCTTCAACTTGTCCATTCGTCTGAGGGTATGTTATAGACGTATAATTGAGATGAATGCCATGCTTCTTGCAAAATTCCTGGAGCTTATTGTTGTCAAACTACGGGTCGTTATCTATCATTATCGTATGAAGAACTTCAAATCTTGATATGATGGAATTGGAGACAAATGCTTCCACCTTCTACTCGGTGATCTTTGCCACCACTTCAGCTTCAGTCCATTTGGTAAAATAACCTACGGTGACAATGATGAATTGTCTCTGGGCAGTAGATTTCGTAAATGGTTTGAGGATGTCTAGCCCCCACTGTGTGAATGGCTAGGGGCCGGTCAAACTACATAACTTTGTGGCTAGCGTGTTACTCAACGAGTTATGCTTTTGGCATTAAGGACAGTGTCGGACAATGTCCTTCGCGTCTTGTCTCATAGTTGGCCAATAATAGCCAAGTTGTAGAGCTCGAATGTACATTGTTTGCGCCTTTACATGATTGTTGCATATGCCACCATGTAGTTCAAACAATACCCTCTAAGCATCTCTTGGGGAAAGGCATCGAAGGTAGGGTTGAGATGTGCCGCACTTATACAGCTGACCATTAATCAGCGTGTAGTTCGTAGCCTGGTGAGACAATCTTCGAGCCTCCTTTTTGTTGTCAGGGACAGTACCATCTTTTAGATAATTCACTAGAGAATCCATCTACGATTCTTCTCTTGGGTAAGAAGCTAACTCACAACTTTATGAGAGATTAGATAAGCTTTTCTGCGGGAGAAACTTGACGAAAAGTTTCTCGCTCAGCTCAAGGAATGCCATGTTGGCCAACTTCGACAGCTTGTTGGCAACAATATTCTTGCTTCTCAGAATTTTGTGAATGGAGATAGATAAGAATTCTTTTGCGAGTGTTTATACCACCAATAGGTACTTGCTCATCTCTTCTTCTCTTGCCACGTAACTTTCGGTGACCTAATTTATGACCAGCTAGGAATCAAAGAACACTTCGAGTTTCTTGGCACCAATTTCTTTTGCCAGTTTTAATCTGGCAATAAGGCTTTGTACTCTGCTTCATTGTTACTGGCTAGGAATCCGAATTTTAGAGCGTAATGAACTTTGACATTATGGGGGCCTTGAAGAACTAGGCCTGCACTGCTTCCTTCTTACATTGAAGAACCATTGATATAAAAGAACTAGATTGGTTTCTTGGCAATCTCCATACAGTCTTCCTCTTCGGTGAATTCGGTTACAAATCCGCTAGTACTTGGGCCTTTAGTACTGTTTTGGGTTTATATTGTACACCATGGGCACTGAGCTTTAAGGTATATTTCATCATCCTCCCAAAGGAGTTAAGCCATTGCAATGCTTGCTGCAATGGTTGATTGGTTAGGATAATAATCTAGTGAACTTTAAAATACAGCTTGAACTTTCTCGTCAAGAGAACCACTGCTAATACAAATCTTTCAATCTTTGTATATTGAAGCTTTAGCCCCTGCAAAACATAACTTACGTAATAAATGAGTTGATGCTCTTTGTCATCAATTCGAACCAGTATAGAGGAAAGTGCTCGGCAGCTGACTAATGGATACAAGTATAAATTTTCTCTAGGAATGGGTGTTGAGAGTATCGGGGGTAACGCAAGAAATTCCTTGAGCTCATTGAAAGCTCTTTTGTAATCGTCGGTCCAGTTGAATTCCTTTAGATTCTTCAAAATTTTAAAGAATTTTGCAACCTATCTACACTTCTTGACATGAATCTATTGAGGGCGGTAATTCGTCCGATGAGTTCCTGCACCTCCTTGATCATGTGAGGTGATTTCATATTCGTTATGGCTTCAATCTTTCTCGGATTAGCCTCGATGCCGTGTTGTGTAATCATATACCCAAGAAATTTCCCTGATGTTGCACCAAAGACGCACTTCTATGGGTTGAGTCTCATGCTCTCCTCAATGTGGCAAACGTCTCCTCCAAATCAGTGGGATGATGATCTTCCTTCATGCTGTTCACAATCATGTCATCCACATATATTTCAACATTCGTATAGATTTGAGATTTGAACATCTTCATTACTAATATTTGGTATATGGCACCGATATTCTTCAACCCATAGGGCATCACTGTATAACAGTACGTTCCAAAATTGGTAACAAAAAATATGTAGACTTCATTTGCCTTGTTTATCTTGGTTTGATTGTAACTAGAGAAAGCATCTATAAAAGAAAGCAACGCATGTCTTACGGTTGTGTACACCATTTGGTCAATTTTTTGCAATAGGAAACAATCCTTAGGACAAGCCTTGTTGAGATTCGTGAAGTCTATGCACATTTGCTACTTGCCGTTACACTTCTTGACTAATACACAATTTGCTAGCTAAGTTGGATGAGGCTCTTCCTGGATGAATCTTGCCTTCAATAATTTCTAGACCTCTTCTTCTATTGCTACTTGTCTCTCTAGTGCAAAATGTCACTTTTTTTGTTGGACCACCTTTACATTTGGGTTAATCTGGAGCTTGTGTAACATAATTTCTCTTGGAATACCCGGCATGTTCAAAGGTGACCATGCAAACATGTCGGCATTGGCTTACAAGAAGTCAATCAAACCTTATTAGACATCTGTTGACATGGGTTTTCCTATCCTTATTGTCTTCTTGGGATCATTTCCCAAAGGAATTTCCTCTGTATCATTCTCGACATTCTCTATGTTGACTGATTTGCCTTTTGGACAGTTTTCAACTTGAAATACTTTCTCTTGTATTAAGGCCCTTATATATAAGGATCATGCCAATTGCTGATCCCTTTTGCACACATCGACTCCTATGGGAGTTGGAAACTTGGCCTTAAGATGTGCCGTTGAAGGGATAATGCCGAATAAATGTTGGCATGGCCGTCCCATTATCATGTTGTAAGGGGACCAACATTCAACGATGAGAAAATCCACTCTATCCTCTGCAACATGCTCGTCATCATCGATTTGTATCAACAAAGAGATAACTCCGACTACTTGGATGGGTTGATTATTGAATACATAGAGGTGATACTTGTAAGACCGCAGCTATGCTTTGATCTTGTGATCGAAGGCATGCTAAAAAATGATATCGGTCGAACTTCCCATGTCAACAAGAATCTTCTTAACTTCAAAGGTGGCGACTTTCGCATTGATAACAAGCGCATTATCGTGCGGCCTCTAGATACCCTCAAAATCTTTTTCTTCAAAAGATATTGCATTGTCAATCCTGACCTTCTTTTCGTGAATATTGCAAACGTAATTCTTGGCGTTAATCGAGTTCGAAGAGCTCGATTGGCTTCTACTAGGTCCGCCGATAATGGTATTAATTACTCCGTTGGGTGCTTTGTTAGGATTAACATCCCTTGCATCTCTCACAACCACTGCTGGCCGAGTGTCATCCTCTTGTTCTTTTATTCTCTTTTGAGATGGTCTTTCAATTCTTTCGGCATCATGCATTAGAAATTTTAGCAAGTGCTGATGTTGTATTACATCTTCAATTGCATTCTTGAGTTGAATGCACTCATCTGTATTGTGACTATTGTCATGGTGGAAATTACAGTACTTGTTCAAATTTCTTCTTAAGCGATTCCCTCGCATTCTTTCTGACTATTAGAGGACACCTCTCTCCCTACGTACCTCTATCAAAATATCTGAGATTGGACGATTGATAGGTGTGTGGGATGAGAATGTTGGGATCCTCGGTCTCTTCCTCTTAGCATCTAAACTGTGGTCATTGTCTGTGCTAAGTCTATCCTTCGCATTTTTCCATTTGTCATTCTTTCCATCTCCTTTGCTCTGATCGGCCTCTCATTGTGCCTTTATGTTGTCTTCTTATCGAATGTATGAGGTGGCTTTAGCCTTTAACTCAGTGAAAGTTTTTGGCTTGTTCTTTGTAAGAGACTTGAAAAAGTCTCCATGAGGCTTAACTCTGTCGATTATAGCATTAAAGGCCATACTCATGTCCAGCTTTGGGGTTTGGACCATCTCCACCATAAATCTGGCCAAATAATCCCTAATTGACACATCGGACTTTTGTTAAATGGTGTTAAGGATTGAGGAGTCCTTAATAGGAAGTTCACTTGCAAGGAAGTGTTGAAGGAACACTTCTGCTAGTTCATTGAAATAGGTAATGGTATTTGGTTTCAAATGTTTGAACCATGTGCTGGTTGCATTCCTCAATGTTGAAGGAAAAGCTTGACATGCCATTGCATCACTCAAGCCATGCAACTTAGCTAACATACGATAGTACTCCAAGTGGTCCTTGTTCCATCATACTGGTAACTTTATGTACCAAGGTATTACTTCCTCCAAAATTTCCAAAATAAAGGGACTCTTTTTAATTTAGAATTGTTTGCTTGGGGTAGCAGGGGTGCTGACATGTGAAGGACCCATATGGTGCACCTGTTGCGGTTGTTTGCCTTTATCATTCCTTTTAAAAGTAGGAGCTGAAGGTCTTATCATATTTTCAGCTTACTTTTTTTGCAACTCTGGTAAATAAATGGAATCATTGCTTTTTTCAGCATCGTGATCGCCTTAGTCTTTGTTTTGGGTCGAATTTGGGTGAATATTACTATGGAGGAGGTTAAGGATTTGCTCCTATTTTTTGTTTAATTCTTGGTTTTCCTTCACTAAGTTAAGGTAGAGTTGCTCAAGCCTAGCCAATCGCTGTTTGTCAATATGCCTACTCCTCCCCTTAAGGTGTTGGGAGGTAGTGTCGGCACCTACATTCTTAGATACTCTTGTCCTAGCCATGTGAGTGTGTTTAGGAAGAAACAAATGGTGCTAATATTGTTGGCGAATTTTAGGATTAAGGAAAATCTTGCAAAAGAGAATGAGATGCTTGGTACCTAAGCCAATCTAGTGTAGCTACTCCATTGCCTAAGTTAGTAAGGTGACTTTGTATAAAAAGTATACGAATGAAGTGTTCAAGAGAGGGCCCTTACGGAGTTTTCTTTTCCATATTTATGGTTGGCTGTCATGTCTAAGGTAGTTTTCGGAATAATTGTGAAGACACGTAGAAGCTTCTTGATTTGACATCTTTCTTGATATGTAGGGAGAGCAGACAGTTATGTAATATAACTGTGCTTATAATAACTGTTTGCACCATGGGCCTGAATTCAAACCAGGAACGGATTTAGGATGCTCGGTATAAATGCCGTGTGTCATTTTCTAGAGGCATGCCAAGAGATTCAAACTTTTGGCATATCGGCGGTCGAATGAACGAGTATGTCAGATGGGCAAAAACTGATTATCAACACCCCGGGGTTACTGGAGATTTGCCCTTAAATCATGATCTTATCATCATTGGGCACATAGAGAGTCAGATCGGCGACGTTGAATGTAGTAAACACGCCGAAACCCTTGGGTAGTTTAACCTTATAGGCATTATCATTAATGTGCTTAAAGATCCTGTGAGATCTATTTGTTCTGAGAGATAGTTTGTTCGTCCTCTTGCTAGGGAAGCATTCCTTGCTAAGATGGTTCTAGACAAGGTCCTTAGGGTATAAACGACTTATCTCCTTTCGCGGCTTCCTGCTTCCTTCTATTAAGCTATAGTTTTGGCTAATTGCTAGGTAATCTTCCAATGTAACCTCTAGAATTCCTCGTCACGCCATAGGCCGGATTGACTTTCCCCTTGTGTAGTTGGACTGTTAATTAAATCTAAGGGTAGGTTTGGGTTAAGTTCATAAATAACCTCAAATGGTGATATTCCAGTCGAGCGATTGTAGGCAAGTTCTATGACGGGTATGCATAAATCCCAATTATGGGAATTCTTCCCAACAGTTGCGCACAGGAAGCTACTAATGGTTCTGTTCACAACTTTAGTTTGGTCGTCTATCTGGGGGTAATAAGAAGTATTAAATAGGAGCTTAGTGTTGAGCTTCCTCTCTAGGGTCTTCCAAAAGAAGCTCGTGAACTTTGAGTCACGGTCGGACACAATACTCTTTGGTACTCTATGTAGTCGCACAATTTCTTGCAAAAAGAGGTTAGCAATGAATAAAGCATCATTAGTTCTATGGCAAGGAATGAAGTGGCCCATCTTGCTGAACCGATCGACCACCACTATGATTGAGTCTTGTCTTCTCAAAGTTTGGGGAAGGCCAAGTATGAAATCTATGCTTAGATCGGTCTACGACCACTCTAGAATTGGTCGAGGTGTATATTCTCGATAGGGCTCTCTCTTCCCCTTTGCATATTTACACACTTCATACCTTTCAAGTACTTAGTGCACATTCTTCATCATCCCAAGCTAGTAAAAATGCTCCTTCAATATCTCAGTTGTCCTCTTTTCCCCAAAATGGCTAGCCAAACCTTTGGCATGAGCTTCTTGAATGAGTAGCTCCCTTGCCGAACTACTCGGCACACAAACCTGCTTACCCTTCATCAAGAACCCATGACTTAAGTAGAACCCTTTTGTAGCTCCTCCAACATTACACCTAGCCACTAAGGGTCCAAAATGTGGGTCATGCTCATATTGATAAGGTAAAGTGCCAAATCCAAACACCTTAGCTTGCAATGTTGTGATGAGGGTATGACAGCGAGAAAGAGCATCAGCTATTATGTTGGTGTTCTCCTTCTTATATTTGATGACATAGCAAAAGGTCTCTAAAAACTTGACCCATTTGGCATGATGTCGAGAAAGCTTCTGTTGCCTATGAAGATGCTTAAGAGATTCATGATTCGAATAGATGATGAATTCTTTCGATAATAGATAATGTTGCCAGTTCTGGAGTGTTCGGACAAGGGCATGGAACTCCTTATCGAAGGCTAGGTAATTCAGGGCAGCATCTCAGAGTTTTTCGTTGAAGTAGGCAATGGGTTGGCACTCCTACATAAGGACAACACCAATGCCGACACTAGATGCATCACATTCAACCTCAAAAACTTTCTTGAAATCTGGCGAGGTGAGTATTAGAGCAAACATCAGCTTAGACTTCACATCTTCAAAACTCTTTTGAGCTTTCTTTGACCACCTAAACTCAACATTCGTCTTAGTCAATTCAGTCAATGGTGTAGTATTAGAATTGAAGTTCCGAATAAATCTCTGATAGCATGAAGCTAGACCATGGAAGCTCATGACTTTGATAGCACTAGTTAGCATAGGCTACTCAAGAATGGCTCTAACTTTTTCGTCATTAACTCGAACTCCCTTCCTTGAAATAACATATCTGAAGAATGCAACCTTGCTTTGATAGAACATGCATTTCTTTAGGTTGTCGAATAATCTCTTGACATAGAGTATGTTAAACATTAATCTTAAATGCTTAACATGAGTGATGAGGTCAACACTATAGACCAGAATATTATCAAAATAAACCACAACATATTTACCGATCAACGTTTTGAGCACATGATTCATGCATAAATGTACTTGGCACGTTGGTCAGACCAAACGGCATCACCAACCATTCAAACAGACAATCCATTGTCTTGAAGGCTGTCTTCCATTCATCCCTAGGTCTCATTCGAATTTGGTGGTAACCATTCTTTAGGTCAATCTTAGAAAAGATGCAGGCACCATGTAACTCGTCAAGTATATCATTAAGCCGTAAGATTAGGTATCAGTATTTAATAGTGATCTTATTGATGGCTCAACTATCAATACACATTCGCCACATTCCTTCCTTTTTTCGGCATGGACATAGCTGATACGACATAAGAGCTTATGCTCTTGCGGACATATCTGTGATCCACTAACTCATCTACCTATTTCTTTAGTTCAGCTGCCTGCTCGGGATTGGGCCTGTAAGTAGTTCGGTTCAGTAAGGCAGCTCCTGGTTGTAGGTCAATGTAATGTTCAATACCTCTTAAGGGAGGTACACCTTTTGACATCTTGATAAGGAATAGGTTGGCAAAGTCCTGAAGCAACTGTTGTACTTTGGTAAGTAAGTTCTCGGCTTCTCTAACCTCCAAGAGTCTCCAGGCTAAGAGGAGTACGAAGTCCTCGGTGGAGGCTTTTTGGGTGAATTGAGCTTGGGAAATCACCAACGGCTTTCGCTACAGTGATTTAGCAATCTTCTCCTAGGCTTCTTGCACTTCCTTAGGACTCATGAGGATCAATATAATTTTCTTCTCGTACTTCTAGAACATGTAGGTGTTTCTATATTCATTGTGTAATACTCTTAAGTCAAACAACCATGGTTGGCTGAGTAATATGTGAGAAGCGCACATGGGGAGGACATTATACAACACCTCGTCCCTATACCAATCACCAATGGTAATCAGTACCCGAACTTGCTCGGCAACGTGTAACCCATCTTTCTCGTTTAGCTAGTGAGTCTTACATGGCTTAAGGTGTGTAAGGGTAGGCAAATTCATGGCCTTGACTACCCCTTGAGCTATGATGTTGGTATAACTCCCCTCGTCAATGATTAAGGCACATAGCTTGCCATTCACTAGGCAATTTGTATGGAAGAGGTCCTCTCTTTGCTCATTCTTGCTAAATACAAAAGTATTGAGAGATCGTCGAACAACAAAGCAATACTCGGCACCACCCTTAGGAGGTGTCTCAGCATTGGGGTCTTTTTGAAATTCTTCCAACATCCGATCAACTCCCACTTCTTCCTTTCCTTCACTCGTACTCTCTATTTCAAATTAGGGCTTGTCTCCCTACATGGTCTTGACTCAACGGTTTGGACATTGACTAGCCACGTATCCATAGCCAAGGCATTTACAACATTTGATTTCTTGGATTTTCCTTTCTGAGCTTTGACCTTAGTCCCTTCAGATCTCAGGTTTCTCAATCTTGCTTTTACCTCGGCCTTCTTTTGATTGACTCGGCATATGCCCTTGACATTCTAGCTTGGAACTGTTTGATGCTCAGTCATTCCCCAGTCGGCTTGACATGCTGCCCTTATTTGGCAGCATTGGTTAGCCATTCGATACTTGACTAATCTTGTTTCGCCTTTGCCTTTCAACTTTTTGGGCTACCCAGATGGTTTCATCCAGAGTTGTAAGGTTTTACAGCTTTACGATGTTACCAATCTCAGTCCGTAGCCCAGAGATGAACCGTGCTATAGTTTGTGTCTTAGGTTCATCATCATCACATCAGATCATGAGCAACTGAAACTTTTGGACATAGTCGTCTACTGATCTATTACCTTAACATAGGCCTTGGAGCTGTATGAAAATGTCTTGCTCATAGTGTTCCGGGAAAGAACCTACTTCTCAAGACTCTCTTCATTTCATTCCATGTTTGGACTTTTCGTTTGGCTCTCATGTGTACATTCAATAACTTCTTCTACCACACTGTTACATACCTAAAAAATTCCAATGTAGCCACTCGAATGTGAACACCGTCTTCATAATCATAAAAATCAATTATCTTTTCAATCTTCTCCTCCCAATCTAAGTAGTCGTCAGCACTACTAGACCCATTGAAGCTCGGAATTTGTACTTTGAGGTGTTCGGCTCCCCTAGGAGCTCTAAGCTCACCCTCATCAACTCCAACATACCGTTACTGTCAGAACCCTAAAGGGGGGCCTAGTAGGATTACCTAAAATTTTCATAACATGTGTGCACCCATGATATGAAAACCGTCTTGCAAGTCAGAGATTGCAAGACCTTAAATAATAAATCACTAAGATTAATGATTTTCAAGTAAATAATTTATTATAACATGACATAAGATATAATTATAAATAACTATGGATGTTTGATATCCCACAGTTCCTCAGAACCGCAGAGAATCGGTATCCCCTACCAAATAATAAGACAGGATATACTAGCATTATAGTAAGATTTAATAAATAAATATTTTCTTCAAAGGATGTCTATGTATCATCTAAAAAGTACTCAGCTACTTCTAATACTAATGTACACATCTTCATCTAGCACTAAGCACTCGAGACATATCCCAATCCCATCGTATGTAAACCTGCAAAGAAAACTAAGGGGGAATGAGCATAAAACAGCTCAGTGAGTTCGTTCCTCACCACTACCGGTCAAGCAAGTTTTCACACATTATTATCACACATGCAAGCAAGCTATCTACATACACAATGAATGCAGGTGTGATGAATGCAAACAACACATCCATAGGAGTCCGGAACTATGGAAGGTGCAGAATTATGTCGTCTACACTTCGATTATCCCCTGTACTTACTAGCACAGGGCACCTCAGCTTACTTGCATGAGGCTACCTAGGGGCACCACCCCATTAGGCAAAACTCGACTATTACCCTAGCCGAGAAAAAAGTTTCAATCCAAATAGGGGGAGTCTGAACTAGGACTATCCACCCTCCAAGGCCTCTCGGGCACAAACATGCGAGTCTTCTTGCAACCGAAAATAACCAAGGCCTTTCAGGCACAATAAAGCGAGTCCTCTCGTTATCAAGTGGAGAACCCATGCTAGCTTTGCCTTAACATTAAAAATACTATTTATGGCTCCACAAGTCCTTACAGCGATCAAGCAAAAATTTGTTTAAGGTTAGAAAAGCTTTTGCCAAAAATACTTTTCTTAAGATTTTTGCAAGGCTAGCACTCTCCATTCATACCTTTACCAAGTCATAGACATGCGACGAGTAGAACCAGTTATTTGGGTCAGACATTTATATTTATCAACTTAAAAAGGTGATCACACAGATGATGGCATACAAACAGAATAGTCATTCAAACATACAAGTAACAGCAAACAACAAAACTTCATACAAATAACACGCACAAGCAAGTAGCAGGTCATCAGAACTCCCTCACCTGGATTATTGCTCATTCTCCAAGCCTTTAGGGTTTCCAAGACTCGATATCGAACACCTAAATCAAAATGGTAGACCTTATAAGTGTTCTGAGAATTTAGACTCCTTAGTCAACTAAAAGTCTATTGTAGTTTATCTAGTTTCCTCCAATACAACCCGAGTATAGAATGTATAGGGTTACCATATTCCATGAGATTAATAGTAACTATTTTCTTATATTAGTAAGGTATGAGGCTTTCTTTATGTATATTGTAATTTTTTTTTGTTCTGATTCCGATATTTGCGAACTTATAGTCGTTTTTCATCGTTTTCGGACACACGTTCACACAGTAATGTCCGTTTTGGACGTTAAGACCCGTGTTTTATGATATGGGCTAAATTTATTAAAATTTTATCTTATTGAAGTTTAATTCCTCTTATTACTTATGTTTATGCCCTAGTTTAGGATTTAATGATTGAATTAGCTATTTGATTCTTATACTTAGGAAATTTTACATTAGTGCTACAAATTCACATACTTGATTAAGTTTAATTCAATCTAAGAGGTGTATTAGGGTTTAAGGAATTTTTGACTTCTAAATACATGTATATACCTATGTTATGTGCTTATGTATTCTTATTATTTCTTCTATTATAAACCTATGTTTACATCATCACTTATGTAATCAATTGATGATGTCATGGCTTATGTCATCATGTGCTTACCTCATCACTCACCTCATCATTTAATTACCTAAGCTTCACCTCATGCTTGTGTCATGTCTTAATGTCTTATGTATACTTTAATTAAACTACTATGTACATATACCTTTACTATACTTATATGTATACTAGTATACTTAAACATATACTTATACATGTACTTATACATGTACTTATACTTATACTGTATTTATATATGTATACTTACTCATATACCTATACGGTTAGATACGTATTTTTATACAAAAATTCGTATGCCTAATCTTTTCCTTAAGAAAAGCTTCCTAATTCCATTCTTTTGTGTTTTTATGTATGTATTTAGTGTAGTATAGGTACGTATAATTAAATATGGTCTTAATTTAGGTTATGTACATGGAAAATACTCATGTACCATGCTTCTCATGCTTCCCTTCTTTTCGGTTTACCTCATGTACACATTCATTAAGCACATATTCATGTTTTCCTTTCTTCTTATTCATGATTCCTAGATTTCTACACTTAAAGATGGAAACTTTGTTTCCTCTTCTTCAAGACAACACTAAACACATAACTACTTATCTAATCTACCTAATTAACTAACTAATGAAGAAAATAAAACAAGATAAAGTAACTTAGATACATACCTTTGCTTACGTTGAAATTAAGGAGACAAAAAGGAAGATGTTAAAGGTAAAATGGATGATGGAAGCTCACGGCAATGGAGGAGGATTTTTGTTTTGTTTCTTTTGTCTTGTTTTCATTATGGAAGACAACAAATGGTGGGACCAAAATGGACAATAAGTGGATGGCAACAATTGAGAGAAAGGGGAAAAGAAAAATCAAAAGAAAAGCCATCATGAAGTTAAGATATTTTTCCTTATCTCTTATTGTCTTTTGTTGATTTTTCAAAGTGTTGACTTGGTCAACCCTTTGACTTTAGTCAACATGTGTTGACTTGGTCAACTCTTCTTAAGCTTATGTAAATTTGTGTACATAATGTAGTGATTAAGGGAAATTAAGGAAAAAAATAAGGGAAATGAGAGGAAATGAGGTATTTGATGAATTGATTAGTAAACATAGTTAATGAGGTCTTACTTTAGGTCTTTATAGCTTATATATCTCATTTGATAAACTACTTTAGATAACAAGTGCAAAAAGTACTAATTTGAGTATTAAAGTTCACTACATATAACCTGATCTTCGACTATTACCCTAACTCTAAGTGAGACTATCTTAATCACATACTTAAGGAATAAATATATTCTATGACTCATTATCTTAGTTTCTAATGGATTACTTGAGGATTCGAATCATATAAGCATGAATGAGGGTCATCTCTAACATTTTACTAATGATTTGGCAAAATATGAGCATTATATTATCAATTAGGGTTTTAGGATTTACAATGATGAATTAGTGCTTTTATATCCTTAAAGTTATAGTTTTAGGGTTCTTATTACTTTAAGGCACAATCTCTAATGTTTTTACACATTTAGGGTTTCATATATTCTTACGCGATTAAATCTTCGATTGTCATCTTAGG
>JAMXBB010000007.1:63178107-63253505 GCA_024138015.1 Lumnitzera littorea | reverse complement strand
TATGAAATACGTTGTATGGAGTTGTTATGATGTTTATAGGCATGTGTTAGGTATTGATAAGAAGCTTATTAATTACATATAAATTGCTAGCTTATGAATGATGAAAGGAGTTTTAGTAAGGAACCATCTCGGTTAAGTTTTGAGGATGAAACTTTTAGTAAGGGGAGAAGAATGTAAATCTCGCAAATCTTGCCTTTTAAGTATAGAATCGGACTCATGTATTATAGGTAATTTTCCTAAGTCAATAGAGCTAGTAAATCTAAAACTGATTAAAATTTTAAGTTGAAACCTAAGGCAAATATGAAAAACCCTAACTTATTAATTGAAACTCTAATGGCATACGAAAACCTTCAATCCTAAATTTGTGTTACTGTAAGAGATTGACTTTGAACCTGATAAAAGCCTTAATCGCGTACAGAAACTCTAAATTCTATTTGCATGTACATATAAGAGATCGAACTTGAACTTGATCAAAATCCAAAAATCAAAACTTTAAACTTATCAAACACACAAACTTACCCTAATGGTGAGAAAATCCTAATTGACTACAATTACTGAATGATACAATTAATTGCATAAAATCGCTAAGGAATGACTATAGATAACTTCTAAATGTTAATAAATGTGAGAGTACTAAATTAATCTATAAACTTGATAATATTATTTTATGATCATTAATAATTATATAAATAAATTATTATCATATGAATTCAATTATTAGAACTTATATTATTACTTAATTATTATTTATGTGTCATATAGTTAATATTATTATTATGTCTTATAAATTTTCTTAGGATCATAACAAATATTATTAATAATATTAGAAATATTTAAAGGAAATTCAAAATTTTATTATATTTATTTATGTCTTTAGTTTCCATATCCTCTTTATTTTCTTTTATTTATTTACTTTTACTAAATTATACTTGATACACGTACATAATATAATTATCATATTAATATTTCAATTTTGACTAAAGGTCAACATGTCTTTTTCAATGTAATTAATGGTCTTTTCTTTTTCTTTTTCCTTTTCTTCCCATTTTCCCTCTAATGTTGTGAGTCCATGTGTTCCTTGGAATTCTCTATATCTTTCTTCTTATTTCTCATGTTAAAGAATAAAAAATTGAAGTCTTAAACCCTAATTGTTGGACCGACACTTCCACTTCCCCATTTCATCTTCTTCTTTATTTTATTTTTTCCATTTTCTCACCTAACATTCCACTTTCAACTACACCCCTCATTCCATCTTCTCACCAATACTTAGAGAGAGAGAAAGAAAAGAATTTCTACATCAAACCATCTTCAAAACAAGTAAATACATTTCCTTGTATTTTCTTTGTATTTAGTTTGTATTTGTTGTATTATGTAAATTAAGTTTTAGGTATTTTCTTGTATACGCATGTATTCTATCATATTTGATGTATTATACATGTAACATAATGTTTTATAAATGAAATTATTCGTATTTGTATTAAAGTTTGTGTATACGAACATATTTCTTTTAGAAATTATGTGTAAATATGTATATATGTTAATATAAATATAGATGTATACTATATATATAAGAATATGTTATACATTTAGTAGTTATATATATAAATATACATACACATATATTATAGTGTGTACATGAGTTCCCATATAAGATATAATAGGTATTTATATATATATATATATATAAAACCAAAAATATAGATATGTGTCTTTAAGTTATGTATTAAAATTTCCTTAAAAACACAATAAGAAAATATAAATATACAAATAAATATACATGTATAAAAGTACATATAAAATTAAGTATAAATACGTGTACATGTATTAAATATGTATAATAAGAGTATACTACAAGTATAAATACATGTATATATATGTATATGCATACATATAATAATACTATAGTATGAGTATACATACATGTATATATACAAGTATATGTATTAACATATTAAGCATATGTACATAATTAAGAATACATATATATATTTATATGATGTAATTATAAATATAAGAACATGCATACTTATAATACACTTATTTAATATAACATCATAAAATAGATATATAAGTGCACGCGCGCGCGCACACATACATACACATAATGGGCTGAAACCCATAAAGGAATATAAGGTCCATATAATTAATAACTAATTAATTATAATAACATATAAATATATATAATATTATAAAATTAGGAAAAATATCAAAATAAGGAAAAAAAAAGTAATAAAGTGCCATGTGGAGAAATAAGAGAATGCCACATCAACACTTTTCCCAAAATATTTAATTAAATAAAAAAGTTTAAAATTAATTATAAAATAATAATAATTAATTGATTAATGACGAAAACTACAATAATAAAAAAATTAATAAAATTGGTAAATTAAGCTTAAAAATTAAAAATAGTGAAATCAATATAAAATAGATTAAAAATAAAATATTTCAAAAATATAAAAATCTAGAAATTGAGTGAATCATAAAATAATAAAGAAAATGCTAAAATTGATAAATAAAATTATTTGGGTTGAAATAATTGAATTCTTAACATTTTATATCTAATTGAAAAATACGAGTTTCAATGTTCAAAATAGACCTTGCTATACGAAAGTACACTTGAAAATGATAAAAATTGAAGTTAAAACAAAAAAAGTTATATTTGATTCAAAATTAAGAGAAAAATCAAGAGATATAAATAAATAGGTTACATTATTTAAGTAATATAATCATATAAATAAATAATTAGGATAAAACTTTATTAAATAAAGAAATATCCAAATGTGATTATTTATAAGTGTACATATATAATTTCATATGGAGGGAAACTAATAAATAAACATTTTGAAATGTGGATAAAATATAATTACAAGACAAAAGTTCTTCAAAGAATCAAAATGTTAAACGTACATGCGCATACTTAAAAGTCAATGTATTCTGAAGTAAATATGCTTTTATATACAATAACGATATATGTTAATATAAAACAATAATGGTAAAAACGAATAATGTTAATAGTAAAAATAATCGTGATAACAATAAGATAGAATCGTATACTTATCAAAAATAAATTAAGTATATGTATACATGCACGTACATTATAAACCTAGAATAATATTATCGTATGACTAAGCTAAAGTCTTTAATTAATTAAATTTAAGATTTTAAGATTTTTCACTTAACTCTATTACTTTGTCTTTTATATATATATATATATATATCATTACACTAATATCTATTCCATTACACATGGGTACTATAATCAAATTATATTATAACAAAATATCAATACAAAATTTACAAAATAGTCAGACAATTTAAACTTATATAAGTTATATATTATTATTTACAAAATAAAGTAATACTTTCTAATTATTGAAATAAATAACTTAGGTTATGTGAAATGTTCTTAAAAGTTTTAACTATATTATATCATTCAAGAAGTACACTTAAACTTGTTAAGGATCGACTATGAAAATATAAAGATTTAAGGTAAAATTAAAAAGTTATAAGGAATTTAAAGTCTAAGTGGAAATGAAATTATAAGGTAGACAGTAAGTGGTTAGGTTGTTTAGCTCTACGTTTAGATACTTATTAAGTTTCTTTTATTTCTATTTATCAAGAGATATTGATTAGGAGGGCGACCCGCTTGTTGATCATTATAATTCATATCGGCTTTAGTCAAGTGAGTACTTTCGATAACTTTATACTTGTTTTGTGATTGTAAATTAGTGCACCTAAATTTTATATATTAATAAATTAATGCTTGGGGTTCAAGAATATGTATGTGATTGAATATTGTTTGCTTGTTGTGCAAAATGTGGTTAAATATGATCTTGCTAAAAATTCTAGCACCATTAAGTTCGTCAAGTATATCATCTAACCTCAGGATTAAGTACCTATACTTAATTGTTATCTTGTTAATAGCTCTGCTGTCTACACATATACACTAGGTTCCATCCTTCTTTGGCACAAGTAGAGTTGGTACAGCATAAGGGCTGAGGCTCTCCCTCATGTAGCCTTTTTTCCAAAACTCATTGACTTGCCTTTGTAGTTTACTTACTTGCTCAGGATTCATATGATAAGCAGACTTGTTAAGAAAGGTAGTACTAGATATTAAGTCAATACAGTGCTCAATCATTTGAAAAGGTGGTAATCCTTCTTGCAGTTGCTTAGGAAACAGGTCGGCATATTCATCAAGCAACTCTTGGATCTCATTAGGTAGTATGATTTGCTGCTTTAACTTTAACAATCTTCTTATTGATAAAAACGCCGACTCATCAGATTAGATAACCTCTCTATGCTTGGAACGACTAAGGACCAAGGTCTTCTTGGATCTTCGGACTAGTTTGGCCTGTAACTTGCTCACTTGATTAGGGATCATGGGATTCAAGATGATCTTCCTCTTATCTTTCTTAAAAGCATACGTGTTCCTGAACCCATCATGTATAACTTTCCGATCAAACAACCAAGGTTAGTCTAATAACACAGGAGATGGACACATGGGTAGCAAACCACAAAGAATCTTATCAGAATAGTTCCTAATTGAGATCGTTAGTAATATTTACCGAATGACATGCTGTGCTCCCTTTTTGTTTAACCAATGGAGTTTGTATGGTCTTGGATGTGACAGGGTTGGTAACTTGAGCTTTCGAACTACGTCAATAGATAAAACATTAGTGTAACTCCCACTATTTATAAAAAAGTACACATACTTGTTCATTTACCTTGCATGTGATATGGAGTAATTTTTCTCATTGCTCCTCCTCGACAAATGGTTCAAGGTTCATTGTACGTTTGACAACTAAAGTTAGCTTGTCTAGTCAATAGACACATCCTCTTCAACAAGTTCCCCATTACTCTCAGTGTTCCTCTCCAATTCTTCTCTATCTATAGGTTGCTCATCTATACTATCCACTTTAACCTTTGGAAGTTTTCCTTTAATGACCATGGTTTGTTTGTTTGAACATTGGGTGGCCATGTGCCTAAATCCTTGATATTTAAAACACTAGATTGGCTAGTCTTTTACCTTAATCCTTATCCTTTCTCAAATATCCCCTTCGTTGGTTCACTATCACCAGGTTGACTCTTCTGCTCAATTATGTCATCTGTCTGTCTACTTAGCTCAACATTGTATTCAGCTTAGTGACTTCCTTGAGAAGGTCGGCTAGTTTGGATAGATCGACTCATTGGGGGTCGGATTAGCCTATTCTTTCTATGTCTTTCCATACTTGAGGAATTCTTATAGCCTCATCCAAAGTGATAAAATGTTGTAACTTTATCACATCTTGTATCTCTAACCTCAATTTAGTTAGAATTTAGATACAGATTGGGCTGAGGATTCACTAACCTCACACTGAATTATAAGCATTTGAAATTCTTGCACATACTTATCAACAGTACGACTCCCTTGCTTTAGTTCTTGAAGCCTAGTAAAAGTGCCCTGTAAATAGGTATTTGGCACAAATCTGGCTTTAAGAACTCTTTTCATCTATGGCAAAGTACTAACCTCTCTATTCGCATGGTCTAAAAATTCCTCCATCACATCGCAGCATATCCTAAAAACTTAATTGCAGCGATTCTAACCTTGTCATGGTCTTCATATTGATAATAATTGAAGACTCACTCTGCGTTCTCTTCGCAATCCAAGTACTCATTAGCATTCTTAAAACCATTGAAGCTCGGGATCTGAGACTTCACATGATTAGCAGTTCGAGGTGTATGAGCTCTGTCCTCTACTTCATAATTGTTCTCTTCATTGTCCTTGTCGACTTTACCTAAGTGTATCCTCCTTCATACATGCCCTCCTACTCCTCCACCTCGATTTTACTATATTAGGAATTTCCTTTGGGCAGGTTGAGCATCATAACCACTATTACCAACTTCAAGAGTAACTTGGGGAGTGTTGTAGATGACCTCAATAGGTCAGGAGGCTAATGCATGAATAGCTCAAGTTAACTTAGCTATCAAGTTAGTCATTTCATTATATTACTCATTGGAACTTCTTGGGGTGTTTTAGGTTGTTGACTATGATGGATAACACCACTGTTGTCATCTCCAATTCCTACATTTACACTCAAATCAGTCATTTCTCAACTTAGTCTTGTTCCCATGTAAATTATTTAGTACTCGAGTTATTACTATTACCTAGAAACAATATACGTTATCTTTAACTAATCAACCACGCATATATACACAACTTCGTTATACGAATTCCAAGGTCCCTGATATACCTTACTATAGAATTATTGATAGGAATCAACCCTTTGGACTGATCACGCGTAGCTGAGCTAGAGGACTCTAAGTACTCACGAGGACGATAATGGCTTGTAACCCCATCCAGGATAAGAATTCTTATTATAACCTTCATGATTTGTCATACTGGCAACTTGAGTATCGAGCTCTCTCGTGCAACATTGTCTTTGGAACTACCGCATGGATGTACCGACCCTTTGGACAGGCATTCTTGCTTATTAAGCAACCATACCCTAATCTTGACAGTATTTAAGCATACCAGCCTCAACTGTTCGGAGCTGAGCTCTTGAACTAACTAGGATTTGACCTAACCCGAGGCGAATATTCATTAGTGACTGAATGGCTGAGGATCGACCTAATGCAAATTAGGTTGGCTCTAACCACATACTCTCTTTTCCTTCATTTTAGCCGAGTTGTACTATACTTTAGAGCTACTAGTAACTAGCCACCATGCGACACGTGTCTTCTGGCATAACATTTCAGAAGGATTCTTTACTTTTTCGTATAGAATATTTTTTTGTCTCTTCTAGCCTTTTTAGTATGTTTTATGTATCTTATTTGTAAATTACCCTTTTTGTCTTTTCCTGTATGTAAAGGAACCTTAGTAGGACGCGCATATAAACCCCTACTTAATGTATACAGACAATTATCTTCATTATCGGAATTTATATAAGTTTCCCTTTGAGCAACCTAGTGTTCTCATCACCTTTCAACTCTTATCTATTTTTTTTAGCAAGGAGTAGTGACAAGTGACTTTTTAGTTCGGACCGGTGAGTCATATTTGGAGAATTATAGGCCGAGTATGAATGACTGGTGCGTCATATCTAGTTGGTAGTTATCCAGACTTTGCTAGCTTTTCTTATTTCCTTTTGTTTTCTCTTTGTTGTGGTGCTCCTCTGTGTGTTCGACCCTCGGAGATGCATTAATTACCAATACGATAATTTCTTTAACAAAGAGTAGAAATGCCTAGTTAGTGTTTGCTTTATTTCCCAGGGATCAAAGTAGAGTAAAATGGGGTACCATACAGTTGATACTACAAAGAATAGTGATATTACTTCTATGTCTTAGCAAAACACTATAGTTACATAAGCATAAAAGCAATCAATACTTACTCTACACATATGACCACAGTAATATTCTAATGCAAGATAACAATAACACAACACAACAATAACTTACCTAATATGAACCTCTGCTTTGATACCTAGATGATATACTGCATTAAGGGTAGACAAGCGATATTATTGGGGTAGGTCCAAGCTTACAGAAAGTTTGAAATGCAGGATGATGGATGCATGAAAACGGAAGAGAATAAGCAAAAACCATAAACAATTTCGAGGATATGATGCACTGAGGAATCTTCATGGACTCATCAACTAGCTTGATATGATATATGAGTAGTACAGTGAAGGCACTTGCCACCTAACCTTACTTAAGGGATAGGATAAAAGTTAAAGAAGGTAGTAAGTAAAGAAGCTTAAACCTCTAGAGGAGAATTTAGTAGTAATGGGGATCTTCTTTTGTGACTACTTATAAGTGGGTATTTATACCCAAAATATTAGGGCAACTTACTAAATATGGAAAAGACTAAAAAGGCATTGTCTAAATTAAGTAAAATAGAAGAAATAGAGAAGGGTATAAAAGAAATTACAAAAAATAGAAGCTTCTTTAGCAGATTCTCTCATGTGGATGGTTAGGACATGTGGTAGACATTCACTAAGGATGTCCCTATAGAAGTAGACAAGAAGGTATGGTTAGATTCGGTTGATGCTAAGTTGATTTGCAAGTTCTCTAAAGTTGTGTCAGCTCGGTACTTGGTCATTGACAAATAGAAGGTTGCTTGGCTTGGCATTTATGGTAGGTTGGTAGTTAGAATCAGTAGCAGCAGTAACTTGGAGTTAGCAAGTGTAGGTCTGGATGAAAGGATGCCCTCGCCATCCTCTCAAGTCCTCGTGCTCGAGCTTAGGTCAAGGGTCCAGTTGCTTGATTCTTATCACACTGAATTGATGTTAGTTGATCCTTTAACAAAAGGCTTCCTAACAAAGGGTTTTAATGATCATGTAATACAATTAGGACCTGGTCCTAATATGTGATATGCGTTATGTTGAAACTCACTTCAGTTGGTTGTTTTTACTTTTGGTGTATACATTTTGGTTTGCGAACAACTATATTCATTTAGACCTCGAAATAAACATGAGGTTTATTCATAAAGTTAACTGACATTAAAAAAAATAAAATGCATTGTCATACATGGAAGAGAATACTTGTTCTAAAAGGACCTATTGCCATGATCTGTGTATTTCATTTCTTGGTTAAAGATAAGGAATTTGTAGAATTTAATATAAAAATATGTGGGCTAAGTGGGAGAATGTAATATGTATTTTATATTTTGAGTAATTTATTTATATAAAATGCATAAAGTGGTTACATAATGCTCAAACCCATTATGTAATTGTGGCTCAGATATTTTTCTATGAATTAAGTTAGTTTGGGGTTTTTAAGTAGTCTTTGATAGAAGAACTATATATATTATTGAAAACTATTTGGGTCCTTAGCCTTCATACACTCAAAACCCTAAAGAAACAATACATCACCAAGAGAGTTGGTCAAGGGGTCAGAAGCATTCAAGTTCCAACACAAATGAGGTTTTAGAGAAAATCTATTGATAAGTAGCTGAAGGTATGATGATCTTGTTTTGTTACACTAATTTATTTTGTATAATTTTATATACAGATTGAGATTTTGTATCTAACGGTTAGTATTGGAGTAATTTTTATTTTCGCCTTGGTTGGTATTATCGAGTCTTATTTTGGTTTTCTTTAATTAAACCCTTATTAGGCCTAGCTTGCTTAATATAAGTTATTCAACATAAAATTAAGGAAAAATATTTTTCTTTAAGAAAATGCTTAAAAATGATATCTTTAAAAATAGTTTATGAGTTGTTGACTAGTAAAAAAATATATTAGGGTTTCTTGGGTGGAAGAAACCTTAATTAGGTCATTAGCCTGCTATTTTCCTAAAATGATTTTTTTAGAAAAGCTTAAACCAAGGGACTAGGGCTAGAGGCTTCCTTATTAAGACATAATCTCCATGTAAAAATTTAAGAAAACTAACTAATGGACTGTTATTTATATAATTTTTCTAAACAAAATGTGAAAAAGTATAGAAATATGAAAATATATGAAAATGAAATTTTTATTATGAATATTCCTTAAAAAACTAAAATTTTACAAATTTTACGGTTACCTTAAAGGTGTTCACATACTCGCTAATCGAGATTAAATCGACTATAGTTCTCACTTTTTTTAGAAAACTTTTTTGTGTTCGTTTTTTATTTATTTATTTTGGAAATGAGTTAGGTTTACATTTTAGATAATTTATTATTATTTTTACTTAAGAAAAATCCTAAAGATCCCTAATTTTTATTCCCAAATTTGAAAAACCTTAAAAACCTAATTTTTTAAAATAACTCAATTAGAAACTTTTATTTTATGAAAATCAACCTAAGTGACAAAAAGACCTTTTTATTTTAAGAAAAGCCCTAAAGTGTCTAAATTTTTTTAAAAATGAAAATTTCTTGAAAAATATGCAACTTTGTGCAAACCTTACTATAAAAGTGAATTTTTTAAATAAAAACAATATGAATTTTAGATAAAAGATGCAATTTTTAATAAAAATGTGTAATTTTTCTAGAGAATACAAAAAGATGCAATTTTTTAATTGGAGAATGCAAAAAATGCAATTTTTAATTAAATGATGCAATTTCATAAGAATATTAACATCATGATGCCAAACACTAATTTGAAGAATAATAAACTTGCAAACTAATTATGCTGCCCTATCCTAATATACGAACGTGAATAGTACGTAAACAACTATGCACATAATATGCAGACAACCAATATATAACTTAAAAAAATGGAAACTAAATAATTAAAACTAAAGAGTTTTATGAAAGAAGAAATAAGTTAGCTTTGGATAATTATTAATAAATTGCAGGACAAAAAAGAAAAAAAAAATAAAACTATTAAAGTAATAAAAGAAATGAAAAAAGAATAAAACCAACCCACCTATTCTACTTTAATAGTAGGTTGGACTAGGGAGACATCAGACACGGGTCAGGTCGCTCCAATCAAATTGGATTGGATCCAGACTCTATCTGGGTTGCGCTTAGGGTACGTGTGACGTTGGATTCAGGTTGGTTTGTCTTGCAGTGAATGTGAAGTGTTGTGGAATCATTTGTATGGTGGCTGTGTGTTGGGTGTACGTGTGGCTGTTGTGAGTGGTTCCTTATAATGGTTGGGTGTTGCATGAGGAGAGAGAGAGAGATCATTTAGGTGGCTATGGTGTGGAGAGAGGGGTGCTATTATGATTAGGTGATGGTCGCACAATGGAGTTGCTGTATCGGGTTGTTCTACTTGGTGGGTCACATGGAATTTGTGGTTGCTGCTTCAGCGTCACGCGAGGAGAGAGTGGGTGTCGCTGTGTGTGCGGATGGGAAGGTCGATTATAGGTCCTTACGTAGCAGTGTATGATGGTTGTTGTTGTGAATGAGTGCGACTGTGGGATGGAGATAGGGTTGAGAGTGGTGCTGGGGATGGTGAAAGTCCTTGATTGGAGATTGAGTGTATGTGGGTTGAAAGTGGGTATGTAGATGAAGGTGGTGTGACGCTATGTGTGTATGTGGATGGGGGTTGTTGCGGTATACTGTCAAGAGAAGGCTGTGTCTGCATTGTGAATGGCGACTTGAGTGTAGACAAGGCTACTGTGTGTGTAAGGCTTGAAGATGGTGATGATGGCATCATTGATTGAAGGTTGAGTGCGAGTGGCAGTTATTGTTTCTTGATCGAATCCTCTCCCAAATGCATCTAAACTTCCAAACTTCTTTTTATAATTTCAAGAGTTGAATCTTTAGGATTAGTCATTAGAAGATTTAGGTTTAACTTGATTTTATGAAATCTTTGTTAAGTAGATGTTAGCCTAAATCTTTTAGGGATTTAGTTGTTTTGATAATAATTTTTAAAGATTCGAACTAAATCCTCATAAAATTAATGAATATCTAACAAGATTAGGTACTTGGATTAGGTTTCTAGCAGCTATAACATTTCCCTCTCTTTTTTTATGATTCTCAGTTAGATCTTGATGAAAATAAAAAAACATGTGCATTTAGCACATATACTTAAGAGTCAAACTCTTCACCTCCAACGTTCCTTAAGACTATGTCCCTTGCCATTACACCAATGACTTCTCTCAACATTTATTGTAACTCTTTTTTATTTATTCTCTTCTTACCAAGCCCATTTTTAATTTGAACTTTCCACCTTAGACCCAACTCAACCCAACTTGCTCTAAATTGATCACAGCCTTTTAAAATAGCCTAAAATATACTTGCTAAATATATTTCATTAGCATTTTTAAATTTAATAAATATTGAGTCTTATTTTAATCAATCCCATCAAAATATTTTTTAAATGGGGCAAAAATCCCTTTAAATATTTTATTGGAATATTTTTCCAATGAAGCATAAAAAATTTAAAAAACTCTAAATTTATTAAATTGCATGTATACTTTCAACTATTGTCTAACCTAACCTTAAATGACCAATTGACTTAACTTGGACTCTTTTGCACTTTTATTTTTTCAATTTTTAAATTTTTTTTGTATTTTCAAAATTTTAAATTTTTTTAGGGTTTTTTTTAACCTAGCCTAAAATAAATAATATAAAAAAAGAGAGTAAAAATAAGGTATCTACAACTTCTCCTTTTTGTAGTGAAGTTTGATGAAAACTTAGCTACAAAGAAAAAAGACATGCCCATTTTGCTTAGTCCTTGCTTGAATTGGTAGGTAAAAAGGATTTTGACTTGAAAAGGTCTTGACTTGAGAGGTCAAGGTAAAAGGACTCTGACTCGAAAGGTCAAATAAAAAGGGTTTCGACTTGAAAGGTTGAGTATTCTTAAGAGACAAATCTCTTTAAGAATTAGTTGCTTGAAAGGATAAATTTTTCGAAAACAAGATAAGATGACACTCTATTAGATACAAAATAGGATAGCACTCTTATGAGCTGGTGATTCAATAAAAGATAGGATGGTGCTCTTATGAGCATGCAATCCAACTAAGGAGAAGATAACACTTCTTGAGCAAGCGATCCAATAAAGAATAGGAAGCAATTTAATGAGCAGGCGATTTAACAAAGAATAGGATGGTGCTCTTATGAGACAATAATCCTACAATGGATTGGATGGCATTCTAATGAGCAGGCGATCTAAAAAAAAATAGGATAGTGCTCCTATGAGTCGGCGATTCGACTAAGGACATGATGTGTTTTGACAAATTGATCTGGACTTGTGATTGAGGGATTTGATGATTCTTTTAAAATTTTAGCTTTCCTTTTTAAGTAATCTCTTTTGACAATTTTTGAAAACTCTTTTTTTTTTTAAAAGGTTTTTCTTTTTTTTTTTTTGTGTATGGAAAAAATGTATTCTTTGATGGAAGACTGTGTTACTAACAAGTAAGAAAATCTTGAAGGCTTTGAAGATCACAACTAAGGAGTCGGCTTGCCCTTTGCCCATTGATTACTCATTCTTGTCTTAATCATGATTCTTAGAGCACCTTTCATGATTTCTACAATTTCTTGAAGCATAGGGGCATAACACTTAATCATCCTTTGACTTTTCATTGAGGGAATAGCTATCATTACTTGAAATGTTTAGTCTAAGAGGACTTCCTTTCACTCTCAAAGGCTTGTTTTCACTCTTGACATCGATTCTAAAAATTATAGCCATCTTGCAAATGGTATAGTTTGGTCAATCGGTTAGGTCTTCTTTAGGCTTGCAATTTAAGGGTTTTGGTCAATGGCTTTAACAAAGGGATATTAACGTAGTGGTCAATTTTGAAAAAGAAATTTTCATTTATTCGAACCAGGGTTTATAAGTCAAGAACCTTAGAGAAAAACTAAACTTAGGGTTGCCCTATTTTCATGAACAATTATTGTTTAAGATAAGTTTATTCCTTCAATCAAAAGAGCTTCATTGGGGGTAGTACAGTGGGTAGGACCATAAAATTAGGGCTTTGCTTTAGGCTTGAGGATTTAAAGTGTTTAGCCTTTAGATTCTATCATAAGTTCGAACTTTAGGCTCATTGGTAATTTGGCTCATCTTTAAGGGTGATCACCTTGCTCATTTGCAATTTTTTCTCTTTTTTACTTTTTTTTTTCCTTCTTTTTTTTTTTTCTCTTTTCTTTTTCTTCTTCTTTTTCATCTTCTTTTTTGGTTCAAGGTGGTTACCTTCCATTGTTGAGTTTTCACTTGATGGGATTCAAATCTCAAAATCCATGGTTCAAAGAGTATAAGCTAAGGATAAGTGTATATGACTTTAGAGTGTTTGGGAAAAATCTACAGGCTTGAGATGTTGGAATGAGTGTATGGTCCTAAGTAAAGTGTATATAGTCTAAAGCTCTTCTTCATTCCAAAGAAATTGAATTATCCATGATAATTATTGCTTGTGAAATGGTATAACTAAGGTAAGCATAAGTTAGTTTACTCCTTGTTTCTAGATTAATGACCCTAACCTCTTGATTGCTCTGGTGTATGGTGGTTCTTAGCAGGCTAATTTTAAGAAAAATCCCTTGAAGGTTCAAATGAGTTTGCAAGGGATAATTGTGTTTAGGGTAGTAAAATGAATGCCTAACATTACTTTGACATGTGTACTAAGTTCAAGATAGACCTCCTTTAAGGAATGAGCATAAGTACTCACATTATGTTACTCGTCTCTCATATGTGTTGAGGGTTAGTGTCTATGATATGGTTTGCTTATTTTTATCCTAAACTTTCCATGTAATGTGTCACCATTCCTTTAGGTAGAAAAATTTAAGTTTTGAGCTTAATATTAACTCTATCATTTTCACTTGCCCTAAATGTGCGTATGGTGTTTCATTAGTAGAGGGCCAAAGACATGCACTTGTCAAGTTGAGCTAACTTCACAACATCAAACGTAAAATACAAAAAAAAAAAAAAAGAACACTTTATTCAAATAGAACGTGTCTACTATAAGCTCCAAAGTGAAAGGTTTATGCAGAAACTAAAACTTTTTTCCACTTCTTACCCTTATTTCTGTTACTCCTTCAAGCTTGGTCCATTAAATTAATCTCCTAGAGATATACCTAATTGCTTTAAATGGTGAGCCACCTTATTAGATGGTAATTCTAAGCCTTTAATATTTGATGTTGGATGTTGTTTATTTAAGACTTCTTCATAACTTGGGGAAGGAATACCACTACCATTAGACCTGTTAGCCTCTAGAAAGCTTGGCTGGATAATTTTTGCATCAATTAAATCTTGCACTTTATGCTTTAATTTCCAACAGTTCTCATTGGTATGCCTCATTTGGCCCATATGATATTCACATCATTTGTTGGGGCATAATCCTTCAACTTTGTACTTCTTTACCATGATTTCACTTGCTAGTAACCTTGCTTCTCTCAATTGCTTGAAAACTTGGGTCATTGGAATCTTGAACTGTATAAGTTGCATTTTCTTACTGTGGACAAGCTTGTCTTGATCTTGAGCTTTCTTAATTAGCATAGTTGTTCCCGACTTCTCTTTCTCTGAATCATCCTTATGCTTGTGTTATGACATCTTACCCATAATAGGAGCGAAGTGTTCGAGTTGCTTGAGCACATAACCCATTACCATTTCTATACTCGTGAGTCTTTCTTCTAACCTTACCAACTTTTCTTCTAGAGTTGCAACCCTTTTTTTCCAGACTCTAACAGTAACATGCCCCTTGGGCTCAACCATTCAAATCTATCTTTGGAAACTTTTCTGAACCTTGTATCACGTTGGTAGTAGGCTCTAAGTGGAGTTTGGGCCTTAGATCCTTGATGAAGTCTAGGTAGACCAATTTTTCATCAATTAAATCTTGGACTCTATTCTTCAACTCCCAGCAGCGATCAATAGCATGGCCTTGCTGATCTATGTTGATACAGATTGTTGGAAAGTATGACACATGGATATTGATATCATGTAAACCAAAAGGATGGGTCTGAATTGCGAGAAGGTCTAAAGGATAAATGGAAGTCAAAGGTTGAGCGGGGGGTCCTTGTATACCGATGGTGGATATGACTCATTGACACCTCATATGATGTTGCATTATACTTGATATGATGCATAAGTATAATATGAGGTTTCTCGCCACTAATCCATGCTCAATGGCCTAGATAAGAGCTTTTCAAGGTCTCGATCCTCGTCAAGAAAACATAAGCTTAAGAAGGAGGAAGGGTGAAACGTCTAAAGTTCAATATCACTATTCTGATTGATGTGGCTATTACAAATTATAAGTATTTATATGGCCCAATTAGGGTAAGTTTTAGAGATATGTAAATTACAAAAAAGGATTCCTATTAGAAAAGGAAAGGGAATAAATTACAAAGGCCAAGTTGTAAATAGACAAAAGAGTATTTGATTACAAAAAGATGATATGAATGTTAGGAAATGATATGTGTGTCAATTGTATAGTTTGTGGTCACGATGGTACTGCTTGTAGAGTAGACTCGACTTTGAGTAGAGTTTGTCAGGTCAGATATTTAGTAGCTTTATAGTTTGGCTAGTCAAGGCTTAGGCAGGTTGGTTTAGTAGGTGACCATTCTTCGACTCGTCCTCGTTTTGTAGGATTGAAAGTGGGCAGCTTGGCTTCAGATGCATGTCATCTTAGCCATATGCAGATTCAGTGCTTGCCCTTAGCATGGCAATAAGTGGTTGGTTCGATAACTAGTCGCGCACCTCGGATACCTTCTCAATGAGATAAAGAGAGGTTGGAGTAGAGTACCTTAGTGGTTCGTGATGGAAAATACAATGTTCTTGAAGGCTCGACTCTCCTTAGAAAGTTTGGTGAACCATATGAGTGAGTGTCGAGTCTTATTTTGATTTTCTTAATTTAACCTATATTAAGTTCAGTCTGCTTAATATAAATTACTCGACATTAAATTAAGGAAATACTTTTCTTAAAAAATTTAAAAATTGGAGTTGTCAACCAATTTAATTAGTAAAAACTAAAATTAGGGTTTTCGGATGGAAAAACCTTAATTTGATCACTAATCTACATATTTTCTAAAAAAACGATTTTTAGAAAAAATAAATCAAAGAAAACTGGATTTGGGGGCTAACCTATTAAGACTGAGCCACCGTATAAAAATTTAAAAAATTGATGGACTTTTATTTTTATAATTTTTTGAAGATACTAAAATTATACCTAAATGTACAAAAAATAACCAAAGTGATTTTTATTATTTTTTATTATTACCAATTTTCAAGATAAGGAAAAAGGTTTTTTTATTTTTTTTATTTTTTTTATACAATTGTCTCGAAGGTGTCTACGTACCTGCTATTCGGGATCAAATTAGCTGTAGTTCTCTCTTTTTTTAATAATATTTTTAATGAGTAGATTATTTTTATATTGAAAACCGAGTCAGGTTTACGTTTTTATCAATTTATTATTTTAAGAAAACAAACCTAAAAAAAAAAAAGATCTAATTTTTCTGAATTAAATAAAAAAAACCTAACTAACTAAATCTTTTTGAAAAAACTCAATTTAAGATTTTTTATCTTTTAAAACCACTATATGTCAAAATTTATATTTTTTATTTAAAAAAACACGATTTTTCAAAAAAAAAAAAAACTTAATTCAACTAAATTTTATTGAAAAATAAAAAATTTGCAGTAGGAATAAACAATAATAAAAAAAAACCTACACTTAAACACAAAAATAGTTAATAAAGAAAAAAAAACATAACTAATAAAGTAAATTAATAAAAAATAAATAATAATAAAAATTAATGAAAATTTACTTAGCGTTGGATCGTATCGGTGTAAGGTAGTAGACCGAGCGCTGCTAGGTGATGCTAGGCGATAGGCTTGGCGACACTAGGCGTTACTAGGTGACGTTGGGCAGTGGACTAGGCGCTACTGGGCGATGGATTGGGCGCTGCTGGGCGACGGATTGGGTATTGTTGGGCGACACTGGGCGGTGGACTGGGTGTAGATTGGCGACGTTGGGCTGTGTTGGTTGTGTGGTGGTTCAGTGGTGTCTGTGTGGTGTTTTAGGTAGGAGTGTGATTAAAAAAAAAAAAACCGTTTTTGAATCCTTTACTAACGTGTTATTTATAAGCTCAAAATTGAATCTTTCGTATTGAAGATACGAAAGATTTTATTACGATTCTTCTAAGATTTACCCTGGCTTCTAAGAATCTTAGTTAGCTCAGGCTTCTTTTTCTAGGCTCAACCTTATCTAATTTAGCCCAATAATTTCCTAATTTGATTTAAGTCCTTAAATTGGACAAATTAATTAATTCAGCCCATCTCGCTACTTGATCCAACAACTCAACTTACTCCAACTTGACACGACTCGACTCATGACTCCTCTTTTTATGACCTAACTTAATTAATTAATTTATTTTTTTAATTTTTATTTTAATTTTCGTTTATATTTTTATTTTTTTCTGTTTATTTATTAACTTGGCTTAATTATTTGAAATAAAAAAAAATTTGGAAAAAATGAGATATCTATAGCTACCCCTCTTTACAATGAAGTTCGATTAGAACTTTATTACAAAGACAAAAGAGATACTCATTTTTGCTAAACCCTACTTTGAACTAATGAACTAAGCTATGTTTTATTTTGATGAAGGATATTAACTTGAAAGGTTGATGTAAGGAATAAACTGCCTATCTTGAAAGGATAGGGAAAATGAATGCCTGTCTTGAAAGGATAGAGCAAAAGGTTAGGGGGCCTATCTTGAAAGGATAAGGCTTAATGGTATCTATTTTGGAATGATAGAGCAAAAATTTCAAGGGGGGCCTATCTTGGAAGGATAAAGCTTAATGGTTTCTATCTTGGAAGGATAGAGCAAAAATTTTAAGGAGTAAAATTAATTTGTTTTGATTTGGCAGATAATCTGAATGGGATAGATCTCTTTCAGGATGAGTTGCTTGAAAGGATATGTCTTTCAAAGATAAGATGAGACAATGCTCTCATGAGTAGGCGATCTTTTAAATGATTGGATGGTGCTCCTTCGAGCAAGTAATCCTAGAAAGGATTGATAAGATAGCGTTCCTAGAAAGGAATAGATAGGACAACGTTCTTAGAAAGGAATAGATAGGATAGTGCTCTTATAAGCAAGCGATCTAACAAAAGATAGGATAGCTCTTCTAGAAAGGAATAGATAGGACAACGCTCCTATGAGCAAGTGATCTAACAAAAGATAGGACAGCGTTCCTTTGAGCAAGCGATCCTAGATAAGATTGGATGGCGCTTCTATGAGTAGGCGATCCAAGAAAGGAATAGATAAGACAATGCTTCTATGAGCAAGTGATCTTAAAAAGGATCTAAAGACTGACTGATCTGCTGGTCTAAACAATTCTAGAGTTGAGATTCGGGGAGTAGTTGCCTGCTGCGGTAAAGACCTTACTGGAGGAAATTGCTGACCTATTTCTGAAGGAGCTATTGAAGGGTCTACACTTAATCTAGGGCGTCGAGCATGCAATCAACTTGCAGGTAGGAGTCGTGTTGTTGAACAAGCCTACCTATAGGCTAAATCCTGAACAGGCCATCGAGCTATAGAGATAAGTAGATGAACTAATGGAAAAGGGGTATATATGCGAGTCCCTTAGCCCTTACGCCATTCCGGCCTTGTTAGTACTAAAAAAGGATGGTTCTTGGAGAATGTGCGTCGATAGCTGAGCAATCAATCAAATCACCATCAAGTACAAGTATCTCATACCTAGGCTCGAAGAGATGTTAGATGAGTTAAGTGGAGCAAGAGTGTTCTCCAAGATTGACCTCCAATCTGGATACCATCAAATCCGAATGTGTGAAGGTAATGAGTGAAAGACCACATTCAAGACATGATATAGTTGATATGAATGACTTGTAATGCCATCTGGGCTGTCCAACGCGCTGAGCACATTTATGTGCTTAATGAATCATGTGTTTCGAGAATTTATAGGGAAATTCGTTGTAGTTTATTTTGATGAAATTTTGGTGTACAGCCTCGACCTGGAGATTCACAAGGAGCATCTTTGAAGAGTCCTCGTGAAACTCTGAGTTGAACAACTCTATGCCAATCTGAAGAAGTGTGACTTTTTTTATTTGAGGTAATCATCATGGGGTTTGTTGTGAGTGGAGGTGGAATCTGAGATGATGATGAAAAATAAGAGCAATAGTAGAATGGCTTGAATCGACTTGCTCTATAGACATAAGAAGCTTCCATGGCCTAACGTTGTTCTATCGCTGATTTATAAAGGATTTTAATACAATTGCGGCCCCGCTTATTGAACTTTCAAAGAAGAATGTTGAATTTAGATGGCGAGAGAAGGAGCGAAAGAGTTTTGAGGAAGTGAAATTGAGGCTAACTACATCCCCTATCTTAGCTCTGCTAAGCTTTGACAAGGTGTTTGAAGTAGAGTGTGACACATCTAGACTAGGCATAGGTGTTGTGTTGATGCAAGAAGGCTGACCTATTACTTACTTCAGTGAAAAACTTTAAGGAGCTACACTCAATTACTTTGTTTATGATAAGGAATTCTACTCCTTAATCCGAGCACTAATGGTATGGCAATACTATCTACTGCTTAAGGAATTTGTGATCTATACTGATCATGAATCCCTGAGATATCTAAAGAGCCAACCAACATTGTCTTGGAGACAAGCCAAATGGGTTGAGTTCATAGAGGGTTTTTCTTATGTTGTAAAATACAAGAATGGAAGGAACAATGTGGTAGCCGATGCCCTATTGAAACGACATACCCTCCTGATCGAGCTGCAAACAAAGCTACTTAGTTTTTCAACCATAAAGAATTTGTATGTTGAAGACCCACACTTTGGTCCTATCTATGCTCGATGTGAGGAAGGACGAACTTTGGATGACTATCACAGGGAAGATGGATACCTATTTAGGAAGAGGATACTATGTATCCTAACCTGTTCCATGAGAGAATTGCTAGTGTGTAAGGCATATGGAGGAGGATTAACAAGACATTTTAGCCAGCGCCGAACCCATGAAGTACTATCTGTAAGATTCTTTTGGCCGAGAATGATGAGAGATGTACAGTCTGTACTGGAAATGTGTGTGACCTACAGGAAGGCAAAGAGCTAAGTTGAGTAAGGACATTATCTACCCTTGCTTGTCCCAACTAGACCATAGTCTGAGTCAAGTATGGACTTCATGTTAGGATTGCTGAGGACATCTTGAGGGAAGGACTCCATCATGGTGGTTATGGATTGGTTTAGCAAGATGGTACATTTCGTACCTTGCTCCAAAACTAAAGACGCTTCAGATATCTCTTTTCTTTTCTTGCAAGAGGTGATCAAGCTTCATGGTATGCCTAAAACCATTGTTTCAGATTGAGACCCTAAGTTCATGAACCACTTTTGGAGGACACTCTGGAGGTGAATGGGAACTAAGCTATTATATAGCACGTCCAGCCATCCATAGACTGACCGATAGATTGAAGTTGTCAACCGAATTATGGGAACTTTGCTATGGGTTGCTATCGGGGAAAACATGACTGATTGGGATCTGTGTTTGCCAATCATCGAATTTGCTTACAATTGGACTGCCTACAATGTAACAAACATGTCTTTATTTGAGGTTGCCTATGGATTCAAGCCCGAGCTCTCGATGGACTAAGCACTTCACTCGAAGCCTGATGATGACTGGCCAGTTGTAGAAAGAGATGAAGCCATCAAAGCTATGCACCAAAAGGTATTAGAGCAATTGAATCGAGCTAACACTAAGCTCGAGAAGTAGAGCTAGGGATGAAGAAAGAGAGAATTTCAACCAGGTGATTTGGTTTGGATACATCTCAACAAGGAACGATTCCCATACTTGAGAAAGAGCAAGTTCTCCCCCAAAGTTGATAGATCTTTTAAAGTGCTTGAAAAAATCAATCCTAATGCCTATAAGATTGAATTACTTGAGGGATATGAAGTCTCAGACTCCTTCAACATTGCCGATCTCCAACCATATACTCCCGAGGACGACTAATCTAGTGTCGAACCAGATTTGATCCTAAATCTCAAACAACTTGGAGGGGATGATAGGGATAAAGGACCAATTACGCACTCCCGAGCTTGAGGGCCTTTTCAGATGGTTTGTTGAGTTGTCCGAGGTGAATTAAACACTGAAGAGCAGTGTTTATCCTAGTCTGAATTACTGAGCTACTTTTCTCTTTACACCCTTTAGGAAGCTGCTGAGGTGATTAGTAGATACATAGAGCTGACCCCTCTATAGCACCCCAGTCTAAGCACCAAATCAGGAAAACAACCATCTCCATAGTGCCGAGGCTGAGTTAACAACTATGAAGAGTGGACCAATCGAGGTCAACTCGAATGTATGTTGCCCTTGAGCTAACCCTTATCCAGCCCTAGCTGTCAGGGTACCTGTAAGGACCCTATTGGGGGCTTAGTAGGATTGCTTATAATTTTCATATTATATGTGCACTTATGATACGAAAATCGCCTTGTAAGTTAAAGATTGTAAGACTTTAAATAATTTATCACTAGGGTTTCTGAATTGTTAATTAATTAACATATTATAAAATATAAATAACTATGGATATCCAATATTCCATAATCCTTAGAACCACAGAGAATCAATATCCCCTATCAAATGATAAGATCAAGTAGTATAAACTTAAAATTCAAACTTATTGATGTTACTAAATCTAAATATATAAGTGGTAGTTACATTTAAAGTCTCAAATGAGCTATACAATCTTTCTCTAATTTTAACCTCTAAAACATCTTAATACTTGTACTTAATGCTCAGCTCTTAACCCATGTCCAATTATCTATCAACCTGCAAAAGAAAAACTATGGGGGAGTAAGCTATAAAAGCTTAGTGAGTTATCCTTCATACTATGCAAGCGAGTTGCCAAACAAATTATTACAACCATATGAATGCATGTACATGCAATATGCTAAACAATATATATAGTTGACCGGTGCTGCATATAACATCGAGTTTTTAATGCCTTCTGATGTAAGGTTTGGAGATACATTGGCACCAATCACAATCGAGCTTTGGCACTTGGGTTGTCAACTATAAATTTAAATTTCTTATTTTACGAAATACATTTCCCTTTTTAACAAATCTAATAGTACACAAAATCTTAAGTTTAGTGGTGAGGTAGCAGCTACAGTCCATACTCATACTTTACAACGGAGGTCTCTAGACTTGACCCTCAGCTAGACGGTTAGCGTCTCTAGCACCTAGTAAGCTCATAGGCTAGGATAAGGTCATGTTATATGAGTGTACTGTATTAAACACTTTAATTCAATGTATAGAAACAACCTTCGCATGGCTTTTCTTTACCTCTGCATGAAGTGATGGCTAGAATAAGAAATGCAATGCATGGTTGATGTATGACTTTTTTTTTTTAATTTAAGATAAGCCAAATATAATTAAGTCAAATTATGTGGCGATCAATCAATATCAGTAAACCATTTAAATCATGTCACAATCAATCATACAACCAAATTTTCAATTATCGTGTTTAACGATATTTCGCACAATAATCAAATAATATCAAGCACATGCATTAAGTTATTAATATTTAATTTATGTGTGCTAACTACAAGCACAAAACAAGTATAAAGTCATCGGGAGTACTTACTCGGCCTTGACGTTTCTCATGCTAATCATAATAATTTGTCAGAAGATCCAAACCCTCGTCGGGAGTACGTGATCATTATGAGATGAAGATGATAATAAGTAACTAAGTTAACTAATTATTGTAAGTATTTATTTACTTAATTCTACTTAGGTTCCTATTAGTATTCCTTTGGTTGAGCCTTATAGTTAATCATATGTAACTTCTTTGTTTTATTTTCGATATTTATGAGCTTATAGTTGTTTTTCATCATTTTCAAATATAAATTCACACAGTAGGATCTATTTTGGAAGTTAAGCTCGTGTTTTATGATATGGTTTTAAATTATTGTAATCCTAATTATTGTAACTCGAATATTCTTATTTGCTAATTTCATATCTTATTTTATTTTTTTATGATTTAATTATTCATTTATTTCTTATGTTATAATTTACTTATGTATTAACTTTATATTTATTTACTTATACATCCTATACTTATGTACTTATACATCCTATACATATGTTATGTGTATGTATACTTCTAACATACTTGTATATATACTTGTACATGTACTTGTATATACATACAGTTATATACGTATTTTTATATATATTTTCGTATGTCCCTAATACACCTTTAAGAAATCTTCATATAATTCATATCTTTGCATATTATAGGTTCAATTAGTAAGCTATATGTATGTATACTTAGTATTTTCCTTATTTTTGGTTATATACATAAAGAATACCCATATATAGGGATGTCCCTACATATGTACGTGTATTTATACTTTATGTCTTCATTAGAATCCTCATGTACAACTTTTCTACATATACTTGTGTTCTCTTAGTTTTATCTATGTATATGTATACTTATACTATGTATACTACTAAGGTTTATACATACACATTTTATGTGTATTCATAAGTCATATGGACATAGGTATTTTACTCATATATACAAGTATTTCTACACTTATATGTATGTATATAAGAGTTCCTATTTGCACTAACATATAGGTATATATTACACAAAGATTCTAAAGCTAATATAACATAAATAACTAATTACTTATTAAAATAGAAGATCACATGAAAATATACCTCTTTCTCCTTTGTAATATGAAAAGCAAAGTAAGTATATAGTATAGTAGTTTATGGTGAGTAGTTGAAGTTATGAAAGTGAAATTGAAAAGTGTAGGAAAAAAGGAAGAACAGGAGGGTCACAATTTTGGATAGGAAGAGGAAAGAGGGTTTTGTTGTGCCTTAATTTGTGTTTTATATAGAAGAAGAAAGTGGGTTCTAGAATGGGGTGAGGTGGATGGCAAGAAGAGATAAACATGGAAAAAAATGAAGAATTCCATAGAAAGTGATAGAAATTTTTAGGTGAAAAGGAAATATGTTGACTTTGGTCAAATTTGACTTGGTCAACTCTTGGAAATTTACATGTAATTAATGTACATAATAATGGAATTTAGGATAATTAGGAGTAAAATTAAGGAAATGAAAGGAAATATGGAATTAAATGGAATAATTAGTAAAAACAATTATTGGAACCTTTCTTTAAGTATTTACATCCTTATATAAGGTTTAGTATTATACTTAATATAATTAACATGAAAAGCACAATTTATAATACTAACATTGACTATATGTAGTTTAAACATTAACTAAACACTTAAATTTATATAATACTAACTTAGTTATATAATTAAGAGATTAATATGATCTATAATGCAATATCATAGTTTCTAATAAATTAACTTAGTATTGTACACATTTATGAATGATTGGAAGTTATCTTTGATCATTGATTGATGATTTTATATGATTTAGCATATTATTAAGCATTGATATTCAATTAGGGTTTTATTATCTTTGTAGCAAATTGGTACATTTATAAGCTTAAAGTTTTGGTTTTAGGGTTTTAATTAGGTTTAGGTTCGATTTTTCATATGTAAACATAGATATAATTTAGAGTTTTCATATGTGATTAGGGTTTTTATCTAGTTTAGGGTCAATCTCTTATAGTTACATATATTTAGGGCTTAAGGTTTTCATATACGATTAGATTTTCGATTAATAAGTTAGGGTTTTTCATATTCGTTTTAAGTTTCAAATTTAAAATTTTTCTCAATTTTAAACTCAGTAGCTTTGTTAAATTAGGGAAATTATTTACAATATACGAGTTTAATTCTATACTTAAAAAACTAGATTTGCAGGGTTTACAATGCCAAACTATTGATGTCGAACAGACCTGATTAAGGGGTTACCCTTGCTTGGCTCACAATGTTGTCAAAATCGCAGATTGAGTAAAACGTAGGTGCACTGTCCTTTCTAACACCCGTACTGTCCTTTTTGACTAAGGATGATCTTTTTGCACGATTTCATACTTTCCCTATAAATTATTCTCCTTTTGTTTAGCAAATAAGGATCCATTTTTTTGAGATTTCTGTAACTTAGGACTTACTTTAATAGGGTACTAAACACTCGCATAATGTAATAGCCCCTTCATCAATATATAGAAGAATATACTGAATTTTTTACTCTTTCTTAAGCTAAGTGTCCTTTTTGCTTACTGTTGAGCTACTCTTATCTATCCCATTCGAGTGTAGACTAGTGGCAAGTGACCTTCGGCTATACTTGTGTGTCATATCAATTGTGACCCGAGCTCGTGTGAGGCGTTGGTACGTCATATCCATCATTGGTACGTCATATCCATCATTGGTACATGGGAATCCCTACTCATCCCTCGACTATCATTTACCTTTCGAGCCATCTCGCAGCTTGGACCTACCCCCTTTGGTTATGTGTGATATTGGGTCCATGTGTTCATCCACAAATCCATATCAATAAGATCATAAAAATTGGATTTAAAATGACAAAATTATATACGATCAAAGTTTTAGTACAACTGGGAAAGACATAAAAATTAAGTTAAAAATATAACTTAAAAGATTGTAGGTTAGCCTTGTCATTTCTTTTCAAATTCTTATAATATTGTATTTGCAATGTTTAGGGGACCCTATCGTTGGAAATGACCTACCCTTGGACTACTACGACTAATTAGCTATGGCCGAGTGAGTGATTCTTCATGATCTCATGCTTAGTATTGTTTGTAGTATAGATATACTTAAATTTATATAATGAACTTGAATGCTTATGGGATATAGGAAATGCATGTGTATGATATTATGATTGCATTCTATGATTTGCTAATCATATAATAATCATAATTGTTTGTGATGATAGTTATGTATAATTATATGGAATGAAATTGTCTGATCAAAATGAAAATCAGATTAAGTAACTCTTCGATTAAGAAATTCAATGAGTTATGCATTTCTTATGTTTGCAATATAACTATATTGGCTGCTACCTCAAACGGAAGGTAGGAAGAAGCTCACAGGAGCGGGGGCTCCTATAGTATTTAGGCAACGGTTATGCCATTTATATGTTATTGAGTCTCTCTCTTAGCTTTCGGGCTTACTAAGTATCAGGGGATGTTAACAATTAGTGAAGGGCCGTGTCTTGTGATTTTCGCTTAGGGTATGTGATGTGGATTGCAGAGGCTACCACACTGCTAGACTTAGTAATTTTGACTTAGAGTTCATTGTTTTTTGAAAAGGAAAGTGTATTTTCCATATGAAAAGTAAAGTTTTTTATATTATGTATATGTTTGAGTTTTTTTGAGCACATCGGTGTAAGTGAAATAAAAACCTAGGTGCTAGAACCTGGTTGATGGTTTGTGTCAGTTAATTATCTCCAACCCCGACTATAGGGGGCGAAATTCTGAGTTGCATGATGTTCCTAGGTTGCTACATGTATTGTATGACATTTTGAATGTTCTGCATTCATATGTTTGTGTATCTAAATAAATTGTTGTGTGGCATGATGAAGCAATTAACTCATTAAGCGTAAGCTTACACCCCGATAGATTTCTTTTGATGTAGTACCACCTCTTCGTCAATCTAGGCTGAAGGACGCCTAAGGTGAGTCTCATATTGGGATAGGGCTGTACAATTAAGAGAGCGAAGAGAGAAGTTCATAGAATGGCTAGTAGTTGTTCATTTTGTTCAGTTAGCTTAATTTTGAAATCAAATAGACTTATGACAAACTCTTATGGACTTATTATGTGTTGCAATATTTTGTCGTGGAATTTTAAGTTTCACGCTTTATTTTTGGTAATTCATGAAGTTAGTTAAATTTCAGTTAACATGCCTAATATTACTTATCTATATACTCAATGGTAACATAGAGTGGAAGGAGTCTTATCTGTCATATGGAAGGCCTACGATCAATAAGGGAGTTAATTGTAGATCTTTGTATGGTACATAGTGATCTACTATGATAATGATATTGTTTGGATCATGATATGCATGCAAGTCAGAATTATGTCTCCTGTAGTCGGGGTTAGAGATAATTAATCGACACAAACCATCAACCGGTTTCTAGCACCTGGGTTTTTATTCCACTTGCATTAACATGCTCAAATTTACTCAACATATATATGATATATACAACTTTACTTTTCATACGGAAAATATACTTTCCTTTTCAAAAATCAAAATCAAAGTCAAGATTCTCATGTCTAGCGGTGTTGTGGCCTCCGTAATCTACAATCACACTCCCTAAGCGGAAGTCATAAGATACGACCCTTCCTTAATGATTAGCGTCCCCTGGCACTTAGTAAGCCCATAAGTTCAGGACAGAGACTCAATAATATTTATAAATGGCATAACCATTGCCTAATCCCTACAGGAGTCCCTGCTCCCGTGAGTCCCTTCTTACCTTCTGTGTGAGGTGGCAGTTAATACCGTTATGATGCAATCATCAGAAAAGCATTATTCATTGATTTCTTTAATTGAATAGTTACTTAATTCGGTTTTCATTGTGATTAGACAATTGCATTCCATAATAACGATACATGTTTAACATCATAAATAACTTCATTTATTATCTGATTAGCAAATCATGGAGTTTAATCATAGTATCACACACATGCATGAAGTCATTAGGAATCACTCACTCAACCACAGCTGATCAGTTGTAGTAATCCGGGTGTAAGTCTTCTCCAATGGTTGGGTCCCCTGAACATTGCAAATATGATATTGTAAGAATTTGAAATGAAATTAGAAGCCTAATCTAAAATCTTTGAAGTTACATTTTTAACTTAGTTCTTATATTTCTCTTAGTTGTGCTAAAACATCAATCATGTATAACTTTCTTGTTTTAAATTTGACTTTTATGATCTTATAGTCTATTTCCATTATTTTCAAGTATACTTTAACGTGGTGTAGTTAGATTTTTGAGATGGGAGCCACAATTCTATTCATAGACTAGAATAGTAGCAATCCTCATGGTTTGGTTTTCTTTTAGGCTTAATTTCGTTGTTGGGCTTTCAAGTTTCTTTGTGTAATCTTTTGGGCTTAGGCTTGTTACTTTGTTCTAGGCTTAAAACATCCATCAAGGTCAGATTTCTATCCCTCGTTCATGACCTTAGTGCTATCTTAATTTCCTTGGGTTCTTATGTGGGCTTACGAGGTCAAAATGGGCTTGTTTTTGTGCAAATCAATATTTGTAACTTTGTTGGGCTTAAGCTTTATGTGGACTTCTTATAGGTTTCAAAAAAACTTTTCTTATATGGTTAAGGTACTGGTCAGAAATTTCATGAATGCCTAACTAGAAGTTAGAAGTTCTAACTTTGTTGGGCCTGGTTTTGAGTTTTAGGCCTTTAATACTTATCAAAGTTGCTTTGGTTGGTCTTTTTACTTTGTTTACTTTGTTTTATTATAACTTTAAGTGTGTTTTCTTGTGGTTCCAGATTTGGTTGGTTTGGCTTGTCGGGTATCGAACTTTATTTCTCTAATTGGTTCATCATTTCTTTATGTCTATGTGACAAATGAAGAGTCTACACTATTTGTATTCTAACTCCAACTTAACTTCTTCTTTATAGGAAGATTATTTGGCTAAGATACTAAGTAAAATTCATTGATGACATACTTATTGTAGGTGCTACACCTTAGTTTAAATCTTTAAGAGTGGATTTCTACATCAAAATATCATATAATGGTTTTTCCTTCACCTAAAGCTAGTTTTGAGAAACCAAATAGAAGTAAAAGCGACACTTATATACCTTTCCAATGTGCCACGTCCAACATGTTTCTCCATCATTCATGTACTTATTTCAAGATTTTCTCAAGTCATAAACTTCTATTCTAAGTGATATAAAAGTATCTTACATAATACTAAATCTAGTATACTCATACTCCAATATTCACATAGAAAGTTCATAAGTTTAATACCTAATATAAACTAACTATAACATCACCTTATGTACATGCTAATATCCTCATAAAAACATACAATCTCCTAGGCATGGTATCCTAAATGTGCTCAAATTTAAAACTAACTTTTCTAAGTGAGTATGAAAAGTGAATTTGTGCCTAGTGTCCTCCTTTACTCTTTGCTTTCCCTTCCTTTTTGTAAGCTCCTTAAGTTGTAAAAGCTTTGGTATTTAAGGGTGGATTTTGGGTGTTCTAAGATCTCTTAAATGGAGTTATACAAGTTTGCTAAGGTGGTCTTTTAGGTGGACTAAAATAGAGAAGCAAGAGGGCACTTTTGTGCCGTGATTGTGTGTGTGTGTATATGGCAAAAACATAAGGGAAGAATAGGGCTTGTTTCCTTTCTGTTTGTGTGTTTATAGTGTATGAAAAGTGAGTGAGAAATGAGAGGATTTTTTAAGGAGAGTGGTTGGTTGTGTTGGTGTGTGTTGTGCATCTCCACAACAAATTCTTTTTGTTGCTTCTAAACTAATAAAGTAATGATTGGATGATGTAAGCAATATGGAGCAAATAGTAGATGTGAAAGACATGAGGATTAATGTTTGATTGACAAGGAAAGGTTTCCCATTCCTTATTCTCCCAATCGGCCATGATATGTCCTTTAGGGGCATGACCTTGTCACATCTTCTTGATTTCAATTTAAATAAATAATATAGTTAGATAGCTCATCGATGTGCAGTATAGCTTATGGTGAGATAAGCGAATTGCCTTATCATAAGCTTTTGAAGAATTATCAAATGATAAGCAAATCCATCTCTCATTTGATAGGTTATTTAATGTGATTAGTTGATTTGCTTATCTATAAGTGACATAGCTTATAATGAGATAAGGAAATTGTCTTACATTGAATCTATGGAGAAGTTATCCTATGATAAGTTAATCAAACTTTCACTATTGCCTTAATTTTTAATAATTTCAAAATTGAAATTGAATTGAATTGATTAGTTAGAAGTCTTACCTGTATGGTTCTTTTAGGGTTCGTTTCTTATAATAGTTTATATATTTTGATTTGCCTCTTAAAGGAAATTATAGTTTCTAGAGTTGAGTAAAATTGGTTAAGTTCAAAATTTCAATTATTTGTTTAGGGTTTGAAAATTCTTAAGTATCCATAGTTCTTCCTAGGGTTTAGGGTTTTGGATGATTTAGGGTTTATTGTTTTTGTATTAGGGTTTTTTTTTTTAATCGACATTGAAACTTTTGAATTGAAAGACTAGGTTCAATTTCTATATGAAATTTTAAGTTCTTAGTTTAGTTGATCCTTGGAAATGATTGAGAAGCGCTCTTGGTTAATTAAATATCTCTTAAAGTAGCAGAGTTTACATGGGTTGTGCTTAAGGTATGCGTGATGTTGGATTCGAGTTGGTTTGTGTTGCAACGGATGTAAAGTGTTGTGGAATCTTTTGCGTGGTGGCTACGTGTTAGGGATATGTATGGCTGCCGTTAGTGGTTCCTTATGATGGTTAAGTGTTACATGAGGAGAGACAAATCAGTCAGGTAGCTATGGTATGTGAGAGAGGGGTGCTATCGTGATTGGGTGATGGTTGCATAGCGGAGCTGTTGTGACTGACTGTGTATTAGATTTTCAAGTCATAGTGGGTGGTTTTGTTAGGGGTCTTACTCCTGGGCAGTTCCTTATTGCCCTAGGTTTCTAGACGTAGTATCGAGATGTTTGGGTATGTGGAAAATCGAATGAAGAATTGGAAAAGTATTAGATATCGATACCGATGCATGTTACGTGCATGAGAATGGCACGAATTTCCTGCATAAATACTTTATATTGATAACTTGGATTATGAAATTCAATATCTTATAGTATTGATCTAGGTAAATATGTATTGTGCTTGTTCTGTGTTTTGTTTTGTCTACTCTCACTTAGCTCATAAAGAGTTGACGAAACATTTGTATATCCTTAAGTTATGAAGAGAATTGATAGGGCAATATTGGCTAGGGGAAAAAGTCTTTTAAAAGCGCTTAAGATGGAGTTAGCCGCTTTTGGAGAAGTCTTGCAGCATTTTGTTCTTAGTTTTATACAAACAGGTATAAAGTTGAACTCCATTATAGTACTTTTTTATTATAAATAGAACTTTTATTGAGTATAAATAGGTATTCCTATATGATTATACATCTTATGCTATGCCAGGATGTAAAAGCTTTAGCTTCGTTGTTAGCTAGAGCTTTTAGCCGATGACTAACTACCCCTTTTGAGCTCGGCTCTATAAGAAAATGGTGTGTTTATTTTGGAAAGTTCTAAGAAATCCTAACTTTAAAAAGGTTCCTTTTATTTTTGTTTTTTATTGAAAAATGCTTTTCTAAGTGATAAAATGGTTTTTATATATTTTCTTCATTTTATTGTCTTACATATATATTTATTATTATTTTTATTATTTTTATGTTTTTCATTTCTTTACTAAAACATCAAAATAAAAAAGAAAAACTTCATCGTCTTTCTTATTTTTTTCTTTTTTCATTTTTTCTTATTTTTTTCTTTTTGGATCATTTCTTCTTTTCATTTTTTTCTCCTTTTTTTTTTAAATGGGTTACAATTACAATACAACAAATTGAAAAAGAAAAAAAAACAATATAATAGAATATTACAAAGACAATAAAAATAATAAAACAAACAAAAAAAGACAAAGGAATAGGGAGAGGGGGTTGGACCAAGCCAAAGGAGACATGGGTCGGATCTTTTGTAGGTGGGTTAGATTCTGTCGAGTTGGAAAGCTCTCGCTGTGGTAGTTTCTAGCACAACTTATCTTAACTTGGAAAGCCCTAAGCTTGTGCGAATCCTAGAGAGAGAAAAAAAGGGCTATGTAGAGAGAGAGAGTGTGGCATTTGTGAGTAGATTTTAATGATTGTGAGTGACGAGTTGATGGTTTTTAGTAAAATGAAATCCTTTATTTATAGGTATCATGGTCGAGTTAAGGATGAAAAATATTAAATAAAATATGATTTTCTTCCATGTTTGGGTTGAATGAACTTGGATAATATGTAATGCTAAATATAAAGTTGCGTTTAGAAATGATAATTAACATGTACCAAGAGTGTGCTTATTACACGTTGGAGTGTGTCAAAGTATGTCCAGCGTGTGTAGGAGTGTGTTTACCACACTTAGAAGTGAGTTGATAAATGATGTGGCTTATGCATGGCGAAGATATGGCAGTGACATGGCATATGAGGTGGCATGATGTAGCGATGGCATGGCATGGTGATGTGATAGACGCATGTATCAATGAGGGATGGATAAGTGTCGAAGTGAGAGGAGAAAAAAAAAAGACGCATTTTGCACCTTCCATGGATTGAACCCATGATCTCTGAATCATATGTAATATCAAGTCAGAGTATGTTACTATTAGGCCGTTGGTTTGTGTCTTGTTCATATGTGCAATTTAATTGCATATATGGATAAGGTCTACCTAGACTAGGTTTGAATTTAGGCCTAGGCTCAGCATCCCTCTCCTAAAAAAAAAAAAAAAACCTTATTATTGAAACATAAAGCTTATTTTTTTGTGGTTTTTCTAATTTTTTTTTATTTTTCTAAAATTTCTTTTTTTTTTCTTCTAAATTTTCCATTTTTTTGTTGTATTTTTCCTTAATCGGGACCCTTTACCCTATCTTAAAAAATACTAAAACTAAAAGGAAACAAAAATAGGGTGTTTACAACTGCCCTTCTTTGTGGTGAAGTTTAAGTAAAACTTTACCATAAAGATAAATGAGATACTATTGTTACCCTAAGAGTAGAATTTGCCCTAAGAAGTATCGTAGCTAGCTAGCTAACCTAGGTTTGGTTCATTAGGGGTTTGAAAAAAAGGGGAAAAAAGGGAAAAGGCGCTCTAAGAGCTTGCTAAACTATAAAGTAGGCATAATGCCCTACAAGCTAAATATAACCTTAGAAGGTTTTGAAGGAAGAGAAGCACTTTCAAAGTTGTTAAGATTATAAAAGTGACATTGACTAAAGGGTAGCGACTTAAGAGCTAGCAAGGGGAATCAATTTGGAAAACTTAGATGTGCTCTCCGAAGTTTACTAACTTATGCGGGAGCGTCTTTAAGGGACTAACAACCCTTAATTGTCTTAGAAGATGTACCCTACGGGCTCGCTAAAAGGAATTGATGACGAAAGGAAGTGCCTTATGGGCTTGCTTGAGAGAAATTGATGAAGAGAAGTACCCTATGGCCTTGCTAAGAACTTGGTGAAGAGAAGTACTTTATGGGCTTGCTAAGAACTCTAAAAGGTTGATTGGTTAATGGCTAAGACCCTAAGGGAAATGAGTTGGGATAGCATTCCGAGAGCATGCAATCTAAGGTTTATAACATGGGATAGTGCTTTGAGAGCATGTGATTCGAAGGTTTCAGGTTAGGGTAGTGCTTTGAGAGCATGCGATATGAGGGTTTTAGGTTAGGATAACGCTATGAGAGCATGCTATTCGAGTGTTTCAAGTTAGGATAGAGCTCCAAGAGCATGTGATTTGAGAGTTTTAGGATAACGTTTCGAAAGCATGTGATCCGAGGGTTTTAGGATAGCGCTCAAAGAGCATGCAATTCGAGTGTTTTAGGTTAGGATAGCACTTTGAGAGCATGTAATTCGAGGGTTTTAGGATAGCACTCCAAGAGCATATGATCCAAGGGTTTTAAGTTAGGATAGTACTTCAAGAGCATGTGATCCAAGGGTTTTAGGTTAGGATAGTGCTATGAGAGCATGTAATCCAAGGATTTCAGGTTAGGATAGTACTTCAAGAGCATACAATCTAAGGGTTTTGGGTTAAGATAGCGTTATGAGAGCATGCAATTTAAGGGCTTCAAGTTAGGACAGTACTCCGAAAGCATGTGATCTAAGGGTTTCAGGTTAGGATAGTGCTCCGAGAGCATGCTAAAAAGATTGGTGAAGAGAAGCACCCTATGGGCTTGCTGGAAGAGAAACTAGTGAAGAAAAGTGCCTTATGGGCTCGTTAAAAGGAATCAACGAAGCGAAGTGCCCTATGGGCTCGTTACGGGGAATTGATGAAGAGAAGCACCTTATAGGGTCTATGAGAAATTGGTGCAGAAAAGCACCCTATAGGCTTGTTAAAAGAAATTGGTAAGGTGAATGCCCTTATGGGATTGCTAAAAACCCTAAAGGAAATTGATGAAAGAGGGGGTAGCACTTTGAAAGTTCGCTAGAACCTTAGAAAGATGGGACAACACCCTAAGAGCTAGTTAAAACCTTAAAAGGAATAATAGAGGGGTTAGTGCTCTAAGAGTTGGCTAAACTCTAAAATGAAAGGTGGGACAGCACCCTAAAGGTTAGCTAGAACCTTAAAAAGAATAGAAGAGGGGACAGCGCTCTAAGAGCTGACTAAAATCCTAAAAATGAATGAAAGATGTGACAACGCTCTAAAAGCTGGCTTAAGAACCCCAAGGAAATTTGATGAAGGATTGAAGAAGTAAAGTAAGAAAAGCAACCAGTTTCTCAAAAAAGAACTTCCTAGCTTAATTTGGTGAAAATCCCTTTAATGATAGAAGAGACAATGGGGATAGTTCCCTGATTTGGATTAATGTGATTAGCTTAAAATGTGTAATTGCATTGAAAAGGAAATAGATGACCTAAATCAAAAGATTAGCTAATCAAGCCGATACGGATTTGAAAAAGGGCTAAAAAACTTATAACAAGTCTTTACTTTCTCTCTCTTCTTCTTCTTTTTTTCTTTTCTTGAAAATTTGCCAACGGGTATAAATTCTTATTTAAGGAACAAGTTTATAACCACCCCTTTCCTTAGTGATCATGTAGGGTTTCTCAATGCCCTTAACCCTAGGGCTTTCTTATGAGTCTTTGTGATTTTAAACATTCCTTTCCTAAGGAAAATGTAACTCATGATTATGTTTAGTCGAAGAGGGCTTCCTTGCTAACTTTCAATCTAAATTTCACTCTTGACTGCAATTCCAAAAATTATAGCCTATTTTGTAAGTGATATGCTTTGATTAATCTATTAGGTCTTTTTTGATTCATCATTATGAATTCAGACTTTTGGTTAAAAGGGTTTCAAAAAAGATTAATCAGAAGGCCTATTTTGAAAGAAATACTTTTATTTATCTTAGGTGTATAAGTCAAGAACCTTTAGGAAAAATTAGAAGTATGCTTGCCCTAGTTTTAAAAAAAATTTTTATTAAAGAGAAATTATCTTTTAAGATTGGAAGAGCTTTTATTGAGTATGGGAGGTATTGTGGGTAAGGAGGCCTTGTGTGACTTAACATAGGTAGTGGATATAGAGGTTTTGTGTTCTTGGGCTTTGGAATGTGATTTAGGGCCTCGCATTTTTAGTGCTATTTGGACTTTGATCCTTGCCCTTTTGATTCGTTTTGGTTGGCCCTATAGAGAAGTGATATATCCTTTGGGGCTTTTGTCATGCACTTGGGCCTAATTTTTCAACCTCTTTTTCTTTCTTCTTTTTTTTTTATTATTATTATTTTTTTGTTGCCTCGTTCTTTCAAAATTTATTACATTTCCCTATTTCCCTCTGGCTTAAAAAAAGTGACTAACTTCATTACCGAGTTTTTGCCTTTTCGAGATTCAAAACCCTAAGTCCATAAACTTTTAGTATATGAGTTTAGGTGAGGTATGTATAAGCTTGAGGTGTTTGGAAAAAAGTTAGTCTCTTTTTCATTTCAAAAGAAAAATAACTTATAAAAAATAAAAGTTGTTTTTGAATTTAATGTTACTCAAGTGAGCACAAACTAATTTAATCCTTTTCTCCCCATCAACGACCCTAACCTCTGAATTGCCTCATTGTAGGATAGTTCTTGACAGGGTTTAAATTTGAAAATTCTCCAAATTGGTCCAATGGGATTAACAAGAGATAATTGTGTTTAGGATTTGAAAATGAATGCTTGACTTCATTTTAATCTATGTATCACATTCAAAGTGGACCTCCTTTAAGAAATGAGCCCAAAGTATCCTCACCATTATATGGCTCAACTCTCAAAGTGTTTTAAGGGTTAGTGTATAGGATATGGTTTGCCTCTTTTCATCCTAAACTTTTTAAAATGTGAGTTACCAATTCCTTAAAGAGGAGTTTATTATTTATCTAACCCAAGGTGGAGATTGGCTTTACCATATGCCTCAGTTTCTCAAAACATGCCCTAGTTTTGATACATTTCACATGGTTTGAGTTTGACACTTGGGTTGTGTTTTGACTTTGCTTATAATTGGGCTTGGTTTTCTAAAGTGACTAGGGGTTTTGGCTTGGCTTGGTTACCTTGATGGACCGAGGATTGTATTTGGGTCAACTGCCTTGATGGCCCTAGTGGCTAGGGGTTCGTGTTTAAACTGGCTGCCTAAATGGGCTTAAGGTTGGTGTTTAGATTGAATAGGCCAAGTGGTTAGGCTTCCTTAACGAGCTAAATGGCTTCATTTGGATTAGATGCATTTAGGTTAGTTGCCTGAGTGGGCCAAAGGCCTGTGCTTGGGTTAACTCCTTTGTACTTGGGTTGAGCCTATAAGGATTTATAACCATTAGCAAATTTTCTTTTCATTTTCATTTTTTTTCTTTTTTATTTCTCCTTCTTTTTTTTTTTTTTTGAGAGAGAGAAAGATAAAGTTTTAGAAACTGAGAAATCAAATTACAAATAAGGATGCTATTTTTTAGGGTTTTGTTTACAAGTTTATGAGACTTATTTACATTTCTCCAAGAATGGTTAGATAATTGAAGTACCTATTTACAAAAGAGACTCTTAAAGAAAGAAGAATGATAAGCTGAAGAGAACTCTTTATTATTTTAGAAAATTGAAGTACAAAAAACAAAGGAAGAAGGCCTAACAATTATTCTCAAAACTTAACATTTATTCTAGGCTTTGTAGACATAAACTGGAAACACCCAAAATTAAGTCTCACAAATGAGCCCTAAGGTCCTTCAACATCTCATAAATTGCCCCAATGACTTGTTCCAAAAGGGCCCTTAAGACTCGGTTGTGAGCTTTAGAGGATTCAAGTTTTTCCTTTAGTTAAGCGATTTCATCCTTCAGTAACTACTTGCGAATCTTAGAGAGGTCCTGTAGCCTATCATTCTCCTAATCGTTTGCTTGGTTATCTACCATTCTAGGTCTACACATTTTATGGAAAAGAATTATTTATCAAAGCAACAAAAGAAAGTACGTAAGAATATGTAGATGTTAGGATGGTTTCGGTAATACATTACTCCTTAAGTTGCAACCTTACTGTTAGTTTCAAAAACTGATTGCATTAAAACTCTTAAACAATTAGTAAGGTTGCAATTCTTAAGAGTAGTGTATTAATTCAAGCTTAAAGGGGAGTATATATAATTAGGATAGGTTTTAAAAGGTTCTTAAGCTTTGTGACCTCACTTGTTTTTAGAAAACACCTTCATTAGTCACATCAAGCTTTAGTGGAGTAGCATCAACCCTGAGCAATGGTTACACCACAACACCCGAAGCTTACAAATGGCCCCCTGTCTTAGGTTCCTAATATGGTTCGGGTTTGACCATTTCTATCATACAAATATGATACAGAAATTAAAAAATTAGTATAACCATATAGAAATGTGGTAAATAATATCGAGTAAATAAATAAATAACTAAACAAATGAATAAACAAATTATACTCAATAAAGTGATTTCAAAGAATTAATTCTGAATTTGGAAAGTTGGATGATTAATCCTCTTGACTTTTCCAGTGGAGTCGCCAAGCTGTCAAGCTTGATTTTTTCCCAGTTTTTATAAATAAGTTTTCTTTAAACCAATTAATATTAAACCTAACCCATTTAATACTGATTCTCGACTAGGGTATAAAGAAAACCGGTTCTTTTGTATTTTGAAAATGTTTTGGAGTCATCACTTGACCGGAGTGGGGAAAAGGAGTGCATTGATTATAATTTAGCTATTAATCTTTTCGATAAAACTAAATTTATAAACAGTTTTAAGAATTGGAAATTGAGTCCTGGGGTTAAGCTTTTTAAACCTTTACGAGTACCATTAACTTTCTAAATTTAGATTTAATCCCTTGAAATCACCTTTCAAGATTATCCTATAAAAACGAAATTCAATCATTAATTAATGAATTAGGTCTTATTATATTAAATTGGATAAATTTAAACTAAATTAGAGGAAATCTAAGATTTTTTCATTTTTTATTGAATTGAGTACTAAAAGTGCAAAAACTAATTTTTTTTTTAATTTTTTACGCCACCTTAGAGGTGCTTATGTTACGGGCGGATTCCGTTACTCGATCTCGTGCGGCACTTAGCGTCCTGTAACACACTCACAAAGTTTAGAGAGAGAAACTCTGAAGGTATATTGTATTCACTCAAATGACTTGTGTGATACATCTGAGGGGAACACTCCTATATATACAGAAAGCCTTTACAATTTAATGGTTAAGATCAATTCGATCTAACGGTTACAGTTGACTCCCAACTACTACATTCACCTACCCCACTTACTACTATACAAGATTCTAGACTTCTTTAGAACCTTCTAGAGCTTTTCATCTTTTAGAAGCTTTTCATCTTCTAGTGGGCTTAGGCTTTAGTCTTGGGCTTTAGGAACCTCTTGGAAATGGCCCATTTTGGGAGGTTCATAACATCCTTCCCCGTTCAATTCGGCGACGCCCTCGTCGCTCCTTCATCGTGGAACTTTTGAATCTTGTCTTTGAATTGCCATAGTACTTTGGTTAGTGCCCAACTGGCTTCACTCTCTGGTCTACCCTTCCGTATAACCATATACTCATGTCTGGGAGTTTGTCCACGTCTCCTCACATGTCTATCAACTATGATCCCTTCAATTTCCTTATCAAATGAATCTCTTACTCCTATTGGGGCCCTTTGTGATATAGCTCTTATGGGGTCTCCCTCATCCTTGTGGAATGGTTTTAGCATGCTCATGTGGAAAACCGGGTGGAATTTCAGTTTGGATGGAAGTTCCAATTTGTAAGACACTCACCCCACTCGTTTGACAATTGGGAATAGACTTTTGTAGTGCCTCATTAGACCCTTATGCAGTTGTCCCCTCGTACGTTGTATCAAATGTAACTTAACAAGCACTTGGTCACTTACTTGATATTCCATCGGCCTACACTTCTTGTCTACAATCTTCTTCATTCTCTTGATAGCTTAGTCTAAGTATGTCCGAACTAAGTCATGATTTTCTTGCCATTCCCTTGCAAATTTATATGCGAGAGGGCTGGACCCTGTATATCCCATTGTCACTATATGAGGAGTTAAGGGTTGCCTTCCTAGGACAATCTTAAAAGGACTCTGTCCAATGGACTCATTCTTTTGTTGGTTGAATGAGAATTACATCACATCTAACAACTTGGTCCAATCGCATTGGTTAGCTCCTACAAAATGCCTTAAGTATAATTCTATTAGAGCATTCATTCGCTCCATCTGGCCATCCGTCGGGGATGCAAACTAGTTGAAAAGTTCAACTCGAATCCTAGAAGTTTGAATAATTCTGTCCAAAATTTCCTTATGAATTGCCTATCTCGATCACTCACAATGTTTCTTGACAAGCCCTAATATTTTACTACATGTCTCAAGAACAATTGGGCAGCCTCATCTGTCGAGCACTCCTTTGTTGTTGGAACAAAATTTGCGTATTTTGAGAACCTGTTTACCACAACCATAATTGTACCATACCCTTCCAATCGGGGTAAACTTACAATGAAGCCATGGAAACACTCTCCCATGGTTGTTCAGGAATGGGAAGAGGCTTTAGTAGTCCTGGAGTTACCTTGTGTTCAACTTTGTCTTGTTGGCACACGAGACAAGTTCGGACATAGCTCTCAATATCTTCCCTCATGGGTAGCCAAAAATACTTTTCCTCCGTTAAGGCTTAGGTACGGTGCATTCTTGGATGACCTGCGCATTTAGAATCATGACACTCTTTAAGTATCTCTCTTCTTAGGTTCAAGGATTGGGGCACATAAATTCGATGTCCCTTTATGTGTATTAGTCCATTCTCTTGCCAAAATCTCCTTGTTTTCCCTTATTAACATTGGATCAGTAGAGCTTTAGCTTGTTTATCACTCTCCATCCCCTCTTGAATTCTATCAATGAAGTTGCTTTCAGGTTTGCTGATGGCCGCCAACTCAACCCTTCGGCTCAAAGTATCCGCCACGACGTTAGTCTTACTTGACTTATGTTCAAGGTTAAAATCGAATTCCGCTAAGAAAACCTGCCATCGGGCTTGCTTAGGAGAAAGCTTCTTTTGAGTCTGAAAATAGCCAGTGACCATACTGTCAATTTTGACCACAAACTTCTTCCCTAACAAGTAGTGCCTCCATACTCGAAGATAGTGTACTATCGTTGTCATCTCCTTTTCATGCACTGGATATAGCCTTTCTGTATCATTCAGCTTTCGACTCTTAAATGCCACAGGGTGTCCTTCCTGCATTAAAACCCCTCCAATAGCAAAATCACTAGCATTTGTACATACCTCAAAGGGTTTGCTAAAGTTAGGAAGGAGAAGGACCGGCTCCTTAGCGATTGCCATCTTCAAGGTCTTGAGTGCCTGTTGTCTATCTGTACTCCGAACCCAAGGGGTATTCTTTTTGAGTAAGTCTGTCAATGGACTTGCTATCCTTGAATAGCCCTTAATGAATCTTCTATAGTAATTCACTAAGCTAAGGAAAGATCTCAACTCAATATGCTTGGTGGGATCCTTCTAATCCCAGATGGCCCGTACCTTTCCGTCGTCCATTCTAATCTTTCCTCTCCCCACTATGTGACCAAGAAATGTCACCTCTTCTTGTGCAAAAGCACATTTCTCTAGTTTCACATATAGATCGTTCCTTCTCAAAGCTAAGAATACCGAGCGAAGGTGCTCTATGTGTTCCTCCAATGTCTTACTATAAATCATAATGTCATCTAAGTATACTACTACAAATTGATCAAGAAAGGGGGCCAAAACACGATTCATAAGTGTACAAAAAGTAGCCGGGGCATTGGTAAGGCTAAACAGCATGACTAGGAATTTAAAAGCACCATACCTTATAACACAAGTGGTCTTGGGTTCGTCCCCTTCTGCAATCCTCACTTGGTGATATCCCGACCGTATATCCAATTTGGAGAAGTATCTGGCTTCTCCCAACCTGTTGAATAGGTTCGATACCAGTGGAATGGGATACTTATTCTTTATAGTGACCTTACTTAGGGCTTGATAATCGATACACATTCGAAGTGATCCATCTTGCTTCTTCTGAAAGAGTACAGGAGCTCCAAAAGGTGCCTTTGAAAGCCGAATGAAACTTGCTTCTAGCAATTCCTTCAATTGTCACCTTAACTCTTCTAATTCTGAAGGTGACATCCTGTATGGGATGACGGCGGGTGGATTGGCTCCAGGTTCCAATTCTGTCACATGGTCTATCTCTCTTCTTGGTGGTAACTTCTTGGGCAACATTGGCGGCATTATATCCGTAAATTCTTCTAATACCTCCTTTACTTGAGGTAGAACTCTTTCTTGACCAATAGTCTCTTCCTTAACTTTTAAGGTAGCCAAGTAAGTGACTTCATTCTTCTTGAGTCCCTTTTCCAATTGCATAGCCGATAGGAATTTTGTAGCTTAGCCTACCTTTCTTATGACGGGGACTATACATTGTGAGTTGTGATCAAGTACACAAATGCAATTAGCTTACGGTACGATAAGTGCATCAATGCGATTTAGGAAATCCATCCCAATCACAAACTCAAAATCATCCATTGGCACTACTTCAACTGTCTCCTTTCCTTGCCAACCACCAATATGGAGCTCTATCCTCCTGGCTACTCCAATAGTGGGAACTTCTTTTAAGTTAATTGTTTTGAGCCATGTTTTGGTCTCCTCCACTTTTAGCCCCAACTTCTTTGCTGCCATATCGTAAATGAAAAGATGAGATGCTCCTGTGTTTATGAGGACATTAAGTTTCTTACCTGCTACTGATACTTCGGTATACAATCAATCCTTTTCTTCTTTCGTTAACTTGAGACTTCATGGCACTGAGTAGATGCACTAACCTTAATTGAGCCTCATCCCCTTCATCTAAGCTTTCACTTGCTACTAGCGCTGCCCATCTCTCTTTCTCATCTAAGCTTCCCCTTTCCATCTTCCCCCTAGGATCTTAGGATCTGTCTTCCGAAATTTCATTAAGCCTTTAGCAACTGCTATAGCCTTGGAAATGTCTTCCACTCCCCTTTGCTCCAGTTCTAATTTAACCTAGGGCTTTAAGCTATCCACAAACATTACGAAAGCATCTTCTTAGTTGAGGTTTGGGATCTCCAACATCAACTTTGAAAATTCCTTTACATATTGCTTTATGTCACCCTTATGGGTTAGGTGACGCAATTTTACCTTTGCTTCCTTAGTAGCATTTTAAAGGGAGAATTGACCTTTCAGCTCTTGTACAAAGCTATCCCATGTGTTGATATTAGTTGCCCTCTTGTGCCACCATACCATAGCAGAGTCTTTCAGATATATGGCAGTAGTACGTACTTTTCCCGCATCATCTAAGATTTTTACAGCGTTAAAGTATTGTTCCACTCCCCATAAGAAGTTGTCTACTTCTCGAACGGACCGCGTTTCGTTGAAATGCTCTGGCTTTGGAACATCGACCCTATGGTCCGTCTAGACGGCCACTCCATTTGCAATAGCAATTCGATAAGCCGTCAATTGCGTCTTGAGATCTTTAATCTCCTAACGCATAGCTACTACCACTGCATCAATCCTAGCTTCATAAGCCTCTTCCTTCGTTTCTAAAGCCGTGACTCAAGCTTAGAGAGCATCACCCTTCTCTTCAATAAGATTTCCATGCTGCCTAAGCTCTTCTATTGCCCGATTCAGTACTCCTTGCAATTCGCCTTGGAGTTCTTCTTCCATTTCCTCAAGATTGCCTTGAGACTCATCAAATTGTTCCTTGGCCTCAGCAATGCTCAACTCTGCCTCATTCATCCTATTAAGGAGGGAGTTCAGCAAGTCCCGAGACTTAGCCCTTTGCTTGGTAACACTATGATCTTCATGGTCAGCCAACTTATCGATCATTGAAGTGTTGTTGTCTCCTCCGGATGATATTTTCTCCATAAGTAGTCCCTTTTCTAGGCTCTGATACCACCTGTCACAAGCGGATTCCGTCACTCGATCCCGTGCGGCACTTAGCATTCCTGACCACACTAAGGAAGGCTAAGTCAGCTTCTAACACATTCACAAAGTTTAGAGAGAGAAACTTTGAAGGTATGTTGTATTTACTCAAATGACTTGTGTGATACATCTGAGGGGAATACTCCTATATATACAGAAAGCCTTTACAATTTAATGGTTAAGATCAATTCGATCTAATAGTTACAGTTGACTCCCAACTACCACATTCACTTACCCCACCTACTACTATACAAGATTTTGGACTTCTCTGGAACCTTTTAGAGCTTTTCATCTTCTAGAAGCTTTTAGTGGGCTTGGGCTGTAGTCTTAGGCTTTAGGAACCTCCTGGAAATGGCCCATTTTGGGAGGTCCATAATACCTATGTACCTGCTATTCAGGATCAGACGTACATAGTTCTTTTCAAAAATATTAGCAGGTTGGTTGATTTTAAATTTGAAAAGTGGCTAAGTTTATGTCTTTTAGCCATTTCATTTTATTTAAGAAAAACACCTAAGCGGAAAAGGTCCTAATTTGATGATTTTATTTTTGAAAAAATTCTAAAATATCCTAATTTTTGAAGAAAGGTCCATTTATTTTTATTTATTTAGAAAAAAAAATTTTACGTGATAAAACTATTTACAAAAATCCTAAAGGACCAAAATGCAACTTTTCAAGAAATACACAATTACCATAGCTAACATGTCTAACCGTAGAAAATATGCCTAATTATAGAAGAGAAGCTTAAACCATGGAAAAGATTTTCATTGTAGAAAAGAAGACTAAATCATGGAAAAGATATCTAAATTATAAAATAGATGTCAAATTATAGAAAACATGTCTATAAGAAAAGGGTGCTTTTATTTTGCAAAGTTTTAAGAAATCCTAATTTTAAAAAGGTTCATTTTATTTTTGTTTTTTTTTTATTGAAAAATGTTTTTCTAAGTGATAAAATGTTTTTTATATATTTTCTTCATTTTATTGTTTTTTATAAATAGTTATTATTTTTTTTTTGTTTTTCATTTCTTTACTAAAACATAAAAAAAAAAACTTCTTCCTCTTTCTTTTTTCTGGTTTTTTTTTTTAGATTCTTTTCTTCTTTTTGTTTTTTCTCCTTTTTTTTTAATGGGTTACAATTACAATACAACAAATTGAAAAAGAAAAAAAAAACAATACAATAAAATATCATAAAGACAATAAAAATAATAAAACAAAAAGAAAAAGGAAACAGGGAGAGGGGGTTAGACCATGCCAAAGGGAATATGGGTTGAATCTTTAGCAAGTGGGTTGGATTCGGTCAGGTTGGAAAGTTTTCGCCGTGGGTAGTTTTTAGCACAACTTATCCTAGCTCAAAAAGCCCTAAGCTGGTACGAATCCTAGAGAGAGAAAAAGGGGCTATGTAAAGAGAGAGAATGGCATTTGTGAGTGGATTTTAGTAATTATGAGTGATGAGTTCATGGTTTGTAGTAAAACAAAATCCCTTATTTATAAGTATCATGATTGAGTTAAGAATTGAAAATATTAAATGCAATATGATTTTCTTTCATGTTTGGGTTGTGTGAACTTGGACAATATGTGATGCTAAATACAAAGTTGCGTGTAGAAAACATAATTAATATGCACCAAAAGTGTGCCTATTACACGTAGGATTATGTCAGAGTACGTCTAATGCGTGTAAGAGTGTGTCTACCACACTTAGAAGTGAGACGGTAAATGATGTGGCCTATGAGATGGCGATGATATGGTGGTGACATGACATGACGTGACATGGCATATGAGTTAGCATGATGTGGGAGGTAAAAATCTTATATTGCATAAACAATATGCTAATATTATATAAGATTGGGTCATCATACCATTTATGTAGATGTTGAATATGGTTCAAATCTTGAGAAAAGTAAAAATTAAATAAATAGCGAATATTTTTGTAGAAAAGGTTTAGTTGAACAAATTAGAAACTGGACAGGTTATCAGTTAGCTTGAATTCCAAGATAACCTCAAGATTATTTCTTAATTTTCCAAAACAAAATTTACAACATATTTTTTTAGGACCGATAGGCTCTATGGGAGTCCATTGAAACTAAAATTATGAAAGTCACAGAAATGTATAAAAATTATTTCACTTAAGAAAGTTTAAGCTCTGTAGTGGAGGGATGAAGACAAAAGGAGATGAGAATAAAAAAGATTCCTTCAAAGAAATAACTTAGCAAAATTATTGGAGATAACTTTGTTAGAAGAAGAAATAATTGTAGACAACTTCGCCAAAAAAAAAAAAATTATTGGAGACAACTTTGCTAAAAGAAGAAATAATTGTAGACAACTTTTCCAAAAGAAATAGTTTTAGTAAAATTATTGTACTATTCACTATACAAAAGTTTATTCTCTTGATAAATTATTGTACTATTTACTGTAGAAAGAAATCTTTACGTTTTTACCCTCTCAAAAGAATTTAATGCAGGGGTATGCTCTGTCCATTGGTATTTTATATAAGCTCTTGATGTAAACTTAGAAGGGGTGCAGAAAAATCATTAGAGAAAAAATAGAAGTCGAAGAAACCCTACAAACACCCTTCTTGAAAAAAACCCCAAAACACTCCTATTTTGTAACGATTCTCATCTTATAAGCATACTTTAGATGCATTAATATAATATATTTCTCTATTTTGTAAGTTCTTTGCTTTCATTCTCTTCTTTATTGTTTTTTGAGTCTTAGCAAAAGGGAACTAGGTCATTCTCTCATTATCTAATGCTTTCTTTATTTCTTCTTCTACCTATCTTCCTTATTTTTAGTATCATAACTTGATTAAGTTTTTCATAATCACTTTATAGGACCTATAGGATCTAGCTTTGTTTGCCCATTTTATTAACTAGATAGGCATTTGTATGGTTATTTGTTGGCTTAGGGTCAATGGTCTGACTAAGGAGTAAAAGCCTTAGTTTATGAAAAATTAAACATTGTCTTGAAATCATTGAAAGGTAGTTAAATTAGAAAAGAAAGAGAAAGACATAAGTATTATAAGATGAATGCCTATATTATCGAGTAGCATTGGAAGTTCATTAAAGTTTTTAGATTAAATAATGACGTTATGAGTAATATTTCATGGTACATTAAAATACAAAAACAAACAATATATAGGTTTAAGAAAAGAGAACTTAGGATAAAAACCTAAATTGCTTGTTTAGAAAACATAATTAGAAGCCCTATATGTTGTAAAAGAAAAAATTTAGTTATATAAGCATATTTATTTTTAAATAGAGCAAGGATTGAAATAGAATCAACTCAAAAATATATTAGACATTGTCTTAACAACATAACAAGGGTTTGTTTATAAACATGATTCTTTTAGAAAATAATAATGAATAATCTAGACGATCTTATTTATTCCAATGAAGACATCCAATTAGATAGAATAGAAGTTGTTAAAAATTGCATACATAGAGTAAGAGAAGAAATAGAGTCAAACTTAGATGGGCTTAACCAATTAGTAATAGAAGAAGGAGGAGAAACAGTACATATTCTTGACTTCATAGCAAGAGATAAGTTTTACCAATTATTATTAATTGCATTTAGACTCAAAAACTTAGAAAGTAATCATCCAGTCTCATTAGGAACTTATCTTAGAAAGTTAGGTCATGGTTAGAATTATTGAAGTATTTTTTATCATTTAGATAGTTTTAATCATTAAATATTTAGAACACCTTTATACAAAAGAATGTTCCTCAGTTGATGAACGACTTCCTAGTAATTTGAAGATTACCAACTAGATTTAGATTAAATAGACTTTATTTGAAAAAATTGAGAACATAAAGAAGTTAGAGTGGTTGGGATTAGAAATATATAATCCAACTAGAAAGGTAGAAAAAATAGGACAATTTAAACATGTTATTTTCAACAGGATGAATATCAGTTGGATGGTAGTAATAGACAACTAAATAGCATCATATATCTACATATAACCTTAGCAAAATCTTTGGCCCAATAAGAATCGAGAAATTCTAATCATTAGAAGATTATACAAAGCTCTTTAATAGATAAAAATAATATATTAAAAGAAATAAAAGAAAATCAAAGATATATTAAAGAACAAAATAGCACAATCATTAGAAAACTAAATTAACTAGAAGGAGATAGATGAAACATAAAATCATACAAAGGACATATAGAAATAAACCACAAACTCCAAGAAATACAACAAAATCATAGAAAGATACTAAGCCTGGTAAAAGAAATAAAACATTTTGTATAAGGTTGATGAGTAATAATTTCATAGCAAAAGTAGAATTAGATCCTAATTATAAGAAAGCCCTAGATTTAAGTAGAAAATACTTGCAAAATCCTAAAGGACTAACGAATTATAATACTCTTGTTGAACAAGATAAAATAATTATTAGATAAAATAATATTATAATTTTGTTATTGTTATCTTTACATAAAAAATTAGATAAGATAAAATCAGAATTAAAAAACAAAAGCAAGGTAGAAAAGGAAGAAAAAGACTATCCACAAGATTTAGAAATTATAATAAGATAACACTAAAGAATAAAAGTCTTGAAAAAACCAATAGAAAAAGTAAAAAAACTTAGTAATATTTTTGGTATTTATAAACCATTAGAAAAATAAAGAAAAATTTATAATAAATTATGGCTACAAGGGCTAAAACCATTCCATTTATAGGAAATAGTAGGACACTTACATACAATATGTAAACCTCGCAAATTCCATAGAACATGAGTTATAAGTTAATAAGTTCTTCTGAAAGAAACCCTTAGTGTTGGTAAGATAATTAACCCTAAACTTAAGGGGCTACGCTCAAGAACCCTAATGTAAACCCCTAAAACCTTAAATGGCAATCTTAACCCTAGTTTGACCCCTATACTTAAAAGCCCTAAAATCCTATAAACAAATATTGATAACTAAGGTTAACTTCTGAGGTCAATCTAATCTAATGAAACTAACCCAAAACCCCAATAGGAAAGAGACTGATAATTGAAGTCTAAGAGAGCTCCTTGAAAATGATAAAGGGTAAGCTAAACCAAAGATGAATATTGGTATAAGTAACCCTAACAATGAATTCAAAACCTTAAAACAAATATTGTAGCCCTTAAATGAACCTTTGAATATTAAAATCCTAACATGTGTGAGCCTTTAAATTGTAAAACCCTAATCTACGGTTGAAAACCCTAATCCAACTAGTATATTCTAATTAAATAGTAAAACTATTCATTAATTGAAGACTAAATGATTAATTGCCCTAAAACCCTAATCTACCCTCTAAAACGTACTCAAATAGCAATAAATTGTCTTAATTCCTTAAAATAATCAGACAAGACAGCCCAATGAGCTTGACTAAATTAATTTGGCACATTAAGCCCTAAATTGTACCTAATTAATGCTAAGTGTACGAGTAATTAAGATTAAGAAATTACTTACACCTTCTTTCGTTAATTGGGTTTTACCTCATAATTGACTATAAGTCAAGATCGATTAATCAGATAAAGCCAAAGGAATTATATGAAAATATCTCCTTAATGATACCAACCTTATACTTAGGGAGACAATATGAACCCCGTAAACTTTTAGATCCAAACTTGGAGTCAGATATAGGAATTAATAAATAATCCTTAGAATTGCTCAATATATGCTAATAAATCATATATTAATAAAATCCATAAATGAAAAGATTAAACCTTAAATCATAAGTCGCAAACCTTAAATAACAAAATTGAAAAACTCTAAAGAGAATAAAACCCTAAAACCTTAATTGTTTGTGTAAAACCCTAATACGTTGGAAACCTCAAAACGATTGGAAAATATCAATAGACTGAGTAAAACCTTAATTGGAAGTCTAAAACCTTAATTCAACTGATAAATCCTAAGTATATCCCTAAACTATTCACTAATCGTAAATAATATAATCTCCAGTCTCGTATGTGGTTTGAAAACCTCAATTGATCCTGAATAATAAATGACTCTAATAAATGAAGTAATATAGGTCAATGAACTTAATTAAAGTGATAAAATATGGCAAGACCTTAATTAGGCCTAAATTACTTAACTAAGTATAATCACAATTAATTAGCTTAATTGCCCTTTAATCTATCTACCAACTCTCATTACATCTTAATTAGTAGCAAGTCAAACTCAATTAAAAACAAAAGACAAAGGATCAATTGATAATTACAGGACACTTGTTCTTAAGGAGACAAAATTCATCCTCATTTGGCAAAAAAGCAAACAAGGTACAATAGTACCAAAAGGGGACCATGTACCTTTATCCCAAAGTGGCCACCTCTTGTCCCCCTTAATCCACCTTCAATATTTGCCATTTCAACCCCCTAAAATCCTCATTCAACACCATTCTTCATGCATAGAAAAGCCTAGGAAACACTCTTAAGAAACCTAAACAAAAACCAAAGGACAAAGGGAAGAAAACAAAATGAGCAATCGGACCCCCATCTATGCACCATAGCACCTTTTGGTCTTACTGCCACCATACTCAACCAAATGACAAGCCACTACCACCAAAAGATCACACACATACACCCTAGTTTCTTGCCGACAAACATTTGACCTCAAAGGAGTAAGTTTCGACTTCATTTTTGAGTGAAAAAGTTGGAACTTGTATAGGCCAACCTAAGGTAAAACTCACCTAACTTAACTTTCTTGTTTACATAAGTTATACCTATGATATCTTGAGAGTTTAAGATTACAAATACTATATAAATATGTTATAATCATGTACATATCATTTTAGAGCCTTATAAGTACACATTTATTCATGTACTTAGCTAGTTTGCTATTTATATTCTAGAGGTATAGGAGATAGTTTTATGTAGATAACTTGAAAAGATGTTGATTAAACTCTATGAAACATTAAGTACCATCCATGCCGCCCCCCCTCCTTGATATGTATCCACCTTGTTTTCACCATGTTAGGTGATATCATTAGCTTAAAATAAGTAGAAATGTGACTAAAAACAAGGAAATACACTAGAATAAGTGTTGGATGGAAGAAGTTAAAGGAAAGCCTAAAAGAACCTTACTTGGCCATTACTTTCATGAAATTTTCAAATCTATAAATTTTGATTTATTACCATAATAACCTGATTATTTAGTTTTAAGTATGATTTAGGATGTAATTAACCAAATTAAGTAGGATAATGATGAGTTAATGACCTAAACTAGTTAAGTTAGTGTTAAGGCCTTAGGAATAGTGTTAGAAACCCCATTAATGAGAGGAACCGGATTTGTAATACTTAGTAAAATGGGTTATTTAGTGGAATCATTAGGATATTTGGCCCATTGGAATAAGTTAGAATCAAGTTTAGGGTCTTAGAATACAAATTAAGCCTAAACTAGCTTTGTTAGTTATTAAAGCCTTAGAAACATGATTAGGAGCCCAAGAAATGAAAAGAACTAGATCTAAATCCTAATAGAAAATCGACTTATCTTAAGGCTTTTAGTGTCTTTGAACCCAAAATAATAAGTGGAGTTGGGCTTAAGGTCCAATAATGCAAGATAAGCCCAAAAGCCTTTAAAAGAACCAAGAATAGAGCCTAATAACTTAGTGATTAGATTTAAACCTTAAATTAAAAAGGCTCATAAAATAAAATATAAAAGGCCAATTAACTCCAAATGCCCATTAAAGCCATCCCCTATAGGCCCCTTAGTAAGCTAAGGCCTTAAATTAGTGAAAATGGCCCATTTAGGCCCATAAGACCAACACCAAGGCCCAAGATGAAAATTTAAAGTATTGGGTAGAAAATTCCACTTAAAATACTTAAAAGCAAGCCTAAAAAATTAAGTGCAAAGTCTAAGATCAAAAGTTAAGCCTAAACCCCAAAATTAGGCCCAAACCCTAAAGTAACCAAACCCAACCTTTGGGCCCGCGAACTTGTAAGGCCCAAACCAAAATCTCACTGATCGAAAAGCCCAAAAATAACCTCACCAAATGAAAGAACACTAAAAAATGATGAAAATTGGCTATAAGAACACAAAATTCTGACTTAAAATGAGAAATATATGACTAAGATAAGAAATAAGCGGAAATAGAGAAATTACAGTGACGCTAGTGAATAGATCACGTTTAGGATGAGTCTTATTTACTCTAGTTACCTTACTCAAGTGATTTGGGATACCAAGTTTGAGACTAATGAGGACTACTGGGAATACTTGACTTTAAGGTTGAGTGAGTATATCACCCCTTATTTTACTTTGTTTTATGCTTATAGTTAGTACACTATCAAATTATATATGATAACTGAACTTAATGCATGTTGGGGGTATATAGGAACTTGTGTGTGCTTGTTCTGGTGACCTATGTTTGCAAAACATCTTAAGATATTTCAAACACCCTTGTTTGCTGTATTAGAACGTAGGGCAGTGAAGTGTTTATAATACAGTTGCTTGACCACCCTATGAATCCGGAATTAGTAAACATTCGGCCTCTAATTAAACTAGACATGTATTACATCTTATGGCATGAGTTAAAAGGGCATCAATACCACGCAGTAGAGTAAGAGATCATGCTTAGATGGATGCATATTAATATGATGTATTGTGATTGTTTATCGTATGATGTATTTCGTACGACATGTTATTGCCTCGACCTTTGGGAACTACCTGGCTTTGAGGAGTGCCACCTTCTGCTTGAGGTTGAGCTATGTCTACTGCTGAGGGTGGTTATATTGTTAAGAGATTTCATATTGGACGTGGACACCTAAGTTTTGACGTGCCTAAATACTTCTTAACCCGAGCAATGGTGGGCGTTAAAACCATATCGTATAGAGTTACCGATCGACTATATATACTGTTTGTATTGCATATGCTTGTACATGTATTCATATGTTTGATAAATAACTTGTTATTGTTTGATGGTAAGGTAGGAAGGTTATTCATTAAGCTGTATGTAGTTTACCTTGATACGACATTGTGGGTCGGGAACCCCAAATGGGTAGAATCTATATGACGAACAGGAAGTGAAATGGTTGGTTTCGATTGTAAATGTGGAAACAAAGAGTGAGAAGGGGGTTTTGACAGTGAATGTGGATGGATATCACACATTAAGACACAAACGCAATCAGGAAATGAGCTCGATATAGAGTTCAATACAACTCATGAACATTAAATGTTGCTTGGGGTTTCAAATGAAAGGTTAGATACGACTCATTAACTTACTCAAATGAAGGGTTCACCATAATCTTAGGAGCAAGATCGATAAGAACGCAGAAAAGATTAAAGAGTTCGTTCTATATTCAATAATTCGGTAATGTAAGCTTTAAGAGCTAAAGAGTAGCCTTACTCAAAAGGGGAAAGTTCCAAGTGTAGGAATATTCTGTTCTATCCAATTTCGTATACATCTCTGATGTTTACAGATGTTGCTATTTATTGCGAGTCCTAAACCCTAGTGGCAAAATTATAAATAATGTACAAGGCCTTAAACCCTAAAGAATGGACCTATAAATAAAATAAAGAAAACATGTACAAGAATACAAAACTATGCGTTTAATAGAAGTTGGCATGCAGTTACTCAGCTTGTTTCGGAAGGAGTAGGATTCGAACCAGATTGGGGTAGTAGTTAGATGTTTAGGTCCGAGGAGGAGCCTTTGAAGTCTCGCAGTGTTTAGCTGAGACACTAGAAAGGTCGGCCCATAATTATTGAGTTCTAGAATTAGTCGGCACTAGTCTCTCGGTGCCGTGCAAAGTGGTTCTTTGGTCTCAAGTCCTTGGTCGTGTGGTCTCTCGGTAGACGATAGACTTGGCACCGAGTGTCTCCTTTTCTTCCCTTTGGCCTTCTATTATTAGTTTGGCTTCGGCAAAAGTTGATCGGCTTCGGCTTAAGATCGGTTGGCCTTGGCTTAGAGATAGTTGAAGGCTAATTCCTATCATTACCCCCTCCCACCCTATAGTTTCTTTTGCAGGTTTTATAAAGCTAGGGTTGGGCCAGGATGCCGAACAAACTTCTCTTCCCTTTTCACTTCACCATAGGTATCAAGTGTCTTTGGATTTCCTCAACGCTCATAGGGGCCAAGCAATAGTTCTTCCCATCCTTCTGAAATGTATAAGTATTGAGGCAGCCATCATGGATCACTTTTCAATCATATTCCCATGATTGGCCAAGAAGTAAATTTGTGGCATTCATAGGCACTACGTCAAAGTCAATCTCATCCTCATACTATCTAGCCTTGAATGCTATCTAAGCTCTCTTATGCACATGGATTAACCTTTGTTGTTAAACCACTTCAATCCATAGGGTCGAAGATACGGGTAGGTTGGTAATTTCATCTTTTCTACTAACTTAGTAGAAATGATGTTGGTGCAGCTTTCCCTATCAATAACTAAGGAACAAGTCTTCCCATTCACCAGACATCATAAATGAAATAAATTTTCCCTTTGTTCGGGATTTGCCTTCAGGTTGACTCGTATCGCCATAGTTAAGAGTTCATCCAAATCCTTGGCATAGACATCTTCTTCTATCAACTGGTCTTTCGAACTCTTGCCACTTTGACTCTTGATTTGAGCCTCGGGCACTTCACCCTTTAAGACCATGACCTTCTTATTTAGGCATTGGGATGCAATGTGTCTATAGCTTAAGTATTTGAAGCATTTCACATCTTGGGCCTTATTGCTGGGTGCCTTTTCTTTTTTGGTAGTCTTCTTCTTGGCATGGACAGGTTGGCTAGGCTCTCCTTTCTCCATCCTCCTCTCTAGCCCTTTTCTCTTGACATACCTCTCAGGTTCGAGGTTACCTTATTGAGGTTGGCTACTTGACCTCTGATGCTTCCTTCTCCTTTGTCACTTTACTCTTAAAGCCAAATTAATTAGCTCATCTAAAGAGTTGAACGGTTGCAATTCAACTATGTTAGCAATATCATCTCGGAGTCTACTCAGGAACCTAGCAATGGTACGATCCTATGGCTCGACAATCTTACATCTCGTCATTAAGGTCTTAAACTCTTACAAATACTCTTCAACGGTATTTCAACCTTATCTCAAGTGCTGGAACACATGGAGCATCTCTTGCTTGAAGTAGGTTAGCACAAAGCGCTGATTCATCAATCGCTTCATAAGCCTCCAAGTTCTAATTGGCTCCTCTCCTTTAACATTTCGCTTGGCGACTAGCTTATCCCACTAAAGGCTTGCATATTCAAAAAGGGATAATGAAGCTAGCTTGACTTTTATTCAATCATCATAGTCATAGCACTTGAATAACTTCTTGACTTGGGGGACCCAGTCAAGGAATTCTTCAGGTCGACTACCTCTACGGAAGGTGTAAACCCCTAAAATTATTAACCTAGCTTTTGTAATAGACTCGGCTATGTTAGACAATTTAGGAGTCGACAAGGCTAATGAAAGTGAAAACCCTAAAAGAATTACTCAATCGCGTAAAGAATTTTTCTACCCTAAATGTTTCTAAATATAAAAGATTTTATTCAAAAGTGATAGAAACCCTAAAAATGATTATCTTAAAGATATATGTGCACTAATCCAACATGATGTACCCTAAAACCCTAATTGATAAAATAATGCTTATATTTTGTTAAACTATTAGTAAAGGGTTAGAGATGACCCTTATTCATACTTATATGCTTTGAATCCTTAGGTAATCCATTAGAAATTAAGATAATGAGTCATAGATTATATTTACTTCTTAAGTAAATAATTAAGATAGTTTCACTTAGAGTTAGGGTAATAGTTGAAGATTAGATTATATGTAGCGAACCTTAACACTTAAATTGGTACTTTTTGCATTTGTTATTCAAAGTAGTTTATCAAATGAGATATATAAGCTATAAAGACCTAAAGTAAGATCTCATCAACAATGTTTCCTAATCAATTCATCAAAGATCTCATTTCCCCTCATTTCCTTCATTTTTCCTCTAATCTCCCTTAATTACTACATTATGTGCACAAAATTACATATACTTAAGGAATGTTGACTAAGGTAATGCATGTTGACCAAAGTCAAAGGGTTGACCAAGTCAACACATGTTGACTAAATTCAACATTTTGAAAAGTCAAAGGTTTTAAGAGATAAGGAAAATATCTTAGTTCTTAATGATGGTTTTCTTTTCTTTTCCTTTTGATTTTTCTTTTCCCTTTTCTCTTAGTGTTGCCGTCCACAATTCTCCCATCTTGGTCCCACCATTTGTTGTCTTCCATAATTGAAAACAAAACAAAAGAAACAAAAACAAAACCTCCCTTTCATGCCGTGAACTCCCCCTCCTCTTTCACTTTCATTCCTTTGCCTTTTGTCTCCATAAACTTCAACACAATTAAAGGTATGTTCTTAAGTTGTTTTATGTTACTTTATGTTATTCATTAGTTAGTTAATTAGGTAGATTAGATAAGTAGTTAGGTGTTTAGTGATGTCTTGACAAAGAGGAAACAAAGTTTCCATCTTTAAGTATAGAAAATGAAGAATCATGAAGGAAATGGAAGAAATACATGTGTATGTACTCTTAGATATGTGTACATAAAGAAATATCAAAGGAATACAAGTATACGAACCTTTATACATAAGTATGTATCATGTACATAACCTAATTTAAGACCATATCTAACTATATATATATATACTATACTAAATACATACATAGAACTACAAAAGGATGAAATTGAGAGGATTTTCTTAAGGAAAAATTTGGCATACGAATTTTTAGTATAAAAATACGTATCCAACTGTATAGGTATATGAGTAGGAATACATGTATAAATACGGTATAAGTATATGTAGATGTATAAGTATATGTATGTATAAGGCATATGCACATAAGTATAAGTATAAGGCATATGTACATAAGTATAAGTATAAGGCATATGTACATAAGTATAAAGTAAGAAATGAATGTACATAAGACATGTACATGTGACATAAGCATGAGGTAATGCTTATGTAATCAAATGATGAGGTGGATGATGACATAAAGAAAAGATGACACAAGCAATGACATAAAGAAAAGATGATGTAAGCAATGACATAAGCATAGGTTTAGAAAATGAGAAAAGTAAGAAAAGTGTAGGTAATTAGATACTTAAATTAGAAAATTCTAATACACCTTCTAAATTAGATTATACCTAATTTAGTATATGAATTGGTAATAACAAAGTAGATCCCTTAATTATAAGAATTTAAGGAATAAAGGATACAAATATAAGTAATAAGAATACTTAAGTATTATAGCTAAAAATTTCTATAAATTTAGTTCATAATGTAAAATAGGGGTCTTAACATCCAAAACAATCATTACCGTGTGAATATACGTCCGAAAACGATAAAAAACGACTATAAATTCATAAATATCAGAAATAAAACGAAAAAGTTATATACGATTGAAATTAAAGTCTTACCGGGTAAAAGTTAATAGTAGTCTAAGTAGAATTAGGTAATTAAATGTTTAGAATTATTAGTTAATTCAAATACTTATTAATGTTGTTATCACATAATGATCAGGTGACCCTGAGGTGAACGAGGACCTCCCAATCGATTACTACGATTAGGGCAAATCACTATGGCCGAGTGAGTATTTACCCAATGATTTCATGCTTGTTTTGTAATTGTAGATAGTGGACTTAAATACTATTGTTAATTGACTATTGTGTGGGGTTTGGGAAAATGCCTGTGTTTGTTGATATGTCTTGAGTTGTGAACTTATCTTAAGTATTGATAATGCTATGTTTGTTGCATGGTAGTATAGAAAATGATTGTGTGCACAATTGGATGGTCATAGCATAATTTGAACCTAATTATACTCGGCCTATAAAAAGAAATTGAGACATGCATTAACATGCATAGCATGGATACTATTCCGGCCGTCACATCATACGGAGGTAAAGAGAGGCCATTCGGGGGTTGATATTATTCATTTATTTGGTTCTATACGGTGCACTCGTACAAAATGACCTTACCCTGGCCTGCGGGAACACTAGGCGTTGGAGGTGCCAACTGCCTGGCTAAGGGTCGAGTCTAGAGGCCTCCGTTTAGGGGTGAGTGTGGACTGCGGGGGCCCACTCACAATTATACTAGAACTTGGGTTTTCAGAAAATAAAAGAATTATTTGATATAAGTACGGAATGTGGAATTCCGTAGTAAAGTAAGTTCTAGTATAATACCCGGATCTGATTGGTGCCGCGTAAACTCCAACCTTGACTTCGGAGGGCGTTAAATCTGAGTTACGTATATGAACTAGTTAATTATATGTATTGTTTGACATACTGGTTGATCATTCATTCATATGCTTGAATATAATGTACTTATAACTTGCTTGTGGTGTGGCTGAGGGTTTTGCTCACTAAGCTTAGGCTTACACTCCTTTAGACTTTTGTTGCAGGATAGCCTGTTCGTAGAGATAGGACGAGGAATGCCGCAGGTTAGCTTGGGGACTTGGGCAAGAGCGAGTTGTTATGTGTACTGAGAGAGAACAGTTTATTTAGACTCTTCCCATGTACTTTTCTTTATCTTATTATTATAGACTTAGACATACTTAAATGTTGTGTAATATAAGCTTTGTAACTTAAATTTTATATAAATATATTTGTGTAATGATATCATGTGAGTCTGGATGTTCTTTGGAAACTAGTGGTTGTAGAGCCTTGTATATTGTGTGAGGAGTTCTTGATTGGAAGGGTAACCAATCAGGGGTTCTTTGTACAGTATACGGCGTCTACCATGACTAGGCCGTCTTCAGTTCGTGATAGAAGGTCGGCAATTTGAGCTTAATATTATCAAGTCCTCGGCTATGTGCTTGGGTTTCATCCCTTACATTATAAGCTGGTCGGTTCACTTCGGATTGGCTACTTCTGTTGGAGCTCTTCTTGACTACATCTCTTCTCAGCCTCGGCTCTTGTCTCTAGGCTTCTTGATTTGCTTTGGAGTCAACACTCCTTTCATTTCTTCTTCTTAGCCATTGATCATCATTATCAAGTCCATTGGAGCCACTTCTACTAATGGTTGTTCACTCCCTTCTTCCCTCTAAGCCATCACGTTTATGGCCTCTGACTAAATTAGTAAGCTCTTGGATCGAATCAATGAGATTTTGAATTTGATACTCTAAGTTATCAACACGTCATCTTAAACAGCTGTGAGGACTATCACCACTGTTATTGATACTATCTTCCGACATTCTTATTTATACAGTAATCTCTAGAAAATTGAACAAACACGTCTTACAACAAAAACACTTCCGCAATAGCTAGAACTAACTACTGAAATTAATGTTATTGGACTATAGAACAATGAATAATAGAGATGTTCAAAACTACAAATCAAACTTTGAATAACACTAACACGCGTGTCTCCCCAAAGCTTTGATACCAATATGATGTGGTACAACGAGTTGGGAACCCAGAATAAGTCGAATGGGTATAATGAATAGGAAGTGAAATAGTTGGTTTCGACGGTAAATGTAGAAATAGAGAGTAAGAAAGGGGTTTTTACAATGAATGTAAATGACTGTAGATTGTTGAATCACTTGTAGATATATATATATATATATAGTTAAGCAGATGTATGTAAATTGAATAAGCACCCTTAGAAACTTACTAGTTAGAGCCTTATAACCTTTGACTTACAAGGAGGTCTTTATATCATCGGTGCATATGTGATATGAAGATTTTAGGCAAAACTATCTGGCCTTCTTACAAAGAAGTTACATAATCTAACTAGAGAAGAGACTTCAATAAGAGGGGGAATCTTGAGTAGATTAACAAGTAGATGTAGACAGGGAGATCACATTAAGCAACTTGAAGAAATTGTAGACATAGATAAAGAAGTAGAAATTCATAATAACAGAAATGTTGACTCATTAAACCTTAGAATATTATATAGGGTAGGACGGCTAAACTTAGGAAGAACATGATTGGTAAGAACAAATAGAGAAGAAACTATCTTAGTTACTACTAAACTAGTTAATATAGAGCTATTAAGTGATATAGCTATTAGAAAATTAAAATAAGAAGGAAGGAGATTAGTGCATCTAGAAATGATAGTAGTAGGGATAAAAGGATTAGTAAGAAAACAAATGGGAGCAAAATTGTTATTAGTGGTAATAGACAAATCTTGGCAAAATGACATTAGAAAAGTAGTAATAGGTGCAATGGAAATAGATATAAACAATAACAAAGGCATATTTTACTGTACATTGAATTCTATGATTAATGTAAATAATATAAAAAACTTAGAAATTTGATTACAAGGTAAAGGATACAAAGACCATATAGGAGATAATATATTAATAAATATTGGATTTATAGGCAGAGTAGTAGATGGAAATAATACACAACACAAACTAAATATAGATGGCATAATACAAGAAATAGCTAGTGTAGGAATTAAGTTTATCCAACCTATGAAAATAGAAAGTAGAGAGCTAGAAGGATCTGAATGAAACATATCTAAATACTTAGAAAGTCCAAGTATAAGTAGAATTCCCGAAAATAGTATAATGTATAGATATCCTGATGGATCATATGGATTAAGGTTTTTAGACTTAAAAAAAAAATTAGATGAAGAAGAATTAATAAATGAAAGTTTAGAAAATAGAACAAAAATGATGTTAGATGCCAATGGAAGTAAACCTATATTAGGGTATAATAGAAAGTCAAGTAATGGAAGATTTTTTATTAAAAACCAAGAAGAAACTAATGAAGTAATAGAAGAATTAAGAAACAAATGATATTGAAGAAAAGAAGAAAAATACTATTTTGTAGAAAATAGGTGTAACATAAGAGGAAAAACATATGTAAAATATAGTGCGTTAGATCATGCAAAAAATTTAGAAATAATACAAAGATATAATATTTAGCTAAAAAATGAACAAGAAGAAGAAGAACAGATAATGGAAATTTTTTTAGATAGTTGTTTTGTAGATTCTCGAGAACTAGAGCCTTTAAAAGACATAGTAAGAAAAGTAGAAAGATCATTAGGAAATGAACCTTTAGAAAATGAATCAATGACATTAGAATATACGTATAATAGAGAATCTTTACGGCTTATGAATTCAATTGCTAGTAGTGTAAATAATACTCCAATATTTAACACAAGAGTAGAAAATCATGGAGGACAATAAAGCAGAACTCTTTATACATATTATAGAGAACCTGAAAAAGATTATAAAAGTTTAGGAAAATGAATGCCCTTAGAAATAGTTGATAAAAGAAATTTAGTAGACAATGGAAGAGTACTAAATTTAGTAGCCCATGATCCTCAACTCTAGCCACAAATATTAAGTTCCCAAACTCAATTAGTAACTAGAGAATGATAAACTATAATATAAGTGATAATGTCATAACAATGTATAACTTTTTTAAAATTTTTTTAAGAAATAGTACTAGAGCTTTATTGGAAAGTTATAAAGAAAATTTCTAGAACAATTTCATGTAGATTTATAATTAGAAACTAACCTTTATAATTTTACAAATAAAATTACTATATTAGTAATGAGTACACATCTTAATGTAGGTAATGATCTACAAGTACAAATGAATACAACGAGAGCTTTATAACAATTACAACTAAAGGATTGGAGATATGTTAAAAAAATTCTTGAATGATTTCTTTTATCATTGTAATATGGTAGGATGTTATTATGAAACAAATATAGCAACCAAATTATTTTTAAAATTACTAGGACCAATAGGATAGCAAATTTATAAACAATTTAAAGAACAAAAAGAACCCACCTTACCTATAGAACTAAATAATTTAGGTACAAAATTACAATTTAGGTTAGAAAACTGTACGAGTATATAAATAATAAAACAATTAAAAGGAGAATACAATTTTCTTTTTTTGGAAATATCTATATACCTTTGAGATATGGAGATAAAGAAAATAATAAACCTAAAAGAAGACAATATAGACCTAGACAAAGGAAACCTGTAAAGAGATATTATCTTAAAAGAAGTAAAGCAAGAAAACCTTATTTAAATAAAGATAGACATGTAAGAAAATACAATAAAGATAGAAATTATAATAATACATTAACATGCTTTGCTTGTAAAAAATAATGGACATTTAGCCAAGGATTATGATAGAAGACATAATATTCATGATAAATGTGCCACATTAATTAATTTTGAAGAAGGAGATACATTAGAAGTGGATGAATTTATGGATGATGTTGAAACCATATACATTATAATTAGCATAGAGAAAAAATTGATAGTGATAAAGATAATGATTATTTTATTTAAGAAATCCTAGAAGCAGAAAGAGGGATGGACGCATTACAAGGAGTAGATGAAGCAAAGGAAATGCTATCAAATATAAACATCTAAGAGTTTGTAGATGATAAACTAGGTTATAATCATAATTGGAATCAAGGATCAAGATTAGATGATCGTTCTTGTAAATTCTATAACAGATATCCTCAATTAGAGCTTATATACTAATGTAATAATTGTTTGATTGAAGCTTATAAAATTTGTTGAGATAGTCAAGGAGAAATAGTAGAATTTAAAATGGAAATTTTTAGAAAAGAAGATGGCAATGATTTAATTGAAAGAAGGATATTAAAGTTAGAAGAAGGAGTAGATAAAATAGAAGAAGTATTAGAAGAAGATAAAGAATTAAAACGCAGGCAAACAACGGGATTAGGAATAGTAATAGAAGAAAAATTAAAAAATAAATTAGAAGATAACCATATAGATATAGCTAAAACATATTTTTGAAAAGAAATAGACAACAACTTAGGATCTTTGATAACAAATGTGAGAATAAATGTAAGATTTATTATATGTGATTTTATCTTAGAAACACAAGCTTTAATACATATCGGAGCATTAAGTAATTGTGTAGACATTAAACAAATTCTAGAACATTTGATTAAAAAATTATCAACAAGTGAATGTGTATATGCAGAACAAATAGATGATGGGCTACATCAATACTGTAAAATATTAGCCAAACATAAAATAGCTTTAGAAAAAAATAAAGGATAGACAAATGGTTTACACAGCTCTAAGACATATGTAAGAGATATAAAACTCCGTAATTACATATGTATAATAGGATTACAGTTTTTGTTAAATGACAATTATGGATTTAGTCTAAACACACATGGATTAACACTTCTAGCTTCTCCTATAGTACTCCCTTTGAGAGAAAAATGTGAATATGATATACAAGGCAAATGTAAGATAAAAATAGTTGATAAAAAAGTAGAAGAAAAAAAAGAAACAGAAGAAGAAAAAGAAACTATAAAAATAGAAGAAGAACTATATGAACATGTACTAGAAGATTATGAGAATTTAGAATTGATAAACAGTTGTTTAAACTATAGAAAAATTTATAATTTTATAGAAACATGAATAATAGAAATAGATAATATAATTAGTAAACTAGAAAAAGAAGAAATTATAGGTGAAAATCCCATAAAATTATGGGATAGAAATAAGATATATTGTAAATTAGATATACTTAATCCAGATTTAGAAATAAGGTCTAAAAAAATAGAATGCGAAATTTGGATAGAAAAGATTTTGAAATGCATATTAAAGAGTTATAAAAATTAAGAGTAATTAGAATATCTAATAGTCCCCATAGAAGCCTAATATTTATTGTTAGAAAGTATAGTGAAATAGTTAAATGTAAGAGTAGAATGATAATAGATTATAAACGGCTAAATGATAATATAAGGATAGATGCATATGACATACCTGACAAAATAGATTTAATAAATAGAATAAAAATTTATAACATTTTTAGTAAATTTAACTATAAATTGAGATTCTAGCAAATTAGAAGGCATGAAGAATCACTTCCATGGACAACTTTTATGTATCTATTAGGATACTTTGAGTGGTTAATTATGTTATTTGGATTAAAAAATGCGTCTTCAGTTTTGCAAAGGAAGATGGATGAGATTTTTTTCAAAATATCCCTTTGTTTGTGTATATATAGATAATATTTTAGTACATTCTAAAACCAAAAAGGAACATACATCTTACTTAAAGATAATTTTATTTGAATTTCTTAAAAATTGAATAGTTATAATTAGTAAAAAACCCAATTTTAAAGAAAAAGTATAGAATTCCTAAGGGTAGAAATAGGAAATGGAAAAATGGAAAAATTAAACTATAACCTCACATTTCTAAGAAGGTTCACATTTCTAAATAGGAATGGAATGAAATGTCTTTTTTATATGGAGTATTCTTCCTCTTTCTGAATGATCATAACATAATGCAAGCGTATTTGCTATCTCTTTAATTATGGATCCAAATTCAGAATTTTGGAATTGCTCTGGAGTTCCTCTAACTATGTTTATCAAGCCATAATCTAATAATGTCGCTTCTGTAAAACAATATTCATCTATAAAAATACTAAGAAAATTTTCTAATTCTATATCAAATTTATAGATACAAAAGTCTATTTTGTTATTTTCATTTCTAAATACACAAGGGGAAATATTTTTATCAGACATTTTCAATATATTAAATTATAAGACATGTAAAAGTTCCCAAAAATTCTTTTATGCTAATTTACTAATGTATTGTCTATATTTTGATGGTGATTTATCAATATAAGGATGTCTTTTAAAAAAATATACACATATATTTGTTCGTATAAAATATTTTTTTCTTCTTTGTGTCTAATATAATGTCTAGGAATTGCTTATTTAAAAGTTTTCCATTTGTCTAAAGTTTTTTTCATTTCTATAGGCAGTATTTTTTCTACTTGATGTCTATATTAACTAATTAATCGTGGATTTATGAAAAAGTCTTTATTCCTAGGAAATTCAACTAATTTTTGTCTAGCTTTAGCAACAAAATTACAACTACTCCAGATGGGTTATGATGATCTCTAATATGAGGAATTACTTTATACTATTCTTTATTTATACTTGGATTAAATCGATTTATTACTACATAGCAAAGAAATCTTTTATTTTGTGAAAAATTTGTACTTTCTTGTTTAGGGACAAGTTAATTGTTTATTTTTGTAAAAGTAAAATAATTTGATAAAATTATACAAACTTTTAATTTATTTTTATTTGTGGTTTGAAGTATCCATACTACATCAATAAGTACCTTTTGGGTTTTGTTTACTTTTACTCTAGTTAATTATTTAAATTCTAAAGATGAGCCTTTTGAGTAAATAGGAAGTTCTATTTCATCATAATTCATCTTGAGAAACATGTTATTATTATTGCTATTAGGCCTTGGAGTGGGCTTAAAAGTTGTCGCTCCTTGTCTATTTATAAGGTCCATTTGTTTACTGTTGAACAAGAATCCCATTAGGCTTTGGTCCATTGGACTTTGTTAAATTAGCCTATTGTTGTAGTTCTTCATTAAAAAAGTACCTACTTAAAACATCAACTAAATTATTATACTTCCCTTTTATGTGTTCTATTAAAATAACTATGAACTTGATCCACCTTCTTGTGACATGCTTTTATTATTTTTCTTTTTGTAGAACTTAACAATAGCCTCACAATGAGTTTTTACTAAAATTTCAGCTTTATTAATAAAAAATAAACTAAAACTATTTAATCTATAAATTATTGCAAGAATCTCTATATCTATACTATTGGTTAATTCTTTTTCCCTAAACGTATTATCACTATGTCTACAAACTTCTTCTTTACTTTTTAGGACATATCTTTAAGGGTTTTCTTTTCTTTTTTTTTTTATAGACTACTCCTTATCAATTTTTATATTCATCTATTTCTATAATTAAATAGTCGCTATCTAATGATAACCTTAAATTTGGTAAGTTTTTTACAAATTCTTTTATTTGTTTCACTTGCTTAAGTTCTTCTATGTTTAAAAGCTTAAAATTATTTGTTTTTTGGTATAATTATTTAGTATATTTTTCTAATTTTTTTTTGTAAATGGTCTCTTTTTTTTTCCCTTCTAAAATAAGCCGTCCGATATTGCCATAATTAACGAGGGGTTGCCATTTCCTTAACAGGGAGTAGTAATGTGGCCAAAGACGAGCCATTCAAAGAGAGACCGGAGACGGAGTCAACAGAGACACGTCCCCAACATTTTAAAAATGATGAAAGTGGAAATCTTGTTTTTAAAACACAATTTCAGCATAAGGAATTAAACCCGGAGTCACATGGTACATAAAATCTTGACTTTAAAACATGATTTCATTACATTGTAAAATTGTCACTTCTTGGCACGATTTCAAGTGCCATCGTTTTAGTATTATTCTTGCGATAACCATATTTTAAAAATTATTTTATAAATGATATATGTAGTTTTTACTTTTCTCATAGAATCAGTGGTAGCATGAAAAAGTGTTTTACTTATCATTTATTTATTATAAGAGAGAGACATTTAAACAAGAAAGAAAGAAAGAAAATGTGCTTTGCTTGGTAGAAAAAGCGTTTTCTTTTTTTTAAACACATCTTATAAAATGTATTGGTAGATAAAATAATATGTTTTTCTTACAATTAATTATCTAATATAAATACCAATGATCTTATAGCCTAATGATATAAACACTGATCTTCTAAGTGGAATGAACTAGATTTGAATCCCCTCTTTTTCATTGTAATTATAAAAGAAAAAAAAAATTTCTAATAGATGTGTTTTCTTAAAAATGTACCATGCATAGTAAAGGTTCAAACTACTTTTATTTTACCAAAACTTGTTAATTCTCATTCATCCAAAATGTCATTGGAAAAATATTAGTACTCCTATAGCGTGAGAGCCACATTTTAGCAAATAGAACCTTAGTATTAAAAACCCATTAAGACCATAAATTAGTTAAAATAACGGAAGAATTTAGATATACGAAATGGAATTATAAAATAATAATACAACTCAAAAGCTTAAATTTTAAAATTTACTCATTATTTGTTGAAACAAGAAAATTGTAAAACTTGAAATCCAATTAATGCACTCCTGAACAAAAGTTAATTAATAATAAAATTTTAAAAAATGCCATGAAACAATATTTAAAAATGATATTTAGGGTAATACATAAAAGAATTAATTAAGTATAATCCTAGAATTTTGAAAACCCAATTTAGAGTATTCATGAAAGTAGTTTGTTTAAGCTCAAAATCCACAATAAGACTAAAAAAAAAAAAAAAAAGTAAATGAACAAAAGGTTAGTTAAAGAGACTCCATAAATTTAAATCTTGAAACAAAAATTCTAATATTAATATAAACTAACATGATAAACAAATTTGTAAATCTCGAAATATTGAAAACCGAGCCAAAATAGAAAGGGAGTCTTGAAAAAATTTAAATAGACAAGAAAATGAAAATAATTATTTAAGTGAATTAATGGAGCATGGCTTGTAGAAGTTTTAGTAGAAGCTTTAGTAGAAACTTCTATATAAAACTAATAACTAACCTAAGAATTGAAATATAATAAAATATATGCACAAAGTTTTAGGAAACCATGGATGCAACCCATAGATTATAGAGAATCATAGATGAAAAAACCATAGACACACATGGTTTTACATAACAAAACCATTGGAACTCATAACATTTGCTTGTGGTTTTGTAAAACCACTTGCTACTTGCTATTTTTATTCCCCACTTAATCTACTATAAAAACCCATCTCCACCTTTGTTTTAGACTCTTTATACACTCTAAAAGTGAGGAAAATTCGTAGGAAATTTTTAGGTGATTTTAAAGCAATTTTAAGAAAATATGGTTGGTAACATGCGATATGCAGTTCCCAAGTAAGATAGTAACCTAATCTCGAATGACTACCACCATTTAGACTTACAACCAATGCCATTTTGGGTATAAGAACTCCCCCACCACTGCGGCCATACAAATGATGTAGTTTTCTTATCAAATTTTTTTTGTAAATACCTTATTATATATAGAAAATTGACATGTAAAGAGTTTCTCTAAAAGTTTTCATTTTATTAGGGTTAATTTTTAGTTTTTGGCAAATTGGTAAGTTGAAATTCAAGGAAAACCTACTATTTTTTAAAAGATTTTGTTAGATTTACTTTGCCATCGCTTTCTAAGTAATTTTTTGTTACATGCAATAAGTTGATCTTGATTTTTAACTGGAAATAGGAGTTTTTTTGAAAAGAAAGGTTTTCTAAAGCTAAACTTGATGATTTTTACTTAAATGTTTATGCGGATTCTCACTAAGTTATTAAATTGATAATTTTTGTTGAAAAATCACTAATAATTAGTAGTAAATTGAAGGTTTTAACTACTATAAATGAAGGATTTTTCACACTTAAGACCATGTTTTGTTGGCTTAATATATGTACTTTAGTGTCTTAGTTATGTAGTTGTGTTTAATACTATTTTTTTGGCTGCATTATGGGTATTGCAGTCAAAGTAGATGAGTTTTAGGACATGCGAGTAGATGTTGGTGCATTCCAACTAGGGTAAATCTGAGCAAAGTGAAGGGAAGAGTGAAATGCGAGTTTTTGGTGAAATTAAGTGAATTTGGTAGCTGTAAAAGCTTTTCTAGAAGTTTTGGATGAGTTAGTAAAGGAGCTGGTGGTTGTAGAAGATTTTGTAAAAGCTTCTATGGATGTTGGTAGAAACTATTAACTTATAGAAGGTACTGTATCCCTAATCGAGTTGATTATAAGTTATAACTGTAGAAACTTTAGTAGAAGGTTTCTTGGTATAGAAACTATAAACAAAATTCCATAGAAGGTTTGTCTAATAAGAAACATCAATCAAGATGCTAGTGGAAGGTTTTTTATAAGGTTCCATATCAAAGAGTATAAATTAAAACACTACTAAAAACTTGAGTAAAAATTCTAATAGGTAAAGAATATAACTAAGGACCTTATTAGAAGCATAAGTAGGAAGTACTACATACTTAATAGACTTTAGTAGAAGGTTAAGTAGAAGGTACTTCAAACCTAATGAACCTAATAGAAGGTTAAGTAGAAGATTTCGATAACTTACATAAAAGTAATAATACTTAATATACATAACCAACACTTAATGAATACTAAAAGTATAATAGTAAACCTAGCCATAAGTATAACACTTAACACATTGTAACTTCAATTAATTATATAGGAACTAAAATGTGATTTGTAACGTAAGGACCATTAATGATGGAAGGACTGTAGCATCTAACTTACAAGAGTGACTCTAAACCCAAGTAAGCGAGTCAATGCTTAATGATATTTTGGAGTACCATATAAAAGTACTTGGAGGTTGATGTATACACTTGTTTGTGGGTGTAAAGTAGTTAATTTTACACATGTGACATATGTACTTAGAAACTATTAGCTATGTTGTTTGATTGTTATGCTATATGTTGTGATTACTAAAGGTGTGCAAGTGGGCTTTGGCCTGCAGACCAACTTGTTTAAATTGCTTTTTAAATGGGTTTGGGCTAAGGTTTTTTGGCCCGTTTAACTCATGAGCTAAAGTGGGTTGATTTGGGTTAGCTTGTTTAATACATTTCCGCCTTTAGCCTACGAATCGACTTGTTTAACTTGCTTTTTAAATGGGTTAGGGTAGAGTTTTTTGGCCCGTTTAAAAGTGGTCTAAATGAGCCCAGCCATTTACCCCATGAGCCAAAGTGGGCCAAGCTGGCTTATCCCATTTAGCTCACTTGCACACCTCTAGTGATTGCTTTACTAGGTATTGCTCTTTGATTTGATTATTTATAACTAGTTGGCTACCTTTAAAATAGACTAAGCTAAAACTTGGATATAAACACTAATTGGACATGCATTATAACCCATTAAGGCAAGCAATTAGGATTACTGAACAAATGCTGACCCTTCGACGAATTAGCTATAATTGGCCTTCCCTTACCCTTAAGGCTAAACTAAGTGATAAGAGAGGAGATTGGGTAAGGTTTAGGGTAATGGGTTTGAAGAGGTCTTGGGAGGAGTATGCGTCTATTGCACAAGTCTAGGTTTGGTTGAAAGGTATTGTGGCTGGAGTATACCTCCATCATGCAAAAACCTCACAATTCGGTTAGAGTAAGTGCAATTTCTCTAATTTCATGACAGATTAGATAACATCTTGCGAATGGCATATGCTTGTTGCATTACATTTAACTAATTGATTGATAACCCTACTTGATTTTTGTGCCATTTATGCTTCTGTCTCCATCTCCTTACTAAGTGGTGGTTGCTCATATCCTATAGTTCTTTTGCAGGTTTTAGAAGATGACACCAAGATCAATCAATCCTTAGACATATATAAGATGGGCGATGAGTTTGTAGTGAGGAGTAAATGGATTTAGAACATTATTTTTTTCATTCATTTTGGAGTCAATTAGGCCATGTATATAACCTAGACTAACTTGTAGTATTTTGGTTATGTAGATAAGAATTGGATTTTTTAAAAATAAGTTTTCATATATAAAAATTCCATGTAAATATTTATTACCTTTTAAAGGAATTACATAAATTAAATATCTATTTTTCAGACGAATCATATGAACTAAAAGTCTATTTACTTTAGATACTGAACTAAAAATGCTTTAGAGTTGTTTAGTCATATGTATCTTGTGTATACTAAGTTTATCATAGTGGTTGAGCGGCCAACTTCTACCATAGGTTAGTGTACATGGCAGGACTGTTATGACTCTATTAATCTCCGGGGGTGACAGTTCTTAGGTGGTATTAGAGCATTGTTTCTTAAGGACTTGTTGTGCATAGTTCTTAAGGAACTTGTATTGAAGTGTCTTAACTAAAATCAAGTAGATACATTAAGTGTCAAAGTGAATGTAGGTTAAAAGATGTAGACTTTAGGTGTATAAATATCTTATGTAAGTAAAAGAATATAGGATAATAAAATCTTGATATAAGAATCTAAAACTCTACCAACTATAGATATGAACTTGAGACTATTTAGCTTTACTTTAGAGATTCCATAGGAAGTAGATAATGTTGGAGAACCTATCTATAAAAGATCTTGTAAAACCTTATGTAAAAGAGTAAAACCATATATAGATGAACTTGTAAAACCTCACGTAGAGAGTTCGTTGAAGGCTATTTTCAAAAATCGTAGAACCTCTTATAGATTCTAATGAGACGAAAGTGCTTAAACTTAAGGTAGAGGATCCTATAGACGCTTTTGTAGAAAGTTTAGTAAAACTTTATATAGAAGATGATATAGAATTTTATGATGACCCTGTAAAAGCCGTGGTAAAAGATAAATAAGTTGTAAAACCTAATGAGAAGGAGCTATAGAAGCCAATGTAGAAGGTTAGTTACCTGAAGACGATGAGATAGTTTAGGAGGTCATTGATGTGGATAGTGATAACAATAAGGTTCAAGGGTTGATAAAGGTAGATGATGTCGAGGTTCATGAGGTAATCTATATTTAAGATAGTCTAAAGATTATACCCTTCAGTTCACATTTTGAGATTGAGGTTGGATGTTATTCGGAGATGAAGTGGAGCACTTACATGGTTTAGGTAAGGAAGAAAACCTTAAAGTGAATCTTGAGGATGACCTCAACAAGATATTAGTCAAAACTTAGTTAATATAGAACAAGCAGTGACAAATGTCAAAATAAAGACTTAAACCCCATGATGGTATAGATGTAGACAAATGAAGATGAACATGATTGTAGTAATTGTTAAGTAGAGTTTAGAATCAATGATGATGAATTAATTTTAATGTAAGGTCAATGGATTGGACCACTAAAGTCGGTAATAGCCTCTACTAACTAAAATAGGTAGGAAAATCAATAGTTTTGACATGTACTTACCTTAAGCCTTAAGAACTCATCTAAACACTTTCCATAAAGTCGAATATACCCTAGAAGCTTCCAATTAAAATTTATCATGGTCTCTATTAATGGTGAATTTTGGGATGAGGAAATAGTCCTACAAAAGAGAGCAAAATACTTGGTACCGGGGGTAGTCTGGTGTGACCACTTCGATGCCTAAGTAAGAATGGTAATTTACTATAATAAGTATGTGACTAAGAAGTGTCAGAGAGCTTTTATAGACTTTTTTTTCGGTATTTATAGACGGTTGTTGTGTCTAAGGCATTTGTCAAGATAACTTTTAAGATACTTGGAGACTTCTTGACTTGACATCTCTCCTAATATGTAAGGATAGCAAGCGGTTGTAGAATATAACCGTGCTTATGATAACTGGTTGTGCCATAGATTTGAATTTAAACTAAGAGTGTTTCTTGTATATGGCATAAGTGCTGCGTATCTTTTAAAGAGGGCAAAGGCTGAGAGAGTCAATTACTCGGCATCTCAGCCGACAAAAGGACAAGTGTAAGTTGAACGAAAAATGACTATCAACATTTGCCCCCTAACTCTTGTGTTCAAATAGTCGACAAAGGGAGTTATATATATATATTATAGCAGAAGCCGAGTGGGGAGAGTTTCTGGATTCATGCTTAGTGATGTGGGAAGTAGGACGGATCACATCTCAATCGAAACGTCGCTATTTCAAAACTCTCACCCATTCGAGAAACCAAAAAGTTGTAGGCACGACATCTATCACCTAGTTCATCATTTTGTCGTAGGCTTAATAACTGTTAGAAAGTTTTCAGTCGTTAGATTACTGTCATGAAACACACATCCACAATCTACGGGACTATCATATCAACACATCAATACTGTCAAAAGTAGATTTGCAGTTACGAGAACGGATCGTCCATATATAAGGTATTGTTCATACTCAGATTTCACTTCTTTAGTTGTACCTAAAATTTTCGTTCATTTTCTAATCTTCAGAATCTTACTCTTCGACCTCTATTATTTCATTTCATACAACCGTCTAAGTATGGTTTGTAAAGTTGCTCATCGACTTGTTTTGTCCGATTCCGAAGCAATGAAAATTGAGGCTACTCTTCCCCCCCTAAAATAGGAGCGAGGTAACATGTTCTACGGGCGGTTTGACCGATAGTATGAAGGCAAAGTGGGATAAACTTGCTCGAATTAATTAGCTTCCTGTAGATAATTATCTTGAGGATAAGGAAGGGAGGTCTTCAGCAAAATATTTGTACAACACAATAGCCTACTTTCGCAATTCTCCTGATGGAACCATTAGTTCTGTCGACAGAGTTCTTATCACAAAGTACAATTAGTACTGGTGAGATCTTCCTAGAACATGAAACTTAAGGAGGTTGAGAGATGGGGAGAGAGTATGCTTTCCTTGGGAGCACGAGTTCTATATATACCTGAAGCATTTAGATTTTGGGCTATGCTTTCCTTCTCAACTTTTGTTCCGTGCTTCTTCAACTACTTCAGAGTCGCACTGAGTATGTTCTCACCCAATACATATCGGCTTCTAGTGGCTTTTGAGATAGTATGTGAAGAGATTGAGGTCAGGGCTACGCCTCAGTTGTTTAGATTTTTCTTTACTATTCGTAGGCAACCTGATGGGTGGTACTTCGTTACTGCAAGGCATGAGCGTAAGAAGCATGAGCGTAAGTTCATGGATGGGTTAGAATCTAAGATTCACAAGTGGCATGATAAGTTTGTGTCAATAGTATTCGATGAGAACTTAGACTTCTAGACCCATTGGACTAAGTTGATACATACAAAGGATGTAGATTTAATGTCGAATGATGCAGCAGCAGCAGCGAAGAAGATTTAGGACAGAAGGAGAAACAAAATGTTCTTCTAAGATGCTGAAAGAATTATATAGCGTTATAAAAATGGCGAACCAATATTTTCTAAAAAAGAAGCTATGCTAATGTGTTGCTACCGTGCCAAGTATAGCCACGAGGAAAGCTGTTCTCGAGACTTTGTAGGAGAATAGTGACCTTTGAGCTTTGCTTGGCATAGAAAATGTAAGTTTATATTTTTTCCCTGTTTATATTAATTGATTTACTCTTCTTGTAGATATGGGTGCTAGAGAGGTGGATCCTTCAAAGCTACTTACTTAAGCCAAGGCTAAGAAGTCCAAGGCTGATAGGAGGGGGACTACCTTTGCAACTACCACATGGCCTACTATTGCAAAGAAACCAGCAAAGGAGGCTGCAGTAAAGCATACAACTGCGTAGATCTCTCGTCCTATTGAGATAACGAAGGAAAATGAGAATATACAACCGACCGAGGTTCGTTCTAAGGAGCCTCCGGTTATGATTATTCAAACTTCCATTGAGTCGAAGAATAGTGAGTGTCAAGAGACATACCTTGACGAGTAGGATGAAAATGCAATTGCTGTAAAAGGCTCATCATAGGTGATTGCGGTAGCTTTAAGTGGTGAAAAAAGACTAGGGAAGGAACTTGCCGGCCAACTAACTATCAAGAAGTCCAAAGGCTTAGACCAAAGGGTGAAGGAGGCAATGTGTTCTAAATCTCTTGGCATCATTAACGTCAAATTCTTGCTAAACAAAGAGGTCAGCGAGTACTTCATCCTTTATTAGAGCCATCAAATTTTGGACATTGACTCAGCCTTAGGAGATAGGATGAAATCTTTGGCTTTAATAGAAGGGGTCATTCTTCCGAAAGACAAAGATATTGCTAAGAAGGATGTTGATAGGGTTGGTGGTTGCAATAAGGCCCATGTCGCAGCCAAATTGTATGATGTGAGTATCCATAAACATTTTCTTTCTCTAGCTCCTTCGGATAATTAACACATTTTCTTTTTCCAGATAAGCAGCCACATCCTTACAGCTTTGGACGAGGTTGATAGAGAGGTAAAGAAGTTAATATCCTCTATTATATTTGTGTAATATCCAATTGTTTTTTATTATAATAACTAAATTTGTTGTAAAAAGTTGAGGATGCGTATAATGCATCAAAGGCCCAACTGCTGTGGTTGAGAATGCGAGGATTAGGGTTGAGATGGAGGCGACAAAGCTTAAGGAGGAACTTACTATCGAGAAATTGGCACAAGACCTTGCCACTAATGAAATCTCTAGCCTAAAGGCCAAACTAGAACTATAGTACAAAGAATTCGAATGCCTGATGGAGGAACTGTAGAAGAAAAGGGAAGAGTGCTGGGGCTTGGGCTGAACTATTTGCACGATGAGTGACAATGAAGAAAAACTCAGGTTGCAGATAAAGGAGTTGGAGACCAACAACTCATCCTTATGGAGCCGTGTCGTCGAGTTGGAGGAGATTATGAGGAGGGGGCCATTTGTTGAAGAGGCTCTTAATATAGTTACTCCAAGTCGGCAATATGAGAAGCTTTTACGCACAAAGTTGTTGGAGAGAGTTCAAGCGGCAAGAGAAGAGGTCTTAAATCTTCATCCCGATAATGATCTCTTGTGTCTCGACTTTGCTAATGTTGACGACAAAGTTACTAGTGCTGACAAAGATAAAGGCGATGAGACGGGTGCTGAGAGTATTGATCAAAGTGATAATGAAGCTCCAGCCAAAGAAGTTGCCCGCTCTAAGAAACCAACTGCCGAGGAAGCCCTAGTGAAAGATTTAAGAATCACTTCTATTGAATATGAGAATAAGTCGTAGGACTTGTTGTATTGGCATATTGCATTCTCCTATAATTAATGACTAGAATATAATTAAGGCAATGCCGAGTGTATGTGATTTTCGCGTAATTGAGCTTTCACGATTTGTATGTTTTATGCATGTTGCTTCGCGCTCTCATTCGTTGGCATGCTTTAATTCACTTCATATGTTTCTTGGCATGTTTTAATTTTTGTGTCCATTTTACATTAATTTCTTTATTTCTCCATTTTAAGCTTAATTTACCCATTATGTTAATTTTATTATTATTGTAACTTCCTAATTAATTAATTATTATTATTTTCTAATTATTTTTCTAATTTTTTATTATAAATTTTTTTAGGGTATTGACATGGCACTTCCTCATGGGTTTACATATAACATTTGTGATTTCTTCTAATTTTTATATTTCTCTAATTTTGTAATATTAATATATATATACATATATATTATTATAATTTATCAAATATTGTAATTAATTTCTAATTTTCCTGTTATAGGTCATGGTTTACCTATATATATATATATAAATGTTTTTTTTAACTTATTTAAGAACTTAATGTATTAGTATGTGTACTTATATCTTTTATGTATATATATACATATACACATACACATATTTATACTTATACCATATTAATACTATATGTATTTTTATACATGTACATATACATATGTACATGTATTTATACTTTTACTATACTACTATTATACTTATTTTTATACATGTATGTATATGTATATATTAACTCATGTTTTC
>JAMXBB010000007.1:62760414-63175436 GCA_024138015.1 Lumnitzera littorea | reverse complement strand
TTTTTTTTAACTTATTTAAGAACTTAATGTATTAGTATGTGTACTTATATCTTTTATGTATATATATACATATACACATACACATATTTATACTTATACCATATTAATACTATATGTATTTTTATACATGTACATATACATATGTACATGTATTTATACTTTTACTATACTACTATTATACTTATTTTTATACATGTATGTATATGTATATATTAACTCATGTTTTCTTAGTCTATTATTAAGAATATTTGATATAATTCATATATACATACTTATATAATTTTTGGTATACATATATATATGTATAAATACTTAGTTTACATTATGTATATGTTTATTTACATATTATAGTATATATGTATGTAGGCACATATACATATATATGTATGTATTCCTATCTCATTTTCTTGTTTAGTTACATATATGTATATGTACTATGTGCATATATAATAACCGTATATGGGTATACATAACTAAACTATAACATGTCCATACATATGAGTATATATCTATTTATCCAAATATATATTTACACATGTAAATACACCTCTAAAAGAAATAAAATTGTGTATATTAGATCAAATACATGTACATAAGATTTCTACTACAAAATACTAAAACACATGTATTTCTTTTACTTATATACTTCTATTGCATAAAGTACGGAAATACATAATAATATAAAAGAAAATACATAAAACTTAAATTACATAAGAAAAACAATACTAATACAATACTGAGGTGATATAGTTACTTGTTCTTGATAAAAATTGAAGAAGATTTCCCCTTTATACTCCCTTTGATGTTGCTAAATTATGAGGTATATAGTTTATATGGAACTAGAATGGTAGGTAGAAGAAAATAAGGAAAACCAAAAGGAAGAAGAAGAAGAGGAAAACGAGAGAGTGTGTCAGTCCTCTTAGTAGGAAAAAAAATATATCTACACAAATGTATTAATTTGTGACAAAATAAGAAATTTGGAGAGGGTTCTAGTACGCTTCCACATGGTCAACACAATCAAGGAGGAGGAGAAAAGAAAAAGAAAAAAAGTATGAAAATGACAAGTTTGACTTTGGTCAAAATTTTAGTTAAAATATTACATGTACATTTATCAATTATAAATTAAAAAGGGAAAAGAAAATAAAAAGGAAAAGATAAAGGAAAGCTAAGGAAATAAGTAAATAAATAAATAAAATAAATTTTTGAATTTTTTAAAAATATTTCTAATGATATAAATAATATTTAAAATAATATATAATATACTTAGGATGAAATTATAGAATATAAAATTGGTATTTACTATATAATCTATAAATATAACACTTGTAGTGAAATTAAATTCAATTACTTAAATCACTATATCAATAACGTACATATATATATATATATATATATATAAGGTTATAAAAAATTATAAAATAAGACCCTTAACCTTATTGATTTTATAAATTAATTTATTATTCTTTATGTTTATTAGTATTTACGAGTTATCTCTAGTCATTCATTAGCGTTTTATGCAATTAAGTGTATTGTTCAGTAATTGTACCCAATTAGGCTTTTTATCATTATAAGAATGGATTTGTATATTTATAAGTTTAAAGTTTTAGTTTTAAGGTTTTTGTGATATTCATGTTCAATCTTTAGAATTTTGATATATATAGGGTTTAGGGTTTTATATCTAATTAAGGTTTCGATCAATATATAAAGTTTTTTTGTCACTAGAACAATTTAAGGTTTATAATTTAATAAAGTTTTTAGTTTATCTAGCCTTGTTGTCTCATACATCTATGATATTTGGATTCAGTTTAGGGTTTAGGCTACAAATTTATGGGGTTTACATATATTAAGTATCAAATTAAAAGATAAAAATAAAAGACTTAGAAGTCAAAGAAAAGACAGGATTGAAATCTATTAAACTTTCACATTTAAATATTTGATGTAGATTTGTTACTTTCTGGTATTTTAGAGCAGAAGAACAAATCTAATAATTTGTGGTAATTTGAATAATAAGAAGTAGGAAAAGGATTAAGTATTTGAGAATTAAAGTAATAATAAGTTCAATCCCCCTTTATCGATTGTTCATTGGAACCAACAAACTAAGTTGCCATTGAAGAGGAGATAAGCCAAAATGCAAAGTTTGAGCTTATTTGGAGGTTTTAGGATTAGGAGCTAGTGATAATTCTTCTACAATAACTTAACTTCTCTTAAATTTACATATATAAAACCTAAGAGAAGTCCCTTTTAGCCCTTGCTATTGGTGTGACCAACAAGAAAGAAGTGGAGTTTGAGCTACAAATTTTAAGGTGAATACCTACATAGCTCTATTATGTTATTAAGTAATGCTTAGATTTACTTTAGCTACTTGAATATACAAGGAATGTTAAAAAATGCTTGTGAATGATGGCTAATGGTGCATGGTTATCTTTTTACATGGGACCTTATACCTCTTAGGACGTAGAATTATTAAATTTGATGGGTTAATTAACCATCTTATGTGTTCAGTGTGGATTTAAAGGTATTTGGAGACCATATGACTTAGTTTAGTAAATTGAAAGTTGATGATTGTAGAATATTTTACCCATTGAATTGATTAATGATTAATGTTGGTAGAAATCTTTGGTGATTAATTTGATTAATAGAGAAGAGAAATTGTCGATATTTTGTTCATATGAAATTAGCTTCAAAGTTGGAAAAAGTAGAAGTTAAATGGTTCGAGTAACTAGAAGTTAATCTAAACTCCAAATGAGTCTTTGAGTTAAATCAAAATCTCGAAGTATTTGGAATGCTATAAAGTTGTTATTTGATACTTATAATATGAAATATAGGCATGGGTTTAGCTAGTAAGAAGGAGGGTAAGAAAGAGATAATAGTTAACCTCATTTAATCACCTTCAAAAAATATATGATATTTTTGTAATAAAGGCTACAACTTTAACTTAAAATGGTTAATTTTGAGTTGTTTCATGCTAATCTAAAGTCTTGTGTTTTCTTATTTCAATTAATGATAGTTGATATATTACTTAGAAAGCTTAGTCTCATAGCATGAATGAATAAATTTTATAATGAATGAAAAATGTATATTTTCTCAAGAATTCCATCAAAGAAAATGCTTTTAAAATGTGAAATGGAATGCTTAAACAAAATCCTTAACCCTGAAAAGTGGGTTTTGTTAAAATAAGAATTTAAAATAAGATACCTTGCTTGTTCATGAAAAGTGTGGTATTCATGAAACCTAGCATTTACTCTATAACTCTTGAACGTTTAAGTATCAAATAAATGATCAAGAAATGGAAATCATAATCATGCTTCTCTTAGTTGTTAAAGTGCCAAAAAATGAGGTTTTAAAAAATAAGAATACCTTTAGACTTTAGATCTTGATTCAAAATGTTACACATAACATGTCAATCATGATTGAAGATTCAATTAATTTAGTAAATACAACAAATCAAAGTCTTGAAATTAAACATAGTATGGATTGAATAAGAAAAAAGGACTTAATAAAATGGAACTAAAGGACATGAAGCGTTGACGTAAACCTAGTAAGTTGGTTCTCTGAGCTATTAGGACCAATCTACCATCATATTAGGTTCATTTTGGAGCAGTTTACTACTACATCCCCTCAAACCAATTCAGCCTTCCATAATTTGATAAAGAACTTATTGGTTAATAAATTGAAGGGTAGTTCTTATCTATTCCTAATCTTTGAATAGATTAATCCTAGATACCAAGTTTCTTATATAGTTAGTTGAACCAAGCTTATTTGTATTTAGTTATACAATTGTTGTGTATGGAGTGATTAGCCCAACTCACATGTATGGCACTTAGACTCTTTAAGGATCTTGAAGAGAACTAAGTCAGCCTTCACACAAAGTACACAAGAACTTTTAAAGAGAGAAACAAAGTGTTTTAGAGAGAGAAGCTTTTGAGCTCAAATTAACTTTATTTAAATGACTAATGAATACAATTGAGGGGAGGTTCCCTATATATACAAGTGGCCTCTTGAAATGAATGGCCAAGATTAATCTGATCTAACAATCTACATTACATTTACAACTCCAATGTTACCTATACTTTACTTACTAAGATACAAAGATCCAAGACATTCTAGAAACTTTTGGAAACATTTTCCTTTTAGAAGCCTTAATGGAGTTAGGCTTTAGGCTTCTTCTCACATAGGCCTTGAGGAACCTTATGGGTTTAGGCCTTTATTGGGGGTTTGTAACATTCTCCCCCACTCAAATCTAGTGATGCCCTCATTGCTGTCTCTTAGTACTTGTTGATCAATGATTTAAATTGCCACAATGATTTAGCTAGTTCCCAACTATTCTTGCTTTCAAGTAATCCCTTTCACTTGATCAAGTACTTAATATGGTTGGAACAACCTTGCTTAATTATCATCAGGTTGTTCACTACTCTTTCATCCTCTTTATCATAAGAATTTCATATTCCTATAAGGCTTGGTGTTGTCTTCGTTGGCTTTGAATCTACCCCATCTTCATAGTATGGCTTTAACATGTTGATATGAAATATTAGGTGAATCTTTAATTGTGGTGGTAACTTTAACTTATAAGCCACCTTCTTGACTTTCTTTATCACCTTGTTAGGTCCCTCATATCTCCTCATAAAGCCCCCTTAGTCTGTTGTATTAAGTGTGGTCGAACCATGATAAGGTCTCCTACTTAATACTTAATGTCCCCTCTTTCGGTTAGCAAATTTCTTCACCTTCTTGGCAGCTTCATGTACATAGGCCTAAGTTATGTTAGCTTCTTCTTGCCAATTCTTAATGAAGTCATGCATTGTTGAATTGCTACCTCTATACTCTATAGTAATGGAATTTGGGGTAGTTGGTTGAAACCCCAACATAACCTCAATAGGGCTCTTTCCTATAGCTTTACAGTATTGTAAATTGAAGGAGAATTGGGCAATCCAATAACTTTGCCTAATTCTTTTGATTGGCACTTATATAATGTCTCAAATGTAACTCTAACAAGGAATTCATTATTTCGATTTACTTGTCGGTTTGTAAGTGCAGATTGGTGGAGAAATTTAAGTTTAAGCCCATCAACTTGAATAGTTTTGTCTAAAATCTCCTTGTGAACCACCCATCTCTATCACCAATAATGGATATGAGTACTCCTTAATATTTTACTACATATTTCATGAATAGCTCAGTGACTTCCTTAGCTTGCCATTACATCGTAGCTGATATAAAAGTTGCATACTTAGAGAAGTGATCTATTATCGCTATTGTAGTTTTATATTCCTTAGACTTTGAGAGATTTATGATGAAGTCCATAGAAACACTCTTCGAAGGTCTCTTAAGTATGGGAAGGAGTTATAGAATATCTATCAATGCCTGGTTCTCTACTTTATGCTGCTAAAATATAATGCATGTCCTAGCATTTGCTTCCACATCATTCCTCATGTTAGGCCAATCAACGTTAAGGTTCAATGAAACCTTAGATGTCCTACCCATGGTAAGTCATGGCATTCCTTAATGATTTCCCTACTGAGCCTTATGTATAAGGGAACATATAATTAAGGTCCCTTTGTATATAATAGACCATTCTCTAGCTAAAATCATCAAGCCTTTCCCTATTGTGTACTATCTACTAAAGTCTTTGTTTGAGGGTCATGATTTAGTCCCTCTTTAATCTTCTCTAGCATGTCACCCATTGGTTAGCTAGTCGTGGATACTCAATTTAACCTCTGACTATGTGTACCTACCTTATGTTAGTGCTTTTGGGTTTATCTTCCAACATATAGTCAAATTATACTAAGAAGGTATGCCATTTGGCTTATTTAGTCGACAACCTCTTTTGAGTCTATAAGTAATTGGTAGCTACATTATCGGTCTTCATTATAAACTAGTTCCCCAGCAAATAGTGCCTTTATACTTTGAGATAATGGATTATTGTTGTCATCTTTTTCTAATGGATGTTATATCTTTTGTCTTTGTCATTCAGCTTATGACTTTTATAAGCCAAGGGATGTCCCTCTAACCTGAGAACCTGCCAATATCAAAGTCACTCACATTTGTATATACTTCACATGGCTTAATAAAGTCATGTAGGGTTGGGATTGGCTCCATTATGACTGCCTTCTTCATCTTATCAAAAGCCTCCTAAAATCTTATATCCCATTGCCATTCTTGTCTTTCTTGAGTAGATCTGTTAATAGGTGAAATTCCTAAGTACTTATGAATTAACCTGCGATAATAATTGGTTAACCTCAAGAATGATCTTAGCTCTGTCGACCTCACATGTATCCAGTTCTCTATCAATTCTAAGAAAACTTGTTTCAAGTGCTGTACATTATCCTCTAAGGTTTGGTTATACACCATAATATCACCTAAGTATATTCCTACAAATTGGTCTAAAAACAATGCTAGTACTTGGTTCATCAAAGTATAAAATGTGGCTGGAGGATTTGCTAGGCACAACAAGAAATTCAAAAGCTTTATACCTTGTGAAGCAAGTCATCTTTGGTTCATCACCTTTCGCAGTCCTAACTTGATGATAACTACATCCTAAGTATAGTTTAGAGAAGTACCTTTCTTTACTTAGCTTATCAAACAAGTTGACCACCACCGGTATGGGATACTTATTTTAGATCAAATCTTGTTAAGGGCCCTTTAGTCTATGTATAACTGTAGGGACCCATCATGTTTCTTCTGGAATAGGACCGAGGCACCATAGGATGCCTTGGAGGATTGAATAAAGCTAGTATCTAGGAGCTCCTTCAATTGCAATCAAAGTTTTCTCAATTCAGGAGGTGACATCTAGTATAGTACCGCTAATGGGGGCTCAACACCAAGTTCCAATTCAATTACATGATCTACCTCCCTCCTAAGTGAAAGTTGTTTAGGGAGTTCCTTTAGCATTACATCTTTGAACTCTTCTAATATCTTTTGAATTGCCTTAGATACTTTCTAAGTCTTTTGGACCTTACCTTCCATCTTTATGGTGGCTAAGAATATAAGTTCCTTTTGCTTCATCCCTTAGATAGTTGCATTATCGATAACAACTTAATAGCTGGGCTTGAATTTTAGCTTAGAGGAACCACACACTGTTGAAATTTGTCTATGAAGAAGATACAATATGAAGATTGAAAAATGTAAGCCTTGATCTTGTCAAGAAAATTCATACCAATTACTAATTCGTAGTCATCTAAGGGAACCACCTCAAGTGCTTCCTTCTCGCTCTAATGTCCCACTTTGAAATCTACTCCTTGGGCTACTTCAGTAGTTGATATTTCTTTAGAGTTAACCATTTTAAGCCTTCCTTAGCTTTCTCTACCTCTAACCCAATCTTGGCACCCGCCTTTTTTAAGATAAATTTGGCAATAGCACTTGTATCTACTAAGACATTCATTTTGTGACTTTCAACTTGGGCTTTTATACATATCAACCCTTAGGTTTACAAGTGGGTTTGCTCTATATAACATTCAATAGCTTCAAGGCTCCAAGCTTAGTGTCATTCTAGGTTACTTGCTCTTTTCAAGTACATAAGGCTACTAGTTTAGCTTGATTTAGGCATTCTCTAGCCTAATGAGGGCCTACACAAAGCCTATAAGAAAATCTTCTCTAAAACGATTCTTCTTGGGTCTTAGTGCCCTTACCTTCCCATGTGGAAGTTTAGTTTTCTCTTCTTGGGCTAGTCTCCATTTTTTCATTGTCTCCCCTACTCCTCTTAGAGTTCCATCCTGCCTTTATCCCTAGGTCCATCACCATTCTTGAATTCAATTAACGCTTCTATGATTGCCATAGCTCACACAAAAGCTTAGACTCCTCTTCTCTTTGATTCTATTTAGGCCTAATCTTACGATCCATCTTGGAAAGCAAAATTACATCTTTATTACTCACATTGGGGATTTCCATTAGCAAGTTAGAGAACTCCCTTACATTCTCCCAAATAGAGTCTTTATGTTGTAGCCTCCTTAATTGAGCCTTAGCATCCTTCTCCACATTACTTGGATAGAACTGAGCCTTCAACTTTGTCTTAAATAGCTCCCAAGTAGTGACATTGTCGATACTTTGTCTAGTGCCGTCTATCCTTCTTCGCCACCATAATGTGGCTACATCTTCTAGAAATAGGTAAAGTGGAGTCTAGAAGCATCATTTAGCACTCCTAAAGCATTAAATTACCTCTCTAAGCTCCACAAGAAATTGTCACTCTCCTTGGCAATCTTGGCCTACCCTCAAGTATGGCTTAGTCTTAAGGATATCAATCCTCACCACCTTGTTACCTAGACCAAGCCTTGGCCAGCAACATTCCTTTGTTGCATTATCATCTATAAGTCAACCAAATCTCTTCTTAAGGTAGCTACCATCCTCTCTAGGGCATTATCTCTCTTAAAGATTCCTCATAGCTTGATTCAAGGCCGATAGTATCTTCCTTTAGAGCTCCTCTTCAAGCCTCTCTACACTATATTCTAACCTTCTAGAAACTTCTACATTCTAGATGCCTTAATGGACTTAGGCTTTAGGCTTCTTCTCACATAGGCCTTGAGGAACGTCATTGGTTTAGGCCTTTATTGAGGATCCATGACACAATAACAATTGTTGTTGCTTATTAGGATTGAACCTTTAAGACTAAAATAATATGTAAACTTGGTCCAATAATTATGTGTTAGTTGTTATTTGGTCGTCTTATTTCGAAGGGCATACCTTTGTACAAAAATAAAGTACACCCTTAGGTCTAATTTGAGGAGGATACAGTAGTTAGGCACTTAGGCCATCTTGGGTAACTTAGTGGGTTGTTAATAAGAAGACATTGGCATAATAAAACCAAAGGAAAAAGAAGTCATAACGGGTATTTTACAATAGATATAGGATGTATATATAGAACATTATGCATGAACTGTAGTGGCAGCATCTAAAGAACATCTATAAATCTCATATAAGACTACTTCTTTTTATTTTAGTTTAGCATAAAAATCAATCGTTCCTTACCATCTCCAATAGCCCTATAGGATTAGACTCCCTTATTTACCATCATATTAGAGTCATAAGTATTCGTTACTTATTTTCATATTTCTAGAGCACTAGAGATGTGTTGATTCCTTCATCTAAAACTAATTACTGAAGGAACATTGTTTGTTGCATTAAATTAGGAACATGTGGTTCATTTTACATGTACTTACTAGTTACTACTATAATGAGCTCGTTCAAACTCACTACTCATTCTTTTGTTAGTGAGGACACTTACGTTAATGATACATATGATTTAGTTAGGTATGGATTTGATGAGGTGTGCAACTTGAGGAGGTTGATTATGTTGAGAGCATGTAGATACACAGACTTCTAGATATATTACATGTTTATATTAGGTGTTGTATACCTAGAGTTAACTTTTATAAATTTTGATATGTTCTATAATAATGAGCTACTATTACTCTAAAACCTTTAACTTTGGCCGATTGGAGCTCGATGTGGACAAGAAACTTAATTTTGATGCAATTAGGCCTATGAGCCCAAACAATTAGTAGAGGCACCATGATCAAGTTTTGCATTACTGTGAATATGAGTTTTTACATGTTTTTGACAAGTGATTACAAGTATATGTAAAACTATTATGTCTTGAAATCAAAAGGCACTATGTTGAAATTTTTGAAAATTTTTATGCTTAGCAAATATTTTACCAAACTAATCTAAGGATATCATAAATTAAACTATAATAGAAACCTACTTAGATAAGTAAGCTTGATGTTACATGGTGAATTGACAACCTATTTTAAAATTTAAGGCATAGCAGTTCTTGTTGGCAATTGGGATTGCATGGATTAAGTTAGAATGTAAGAGCAACCATTAGAGGGAGGCATCATTGCTAGAGGGGTAATTGTGCTGTGAGTCACTTTATAATAAGAATTTGCTCAAAATCTTTGTAAATGTATTTTAGTGGCCTAGGTCACTTAACAAGAGGTGGTCTTGGAGGATAGAGGAATGGGTGAAGAGAAGGGGAAACCCATGGAAGCTCAGAGTCCTAATAAAGATGATCATAGTTGGAGTCGGGTAATGAGACGTATGGGGTTGATGATCGATGGCAGTGTATTGGCCTCATTACAAAGGCATCATAAATTTTGGTCAGTGAAAACATCACGATCCATAAGTTAAAAGCTAAGGAGGGTGCTCAACGTAAACTCAGTAATTTGTCTTGGAAGTGAGTGTACTTTGAATGCAGATTTAGCCTACTACAAGCAAGATAGTAGGAAGCTGATGTCACTTTCTTGATTTAGTAGTGGCAGGTTGAAACTAGATGGATAAGTTGAACCTCCTAAGCATATGTTAGACAATGAAAAAGCTAGGACAACTCTCATAGTGGAAAGATGAGCTCGAAATACACTTGGAAAATAAGAGGACAAAGCTGGTTTGCCTTTTGAAATATAACTAAAAGGGAGAAGTTAAAAGATGGTCAAAGGCCACATAGGTGTTACAAGGGGGAAGAACCTCCCTACCTATGACAAATGTATGTGACATTTATTAGTTAGTATCTTAATCCACATTCAACTACTTAACATAACTAGACATTTAATTACAAGTTCTAAGAACCTAAGGCAACTGGAGTTGCTTGAGATTAGGAGTCTGCAAACTTAGTGAGTTAGCCTAATAAAACCAAATAATATAGGCCTAGATCAGTCGTAGTGGCCAAAAGCAAAGCTGACAATTTAATGCACTTCTTTATGCTAGAAACTTATTTTTTCAATGCTTTATTTTACCCAAATCTCATTTTTCTAAGTAAAATCTAACTTGTAAGTCTTTTCTTTGCCATGCCATCTTTATATCCAATTATATCTCAAATAACCAAGCATAAATGTCATATATCTCAAGCCAAGTACAATATTAGTTAATTCAGGCATATAACCAAACAATAGGCTTATTATTATAGTATATGACCTGATATTAGAATTTGCTTGAAGTGAAATATTACTAGTCAAGCAAGTTAGGATTCATCACATGGTCAATGAAATCATACATTTACAATCAAAGACAATAAAGCTCAAGAAGGCATTAGTCTAGTACCAAAGTAGACAAATCCACTTACTGGGTTCTATAATAGCTTTACTTGCTCCTCCATGTAGGATTTTGATTCATCTATGTCAACTAACATAATTAAGTCTCATAATTAATTTGTGTCTATAGCTCATTTATACTTAGCTATAATTCATTCTATCGGCTATGGTTGTAATTTATTTACGATAAATTTTTTATTCCATTTCAACTGTTTTATCTAGAATTATCCAAATATTAGTTACCAAATCAGGCAAATCATAATAAAATTACTGGAATGCCCTATTTCAATACCATTTTAATTTATATTATCCTAAAACCACCTAATCAATCCATTATATTATCCTAAAACGTCCTAATCAATCCATTTTAACTTAAATACTCAAATGATTATTACATTTTCACTTTTATCTCATACTCATTAGTGTATTTTTCATCAACTTATCAAGTTGGGATCATGCATATATCATCAAATTCACTAAATCATCTTCAAATCACTAATTATTCCATGGTATATCTCTGTATAAGTCAATTAGGCTATAAATAAGATATTCGCTCAAATAATTACCTTTTTTCATACTTAATTACTACTCATTAGTAAGTTAAACGTAGTAAAATCTTATTATTAATTCATGCATGCATGATAAAATTACTTATTTTACTATATCATTTACATAATTAGCCATAACATGTCTAAATACAAGCTAATTATCTAATATATAATAAACATGCACAAATAATTCCATGAAAATTTGATTAAGCTTAAACTAATATATAAATCGATTATGCAAAGTAAGGTTAGTAAATCCTATCATTGCCTATTTGTAATTACATATCTAACCCCTAAATTAACTTAATTTGCATAATTAGCACAATTTATCTGTAAAATAGAAGCTAATCACAAAATCATTATAATGCTTTAGTAACCATAAAAATGTCAAATTTATCAATTGGTTTATGAAAAACTATTTATTTTAATTAATTTTAAAAGTTGGCAGATTATTCAAATTAAGTATAATAAATATCTAATTTGTAATTTATTAAAAACTAACTTTAAGGTAATTTTCTTCATGTATGCAAGAGTTCATACAAAAAAATCAAGGTAGAAACTACGTCAATTACACTTTGTAAAACTGATTTCTTTATCCCCAATAATAATGAATTTATAGAAAAATCCTATATAACAATTCAATGAAATCTAAAACATAAAATTGTACACATGGTAGCACATATTGAATAGCCTTAAAATACAAAAAAATTATAAATTTCTAAATAGATTTAATATTTTGAGAAATTAGAGTTATCTATGTCCAAGATTGGTTTCTTTTTGGATTTTAATATGCACGATAGTAGCTTTAAAGAAAGGGGTCGAAATGCTAGGGTCAACAGCTTACACTAAGGTGTAAATGAACTAAATTGATTTGTAAGCTACTTAAGTTTGATTGAAATTCAATTTGATGATAGTTGGATCAAGTCAAGCTCGAGCAATTCAACTAGCAAATCAAGCTAAGCTTAAGTTTTAGAATACTAAACTCGTCAGGTTTGCAGACCTAATCAAGTTTGGTATAATTCTTAATTTTTTTTTTATTTTTTCTAAATATGAGTGATTTTGAGATTATTCAAGGAAGAATTATAAAAATCTGAAGCCTAATTAAGCTAATTGAGTCGAAGTTGAGCTTATCATATATATCTTCTATTGATCAAAGATTTTAGATATGAGTCTCTAGGGCCATACTGACCTCTCCAGGCCTTGAGTTAACCTCTTCAAGCCTAAGATCGAAGTGATCTCTCCATGACCAACTTGTATGAGGAGTCACTAGATAAGGACCAAACACCATTTAACTCTTGATCTCATTTCGGGTTGAACTCAATGGATGCATGTTAATGGATAAGGCTCTAAGACTCAGTCAACAATTGTAAACCCTATGAGATTTTAGCAATCTAAAGGCAGAGTCAGATGGAAAAGTCTTTGGATGGTCCCCATAACCACCCAGACTTAAAAATAAAACCTTAAGTGAAAGAATTAAACTCTAAATGTTAAACCAAAACCCTAGAAGGAGTAAATCCCAAAAACCCTAACTAAACGAGCAAAAACCCAAGGAATCCTAATACTTGAAAAACTATAGAATGATAACAAAATCCTAAAAAGATTGTTAAGCCTAATTAAATGATCAAATATCTTAACATGATAAATAAACACTAATAGTAAGTTTAAATCTAATAATAAAAGTGATTGATATCACTAAACAACTAAAACCTTAACTTTTGAGCTCGTACATGAATCAAAATACTATAAATAGGTATCAAAACCTAAATAAACCCTAGGCATACGTGTAAGTACTTAGATTAACTAAGGTGTAATATGAAAATTGAACAAAACCCTAAACGTATCCTAATTACACTTAACTAGCCTAATTATGCTTAATTACTATCAATTACCCTAATCCATAACCAACTATCTTTACATCTTAATTAACTATAAGTTAAACATAATTAAGGACCAAGAGACAAAACATTAATTGCCTTAAAATATCTTGTATCTTAAGGGGACAAGATCTTCCCTAAAATGGCAATAAAGTAAGAGGTACGTGGTCCTTACTTGTGTTAAGTCCTTCTTTTCCTAAAACACACATACTTGGTCCCTTCTTACTCTCCTCTACACCGCCAGCCACCCACTCCCTCATTCTTCTTCATTTTCTAAAACCTAAAACACTCTTTAAAATAACACAACCCCAAAATACTCTCAACTTATCTCAACTAGCTACCTTTGCACATCACATCATTGGCTACTCCGCCATTGCCACCACTACGCCAAACCACCTAGCACCAAGCCTTACGCCACACACACATGTCCTTTTTGTTGTTTGACATACACGTATATACCCTCATACACATAAAAGCTTACGACACAAGACCCACAAGGAAAACATCCATACCCTTGCTTTGGTAAGTGACTAGGTTAGTTTTTCTTTTGTTTTTCTTATGGGATGATGCTAGGAAGTTACATTTTGATGATTAATATTCACCTTATAGTCACGTCTTAGATGTTTTAGGGTGTTTCAAGAAGAACAATCTTAGTTAGTAGTAGAAAAACACACTTTAGTTAGAGTTACAACACTAATAAGTAGGAAAGTGTAGTATAATGTTAATTTTAGGACTAAATCACAAGGTGATGTGATAAACACCCCATTTCTTCTACATGCTGCCACTTCTGTAGCCTTACACCACTTGTCTACACAATATTATGTTATGATTGTAGTTATAGATGAGTAAAAATATAGGTTACTTAAGTAGAATCACCATAAAAATAAGTGTCATACGAAAATGGAAGAGGGAACCCTAATATCACTTATTGGCTGCCACTATCATGAAGACACCAAATCTATAAATTATTTTTTATTATCTTAATGACATGTTTATTTGGTGTTAACATGTTTATTTAGTGTTAAGTATGATTTAGGACTTAATTAACCAAGTTAAGTAAGCTAATGTGTAGTTAAGGCCCTTAACTAGCTTAGTTAGTGATTAGAGGCTTAAAAATGGTGTTAATGACCATTTTAACTTTAATGAACAGATCCAAAAACTTAATGAAAGTGGGCTAAACTTAAGGCCCATGTTGGGCTTAAGCTTAAAAAGATAAGTAGGTTTAAGCCCAAAGCCTCAAAAATGTAACATAGACTCAAAAAGCCCAAAAGAACTAACATTAAAGCCATATGGATAAGTGACCAGATTTGAACCTTAGGTTGAAAGACTTAGTATAAACCCCTAAAATTTTCAACCGAGCTTTTGTAATAGACTCAACTATGTTAGACAATTTAGGAGTCGACAAGGCTAATGAAAGTGAAAATCCTAAAAGAAATACTCAATCGGGTAAGAAATTTTTCTACCCTAAATGTTTCTAAATGCTAGAGATTTTATTCAAAAGTGATAGAAACCCTAAAAATGATTATCTTAAAGACATAGGTGCACTAATCCAACATGATATACCCTAAAACCCTAATTGATAAAATAATGCTCATATTTTGCCAAATCATTAGTAAAAGGTTAGAGATGACCCTCATTCATGCTTATATGATTCGAATCCTTAGGCAATCCATTAGAAATTAAGATAATGAGTCATAGATTATATTTACTTCTTAAGTAAGTGATTAAGATAGTCTCACTTAGAGTTAGGGTTATAGTTGAAGATTAGGTTACATGTAGTGAACTTTAATACTCAAATTAGTACTTTTTGCATTTGTTATCCAAAGTAGTTTATCAAATGAGATATATAAGCTATAAAGACCTAAAGTAAGACCTCATCAACTATGTTTACTAATCAATTCATCAAATATCTCATTTCCCCTCATTTCTTTCATTTTTCCCCTAATTTCCCTTAGTTACTACATTATGTGCACAAAATTGCACATACTTAAGGAATGTTGACTAAGATAATGCATGTTGACCAAAGTCAAAGGGTTGACCAAGTCAACACATGTTAACTAAAGTCAACACTTTGAAAAGTCAACAAAATACACTAAAGAGATAAGGAAAATATCTCTTCCTTAATGATGGCTTTCTTTTCTTTTCCTTTTGATTTTTCTTTTTCTCTTTCTCACAATTGTTGCCGTCCACAATTTCTCCTCTTTAGACCCCACCATTTTCTCACTTTCATTATGAAAACAAGACAAAAGAAACAAACCAAAACTCCTCATTCCATGCCGTGAGCTTTCCCCTTCCCTTTCACTTTCATTTCTTCATTTTTGCCTCCTTAAATCCAACACATCTAAAGGTATGTACTTAATTTACTTTATGTTGGTTTATGTTATTCATTAGTTAGTTAATTAGGTAGATTAGATAAGTAGTTAGGTGTTTAGTGTTTTCATAAAGAAGATGGAACAAAGTTTCCATCTTTAAGTGTAGAAAGTGAAGAATCATGAAGGAGATGGAAGAAATGCATGTGTATGTACTCTTAAGTATGTGTACATAAAGGAATACCAAAGGAATACAAGTATGTGAACCTTTATACATAAGTATTTATCATGTACATAACTTGAATTAAGACCATATCTAACTATATATGTGTATACTACACTAAATACATACATAGAAATACAAAAGGATGAAATTGAGAGGATTTTCTTAAGAGAAAATTTGGCATACGAATTTTTGTATAAAAATACGTATCCAACCGTATAGGTATATGAGTAGGTATACATGTATAAATACAGTATAGATTTAGGTAGATGTATAAGTATATGTATTTATAAGGCATATGTACATAAGTATAAGGTAAGGAACAAAATGTACATAAGACATGTACATATGACATAAGCATAAGGTAATGCTTATGTAATCAAATGATGAGGTGAGTGATGACATAAGCCATGACATAAGTACACGATGACATAAGCAATGACATAAATAAAAGATGATGTAAGCGATGACATAAGCATAGTTTTAGAAAATGAGAAAATAAGAAAAATGTAGGTAATTAGGTACTAAAATCAGTAAATCTTAATATACCTTCTAAATTAGATTATACCTAATTCAGTATATAAATTAGTAATAGCAAAGTAAATTCCTTTAACTATAAGAATTTAAGGAATAAAGGATATAAATATAAGTAATAAGAATACTTAAGTGTTATAGCTAAAAATTTCTATAAATTTAGTTCATAATGTAAAATAGGGGTCTTAACATCCAAAACAGACATTATCATGTGAATATACGTCCGAAAACGATGAAAAACGACTATAAATTGATAAATATCAGAAATAAAACGAAAAAGTTATATACAATTAATAATAAAGTCTAACCAGGTAAAAGTTGATAGTAATCTAAGTAGAATTAGGTAATTAAATGTTTAGAATTATTAGTTAATTCAATTATTTACTAGCCTTATCAAATCATAATGATCAGGAGACCTTGAGGTAAGCGAGGACCTCCCGATCGACTACTACGATTGGGACGAGTCGCTACGGCCGAGTGAGTATTTACCTAATGATTCCATGCTTGTTTTGTGATTGTAGATAGTAGAATTAAATACTATTGTTAATTAATTATTGTGTGGGGTTTGGGAAACACCTGTGTATGCTGGTATGTCTTAAGTTGTGAACTTATCTTAAGTATTGATAATGCTATGTTTGTTGCATGGTAGGATAGGAAATGATTGTGTGTACAATTGGATGGTCATAACATAAATTGAATTTAATTATACTCGGCCCATAAAAAGAAATTGGGACATGCATTAACATGCATAGCATGGATACTATTCCGGCCGTTACATCACACGGAGGTAAAGAGAGGCCATTCGGGGGTTGATATTATTCATTTATTTGGTTCTGTACGGTGTACTTGTACAAAATGACCTTACCCTAGCCCGCGGGAATACTAGGTGTTGGAGGCGCCAACCGCCTGGCTAAGGGTTGAGTCTAGAGGCCTCCGTTTAGGGGTGAGTGTAGACTGCGGGGGCCCACTCACAATTATACTAGAACTTGGGTTTTTCTGAAAATAAAAGAATTATTTGATATAAGTGTGGGACGTGGAGTTCCGTAGTAAAGTAAGTTATAGTATAATACCCGGATCTGATTGGTGCCGTGTATACTCCAACCCTGACTTCGGAGGGCGTTAAATCTGAGTTACTTATATGAATTAGTTAATTATACGTATTGTTTAGCATTCTGGTTGATCATTCATTCATATGCGTGAATATAATGTACTTATAACTTGCCTGTGGTGTGGCTGAGGGTTTTGCTTACTAAGCTTAGGCTTACACCCCTCTAGACTTTTGTTGCCGGATAGCCTGTTCGTAGAGGCAGGGCGTGGGATGCCACAGGTTAGCTTCGGGACTTGGGCAAGAGCGAGCTATCCTCTGTACTGAGAGAGAATAGTTTAAGTAGACTATTACTCATGTCCTTTTGTTTATCTTATTATTATAGACCTAAACTTACTTAAACACTGTGTATGGTAAGTTTATAACTTGAATTTTATATAAATATGTTTGTGTGATGATATCATGTGAATTTGGATGTTCTTTGGAAACTAATGGTTGTAGAGCCTTGTATATTGTGTGAAGAGTTCTTGATTGGAAGGGTAACCAATCAAGGGTTCTTCGTACAGTATACGGTGTCTGCCACGATTAGGCCGTCCTCAGTTCATGACAGATTTAGTGGTATCAGAGCATGAGTACAAATAGGGCAATTAAAACACAGACCCTAGACATTTAGATAACCTACCTAGTGAGTTTGAGTGGGGGTAGAACTGGGCTAAGTATTTAAGCTTTTATGCTTAACTTATACGAATTATATTAACTCTATTTTAAGATCTAATATAAGCCTTGTTGAATTAGGAATCGACACTCCAGTTGATGTCTAGATGGGTCGCCTTTAGGCAGTAGTGGGGCGAGATACTGTTTAGTTATCGGCGACGTTTGCAGATTCTCTGTGAGGATTTGGCTTTGGTAGGTAGACTTCGTACCATACCAAAGGTATTTGTCGCTTGGGGTCATGGGTTGAATAGCCATTGGCAAGAAAGAAGAAATTTTTGGAGCTTACAGATTCCTGGTGATATACCAGAAAATGAGGAGATGATGTACTTGCTTGAGTCTGAGGAAAACCCAGGTTATCCTCCTGGATTGATCTTTCTGATTTATGGAGAACCTAGACCAGCACCCCCTTCATTTGCCCTCTAGGAAGATGTAGGTTGCGGAGTTACTTTAGCGATTGATAGAAGAATCGATCATCTGAGGATTTGTACTCCAAGGCATGTTGGTACAGTGGCAGGATTTGGAGTAAATGAAGCTGGGAATTTTAATCCACCACTACTGGAGAATGAGCCTGAGCCTGAGCCTGAGCCAGAGATCATATCAGATGCCTTAGTTTTGTATCCCGAGCCTCCTCAGAGGTTTCACCCTGTTTCAGATCCTATTCCTGAGTTTGAGTATTACCAGGTGGATCCAGGGCTTCCACCTAAGGTTGTTGCTGGAGAAGATCCTGATGAGACGCTGATGATTCAGCCGGATCCCTTAGACTTCTGGTTACTACGAGAATGGGCTCGATAAGCTCCTAGTGAGGAATCGGGAGTGAATTCTAGCGTTGGCTCTGTCTTTGGAGTTCCTGAGTATGTACCCCGAGGTGACCCTGGTGCTGGACTACCATCTTACCCAGGATAGATATGGTAGATGACTAGAATGTTTGAGTATATAGTGGCTGTGTGACTTCAGAGCGATCATGCATGTCACTTTTGTTTGTAAATACTAGGATCGTGTGTGATCATTTTGTACTCTGAGTGTTACTTGTAGTAAGGATAATATGTATAAAAACTGGAAGCAGCAGATAGTTAGGTTTCACTAAGGTTATGTAACCTATGAAACTTGTCCTTTGGGCATAAAGAGATATGGTTGTAAACTCCTTTTGTTTATAAATAATGGAAGTTATAGTTTATGTACCATATGTGTTCGAATAATTATGTTTACTTTCATTTACATAATGAATGTTAAACTTAATTATTTATGACTAAGTGTTTCTTACTGAAAGTTGGAAATAAATTTTTAGTTAGAACAGGCGTAGAAGAGGACCTCCAGTGGGAGCTCCACCTGCTCCAGAGGAAGAACCTCATATGCAGCATGATCGTATGAATGAGATATTAGCTGCAATACAGGCATAAAATGAGCTGTTGAGGACATTTTTGGAAAGGGAATGTACTCCACCTGTACTTGCACCACCAATAGAGGTTGATAGAGAAGTACCCTTGCCTCCTCCACCTCCAGTAGGTCAGGCAAGAATTGTGCCACTAGTACAGCCTGATTTAAGACAGCAGCGTAGTATGTTGCCAGAGTTTATTCGCTGCAACAAGTATTTTGAAGGTTATGCTAGTCGACCGGATGAAGCTGAGGATTGGTTGAACCAGATAGAGCGGTCGTTTGAGGCTTTTGAAGTACCACTACACCTTCGACTCACTTATAGGAATTATATGCTTAAGATGCGAGCACGGACGTGGTGGGAATCGAGACAAAGGAGTTTAAGAGATCCGATCACTTGGGAAGATTTCAGACGAGAGTTTTTAGCTTATTACTTCCCTGGAAGCTTGAGGATAAGATATAGTGAAGATTTGTTGGACATAGTGAAGGGAACAAAAACTGTAGAGCAGTATGAATCTAAATTTAATAGACTGTTGCAGTTTGCACCCCCAGAATATTAGACTAGTGACCGACTGAAGATGCAAATATTTTCTCGAGGATTAGATCCTGAGATGAAGAGAAGGATGATAGAATTTGAACTAAGAAGCTTTATAGATATGGTTAAAAAGGCAAGAGTGTTGGATACAGCAAAAAGACAAAGTGAGGAAGCAAGTAGAAGGAAGGTTAATGTGTTTGGAAAACGGCCTTTTGAAGGACCTGGAAGTAGTAGTAGTAGCAAATTCAGAAGGATTATAAAACCCCAAGTTCCTATTCAAAGGAAGGTAATTGGCGGAGTTGTTAAATGCTGGAGATGCAAAGGAAATCATTATCCTAGGGAATGTCCACAACTCCAAGGAAAATGTTTCTTTTGTGGTGATAGTTCACATCGGGTGACAGATTGTCCAAAGAAAAATACTGTCACATGTTACATTTGTAACAAAGTGGGAAATTTCTCTACTGCATTTCCACAGTGTACTACTATCACTACTCAAGCAGCTAAACCACCACCACCAGTTGTTAGACGCCCGGGTATGGGGAAATTGGTTGGAGGACCAACTTTGGGAAATACTCGTTCAGCTCCAGCTAATACTACACGGGTATATAATTTGGAGGGTGAGTGGATCTTTGAAGACATCCCCAGAGAAGAACTGGAAGATTATGATGAACCCGAAGAAATGGTAAGAACTGAGCTTATTGCAGGTATGTATGTTTTGTTTCTAAGTATTTCCTTATGATTTATTGAGATTTAGGTATTTAAAGTACAGTTATAGTAAGAAGATAATGTAGAATAAGAAATAAGTAAGAGAATAAGAATTTTGATAATAAAAGTGTAAGGAGAAACCTTTTCATTATGATTCAGGACGTATTAAGATAGATGGAGACTTTGTTTATACTTTGTTCGACACGGGAGCTACGCATTCCTTTATATCACCTAAAGTGGTGAAAAGAGTAGGCTTGACTACCAATGCTACTGAATCCAGCTTTGGTGTGAGAAGTCCTACGGGAAGCGTTACAATGACAAAGGAAATGGTGAGAGGATGTCTGTTTCAAATTCAGGATGTTAATAGTAAGACTGATATGATTCTCCTGGACATGGGGAAATATGATGCAATATTGGGGATGGATTGGATGACTAAAGTCAAAGCTAATGTTGATTGTCAGGAAAAGAAAATAATATTTGAAGTTTTTGATAGAGTACAAGCAGAATTTAAAGAAGATTCAGTTGTAATAGATATGCAGGAGTTGAGTGTTATGGAGGTAAATATTGATGATAGCTTAATAAATGCAATAGAAGTTGATCAAAAGAAGCCAACATTAGAGGAAATACGAGTGGTGAATGAATTTTTCGATGTATTTCCTGAGGAGTTACCTGGATTGCCACCCAAGAGAGAAATTGATTTTGTTATAAATGTAGTGCCAGGAACTGAACCTATTTCAAAGCCTCCTTATAGAATGGCCCCAATTGAATTGAAGGAGTTGAAGAAGTAGTTGGAAGAATTGTTGGATCAAGGATTCATAAGACCAAGTGTTTCCCCATGGGGTGCACCAATGTTATTTGCTAAAAAGAAGGATGGATCATTGCGGCTCTGTATTGATTATCGGGAACTAAATAAGGTGACCATCAAGAATAAATACCCACTTCCACGGATTGATGATTTGTTTGATCAGTTGCATGGTGCAAGTGTGTTCTCTAGATTCGATTTAAGATCAGGATATCATCAATTGAGGATTAAACCTGAAGATGTACCAAAGACAGCATTTCGGACACGGTATGGTCATTATGAGTTCCTTGTCATGCCCTTTGGTTTGACAAATGCACCTGCCGCTTTTATGGACTTAATGAACCGTGTGTTCAAATCACTATTGGACAAGTGTGTAATTGTTTTCATTGATGACATTTTGGTTTATTCTGCAACTCCTGAGCAACATGAGAAGCATCTGAGGACAGTATTGCAAACTCTGCGGGAGCATAAGTTGTATGCAAAGTTATCCAAATGTGACTTTTGGTTACAGGAGATATCTTTTCTTGGACATGTGATTACAGGAGAAGGTATTTTTGTAGATCCAGAAAAGATTAAAGCCATTGTGGAATGGAAAAGATCGGAAACGGTAACTGAAATCTGAAGGTTTTTGGGATTGGCAGGATATTACAGAAAGTTTGTTAAAGACTTTTCAAAAATCTCAAGGCCCCTTACTCAGCTGACCCAAACAAAATGGTATTTCCTATAAACATTATGAATTTTCTATTTTTATAACATATTTTCTTAAAACTAGCCATTTAACATTCTACATACATCATCAAATAATTATGCAAAAATTTCTACGTTAAATGGAGGCAAAGTAGTACTTACCTAAATTTATTTGAATTGATTAAGCATTTTTTTAATTTGATTCTACTTCACTAATAGCACAATTGATTTTCAATGGGCTCGAGTGAACTCGTTTCTATTATATTCAAGTGGTCTTAGAGAAAACAATTAGCATTAACTGTATAAATTTTGCAATTTTGTGAATAGAAGAATATGTAGGTATAGAAAACCAATTGTATTTATAGTTTTTTTATTAGTATTATTTCAATATTTGATTTGCTCATTTTATTGTCAACAACTAAATTGAGCCTACACAAAAGCTTCCATTTGGTCTAATGTTAGATTGACATATATTGTTTAGGTGTCATCATAACAATGCAATAAAATGTTATTACTTCACTCTTTACTATCTAGCCTTCTTATTTTTTTTTTTAATTTCTTTTTCTTCTAGCTTTTAAAGTATTGACAGTAAGACAAATTGGAATAGTTGAATTCTCATTTCATCATGATGAGTGTTCGTGGCAAAGAAATCGAATTTGCATTTGTTAATCATTTTCTCAATATTTTATGATTATTTCCACATTTATTTAATAGATGCTATATTATTGATATAGTTATATGTATGGAGTGTCATATGTACAAATTAAATTACTGCATACTTCAAGCATACTTTCAATCAAATCTATTAATCATGTAAGTAAATTTTGAATTTTTGATAAATGAGGAGTGATACCAATGAAGTTACATTTATATCAAATGGGAGCTCTATAACCATTATTTTGTAAAACCAACTTAATGAGATCACTTCCTCTATTCATTTTGACCTCATTATTAAGTTTAAAGTAAAATGAATAGCAATGCTTGAAGGCTTATTTTTAAGGGCTCGGATCCTAAAGTTATTAAATGAGGTCGAAACCCTAGGGTATTACATGTAGCTAAGATCACGGATCATCTATAACAACATTCTCTCCAAGTTTTGGGTTCCATATATATTAATTATGGACAACAGATGGCAGTTTAATGATCTTAAGTTTAGGAAATTCTATGTCAAACACCACATCAATGCGCACATCACATCAGTCGCATAACTACAATCAAATGGTTAAGTCGAGATGACTAATGGGATCATCCTCAATGGTATCAAGAAAAAGGTGGATTGACACAAGGTAAATGGGCAGATGAGCTCCCAAACGTCCTTTGGGGATATCGAACCACTCATCGGATGTCCACTAGGGAGGCTTCATAGCCTTTGACTCGGAGCCATCCTGCTAATTGAGTTAGAACTCTCTAATTTCAAACCCTAATTTTTTGATGCATTCACGAATGAGTCCATCCTATAAGCCAGTATGTATACTATAAAAGAAGTATAAGACTTCACAGTTGTTCGTATAATTGCTTACTAGCATAAGGTGGCTTAATACGATTACAAGGTCAATCATAAGTAATTCAAAGATAGTGACCTAGTCTGCAGAAGATTACATCCTACAAGTTCTCACAAAGGGCAAAGGAAATCAGCCTTAAATTAGGAAGATCTAGTTAGAGCTAGAGAGAACTAAGGAATGGAGTGTATCGATTGGAGAGACTTGACGACAAGCTTATACCATGAAAATGGAGTGCCGATAATATTAGATTGTATTTTGATTAACATTCATTATTGAATCTCTATTTAGTTACTAAGAATCAATAAAGAAAGTTCATTCCCCAAATTTTATCTCCATTTTTACTTAAGTATCTCACTTTATTTTAATTCCTATAGTCCTAACCCACAACAGGTGAACGAACATCACATTATTCAAATCCTTATAAGGATTCCTTACCACAACACCTCTTCAAGCCAAGGTATGTTAGAACACCACTAACTTTATCCCCTTAAGGTAACCTTAACGCTAAGGAAAGTTCTACTTTGCGACCAAGGAACTCCTAGATGCACCAACTAGAAAACCACTAGCTTGGCCCACTAAATAACCTAAGCTATTGATAGTTGAATGGTCTCCTTTAAAGGGTCACCCCAACTCTTCCCTAAACTTTATGAAACACTACAAAATATAAGTGAAAGCATGTAGCGAAACATACATAATAGATAATAGATAGCAATTGAAGAAAAAAGAGAGAGATTAGTTTCCATTCATTTTAAAAACAGGTAAAATAATAGGTTATCATACTAGCCTGATCGAAAAATCTTTACAGCAATTGTTTATAGAGTAAGATAAAAGAGAAAGAAAAAAGAAATGATGGTATGCCCTTCACTTTGGATCAGCCCATTTTGGTATATCTAAGAAGTCTAAGGCCATGATGTGCTTACTGGGTGAATCTAAGTAAGCTACTGATATGAGGTAAATGTACCTATCAATTTGTAGTAAGTGAATTAAGTCTGAATGTCGATCCCTTAAAGACTTTAATTACTAATACTCACTATATCTTTGTTATCTAATAAGAAAATTTGAGTTCAAGAAATTTAAAGAACCTAAATTAAATTGCAACAACTAATAAATTAATTAGCCCTAAATCTAACATGTAATTTTCCCTAATTTTTTCTTTATTCATTCTTGACTAGGAGAATTCTCTATTCAAATTTGATAATTTTCTTAAGTCTATTGACCCTAATCTTAAAATCACCTACTAGAATCTCTTCTTAATAGCATGAAGATCTCATTATTGTACAACAAAATTCTCTAGCGATATTAATCAAAGTTTTAGAAAGACCTTGCAAATTATATTTAATCTTCCAAAAATCTCTATAAACTATTCCTAAATCTAATCATATAAGAAATCTCTTGATTTTCCTATAAGATATCAAATTTTAAATCACTACCCACGAAACTAACAATTTAAAGCATTAAGCACACATAGTTGAATCAAGAAAAAGAATAAATAATTCTTTAGATCTAATAAAATCCTTGTCATATGAATAGATCTAGGTTCTACAAGAACTAGATACAAAAGATTTACTCTTTATGCATCATAAAGTAATAGTCTCACATGAAAGAGTTCAGAAAGGTAGAAGAGTGAATCATGAAAAACTCTCTAAAAGTCATCAAAAAGTTCTCTCTAAAAAAACCCTAGCGACGCTTTAAATAGGAGATAGGAAAAATAAAACTTACTGTAATGATACGATCGTATTCCCTAGTCATGTAACTCTATGCCTAATTCTTCACGTCTTCTTCTTCTTTTTATTTTTCTTTTTAAAATTGGACATGACGTGACCAAGGATATGGTCGTGTCCTTTGGTTATGTAACTTACCTTAGTAATTTAAAATTGTCTCTAAATTCACTTGGAAACGACACAATCATATTGTTCGATTGTATCGACCTTTAAACCTTTATAACTTTCTCATTTTAACTCTAAATTGAGTGGAACTTATTTCTATCTTCTCATTTTCCTACCAAGATCATTTAAAAACCTAGAAAACAAGATTTTACTGGATTAAGTATTTTTTTTTCTAAAAATAAAATCAACTTTCGAAGGAAAACCATGCAAAATCACTATATAAAATATATGCAAATAGGAACCCATTAATCGGTTGTGAAGAGGCCATAGGAGGAGGAAGAGGAAGATTTCTACTCTAATTCTTGCCCTCAGTTGTTGGGAGTGCCGAAAAGTCCTAGCCTTCACTTGACCCTTGCTTGGAGCCTTGCTTCTTGGGTTTTATACTAGTGAAGGAGGAGGCGGAATATCTTTAGAGACTATAGGTGCTGGTAGGTTAATTGTTGGCTCTTCAACTTTAGTAGGTGATCTCTTCTCCTTGTTGGTAGGGCCATCTAGAAAGTTTAGGAATTCTAGATCTAAACTAGAATAGACTTCCTACACCCTTTCTTTAATGGCCCGACCTACCACAATGGCGATGTCTTCGTACTTATCGTGCCACTTGACTATCTTGAACAAATCCTTACGGAATTTCTTCTTGGCGGCTGAGTGAATGACCTCCCTAGTCTCTAGACTAGTGACATATTCCTTTATATCACCGTTCTTCTTCTCTAACTCTCACTTTCCTCTCTGCTTTCCCCTTCTACTTAGCTAGGCTCATCGATAAGTCCTTAACATTTGCATGTTCCAACTCCTTGAGAGCGAGGTCAGTCTTCAGCTTGGCCTTTAGTACTAAGTTCCTAGTTGCAGGAGTCAAGCTCGGTTTTAGCCTTCTTCTTAGCCTCTAATTGCTTCCAAAGCTTGGTTTTATTAGCAACAACCTTTCGATAGCCCTCCTCCATCTTCTTTTGAAGCCTCTTTAGCCTAGCATTGACATCTTTGGCTTGTTCCAACTATAGAGCACATTCATTAGCTTTTTCACAATAACGAAATTCAACATCTTTTTTATTCTCTTTCTCCTCTTAAAGCTCCTCTTTAGCTTGTTTCACCTTCTTGACATTGACCTCAAAGTGTTTAAAGCACTTCAGCATAAAGCTGTTCTACTACAAAAGCAATTGTAATGACCGGTATTAACTAAGTGCAAAATGAAAGACAAGTTGTGAAAAAGAAAAAGGGGTCTAGACATTTTTCTAGGTGACCCATAGCACAAAGGTGACCATAGGTGTCCTTAAGACCCGTAAACTCCTCAAAATGCTTCTCCAGGGCCGCCTAATCTATTGGAGTATAAGACCCTAGCATAGCTTAGAACTTGAGGGCTTGATGGGAGAGGGTCACATCCCTAAATTAAATGGACCATTGTAGCTACAAGAGTTTACCCCATAGTCGCTTAGCATTAGCTTCGTTGTCCTCAATGACCTTAGTGTCTAAAGAAGTGTAGAACACCTTAAATTTAAACGCTTGTTGATGCAGATCGTGACCAAGAACAAATAAGGCCAGTTGCTGAATGAGTCTAAGCTTACCGAAAGCTTGAAAAAGGAAATGATGGGGAATGTACGAAAGAACAAATGTGAATAAACAATAAGCAAAAACCTACGAACAACCTCAATGGAAATGATGCACTAATGGAATTTTTGAGGACTCACGGCACAACTCAATATGATGCATGAGATGGTCTGGTGAGGTTGCTTACTACCTAGCCTTACTTAAGGGTTAGGATAAGAGTGATACCGGGAGTAAATAAGCAATGTTTACATAGGAAAGGAAATACTTAAATGTATTAATGATAATCAATTTGATGATGTTTATAGCTATAAGTATAAAGGGCATTTATACTTGAGAATTTAGGGCAACATGCCTAAAAAGGGCATTTTATAAGAAAGTAATGTACAAGATACAAAAGGATAAAAATGAATATTTAAATAAAACAATCATTGGTGTAACGGATTTTACATATGATTTTGTACATGTAGCGATGCTATATTGGTGATGCCGTTGGAAGATACAAACAAAAATTATGGTCATCCTGCTTATTTAAGCAAGGATGGCTTAGTTAGTTCGGAGTCTCTCTATCTTGATTTCTTAGCAAGGTAGATGTCGAGTCATTGGTTGGCTTGGGTGCAAGTGAGTAATAGATAACTCAGCGTACTATAGAGAGATGGGCAGTTATTCAGCTCGGTAAAGAAGTATTTGACATTGGTAGGAGTCGGCTGGAGTAGAAGAATCCGCCTTTCTAAGCTCTCTAGTCCTTGAGCTTGATTACAAGTCAAAGGCCCAATAGCCTGATTCCTATCATTCCTTATGAGTTGATTTAGATTTAGGATCAAATTCGAATGGTCTTCAATCAATTCTCCGTCAAGTGCAGAAACTCTATGGTTCTCAAGTAGCTCCATTCTGTAGGCATTATCATTGATCTTTTAGAGGATTATGAAAGATTCCTTAGCTCTTATAGATAATTTGTTCCTCCTCTTGCTCGAGAACCGCTCCTTACTGAGGTACACCCATACTAAGTCTCCTTGTTGGAATTGTTTAACTATCTTACCCTTGGCCTTCTTTCACATTCTTTTAGCAGTTTGGTTGATGTGTCAAGTGATTTTATCATAGATGTACTGAAGGGATTGTGCTTTAGCTCTTTCATCTGGGTCTTCTTGCGTAGATACAGGTATAGGGGTGTGATTGAGGGGCAACTTGGGATTAAAACCATAGACCACTTTGAAGAGAGTCTACTTAGTAGTGTTGTGTACTGTGCGGTTGTAAGTGAATTCAACCACTGGTAAGTAAACATCCTAATTGACCAAGTTCTTGCCTACTGGAGCTCAAAGTAGTGATCCTAAAATGCGATTAACCATCTCTGTTTGACCATCAATCCGGGGGTAACGGGAAGTACTGAATGGTAGTTTGGTCCCCAACCAACGCCATAAGGTTCTCTAGAAATGGCTCAAGAATTTCGGGTCTCTATTAGAGACTACACTTCTCGACACGCCATTGAACCGCATAAGCTACTGTAAGAAAAGAGAAGCAATGGCCAAAGCATCGTTAGTTTTAGCATAAGGTACAAAGTGCGCCATCTTGCTGAACCAGTCTACTACAACCATTACAGAATCTTTACCTCGGGTAGTTTGTGGTAACCTGAGGACAAATTCCATGCTCAACTTAGTCTATGGCTTCATTGGAACAAGTAGTAGCATTACTTTTCCTTTCTCGGCTTGGCACTTAGCCCTCTTACACATGGCACAGCTTTCAATGACTTGGTGAACATCTCGCCTTATTTTTAGCCAAAAGAATCAACCACTCAACAACTCATATGTCATTTTCTCCCCATAATGTCCTAACAATCCTCCACCACGGGCTTCCCTGATCAGCAGCTCCTAAAGTGAATAGGTTGGCACATACAATTTCCCTCCTCGAAACAAGTACCATTCCTCCATATGATACTCATCTACTATCCTCCCATTAATACAACGCATAAGTATGGGTCCAAAGTGTGGATCCCCAGAATATTGCTCCTTGATGCTGGCAAACCTAAATAATCTGGTCTATAGTTTAGTTAGGAGTGCATGCCTCCTTGAGAGAGCATCAGCAATTACGTTTCTCTTTCCTTGTTTATCTTTTATTACGAAATTGAATGCTTCAAGGAATTCAACCTATCTCTCCTACCACTTCGACAACTTGGTTTGACTTCAGAGGTATCTCAAGGACTTGTGGTCAGTATAGATGGCAAATTCTCTCAGTAGTAGATAATGTTGCCATACCTACAGTGTTCGGATCAACACCAAGAGTTCTTTGTTATACATAGAGTAATTTAACTGAGGTCCTCTAAGCTTCTCACAGTGGAAGGTAATTGGTTGACTTTCCTACATTAGGATGGCGCTTATTCCAATACCTGACGTGTTACATTCCAACTCAAATATTTTCCCAAAGTTAAGTAGAACTAACATCGAGTTGGAGGTCAATCTTTCTTTAATCTTAGCAAAGCTCTTCTCCTCTCTTTCTCCCTATCGAAATTCGGTGTTCTTCTTTATTAGCTTAGTAAGTGGTCTGGTAAGGGTAATAAAATTCCTGATGAATCTTTTGTAAAATGAAGCTAGTCTAAGGAAACTTCTTATGTTGATACAAGTAATAGGAGTCAACCACTTGACGATTGCTCGAATCTTCTTATCATCCAGTCGTAAGCCTCTTTTACTGACTACATAGCCTAAGAATACCACTTCCTCCTAGAAAAAGTGACATTTCTTCAAGTTACTGAATAGTCTCTTAGCATGGAGGATATCTAGAACGGCTTGGAGATGTTCGCAATAACTTGGCATGTTGGCACTGTAGATTAGGATGTCGTTAAAGTACACTACGATACACTTCACGATCCGATGTCTCAACACATGATTCATTAGTCTCATGAAGATACTCAGGGCATTTGACAAGCCAAAGGGCATGACCATCCATTAATATAATCCATGTCGAGTCTTGAATGCCATTTTCTACTTGTCTCTTGGCCTCATGCGAATTTGATGGTAGCCAGACTTAAGATCAATTTTGTTGAAAATCGTAGCTCCACTTAATTCATCCAATATATATTCCAACCTTAGGATAGGATACCTATACTTAATCATAATCTTGTTTATGGCTTAGCTGCTTACACACATTCACCAGGTTCCATTCTTTTTCGACGCTAGAAGTGCTAGTACAGTGTAAGGGCTGAGACTTTCCCTAACATATCTTCTCTCCAATAGCTAATTGACTTATCATTGGAGTTCAGAAGCCTACTTGAGATTTATCCGATAAGTTGGCTCATTCAGCAATACGGCACCGAGTACTAAGTCAATGTAGTGTTCTATACATCAAGTAGGGGGTGATCCCTCGGGTAACTATTCTAGGAATAGATCGGCATACTCATCTAGCAATTCTTTGATTTCTTGGGGTAGTTCACCCCACTCCTTTATCCCTAATAGGTGCTTAATAATATGAGGGTAGGCATATTAGCTTTAAGGTCTCTCAAAGCTTGACTCTACTCATCACTCGAGCCTCATTTGATCTGTGAGCAAGTTTAGCTTGCAATTTATTAACTTCACTCGATGGCATTGGGTTCAATGTGATCTTCTTGCTATCCTTCTTAAATGTATATGTGTTCCAGTATCTGTCATGTATAACTCTCCTACTGAATAACCATGGTCGACTAAGCAATGTGTACGAGGTGTACATGGCCGTATATCATAGAGAATCTTGTCGAAGTAGTTTCCAATTGTGATTGGCAATAGTACTTACCGGGTGACATATAGTGTTCTCTTATCACTTAGCCAATGTAACTTGTACGACTTCAGATGTGTAATGGTCAGCAACTTTAACTGTATGACCGTTTTAGCTGATGCCACATTAGTGCAACTTCTAGTATCCATAATTAATGCTAGCACTTAGTCATTCACCTTACAGGTAGTATGGAATAAATTCTCCCTCTACTCCTCCTCTCATGAGGGCTCCATGTTCATTGCATGTCGGACAACTGGGACCAACTAATCCAAGTCCTTGGCAAACACATCTTCTTCAATAAGCTCTTTCTCAACATTTTCTTTCTTAGCAGTGATCTCCTCCTCTTTGAGTTCCTCATTTGTACTCTCTACCTCCAGCTTCATGATGTCTCCCTTAATCACCATAGTTCTTCGATTCAGGCACTAAATAACCATATGTCCGAACCCTTGGCACTTAAAGCACTTAATCTAGCTCGTCTTCCTCCCGACCCTTGCTCCTTCTCATAAGTTCGAGTTAACAAGTCATTGTCGAGTTAGCCTTTCTAGTCACCTTAGACATCCACCTTTCGGGTTGGCTCAGTATTTGACTAAGCTTGGTGACTTCTTTATCAAGGATGGCTAGTTGGCATTTTGGTAGGTACTCAGCTTCTTCTTTACCTCTCTACTTATTGAGCTATTTAGATGGCTTCATCCATTGTTATGAATCGTTGAAATTCTACATTGTCTTGAATATCACCTCTCAATCCTGTGATGAATCTAGAGATTGTTTGCATTGGGGGTTCCTCTACTTCACATCGGATCATGAGCATTTGGAATTCTTGGATATACTTGTCAACTGTTTGGCCTCCTTATCTCAGCTTCTGAAGCTAAGTAAAGGTGTCCTGCAAATAAGTTTCTAGTATAAACCTAATTATAAGTATTCTCTTCATCTTGGGCCAAGTATTAATCTCTTGGTAGCCCTCTCGCCTCTTCATAGCCTGAAAATTTGTCCACCACATGGCGATATATCCGAGGAACCCAATAACAGTAGTCCTCATTTTCTTGTAGTCCTCAAATTGATAATAGTCAAAAACATGCTTTACTTTCTCTTCCCACTCTAGATATTTATCAACATTCCTAGATCCATTGAAGCTCGAAATCTGAAGCTTCACATGGTCAGATGCTTTAGGAACTTAAGTTCGCTCTTCCTCAAAATACTCTTCCTCTTCCTCATCCTCATCCTCTTCATTTAGTTCCCTCAAGTCTATCATTTGCCTTACTTGTCTGCCTACTTCTCTACCTCGAGCTGGATGAGCTGGGTTTTGACCTCTAACAGGTTAAGTAGCTTGTGGGGTGTTTTGCACTACCTTAATGGGTCAACAAGCTAATCATGAATAACTCGGGTCAGATCTACCAAGAGGTTAGCTACCTCATCTAGTCTCTCTTCAGTGCTTCTAAGGGTTCCTTAAGACTGTCATCTATAATGGACAACTCCACTACCATCATCTCTAGCACTAATGTTTACACTTGGGTTAGTCATTTTCTCCATAGATTCAGAGCTCAAACTCTTCAAATAGGTGATATAGCAAACACTTCCAGAAAAAGTAACAACTAACAAACCAGTAATCAAACGGACACAATGACTTGCTCTGTTTCACAAATGTAAAATAGAGAATAAATAGAACTTCAAACACAAACCACAACTCAAACGAAACCTCTACTCTACTACTAATATGATGCGAACTGTGACCAAGAATAGACAAAGCCAATCGCTAAATGGGTCAAATCTTGCCAAAAGCTTTAAAAAGGAAATGATAAGGAATGTGTGAAAGAACTAATGCAAATGAATAGTAAATAAAAATCCACGAATAGCCTCAATGGAACTTTTGAGGACTTATGGCATAACTCGATACTGTTATTCAAAATCACTACATCAGCATCAACCATAGTAACATATTAGGTTACTCAAGATATAGCCATATCTAATCAACATAGCATCAAATAGCACACAATGTTATGAGTAGTAATATATCTACTCCAAGCATAGGTTAGATTCATTTATTTGAGCTTACTAGTAGCGCAAAATCATAAACTTTGTAACGTAGTCCTTCCTTACTTATCATGCCTAAGAAAATATAAACATAGTCTTCAAGTCAACAATAGGTCAAACCTAAACTTGTATAAGCTTTCACTACTGCGTTTTAAAACTTAGTTTGATTGTATTTTACTTATTCCTTATCCAATTTCAGTAAACTTTATATGTTATGATCGTTATTTCTAGTACTATTAAGATATCTTAAGAATCAAGATTAATCAATATTTTTAAAAGCCCAAAAATATCCTTTCTCATCACTAACTTGACTGTATGTTATCTAAACTTTGTAATTAATCCAAATAAGCTTTAGTCTTAAACTAAAAACCTTAAAAATCATACTTTCTAAACTTAAACAACATCTTATTTTATGCCTAAAATACTAGTCTTACATTATCTTATCAAATATCATGATAGTATTGTTTACTATTTTAAATATTAGGTTAATATATTAGCTTATATTAGGAAAATACATAATAAATAGTATATGAGCTCAATTAGTTCCACGAAAAATCCAATAGACTCATAAAAATATATAGTTTAATTATTGATCATGAATTACATTAAACTAGTTATTATCTATTTTTTAAAAAATAGCGATTTTAGCTCGATATTATGAAAAATTACACTAAACAAATTTATGTGTGAGATAAAAATTAAGTATTCCAAATACCCTTATAAACTTCTAAAAGTCAAAATATGTAGGGCTCATTCATTAATTTCGTCAAAAACTAATTATTTCAACAAATAGTTAAAACTACCAATTTTATTCAAAATAAATATAATAAATAGTAAACATGGAGATTTTCAAAAATTCTTGTTACTACAATTAAATAAATATATTAAGTATATTACGTACAAAAATTGTACTTAAAAAAACATCATCTAATATTTATAAAAATTAGTTCAATTTTGATCAAACAAGGCTTTTTCTTAAGGACCCTATATTTTCAATAATTATTTAACTGAAATAAAATTACTATATTAATCTACACCTAAAATAACTCTAAAAAACCAAGTTTCATAACTAATTAACAACATCTAGTATTTTTAGAAAATTATATAAAATATGGGCAAAATTTTGGTTTACTTGAATCGGTCGCCTTCGGCCACCACTCCTTATTAGAACCACCTCTCTCACGGCTAACCTTTAAACTACTAAGCTACTTCACATCAGGTTGTGGTTTGGTATACAAATTACTCTAGACCTGATTCGCCCTTATTTTTTGTTCTATTTTATTTTATTTTATTTTTTTCTAATTTTCCTAAATTATGTTATTGTATTTTCAAAGTTCTAAAATATTGTAATTGAGGGTTTGGGTCTTATTTATAGGTTTTCAAGTTAGTTTAATTTAATAAAAATTGAATATGTGTATGTTACATGTCATTTTTCCATTTTCTTAAGTATAACTAAGCGTCATACGTCATTTCCTCATTATTTTAGTGATGACTCGTGTTTTCTAGTTATTCCCATGTTATCACATTATTTGGTAACTCATCCATACATTTTTTTAATTAATTTTCCATTATTTTATATTAATTTTACATTATTTTGATAATTTATTATTATATGTATATATTTAATACATATAAAGTATATCACATGTAAATATATGTATATTATATATAATTCACTTCATTTGTTATTTTTATAAGTTAAATAACTTATCTCTAATATCTTGTTATATCTAAAAGTTCGACTTTCATATTTTCGATAATTATCAGCTTTGTCGATAAATTAATATTTTTCTCAAATTAATTCTTTTATATATTTGTTAAAGTACTTCATCTAATTTTTTTATTCTTACTGTGAAGTTTGAACTAAAGTATATAACGTTGCCTGGCATTCTAAATTTAAGGGTTTAAATCCTCGAGTTATTGCATTGGTTCAAATCCTAGGGTTAAAAACCTGAGGTATTAGAACCTTCACATGTGAGTTTCAACTTATTCGAAACCCATTTAGTTTACTTTAAATCCAACTTCTAGGCTACTCAATTATTTTAGCCTATCTAGCATTTGATTAAGTTTTAGATTATTTGATTATACCAATTAACCAACTTTTAAATTCTTTTTCATTTTAAATTTCAAAAAACCAACTTTATGAAACTTTGATGATCTCGTCATAAAATTAGAACAACAACTTAGTTCATTTCCCCAAAATACTAAATTTAATAGTTTAGGAAAATTGGTGTATTATATATAATTACCAAAAGCAATTTCAATTTTGAGTAATGGGAAAAAAAAAAAAAGACTCTAAAAATGCTTTTTTGACTTAAAAAAAAAAAAGAAAACTACCTTTCTAGAAAACAAGACAAGAACTTCTTGAAAATTGATAAAAATACACAGGTCTCTTAAAATTCGTGTTTCAATTCTCATAGCAAATTGAAGGTACTTGTAAGTTTTCATTAAAATGCACAAATCCATTAAAAAGTCACCTTATATTTCTCATTGCAACGTAGTCCTAAGTTTTCCAAAATGCTAAAGGTTTAAGTCTAAGTTATAAACAACAAACCACAGTTGAATATATATATATATATATATATATATATATATAAGAAAATACCAAAGAAGCAAGTTGAAACATTTAACTGAAATAAAAAATTAAAAATAGTAGAGCTTTATCAATGACTCTTTACCATTAAAAACAAGAGTAATGCTTGTAAAACCAAACCGTGTAATCATCTAACAAATGGTAGCTAGTAGAACAATTCGTTCTCTCTCTCTATAGTATCCATCTATATTATTCAAATTAGAAAAGTTTTAAATAGCTGTAGTCCTAAAATTATATATTCAGACTAAATCTAATATTATGCAACAAAAATACTAACACTTATATTATTCACCAAAATACCAAGCTGGCCACCCAAAAAAAAAACAAAGGTGCTAACACCAATAATATTAATAAATGATTTATAACATGGATAAATGTGATAATTCCTTAACTTTTTCTCACTCATTAATCTCTCTCTCCTCTCTCATTTTTTAAGTAACAACCCATGGCAATTTGTTGGGATATATAATCTATATAAGCCAAAATATGGAAAATTTTTAAGACTATTAGTTGGTAGTCCCTACAAAAATTATTCTCTTTCTCCTCTCCCCTCTTTTTCCAATCAAGTTATATATATATATAAAGAGCATTTATCTTCAATATCGCATATTTACTTACTCAGTTTTTGTGTAATTTTTTTTGTTTCATCATCCACTTTGTAGTACAATAAATCTTACACTAATGTTAATATTTTGTTTTCATTGTGTAATCTTTTTACCAAAATTTTAACACTAGTCTATAATCTTTAAATGAGTAAATTTTATAAGCAATTTTTTATATTTAGAGATTTGCAATGTAGATACATTATTGGCTAGTATTATCAAATCAGAATGTGGATGCATTATCCGCTAATATTATCATATAGGAAAGGAAATTTTTGGAAAACTAGTCTTGTGCTCGTTAAAAATTTAAAACGAAGGGGAAGGACTAGTTTGACTAAATATATTTTTTGAAAATCAACATAAAAAGAAAAAAGAAAAAAAGCTGGACACTAGTTACTTGGGCTGATGCCAACCATCCTTAAACTTGCCTAATTAACTACTTTAACCCTTTAAACAACAAACTATGTTTAATTTATAATTGTATTTACTCAATTAACTACCTGTAGATGTTATAAAATAATTATAACCCATAAATCCCTTGAGAGCCACACAGCCTGATCTAAGCATAATTAACAAAAGACTTTCAGAATTTCAATCTATTAACGGTTTTTTTTTTTTTTTTTAAATAAAACTAGACACCACGAACTTCAAACGACTATGCACTTGCCAAAAAATGGAATTAAAATGAATAAACTATGTTTACTATTGAAATGAAAATCTGCCTTGCTCAAAACTGTTGGATCTAAGGTGCTCATCAACATATTAGACAAATAATGATCCCATCTCTCTAAGCAAACAGTGATCTTGTACCGAGTAATTATTCTGCCCTTTTCTATTAAAGGAAAGAGAGAGTTTAATTTTATCAAATTTGGAGTTCCAATCTTTGAACATAACTTAATAAACCACAGCCCACTCAACAAATCATGATAGACTACTAAAAGATTTTTGCTTTGTGGGGAACAAAACCGTCATTGCAAATTAAAACTAGAAGAAAATTTTCCAAGAAATATTAAAATCAACCTCTCGCATCATACATATTATCTTTTTTCCATTTCTTTTTTCCTTTGAAGGAAAATATTATAAATCTCGAGGAAAGATCACTTTTATACTGCTAAAATTCCACATTATCTTTTCTTTTTTTCCCTAGAAACTGCATTGTATTGATAGTAGTCTATGTTTGAACCAAACCATGAAAAATTTCTTCAAGATCTATTGTTTTGTATAATAATCCTCAAGCAAAAGATCCTCTTAAACTAGCTGACAATTAAGAGCATAACATGTTTTCAGACATGCCTCTCTTAAATGATATTATCTTTCTTTGTTTTTTTTTTTTTTTTTTTTTTTTATAATAACCGAAGAGCATAGTCATATTATAACAGGTTATATTTAGGTACATGAACTATCATACAAGACCCATACAGATCAAATAATTATGGCTTATGCTATATAAATGACCCAAAGAAGGGTCATAGTGAGATTCAAACCTAAGAAAAAAAATCACAGCCAACTAATTCAAAAGACAGAGGAAGGAACACATGAAAATAGAACAACCAAACAAGAGGGAAGTTCTGACAGTGGCCTTGAATACTTTCATTCGATCCCCTTTCCAAATCAAAGCGGTAAAATTTCCAAAAAGAAAAACTTATGTGTCTCGTCGATTAATAAAAGTCAAGAAAACGTCATAAACAAAACACAAATTGATCAAACTTTTTACCAAAATCATCAGTTCTCTCCAACACAAAGTGCAATGGGAAAAACAATAGGCTGCACTACAATGAAAAAATATTTCTAGAAAAGATATCGATATGTTAGGTAGCATACTGCATAATAAAGATTATTGCTAAGGATTTTTCAGTGGAAACAAAATGAGATTACTAAAATGCTTCTTTGTTTTATGATTGACCCAGTACCATTTCAACAAACCCACAAGAGCCTTAAGAGTTGAAGGCACGCTTGGAGCATTTAGGACAAATTTTAACTAAAATATGATATGAAGCAAATAATTTGAATTTAAAATTGAAAAGATATGCAATATTGGCATAGGATCAGACATCTTTCTACATGACTTTTCAATAGGAACAGTAGGACTCACCTAAAAGACCAAAATATATGAAATGTTCAAACGGTTTAATGTTTTGTAGAGCAATTGTTCAATGTAATAAACTTCTACTACATTACATCAAAAATTGAAGAGCATAAGACATGTCCTTCTGATGACAGATGCAGTATCAAATCAAGCTGAAAAACTATTTATAGATGAAAAACTTGAACAAATCAAGCTGAAGTAGATTGAACTTAACTAAAAAGATGAGCATGAAATAAATGTCTTTCTACATAACTATTCACTATTTAACAAAAAGAAAAAAGAAAAGCCAGTACTCTAAAAGAAAAAATTGTTGTCTTGCTGAAATATGCATGAATATGATCTAAAAAGATGTAGGCTCATGAAATAAATGTCTTTCTACATGACTACTCGCTTCAAAAAAAGAAAAGAATAGAAAAGAAAAGGCAGTACTTTCTAAAAATATTATTCTCTTGTGGAAAAATGCGTGAATATTATCTGTTACAGTAGTTAGAGGGTTAAGCTCGGACATCCCCGTTTGAATCAAAGTAGAAAAATGCACAATTTGAAATCTGTAAGAAATTTCGATTGATAGAAATCCCATAATGACAACTTTATCAAACGACAAAGAAAGGAGTTGTTGGAAATATATACATAAAAGAATTAAACAAAAAGAAGGAAAACTTGAAAATAGTATGTCAATTAATCCTTATTGCAAATTGAGCTAATAGTAAATTATCCAAAAAGAAAAAGTTGTAATTCCAACAACAGAAATCAAAAGTGCTAACTAATTAAATTTACCAGAATCATCTATTTTCACAAATCTATGCAATTGCAAACATTTTCAGTGCAAAATTTAAGGTAAAAAAGATTCAAATGTAGATTTGGTTTGGGCACCCTTCCTAGACGGTATCCCTTTTTTTGACCAGCGTATCTACATCCGAGTATGCAGATCTGGTAAACAAGTTCACTTCAAGGATAAATCATTGCTCCAGCAAACTTCTCTCTTAAGCAGCATGGCTTCAACTCATTAAGAGTGTATTATTCTCCTTACAAGTTTATTGGTCTACAATTTTCCTTCTTCGAGGTAATGTGCTAAACAAACTTCAATCAAAGCTGAAAAAGGTTCTTTTGGAATGGATGTGAAGATACTAAGGCTAGAGCATAAGTTAAATGGAAGGATATGTGTAGGCCAAAAAAAAGAAGGTAGTTGGATTATTGATATTAAGCTAAGAAATAGGGTGGCTCATATTAAATACATTTGGACCCTTTGCTTAAATGGCTAATTTCTTTGACTATGTAAGGCTAAAAAGAAGCTATTTAGAGAGAGGAACTTCTAGCATGTTAGAGTTCCAAACGATACCTCTTGGGCTTAGAGGAAAATCTTATAACCTAGATCCTTAGCAAAGCAGTCGCTAATGTGAAGGATTGGAAACAATAGACTTATATCCTTTTAGTTTGATTATGGGCTCTTAAAGGTCCTTTGATAGACCTATTGGGAAATCATGCTAGTATTTCTTGGGTTATCCCTAAGAAACAATGTTGAACACCTTCATTGACAAAGAGGCTTGGATATGGCTTAGAGGAGATAGATGGGTAGTTATGAAGAATGACTTGGGTCTCCTAAAACTGAAGGAATCAGCAACGGATAGATTTGTATGGAAGAATAAGAAAACTAAATATTTATCCATTTGTTTAGCCTATTTCTTTGGCAAGAATTAAGGACTTAAAAGTGGATTGATATTCTCTAATGTGGCATGAAGAGAATGCTCCAAAAGAAGAAAGCACCCTTTCCTCGAAAAAAAATAAAAAAAAGGTCCATGAAATAAATATTACTTGTATGGGGTCATGAATATGCCTTCGATTTTAGTTAATTTTGTCCTAAAGGTGCCTTTAATACAAATGACACTATAACTGAAGGTGCCTTTAAAAAAGGCGCCTTCAATACAAATGCAACTATAACTAAAGGTGCCTTTTAGAAAGGCATCTTCAATTCTAACAACATACACACAAAATAAAGAAGTTGAAGAACCCCTTACACGCATAAAACAAAGTAAAAGTAGGAATCATAATGCTATTAAAACCTTGAAACTCCAAATCTAAGCCACCTCCTAGCATCCCGATACATAGCTATAGCATGTGATGGTATTCATTACTCAACATCCAATTCACTTCCTAAAGGCCCAAATCATTTACTAATACAATAATACAAAAAGTAAAATGTAAAGCATACAACTCATTGAAATCGTACTAATATTAAGTTCTAAAAATTGTAGGGTATCAATAGTAACCACCTGGAAAGAACTCTTGCCTCAAGAATTGACAAACCTCTTTCCTCTCTTAACTGGTGCTAATAGTGTGAAAGGGGGTTCGTCTTGGACAACTAAAGTTAGGGTCTCTAACATACTCCCCTAATGCATACCTTCGGACGAACCCTCTAAAGGGGGTAAAGATGCATAATCATCTCCACAACGGCCTTTTCACCGAGCATGCCTAACTCCTTTGAACTGTGCCTACTCACCTCGCTTAAGGGGGTTTAAAGGGTTAAAATCCACCTTAGCATCCTTGTTCGACTTGTCCCCCTAAACTTATGCTACATTGGGAGGTTAGAGAGTAACTGGGAGATGGTCACGTAGTAACTAGATCTTATGCTTGGCCGACGTTCGGGCCACTTGGCAGTCAGCCCTATTAAGAGAGATCCTAATTTGCTGGAACTCTTCAGCCTACAAAAGATAAGATGTTTAAGACATTGCATAAAAAATGAAAGTAGGAAAAAGTAGTCATAATCGAAAGCAATCTTACCAATTGCCTAAGTAATGCCCTAGTCTAATCAATGTATCATTGGGTGATCCTCCTGTACCACTACCAGTACCCATACTCTACTCCTCTAGGTCCATTGATTTAGATGATTTAAGAGTGGTGATCATTCCATGTGGTAATGTGGGGAAGATGCTGCACACTCCAATCCACATTCGTCCTCCTACACAGGTTTATGCGATGTAATGCATCCTCCTTATCATATCCTAGTGAAATCCTCTGCAATCCACCAAACTACCTGACGACTCGCTCAGGAAAGTGCTCCTCAACAATGTGGAAGCATATAAGTGGCACTCAAGCTCTCCAGATATGTCGGCCAGCATAGTAGGAATGAGGTAGTATCTCTAGAAACTTGTTTGGATACGGTTGCTAGAATTGGGATGAGACTCATGAACATCTATTCTTTAGTTGTACTTATGTGAAACAACTAGGGAGGGTATGGTGGCTGTTGTGGGTTAAACTCTCCTAAAGCCTTCTTACGAATTAACTCTCTTAGGCCTTTTGAATTCTATACACTCTAGACAAATGAAGGGGATGCATAAAAAGGCTTTTGCTATTGCATGTTACTATATTTGGAAGGAATGGAGTAGAAGACGTATTGAGGAAGCAACAAACCCAATAGATGTTATATTGAGCACCTTAGAGCTTTTATGAACTTTTAGTTGAACTAGGCATCCCTTTGCTTTTGGATGCTTAGTTTGATTTTACAGGTTATAGTATGCTCCTCTTATACATCTCTCATGTACAATGGTTGAAAATGAATTATCTCATTTTAATAAAAGAAAAAAAAAAATTTCAAAACACAAGACAAGTTCTATTTTTGAGTCTTAAAAACCTTACTTGATCCTCATTACAAATCAAACGTAATGATAAAATTTCCAAGAAGAAAAAGTCTAAGTTTCACCTTAGAAAGATAATCCATGGTCCAGAAAAGAAAAAAAGAAATATGAATCACTTGTATTTGACCAAACTCAAAATTTTCACTAATTCCAAATGCCAGACATTGCATTCCCATGACAAAAATTTCTTATAAAAAGATTATGCCAAAAGAGATTTGCATAGAAAACATTATTTAATTTTTAAGAGGAGTATGATTCATAACTCGTGATAGAAAACACTAAATATTCAAAAGGTTATTACAACCTTAGTGGAACAAGGGAACATCAACAAGTAAAATAAAAAATCTAAATGAGACAACCATAAGCAAATAGTTTCAATTTATAATTGAAAAGATATATGGAATTGTATTAAAAAAAAAAAGCGTTCATCTAAATGACTTTTTACTATTAAAAGCAACAATTTTGCTCTTCGAAAAAACCCAAACATGTGTGAAGTTCTAAAGGAGTAGTTGCTTTATAAAGCATTTATTTAAAAAAAAAAACTTGTATTACAACAACCTACAAAGGAGTATTACTTTATGTTTTCAAAGAAATTTCTCCTTTAGATGAATAATAATATTGAAAATGAGAAAGATAATATAATTACATAGAAGAGCCAAAAAATATGTCAAGAACTGTACTCAAGTTCAAAATATATTTACTTAAAAAAAATTAAAAGACTGGGTAAGAAGTTCATGAAAATTAATTTAAAAGAACTTGGAAATAAAGAGAGAGTTTAAAAAATGTCATGTGATCTTTGGGAATAAATTTTATTTTAAATGACTCTTCTTCACTACTACAAAGTAACAACACTCTTGCAAAAAAAAAAAAAAAAAAACACATGAAATTTATGACGTTTTTTTTTTTTTTTTTTTTTTTTGTTTTTTGAAGTGAACTTTCAACAAAAAGTTCTATTTCATTGTAGAAAAAGAAAACAAGCTCTAATAAAAGCTTTTGGAAATGACCTTCTATAAATAAAACACACTCTAATAGAAGCTCCTTATCTAAAAGCTTCTACAGAGCATATTATCTTTTTCTCAATATATTATCATGAAAGAGAGGCTTTTGGAAAGCATACCAAAGCTCAATAATAGTTGCACAAACTTCTTATAAGAATTCTACTCAAGTTTAAAATATATTTAGGCAAAAATGTGTCTTCAAATTAGAATTAAACAAGAACAATGCAAAATTTCAAAATGTTATGTGATTTTAAGAAGAATCTAGTTGATAGATAGTCATAACAATACTTTTTCCAATCAAAGCAATGTCTTCATAGAATAAATAAAAAAAAGGAACTTTTGAAAATAAATAAGGCCCTTAAAGGAGTCTTTTACTTATTGCAAATTAAAGATGATAGTTTTTTAAACTAACTAAAAGTTTAAAAAGGAAACTTGAGAACAGACGGGCCCTTAAAAAGTGACATTTACTTCTCATTGCAAATTAAAGGTAGTAAGAAATTTTCCAAAAAGAAAAAGGTGGAAGTTACAACTTAAAAAGATTTTTCCATCAATAAAAAAGTTGAAAATGGAATATGGATTACTTAGATTTAATGAAAAGTCGTAAATTATCACCAATTTGAAATGCAACTACAAAAATATTGAGGTTATAATCCTATGACAAAATCTCTCTAAAGGAAAAAAGGTCAACATAACATAAAAAAGATTATGCTTTCAGAAATTTTTGTGAGGAGACATTATAGAATTACTAAAAGCATTTTTTTTTCCTTTAATAACTCCTAATTGTATGAAAATCTCTAATTTTTCAAAATAACTTATAGAAATGCCATGGCACGAAGAAATGGCTCATGAAATAAAGACTGTTTAAATTAGTCTTCGCTATTAAAAAAAACAGCGTTACACTATGGTTCCTAATAGATTCATCCTTTTGTAGAGTGATACTTGAAAAAAGCCTCTATTATGGCATGTCCTCTCTCTAGTTAATCATTATTTTAAGAAAGGCATTTTTAAAAACATATGTTATGTTTGGTAACAGTATGATGAAATGTTACAAGAAATATGCTCATTCTTAAAAAATAGCAATGCATAAAGCATTTTCAATATTGAAATGAACAAAAAAAAATGCAAATCTATAAAATGTTCTATGTAATGTATCTGGCCCAAAAAAAAGGAACATAGATTTTTTGAGAAACAAGAAGAATGTTTTTAGTAATAGAAAATAATCAACAACAAAGGAACTTTTGAAAATAGAAAGAATCTATATAAATTATCATTTAATCATACCAAGCTAGTAATAAATTTGTGAATAACCTAAAAATCTACCTAAAACATAAATTATCACCAAAAAGAAAATGATGAAAAAATAAGTAACAGTCCAAAATTGTAGTAAAATGACAATAACTTAGATTTTACCAAAACAATAAATAACATTAAAACAAAAGACACAATGATTAATATTCCCTAAAAAGGAAAAAGGAATGCTATAAAAACAATACTCACTTACCATGTGGTAGTTGGATCTTGAGAAAGCATTCCCCATTGTCAACTTTGCACTTAGTTGAAGCTAAGAGTTTACCTCTTGCTTTGGCTCTTTACTAAGTCCAATCTGACACCTTGCAATCATTTTTATGATGTCTTTGAAAAAACAGATACTAGAAACAATATATGCTGAGAAAGTCCAAAAAAACATAAGGTGAGCGTGATTTTAGGCCTACTCTCTAACATATATAAGTGCATACATGTGTTTACAAGTAAAGCTTTACCAAGTGTACAAAGGCAGCAATTATTGCAATACAGTTGATGGGTTACGACCTTTAGCCTACTTACTTGCACACACCTTAGAGGCCTCTAGCCCCTCACCATGAGCATTCTCTCTCGTCATCCTATTGAGGACAAGAAATAATACATAGAAGAATGGTAGCTGAACTCCTTGAGAGCTACGGGTGGGTATACCCTGTTTTGGTCTATTCCTTGTACCAACGCTGACTACTCTCCTGCCGAAGACCCTTTACCAAGTGATGAGAACCAAGGCCCTACACTAATTCTTGCTCCAACCTCTAGTTACCAAAAGCTTCTTACCAAGTGACGAGACACTAGCTTCTATGATTGAGTACTTATCTTTTGACCCCGTACTTCTCTTTCAACATCCCTTACTTGTCTCGACAACTCTGAGGCTGCTACGTCATGTTCCAACGCAACTGCTACACCTATGGATTCCTTTATACAGATCCATTGACGAGCTACCACCTATCCCTTTTTACCTGATATTGCACTTTTATTCCTTTTGTCCTTTGTCCCTTTTACCCTTTTCGTATGTACTAGGAATCTCCTTTTTATGTATATCTTTTTGTAATGTGGCCCCATGGACTTACTATAAATAGTCCCTTCTCCTTGTAGTCAGAACATCTATCATTCTTTATAGACTTATTGAATATACTCGGTCCTTGCGAGACATTCTCGCTAAGTCCACTTCCATACACTCTTATCTAATCTTGTCGAGTAACTCAAGATTAGTGGTAGGTAGACTTTAGCATTAACTTATGTGTTATATTAAGTGAAGTACCAAGTCATCTTGTGTCCGTAAGTGAGTCATATCCTCCAAGTAGCCTTACTTTAGCTACTACATTTAGTTTGCTAGCCTTATCATTCTATTTTCTTCGATACTTCAAAGGACTCATTTGGTTTTCTTCTCCTACAGTAAGTCGTAGTAATAACTGAGCTCTTAGGGACATCATATAATTTCTTAGTATCAGAGCTTGAGGTTGTGATTGAGACTTACGTTGCAGTAGCTCCTACTAGTTTGTTGTTTGTTATACTCTGTTTTCATTTGGAAGAACAGAGTAAGTTGCAGTTCACTATTCGATTTGGAATTTCTTGCGTAAAGAGTGTTTTCTAAAGCTTTGTTGTGAGAATGTCGAATCTTTACATCTAAGGAGAGATTAAAAATGTTAAGAGTGATGCTCTTAGTCGTGGTCATGCTACCTAACAAACATCACTACCTATTAATGAGTAGATACAAGATTTTGCTGCTATTGTGGCCAATTTAGCTATCTGAGTGCAAAGAGTCTTAGAGACTAGGCTGCGAGAGAGAGTTGTCATTGAACATAGCCAAGAAATGAGAGATAGGCCAAGAAGACAGATAGATGAACAGCGAACTCTAAAGCCAATTTGTATGAACTAGGCTCCATCCGATCATGCTGATAGAGTTATGAGAAAAAGACTCGGGCTAGATGAAGTCGAGGAATTTGATGAGGAAGAATAATACAATGTTGAGGAGCGTGAGCTGAAGGCACCCTGAAGAGCTGACCATCTTATAGTATAGATTTCAAGCTTTAATGGATCTAGTAGTACTGATGATTACTTAGATTGGGAGGAAAAGATCAAAAAGATATTTGACTTCTATGACTATGAGGATGATGTTCATATTAGAGCAGTTGCATTAAAGTTTTTTGGATATGCAGCAATGTGGTGGAAAAAGTTGTAGAATGCACCCTAGAGAGTACACTGAAAGATTCGAATATGGAATGAAATAAAGAGAGTTATAAGAAATCAGTTTGTTCTAAAGTACTATGAACAAGACACCTTCCAATGCCTCCAAGATTTGAAGCAAGGTAGCAAGTTAGTAGATGAGTATGTACGGGAATTCCAGTTGTTGATGATTCGATATGATGTTGATGAACCTGAAACCCAAACCATAGCTCAATTCCTTTCTAGGCTTAGGACCAAGGTTGGTTATATTGTGGAGCTATAGAGACTTAGGAGTCTAGATAAGGCCATCCGAGTGGCATAAAGGGTTAAGAGGTAAAGGCGGAGCCAACTTAGCCAACTAGGATTACTGATTCGAGGTAGAATGCCGAACCGATCAAATTATGGTTGTACACCTAACAGTTTCAAGGTGGCCACCAAGGATAAATGGTAAGCCAACCCGAAGAAGGTCGAAGTAAAGGCAAGGTCGAGAAACTTGAGGTCTAAAGAGAACAAGTTCAAAACTCTAGAAGGAAGACCCGAAAGATTAAATGCTTTAAATGTCTCAACTATAGACACATGGCTAGTTAATGTCTAAACCAACATATCATGACAATCAAGGGAGATAAGCCTCAATTTGAAGTAGAGAGTGCTAGTGAAGGAGAGGAGGATGTTGACTTGGCCCAACACTAGAGGAGTTTTAAGAAGACCTTAATGCCCTTACACCTCTAGAAGTAGGAGCTAAATACTGTTTTGTTGTGTGTTGATCTCTCAGCACTTTTGTAGTTGACAAGAATGCGCAAAGGGAGAATCTCTTCTACATGAATTGTCGTTTGAATGGCAAGCTATGTGCCTTAATTATTGATAGAGGAAGCTATACTAATGTTATAGCACAGGGAGTAGTGAAGGCCATGAAGTTGCCAACCCTTCTATACCCCAAGTCGTATAAGATTCATTGGCTGAATGAGAAGGGAGTTTTGCCAATTACCGAGCAAGTTAGAGTATCGATTGCCATTGGCAATAGGTACAAGGATGAGGTGTTATGTGATGTCCTACCCATGTGTGCTTCGTACATCTTACTCGGTCGACCCCGATTATTTGACTTGAAGGTATTATACATGGGTATATGAACAACTACATATTCCAAAAGGATGGGAAGAAGGTTATATTGACCCTTATGAGTCCTAAGGAAGTGCAAGAGGTACAAGAGAAGTTGCTAGATCACTATAGTGGAAGTCCTTAGTGATTTCTCTAGCTCAATTCGCCCTGAAGTTGAGCTTGAGGAATGTGTGCTCCTTTTAGTAAGGAAACTTTTAGGGTTGAGAGAAGCCATGAACTTACTTGCCGAGGTGAGAAGTCTACTAAAAGAGTATCTCAACCTATTTCCTACCAAGATGCTAAAAGGTTTACCACCCATAAGAGGCATTGAACACTGCATTGACCTTCAATTAGGAGCAGTGCCGCCGAATCAACCTGCCTATAGGCTCAGTCTTGAGCAGGCATCTAAGTTGAAGAAACATGCAGATGAATTGGTGGATTACAAGTATGTCTGAGAGAGCATGAGCCCATGTATCATGCCTACTGTTCTAGTACCTAAGAAAGATGGGATATGGAGAATGTACATTGACAACCATGCCATCAATAAGATTACTATCAAGTACCAATATCTGATCCTACGATTGGATGATATGCTCAATGAGTTGCATAGTGTTCACATATTTTCAAAGATTGACCTGAAAAGTAGCTATCATTAGATATGAATAAGACCTAGCGACAAATGGAAAATTGCTTTTAAAACAAAGGATGGTCTGTTTGAGTGGTTGGTGATGCCGTTTGGTATGACAAATGCACTAAGTACTTTTATGTGACTCATGAATCATGTCCTAAGGAAACTAATTGGAAAATGTGTTATGGTTTATTTCGATGACATTTTAGTCTACAATGTTGACCTCATTGCTCATGTTGAGCCTTTAAGATCAGTATTCAACATCCTCCATACTGAGAGATTATTTAGCAATTTGAAGAAATACATATTCTACCAAAGCAAGGTTGTATTCCTCAGATATGTTATTTTAGAGAAAGGAGTTCGAGCTGATGAAGAGAAAGTCAAAGCTATTCTCAAGTGGCCTATGCTGACTAATATTGTTGAAGTTGGGAGCTTCCATGGTCTAGCTTCGTTCTATTAGAGATTCATGTGGAACTTCAGTTCCATCATAGCGTCATTAATCGAACTGATTAGGAAGAATTTTGAGTTTAGGTTGTTAGAGAAAGCCCAAAAAAGTTTTGAAGATTTAAAATCTAAATTGACATATACCCCAATACTCACCCTATAAGATTTCATGAAAGTTTTTAAGGTTGAATGTAATGCGTTTAGAGTTGGCATTGGTGCTGTTCTTATGCAAGAATGCCAACCCATTACCAACTTCAGTGAGCAACTTAGAAGAACTACTCTAAATTACTCAGCCTATGACAAGGAGTTCTATGCCCTTGTCCGAACACTATAAAACTAGTAGCATTACCTGTTGTTGAGAGAATTCATCATCTACTCAGATCATGAATCTCTCAAACACCTCTAAAGACAACAAAAGCTTTCTTGGTGTCATGCCAAATGGGTCGAGTTCTTAGAGACTTTCTGCTATGTCATTAGATATAAGAAGGGGAGCTCAAATACCGTAGTTGATGCTCTTTCTTGTTGTGATACCCTCATTACGACTATGCAACCCAAGGTACTAGAGTTTGGCACCCTAACCGATCGATATGAACATAACCCATATTTTGGGCCTATAGTGGCTAAATGCAACATTAGAGGAGTTGTCGATGGATTCCACTTAAGCCAGGGGTTCCTGATGAAAGGGAAGCAGATTTTTGTGCCAAATGGTTCGGTTAGAGAGCTACTCATCTAAGAAGCTCATGTTAGAGGCTTAGCCAGCCATTTTAGAGAAAAGAGGACAATTGAAATATTGAAAGAACATTTTTACTGGCCTGAGATAATGAAGGATGTATGATGAGTCCTTGAGAGGTATGAGATATGTAAACACACAAAAGGAAGGAGAGAGCCATATGGAGAGGACACACCCCCGCCTATACCTGAGCACCCTTAGATCGACTTAAGCATAGATTTCATGCTCGGCTTTCCCCGAATGCCAAGAAGACATGACTCAATTATGGTGGTGGTCAATCGATTCAATAAGATGAGCTACATCATTCCTTGCCATAGAACTAATGATGCTTTATTTGTTGCTAACCTCTTTTTGTAGGAAATTGTGCAATTGCATAGAGTGCTCAGAAAGCATTGTATTTAACCATAACTCGAAGTTTACTAGCTTCTTCTAGAGGGCCCTATGAAAGAAGCTTGACACTAAGCTTATGTACAGTACTTCTTGCTACCCTCAAATAGACAGTCAGACCAAAGTAGTAAACCAAACAATTGGTAACCTTTTGTAAGCTACTATTGGGAAGAATTTACATGATTGGGATGTATGCTTACCTATTATTGAGTTTGCTTACAACCGATTGGCTCACAGTTTGATAAGGAGGTCACCTTTTGAGGTAGCCTATGGACTTAACCCGAACTTACCTTTAGATATGGCTATTAGCCCAGCCATTCAATGGGAAAGTCAACCCAACCTGTAGCATGCTAAGGAATTCTAAAAGTTGCATCAAAGGGTTACTGAGCAACTAGCGCAGACTATAGCTTGATAGAAAGAGCAAGGAAGCTAAGTAAGGAGATGAGTAGTTTACAGCCCTAAAGACCTTGTTTGGGTCTACCTTAATAAAGAGCATTTCCTTAGGAAGAGGAAGAATAAGCTTTCCCCCAAATCAGACAAACCTTTTAAGATCCTTAAGCACATTAATGACAATGCTTATGAGCTTCAGTTGCTTGACGAATACGGTGTATCTGCCACCTTCAATGTCTCTGACTTGACACCCTATGTGCTTGATGAGGAAGAGGACCAAGATTTGAAGGCAAATCTTCAATAACTCTAAGGAACTGATGGGTTGCCGACCTCTGGCCCACTTACTCATGCACACCTTAGAGGCCTCCAGTCCCTCAACATAAGAATTCTCTCTCATCATCCTACTAAGGACGAGAAACAGTACATGGAAGAATGGTGGCTGAACTCCTTAAGAGCTACGGGTAAGTACACCCTATTTTGCTCTATTCCTTGTACCAATACTGACTACTCTCCTGTCGAGGACCCTTTGCTAACTGATAAGAACCAAGGCCCCACGCAATTCCTGCTCCAACCTCTAGTTGTAAAGAGTTTCCTACCGAGTGACAAGACACAAGTTTCTATGGTTAAGTACTTATCTTTCGACATCCTTTACTCATCTCGTCAACTCTAAGGCTGCTACATCATGTTCCATCTTAGTTATTGCACTCATGGATTCCTTTATACAGATCTATTAATGAGCTACCACCTGTCCCTTTTTACCTGATATTGCACTTTTATTTCTTTTGTCCTTTGTCCTTTTTACCCTTTTTGTATGTACTAGGAATCTCCTTTTTATGTATATCTTTTTGTAATTTTCCTCATTTATAATATTGCCCTATAGACTTACTATAAATAGTCCCTTTTCCTTGTAGCCGGAACATCCATCATTCTTTACAAACATATTGAATATACTCGGTCCTTGCAAGACATTCTCTCTAAGTCCACTTCCATACACTCTTATCTAGTCTTGCCGAGTAGCTCAAGATTAGTGATGAGTAGACCTTAGTATTAACTTGTACGTTATATCAAGTGAAGTACCAAGTCGTCTTGTATTCGTAAGTGAGTCATATCCTCCAAGCAGCCTTACTTTAGCTACTACATTTAGTTTACTGGCCTTATCATTTTATTTTCTTCAATACTTCGAAGAACCAATTTGGTTCTCTTCTCCTACAGTAAATCTTAGTAATAACTGAGCTCTTAGACACATTAATAGTTAAGACCATTCTACAACCAAAGCTATAAATCTTTCTTACTTCCATTGACCATGATAGTTTTAAAAATATAATAATTAGATGGCTAGAAATCAAAGTTTTAGCTTTTAACTCTTCCTAGTGGCAACTAAGTAGAGGAAACCAAAAGTTTATACATCTCAGTAAAGCACCTTTAAGAGGCCAAACACCTATGATTCATTCACTAGGAAAAATAGTGATACAAGAAGAGCTAGTAAGTGAGTAACTTAGGGGTTTAAGAATTTGCCATGGCATGTTCTGTCATTTTACTTTTTGTAACCTCATAAGAAAAAGACTTTTACACCTTTTCCTAATCCACTCAATAAACAAGCAATCAATAATATGAAGCATACACCAACAATTAAAATCTAATCTTAATGCAATTATAATGCGATCATAATGCGATAAAAACTTAGTCTAACCTAATGTCCTTTTTTGCTATTGTCAAGGTAAAAACTATCAAGTGATTTACTTCCATTTAAAACTAGTTTCCAGTTGTATATGACTATAAATATTCTTAATGAAGTAATCCTGACAAATATAATTTATTCATTTAGCCATTGTATAATGAAAACCGAAGATAGTTCATCTAGCAAATAAAGGAACCACAATAAACCATCCAATTGCACTCTGAAACTTTTTAAATCATAGATTGACATTGCCTCATTTTAGTGAGAAGAGCAAAAATTCTTGCTATAATAGTAAAAACAAAACCTATAATGTTGGAGAAAGGTATTGCAAAATATCAATAAGAATGCTCATGGGTCCATTACATGTTTAGTACATTCTCCATATAACACGATGAAAACATATCCAACATAAAAGGGGCCATCATCAATGGATAAAACATGCATCCTACAGCCTAACAATAAAAAAATTTTTTCATTAGTTTTTCCATACAAAATCTTATAATTTGTCTTGCAAGAGAAAAGAAAAGCCAACCAAAATAAGCCTATACCTCCACAACAAAGTTGGATGAAGGAGTTAAAGGAGGAAAAAGAAGAGAGGAAAAACATTTCTAGCGGTCTCAACAATATAAGCCTCATAGTAAAGTACATGGATTAATCATCCAACCAGAATCTCACTAGTAAAACAAAATATTGGATGTTGCTTCATAGTATGATGAAATATTACAAGAAATGTGCTTAATCTTAAAAAAATAGCAAAAAATAGACAACTAATAAAGGAGGAACTTTTGAAAATAGAAAAAATTTATATAAATTATCATTCAATCATCATTGCAAATCCAATCTAGTAATAAATTTGCCAATTATTGTCAATTATTGCCAAAAAGAAAATTTTGAGTTTCATTTGGAAAAAATAAGTAATAGTCCAAAATCGTAGTAAAAATGACAACTAACATAAGACTTTTGTCAAAACAATAGCCAAAATTAAAACAAAAGACACACCTAAAAAGTAATTAATCTTCCCCCTCGAAGAAAAAAAGAATGTTATATAAGCAATACTCCCTTAATTGAAACTAGAGAAAATTATTCTATTATTAGATTGCTTATTAGTACTTGAACTGAGGCTGCTAATAACAAAACCTTATTTGCTTGCTTGTTTAAGCATATTTCTATCATGTTGACTTATTATGAATAATGGAGTAGGATGAATAGTGTCAGACCCTAGAACCAATGATGTAGAACCATATGCTAAAGTCACTAGGGAAAAAGAGGCATATGGGTTACAAGTTGTGAAAAGATTAAGATTACTTGTCATATGTATGATCAGTAGCACCTAAGTCAATGACCCATTGCAAAGAGGAGGAAACAAGGCACTTACTCGTACTACCTGAACTTGTAATAATAATAATAGGGTAGGCTAAATTCTTCAAATTTTCCTAGTATTGAAGGAATTTAGCATATTCTTCTACAGAAACAGTAATTTTCTATTCACTATCCATTGATACTCAAATCAAAGAATCTTACAACCAGGAAACATCAAATCTTCACAATAGTAACAAAATAGCCACTAAGATTAGAATTAGGAGACGAAACTCACAAAAGGTTTGTCCACAATCTTTATAGAAACGAGAATTAATCCAGATGCCAAGCCAACATGGAAATATATCAAAAAATAAAAAAATCCAAAACCAAAAAATAAGAGAGTTCAATTAAAGAAATCAGAATGATCTAGCAATTGTCGAAGAATAAAGATAAGCTCTACGCAGTAGGAACCCGAAATGTCTCTACAACCAAGTTAATTTAACACGTCCTTCATAACCCTCTTTGCCTTCAGGCATAAAACCAAGATAAGCCATAGATATTTGAGACTACGTCTGATACGTGCTACTAATAACTAGCAAGTCATCCATACAGACGCCAAATTGAACCTCAACATTCTGTAGGGTAATGGTGTGCTCCCCATGAGCCATGTGAAATGTGTACATCTCTTGTTTCTAACCCTCAATGGGTGCAGTGATCAAGTATCGATCCAGCTGGATATATAGGAAGCGACTCAGCCCTACGAATGTAGCCTACTCTATATAAGGCTCCATATGATGGTCCAACTCAATCTCATTCACATTTTGGTCATGACATAGCTCTCGCTCTCAATTTTGCATTATAACTGCCTCAGTTAGCTACAAAATACATCCACCACATGATGTTACAAAGTAACAAAAAAATTACCATAACAAGCAGTTATAAAGAGAAACAATTATTAGTAGCTCACATATCCTGCCCAAACCTGCTACAACTTATGCTTATCCTATCCATTGAAAATCGATTCGTCAATGGGTCTGAGCTCTATCTATCCTATAATATTTGAAATAGTAAAAAGTCAGACATCGTGAACATTAAATCTAGCAATTAATAGCAATAACAATTAAGCAATAGCATTACATATATATCAAATTTATCATTATTCATTAAATTACCCTCTTGATTCCTATGTGGATATGTTCTTCTATTGTGTCCTTCTCTCCTGTAGAAGGTGCATGTTCTGTCTAGACATCATCTTACACCCATCTCTATGTGGAACCATTTTATGCCGGCCTATCCCTTCTTACGTTCAAGCAACAAATCAGCACAAACTTTCTATAGGTGTAGAATAATTAGCCATGCCAACTTGTCTCCAATCAAGGTATGCTTTGTAATACTACGCCTAATGAATAGATTTATACCATTTCTCGATCAATTCCATGACATCAAATCTCTTGAATCCAGCCATAGTTATTACGTGTGAACAAGGGATCCTATATAACTATCATTTATTATAAGTACACATGCGGTTATTAAAGTCAATCGTTTGCACATGACTACTTCCTTTCATCCCATTGCCTATACGTTTACTATCTGTCACAACCTCATACATCTTGCTATATCTACTAAACTACACCACATAACGAGAACTTGCTCGCTGCACCTACTTTTCCAACATATTTATAGTGTGTTTCATGAAGGGTCAATTTTTAGCGACCTACTATAGTGCCTCATGATGTCTCTCATCCTAAGATAGTATATAATTATCGAAGATCTTCCTCACTAGTGCTATAACAGGCAACCCTTGAGCACTTTTTAAAACCCTACTATAAGTTTCCACAAGGTTCAATGTCATGTATCTAAATCAATAGCTACCGTCATTGGTAAGTGTCCATTAGTCCATTGGTAAAGGCTAAAACTAATCAAGAGCATCAAGCTTAAGACTTAAGGCCTTCTCTATGTACTTTTCAAACTTTCACAGCTAAGCTTGCATTGCACCAAATGTAGCCTCCTCCTTGCATTGGTTGTTCATGTGTACTTTGTTGAAATTACTCGTAATGTAGCATATACACTAATGCCAAACCACAAAGGGAGGTATCCATCCATTTTCTTCCCTCCTTAGAGTTTATTGAATACTTGTTTCTCTATGTGAAGAAGGCATATGGTTACTCGGCCTGCTCTCTTGCTACAAACATGTTGCCTTAGATTCTTTAAAAACTAACCCTATACCTCTACAGTCTCGTCATCTACTAATACAAAGGCTACAGGGACTATGTGGTTTTCATCATCTACACTGGTTACAATTAGCATCTTGTAGCAATATTGTCCATATAAAAATGTCCCATAAATAGCAACAATGAGCCTATAGAACTTCCACACCTCTATACATGGGCCAAAAGACCACCAAACCTACTATAACTTTGTTACCCCTAATTCCCTCTACCTACCCTAGATCTACTTAAGCTTTGTCCCAAGATTGCTCATTTGTATGGAGTTGAGTAGTCTTGGAAGATTGCCGTATGATCTCTCCTAGTTGCCATAGACTGCTTCAATAGCCTTTATCTTTCTAGACCATATGTAAGCCTTTAAAATTGAGTTTAGGACAATTGAGCTTAGATTTAAGGCCTTTAAGGAAAGTTATCCGATTAAGCCCAAACTTTACGACTAAGATATGAAAGTTAGATAAAGTAACACAGTGAAGTTAGATTTTGGAAATAATGACTTAAAATCATAATTTTGCCCTTAAAAGTAGGATTATTCAATATAGCATTAAAATGCTCGGAACCTCTAAAATCAAGCTCGAATTGCGATAAAAACTTAAAGATAAGTTAATTGAGCTATAAAATGAGATAATATAGTATAATTTACTATATGAATATACACATATTTTATGAGTATACCTGGTATAAATAATGATTATACTCGTAAATTAACCTTAATTTACGTAATCATATATATAATGTGTTGAATTCATAAAATTAATTAAGAGAACATATCCTAAAAATCAAAGATATGTTGGCAACTTAATTATATAAGTAAAGTTATATATTACACGTAATATTTACATAGGGTATATACTTATATACCAATTAAATAATTAAATCCTAACATATAATATCCATATTTAAGTAAATATTTAATAAAACTTATCCAAATGCATTGAAGCTTGCTGGAAAAAGTTGTGTAGCAGAAATTTGGGATTGGTATTGTTGATTCAAAAGTGAAAGTATAAGAATATGACACCTCTTTGTTTGATTTAATTAAGATGAAAGAGGAAAAAAATATAAAATAATTAGAGGAAAAATTATTCAACCAACTTTGAGGCTTTATAAAAGGGTAAGAACTCCAAATATGTAAAGTTTAGCAGTTTGAAATAAAAAACACTTAGAGGAAAAATTAGAAAAAAATTGTGGGGAAATAGAAAGAAATTAAGGAAAACAGGGGAAAACTCATGCTAGGCTAAAACCTAAGCCTACCCTAATTCTGTTGTGAAACCTAGCTAACCCCAGACGATCCACCCATTGTGCAAGCTGTCCAATACACCCCTAACCGCCGCTAGCTACCGGAGAGTCTAAGAATATGGAGGTTAATTCTCTGCTGTATTTTTCAATAATTTGTAAAAAATATCAAATCCACTTAGAAAATTTTGAAAAAATTTGTACTTAGGTTATTTTGAATATAATTTTATGTGATATTTTTATTTTTGAAAAATTCATAATATTTAATATACTTTCTTAAGAAATCTACTATTCATTCGAATTTAAAATTATGAAATAAATGTACTAAATGATATTGTTTATAGTTGAAAATTTTTGTGTAGGATGTATGTGATATATAGATAATTGCTATGTATCCCAGATTTTTATTTGAATATTTTTAATATTTATTGCATTTTTTTACCTAAAAATAGGTCGAAAATAGGTTGGAATTATGAATTAAATACGAAATTATGAAATTAATTGATGAAATGGACATGTACTAATCTATAGTAAATAATAACAGTATTGGGTCAGGTTGAAATTAATTTAGTGTAAAAAGAATCATAATCGAGTAATTTAAGATAATTTATGGGTAAAATCGTAAATATGAATATATAGGCGATAGGTCAAAAACTTGAAATCAAGTGATAACTGAATTCCCCATATTTTTAGGAGACTATAGAAATTTTCAAGGAATTATTTAGTAACTTGAATTATTTGTTACAAATTTACCTAATAAAATGGCTTCAATTACAAGTTAGAGCGTATTTTTAATAATAATAAGTTAAAATGAATTAAAGAATTAAATAAAACCTATGTGCATGATTGCTGATCAATTGGGATTAAATTAGTATTTTTATTATATTTATGGATATTTTCTAATCAAGATATACTCAAAATATATTAGGGTTAGATAATACTCATATTGTAACGATATATGGACAAATTAGGTAAAATACAATTTAATAATGTAAATTATGTATAATACGATAATATTCCTATAGATATGTATAATTATATTAAAAACTCAAATTACCCGTTAAAAGTTGTCTTTAGGAATAGGACTCGTAAAATGTATTGTTAAGTCTATACGAATCCAACGACACTAATTTTGTTAAAATTAGACAACCTTAAGTAATATAACCTATAACATATTCTAGAATGTACATATTTCAATAACCTTACCAAAATTAAAACATGATTTAAAAAATTAAAAGCACGTTTTGATACGATTGAAACAATATATAATATGTAATAATATAGATGATATACAGTATCAACAATTAATAACTTAATTTGATATATAGTGATAATATGACTATATATTATGGAAATAATATATATATATATAACTATTTTAGATTAAACCCTAATGTTTTCATAATTATTACGAAAATTGAATTTGGGTCTTTTATGTAAATAAGATCTTTTGGTACAAAGACAATTGACGACTCGAGTCAGCAATAGTGAGTGTCTAAAAAAGTAAGTTGGGATTATGGCTTCACTATTTGTTAGAATACTATTTTAAAGTATTCGGAGACCCAAAAGTACTTTTAGCTGTTTGTAGTTAGTTGACTGTATGCATGCCGTGTATGTGGATGATACTTAGTTATGATAGGAGTTAAACTCCTTAGTGTGCTATTCTGCATGTTTGTATTGTATGAACTTGTTTGGCCACCCTAAATTAAAATTATTGTTTATTTAACTAAAATAAAATTGGACATGCATAACACCCATTAGGAGAAACAATTAAGAGTGTTAAGCTAAAGACCAACTTCCTTTAATGAGGATAGCTGAAATGGTATTTTCCCCATCCTTAGTTGAACTAAGTGATAAGTGAGGAAGTTGTGGCAAGGTTAGGGGCCGTGATTTGAAGGCAGTTATGGGAGGAGGGTGTTCCCCATTGCACAAGCTCAGGTTTGGTTTGACTTAAGTTGCAATGAAACTCCTCAATCTACGTTGGAGAGAATGTAATTTCTCTAACCTCACAATGGACCGGATAATATTATGCAATGTTTCATTTAATTGATTGCATTGCATTTCATGATAATTAATAACCTTATTTATGATTGTATGGTACTGTTCTAACTCCGTTCAACTTACTAAGCTAGTTGTGCTTACATCCCTATAGACTCCTTTGTAGGTGCTAAGTGAGGTCAAGATGTTTCAATACTATCATTCCTAGGTTAGTGTGCTGCTGTTTGGGAAAATGAGGAACGAGAAATCAACTGAACCTAGGCTTTTGACTTTTTGAGTTTTTGAGGAAACTAATTGGGAATTCCCTAAGAGCTCATTAGTTTCCTAACTTATGTAAATAGTCTACAACCTGTGACTTTTTTATAAACTCTTATTATAAATTATAACTTTAGATGTAAGACGTTTATGTTAGTACTATTGTGTTATGAGACCACAGGGTAAATAGAATAGGTATTTTATAAAGCTATACTATAGGTTTGATTACTCATAGGTATCAAAACAGATGCTTCAAGCTAGTTGAGTCATGTTCGCCTTGTGTGGACTATATCTATAATAGCAGCTGTGAGATCAGCTTTTATCTTAGGTTAGTTTACACGGTGGGACTATTATGACTCGTTTTGTTCGAGGCGTGATACCATAACCTTCTACTGCTAACCATATACCCAAATTATTCGCTAATAATGTTACCTAACTGTATCAAAGTCTTCTCTAACAACATTTAGAAACTCTCTTGCCATTGTATTCAAATCCAATTGTGGGTGTTCTCAACTTATTAGTAGATTCACATATGTATGAGGTCCAACTAGCCTTATTATGACCTAGACGCACTCCAACTTTTTCTTACATGGCCTCAATCTTTACTTGCATCTACTTTCATACCTTGAACACATGATTGAATACTTGCTCCTTTTAAATTCCACTAATTTGAAGTCTACATGATACTTGATGTAGTAGTGCTTGACAAATCTCACCAGTTCATTCTTCTCATTGAATCTCATACCTCTATGTAAGTCTTCTCAGCTTGTATGTTATTGAACTCTTTGTTAACACTCCTTTCAAATTGCACATAGCTATTGTCTCTACCCCTCTTGAAAAATAGTATCGCATCCTTAATAGTAGATCCAATTGTCTGAACACCCAAAGGGTGACCCGGTGCTTGTGTAGGCTCCATTGAACTTGAGTTAGAAGTGTAATGGTATGTAGGTAACATCTCCAGCATGTAAGAACGACTATCACCCATCATAAGAATAGTCGGAGGTAGCAAAAGCATATCAATTTCAGCATCAACATCGCTATTATCATCATCATCCTCATCATCCATATCATACTCATAATCATCATCATCATCATCATCTTCATCCTCATCCTCATAATCCAACCCTCCCATTCATTGAATCACCTAGTCATGCGAAACTTCCTTCTTAAATATTGGTCCAATTGCCTTATTGATTGTAGTGTCGCCATCACATGCAAGGGCGAGCATAGGTAGTAGGTCATCTTCATATTTGACTGGCTCATTAAATTGAGTTGAAGGCACATATGTGGCATTTATCACGAAGGCTCTTTCTAGTTCTACGATCCTCACATATAGTTGGTGAATGTGGGTTTTCCCAAATGTTTTGACTATCTTAAATAAGTTTTCCACATCATCATCTTTGATCGCAATTAAGGAGTATGATACAATTCTAGAATAAGCATTGGCATGTTGATGCAATATCTCAACCCTACATTCACTTAAATTGCAACAATTCCGAGAAGTTCACATTTGTTCCCACTTTTTAACATCTTTACTAAGTCTCGATCGTACTCTAAGCATCAATTTCCCCGCACAATATTTCCATATGTAAAAACCATAAATTTCATCATGCCTACCATTTTCAACCTATCCATGTCAACATGAGCATCTGGGTTAGCATGTCATGGTCTATGCACTATGACTTTCTTATTCATGCGATTCTTACTCGTAACTCATACAATTTGTAAGGTGTTCATGTCCATGCTTCATTGTAATTAGGAAATGGAGCTATTTACCTTTGATTCCCAGTGACAAATTGCAAAAAAAGAGGTTAAGAGTGTTGGATTGGATGGAACAGTGTATTTCGACTAAGAGAGAATTTGAAGTAATGTTCTATGTGTTTAGGTTGAGTTCTAAAAAAAAATTTCATGAGGAAGACTTATAATGCAATGAAGGTGCTTTGACGCTTTTGTGAAAAGCACCTTCTTCTTTAACCTTATAAAGAAAAAGGCACCTTTTAGAAGCATACCTTTAGTTTTACCCTTATAAAAAAGAAAACACACTTTTGGAAGGCTCCTTCTTCTTTATAAGGTTAAAGAGGAAGGCACTTTTTGCAAAGGTGCTTTCTTCTATATTATTCGAAAAGCAAATTGCACTTTTGTGAAAAGTGCCTTCATTGCCCCCTAGTCATAATATTTTTTCCATAAGCCTCTTTTTTTAATTATTTTTTTTTTTACGAGTGTGTTCCTCTCCCCAGAACAGCTACAAATTCTTATAATCACCATTTAGGACCACTCCTTAACGTTCCACTCTCGGTTAATGTAGCTCAATTAGCCAACATAATTTACACAATTATGGAGGAAAAGGGCCATATTTTTCACCATCCTATCTAGGCTCGTCTCTTTTTTCAACGAAGCCAAAAAGGAACTAAAGATTTGATAAAAGGAAGCCATTGAGAAGTAAACCAGCTAAACTAGAAAAGATAAAAGTGTTAAGATTAGTGTATGTTACCTGTTGCCTGTTCTATTTATTGGCCAACTGCAAACGATAACATACCATCGGCCAAAGCCAAATCAATGGGAATTCCTCTAATAGTGTATCCTTAAGAAATATTATTTAATGTAACATTTCCATGTTCGTCAAGTAAGCCATAACATGGAAACAAGTTGTGAATGATTTGTCAACCAATAACTTATTTTGTCCAAGTACCATGGAATTGCAAAGACTTACATCCTCTAGAATAATCTATTCTCCTTTCCCAATTGCCTTAATTAGTAATTTAGTCACCTACTAAATTTTGCTAAAAATGGTGTTCTCCAGTGAAGCTCTTGTAGCTTCAGGATTCTAGTCATTATCTTGTCCACTTCCTCCTCCAATCAACATATGAAGATCCATTACCAACTTAAGTTATACAATCACAATTAACAAACTGAAGGAACTGGCTACTCTTCCCTAACTTTTAATAGCATAGATGAGGTTCCAAACACATCATCAGATCGAAGGAAGAAAAAGAGTGATTAAATCTTTCTTGTCATCTGTAAATTCTCTTGCTAAATATTCTATAATGTAATTTGCAATATTCCTTATCATGGTAGTCAACTGAGTTACAACAGAACAAAGATTTTAGCATACGCTATATTACTTAAAGCATCTTAGACATTCACATATATCAGTTGCTGCAACTAAATATTCTTTTGGTAAATAAAATTAACCTTAACATTCTTTTATTAAATAAAGTTAATTTTGATAGTAGGGATCTTGGAATAGACAAATAAGGTAAAATGTAAAGGGTAAAATATGAGTCACTAAAAATGACCAAAAAGTCATGATTACAACAACTTTAAGCTTTAAAAGTCAAAAGGAGCATTTTGATTAGAAGAAGGCTCTCAATACCTTGGTAAGGAGGTAGAAGAAATGACTTAAGAAGACCTTTTCTTTCACTATCTTAGCTAAAAGGATTTTGACATGCAAAGAACTCGAAGGATGGAGGGCATGTAAGATTGAGACTTAGCTTTGGGATTAAGTCCTCCATTCGATCATCCAGAATGCCATTTAGCTCCTAAATAGCTAACCTAGATGTTAAAATTTTGTAATAAGGTATACAAGAGCACTAAAAATTCTCTATGTAATTTGATGATTTGATCATACCATTGGCCTAAAGTACCAAGAACAAAATATTTTAAACAAAAACATACTGCATTTATTTTCCAAAAGGAAAAAGTTATGAAAGTATGTTCTAAAAGATGGTAAACAAAATATTATATAAAGGTTTCAAAGCATACCTTAAGCACTGACTATGGAGCAAGATATCAAGCAACACCTAACAATTTTCCTTCACATTATCAGCAAAACTTTGACATATCTAGGGCAACAGATGCATATAATACCAATATGAGATGTACTCCATTGGACCATGCAACTGCTATCCCTTCGACACTAGGTTAGGACAAACACCAAATAACACATTTGGGTTAAAATAAATAAATCACCATAACTTACTAGCTTCAACAAATTGAAAGAGTTGTTTCTCTAGGAAAGTTCATGAGAAGGAGAACACCAACAGTTCTTCAAAGGGGAATGGAAAAATAGTAGAAAAGGAGGGAAGAGGCAGCTTAAAATGTGAATATAGCTTTGAAAGAACTTGATCAATTTGAAGAAAAGTTGTTTATCTAGCAAAGGAAGTGGTGAGACTAAGAAGACTAGAAATTCTTCAAAGGGGAAGGACAAAATAGTAGAAGGGGATCAATTTGAAAATATTAACGTTCATTGGATTGGTGGATATTCCAGCATCTCAAGGAATTGGATTGGTTGACAAACGCTATACCACTCAAAGCATCTAAGATGTTCACATATGTCGGTTGCTTCAACTGAATATTTTCCCATTATGTAAAATTAACCTTGATATTCATTTATTCAATAAAGTTAATTTTGATAATAGGGGTCACAAACAAAGTGAATTGTAGGTTACAAAATATGAGTCACTAAAAATGACTACAAAAGTCAAAAGGAGCATTTTGACTAAAAGAAAGCTAACAATACCTTGGCAAGGAGGTTAAAGAAATGACTTAAGAAAATATTTTCTTCCACCATCTTGACTAGAAGGATTTTGACATGAAAAGAATTCAAATGATGGAGGTATGTAAGACCCACCTCTAGGATAAAGTCCACCGCTCGATCAACCAGGATGCCATTTGGGTCCTCAATAGCTTACCTAAATGTCAAAACTCTATGATAAAATATAAGAGCACTCAAAATTATTTATCCAATTTGATAATTTGATCATACCATAGGCTAAAAGTACTAGGAACAAAATATTTTAAATAAAAAGGTACTACATTTATTTTCCAAAAGGAAAAAGTATGTAGTACCATTTTAAAAGTCGACAAACAAAAAATTATATAGAAGTTTCAAGGCATATCTCAATCACTAACTTTGGAGCAAGATATCAAGCAACACCCAATAACCTTCTTTCATATTATGAGCAAAACTTTGACACAACAATTAGAGCCACGAAGGCATATAATACTAACCTAAAGATGCATTTCATCATACCATGCAAATGTTATCCCTTCATCACTAAGTTAGAACAAAATCAAATAACAACATTTAGGTTAAAATTTATAAATTACCACAACTTGAATGCTCTAACAAATTAAAAAAGTTGTTTCTCTAGAAAAGTAGGTGAGAAGGAGAAGACCAGCAGTTCTTCAAAGAGGAAGGGAAAAATAGGGGGAAAGGATATAGAGAGGCAAGTTAGGATGTGAATATATCTTTGAAAGAACTTGATCAATTTGAGGAAATGTTGTCTATTTAGCAAAGGCAGTAGTGAGAAGGAGGAGACCATAAATAGTAGAAAGGGATGGAGAGAGGTAGCTTAGGAAGTGGTTATAGCTTTATAAGGCTCAAAAAATTTGAGGAAAACCTAGCGTGCACATGCTTCAAGCTTTTCTTTAAAAGATATATCCATAAGATATTGTATGTATCATCAATAAATGTATTATTAAACCCATTATTACTAATGGATTTGGTATTTTAGCATAAACCCAAATATCACTATCATTTTAGGAACAAAGTTTAATACATGATTATGCAAATAGCATTTTTTTAAAATGATAATGTAGAAGCTTAAAAGAATTCGGAGTTTTAGGAAGAATTCAATTGAGAAGTATGCTACAACAATTTCTTCAATAGACATCACAATAAATTATTGAAATACAATAACAATTGCCAAAGAAAAGATATATCAATAATAGATAAACCCCTTAACAACACTTAAATCCTAATTGCAAATCAAACCTTAATTATATTATCCAATAAAAGAAGGTTGAAGGTTTCATCTTGATAAGAAAGAGTTTGAATAAACGAATATAATAGAAAGTTTAAAATACTTAAATCTGACCAAAAGTAGATGTAATTGCAAAATGTTGAACTTATGCTCTATAAGGAGTTGAAAATTGTTATATTAGTTATTGGAATAAACTCATTATTTATTTAGGCTTGACTCCTTGGGCTAGGTGACAAGGCTTAAAGAGTCTAGTCTATATTGGAACGATTAAGAGAGATTTGGCTTGGTAAGCTCGGAATAGGGATCATTGAATTAGTCTATTTGCCTCCAACCTTTCTCAAGCAATCTCATGCACTTATAAAGAAAGTTATTAGCTTTGGGCCCATTAGCTAGCTTATTTTGGGTAACCATAAATCGAACAAGCTCCATCTTATTCATTGATCACCTAGATAATTTGACGGATGTCATCATGCTCAAAAGCCTATAAATACCCAGTATTTCCTCATCATTTTAAACTCTTAGAGAGATTGGAGAAACGGTGTTCCACTGTGAAAACTCTGCTCTCTAAGATTAAATAGTGTTCAGGCAAAGAATTGATTTCATTTGTTCAAGCTACAAGGTAAATACCTAAGATACCCTGAGGTTACCTTGTCTGTCACTTATGCATTTAAGACACTAAGATTGTCTATTCCTCCCCCCTACCTTATTCTCACCTAATCATCCCTTTAGGCGATAGTCTTGCTTCACTTCTTTAAAGCTACATGTAGCATGCCATTCACACAATACGAACGTGATCACTCCAATCGGGCGAACCCTTACATCTACATTTTGGCAATTCCACTTAGGAAAAGTGATCGTAGAGACATAATACCTCTTAAGAAGAGAACAACTAATACATTTGATACCATTTCCTTAAAGCTCGACACTAATGTTAAGCTTACCGAACAAAATCAACCCCCATCGCCTGAAAATACTAGCCAAAACTCTTTGGTGCCTAAGGCTCCTCTAGATCCCATGTAGACAATGTATGAGGCTACAAGGGTTTTAAATCAATTCATGGCTATGTTCTAACCTATCTTTATCAAGATAGCTACTACTACTGTTATGCAATAAGGTATGGCTTTGCCAAATCCTATGGTTGATGTACAACTAGGCGTTACTACCTCAGCTCAACCGATTAATCCTCTAATCATTGAGGAGGATCTCCATTAGCGGATGAAACCGTGCCACACCCACCCACCCCCACCCCCCCTCCAGCCCCACCCCCAGAACTTGCACGACAACCAACTCCTATACCAAAGAATGTAAGAGTCTATTTAAGTAGCTCTTCATCTTTACGGGTGCCTACTCCTTCATCTAATCCTACCATCCCAATCTTAAGAGGATTTACTTCTCATCCCAATCTTGCCTTTGCTCTACTACCTACGTTCATAGCTTCTGTTCCAAAGACTTCCTTTATAACAAAGGAAGACTTAGACATTTATATGAGAGAAATACAAGTTAAGTTATCTATGGGAGTACTAGAGTTGAAACTCCCATGTCACAAACACATTACAACAAAGCCATATCCTAAGGATTATGTAAGTCCTAAGTTTATGCTGTTCAATGGCAAAAAGGGAAGTGCGAAGGAACACCTACTGAAATTTATTGAAACCTTAAAGCCTTATAAGCTCGATGATGACCTAAAGCTCAGAGAATTCTTCAAATCATTGACAAAGAAGGCATACACCTAATATGTCAACCTCCCCTTATGATCAATTGATTCATAGGGGACTATATGCAAGCCCTTCTTGGAGAAATTTTTCTCCACTCAGGAGTGAGTCACAATTACAGATATGGGAAGAATACGACAAAACTAGGAGGAATATCTAATGGACTATATAGAGTGCTTTAGAGAACAAACTCTAAACATTCAAGATATTTGTGATGAAAGAGAACTAATGAAGATTTGTATCAAAGGGATGTTCTCTGAATATGCTATTGACCTGAAGAACTTTTCCCTATGTTCTTTTGCTGCATTCATTGAGAATGCACAAAGGACAAACAATTCCGTTATGAGACAATGGAAGGAAAGTAGTAAGCTTAACAAATGAGTAGCATTCGTGTCTTCGACTAGGAGTGAGGACTTTAACGCTAGTAAGAGACCTAAGAAAGATACAGAAACTCTTCCATTTCCATGCTCGATGAGCAAGGTAAATGCCATCCTTGACCATTGGCTACAGGATGAAGCTATCAAGCTGCTAAGATTTGAGCTCTAACCTACAGAGAACAAAAGAAGAAATCCTAAATATTGTCAATTTCATAGAACGGTAAATCATCCCATTAAGGATTATCGAAGCTTAAAAAAGATATTTCATGAAAGAATTCAAAATGGAGAGCTTGTCATCAAAGATAACGACATTCGTGACAACCTACTTCCAAGCTATGATACACATGTGATAGTGCATGAGTGCTTTGAAAGTGATTAGTGATTCATTAGGTATTGAAAAAAAAAAAAGGGGTTTAAGTTATGGCATTGCTTTTGCAAATAAAGAACAAATTTCACTACTCAATAATAAAACTTTTATTACCTTACTCATCTTTGTGTATTATATCTTACTCTCTTAAGCCCAAGCAACGTATCGGCATCTTAGCTCCCATACCTTAAGCACAGGCAATGCCCTGGCATTTTGGTTCCCATACCTCAAGCCTAAGCAATGCCTTAGCATCTTAATTCCCATGCCTCAAGCCCAGGTAGTTCCCTAGAATCCTAGTCTATGCTTAAAGCTTAAGAGATGCCCTAGCATCTCGACTCCCAAGCCTCAAGCCTAGGCGATGCCCTAGCATCTCGACTCCCATACCTAAAGCCCAAGTAATACCTTGGCATCTCGACTCCCATGCCTCAAGCCCAAGTAGTGCCCTGGCATCTCAGCTCTTATGTTTAAAGTCCAAGCGACGTTTTGGCATCTCAGCTTCCATGCCTTAAGCCTAGGCAATGCCTTAGCATCTTAGCTCCCACACCTTAAGCCTAAGCAACGCCTTGGCATCTCAACTTCTATGCTTCAAGCTAAGGCGATGCTTTGGCATCTTTGCTTCTATGCTTTAAGCTTAAGCAACCCCTTAACATCTTGACTTGTATGCCTTAAGCCCATGTGACGTGCTAGCATCTCAGCTCTCATGGTTAAAGCTTAAGCAATGCCTGGCATCTTGGCTTACATGCCTTACATCCAGGTGATGCCTTAGAATCTTGGCCTCTGTGCCCTAGAATCTTGGCCTCTATGCCTTAAGCTTAAGGCAATGATTTGGCATCTAGCACTTATGCAAGAACTATGCAAGTAGTGATGTATTGGTAGATCTTAGCCTACCATGCTTTCATCTTACTCACGTGGGAACCACAATTGAGTGAAAGTAGTGATGGCAGTAAGGATCTTAGTCTTCTTCAAGAAAAAACCATATCCTATAGCTTTATGGTGATACAATCCATTTGTGTTCCCATCTAAGTTGTACCATCGTAAGGAAGGAAAATAAGGGATGAGAGAAAGGTAACTCTTTCCTCTTGATTCTAAAATCAGAACATTGACATAATGATGTTGATCCTATAATCCCACTAAGACTCACTACAGAATAAGCTTACAGCACATGAACCTTATTAAGGCTTGCCGTATATGAGTCTTGTTGTGCTCGAGGCTTATTAGGACCTGCTTCATTCAAGGCCAACTGAGCAAGATGCTCACTATGCTTGAAACCTACTAAGGCCTGCTACACTTGAGGCTTTTTTGCTTAGGGCTCCTTTATGTAAAGGCTAATGTTCTTAAGGCGTGCATGCTTGAAGCCTATTGGGGCTTGCTGCACTTGAAGCTTGCTCACAGAAGGTAGCTCCTTATAGGATAAACTAACTAACCTATGTTAATTCCTGAAATAGATTTTTAAGGTTAACTAGGGGCAATTAATACTGATAATGTTTATACCTGCAAAGATGGAAAAAAAAAATGTATGAGCAAAAGACACAACTACAACACTTGAATAAATAAATAAAAAAAAAAAAAGAGCACATGAAGGTACTTACTCTTTCTTACAACCTGGGCTTGGAACTTGAGGCTTGTCCTTCCTTTATTCCTCAAAGAAGTATGCAAGCCAAAAAGCAAAATAAGGCTTCTTCTTCTTAGTGTGTGTAGCTTACAAAGCACCCATTAAGAATGTTTAAAAGCTGTGCTCTTTGTGAGAGGTTGTCGTGGCAGCAAGGTCGACCTGTCCAAAGTTACGAAAATTCAATAGTACAACTATATCTTCTAATGTTGGAGTTATCTCCCCCCACAAAGTAATAAATGTGTGGGTTTGAATACTCCAACGTAAGATGATTGCCTGCCATATTTCCATTCCACTCATTTGTGGGAACTACAACTAAGTAGAAGTGACAATAGCACGGAGGACTTTAGCCTTCTTCAGTAAAGTCATGTATTCTAGCTTCTCTACAATGTATACTACCCAATCATCCCATCCAAAAGGTGCTCTTTCAAGAATGAGAATTGGGTATTGGAGAGAGGTAACTCTCTCCTCTCATTTCTAAAGCGCAACACTAAATCTCCCTTGATGATGTCTCTAGAATTAGCATGAGGCTCATGTTCGATAGATTAGAGACTACCATCAATGCAAGGTGTTGCATAGGCTTCTCAGCGCTTGGCTTTGTCCTAGAACATATCTTCAGATATAGTCTCGTCTAACCACTTATCTCAAGGACATTGGATGAGTGGTAGACATTTATCTTGATGCACCAATAAGTTTTTCATCTTCGTTACTTCTATTCACCGACTTGGATTAGGCTTCATCTATTTTCCTACAAGAGCACATAATCAATATATTCAATATATGAAGGAAGTAAAGCATTACTGAAACAATTGTTGTCATTACCCCTCTCATGCATGAAAGAAGTACGCAAATTGAAAGGCAATCACTTAGCGTAGCTCTTGGAAGGTTTGCTAGCAAGAGTATGATTTGAATGGTTAAATAGGGGTAGGTATCTCACTGTGCTTTGTTGTAATTCTAACTTTTGACAAATCAAATCTGCAAGAAAGGCAAGAACCATGAGGTTTAAATAAATAAATTCCTTAGCATGTTACTTGTCTAAGGAATTATGCTGTCGACCTCAATTCAATGTAGCATATATGAGGATTAAGGAGCAAAACACATACGTGCACGTAGGAACAATAAAAAGGAATAAAGAAATTGAATCCTTGATAACCTGCCTACTCATTGAAAAGACTCAAAATAAGAGTGTAATGATAAAGATCTAAATGTGCATCATTTTCATACTGATTTGTCAACCAAGAATAAAACTAAAGAAATATGAAACAAAGTTGGTGACAACACACTAAATAAGAGTCATACTTCAGACTAGGTTCAAGAATTACACATGTGGAATAATGCAATGAGAAGAGTCTAGCAATTGCGGTAAAATAATTTGTAAAAAAAAAAAGAAAAAAAATATATACAATATTCCATTACTATTCAATGGAGATGCCCATCAAATTGCGTCGAGTGCTTACATGAAAAGAAGGGTAAATATTAGATATAGTTGAAGCTCAAGCCAATAGACATGTAGAGTTGCATTTACCAGGTCATTAAGAATTTACGTAGATTCAACCAAGAAAGAACAAGAAGAAGAAAAAAAAAAAAGAGTTGGAAATGTGAGACTATGTAAGCAAGGATAAGAATCCTAATCAAGTTATGTCGTGTACTACCAATGTAAGACTAAAGCAGAATGATGAAAGAATAAAAAAGAAAGAAATTGATGAAAGAAATGTAATAGAGTGAAAGAAGTTGATGACCTGATATATATAGAAATGATGGAGGCAAAAGGATAAAGATTAAAAATCTAGATTTGGTATTTTGATACACTTTGATGATATTGTTGGAATGAAGCCAAGATTTGAAATGAGATATTGTTAGTAACATTCAGTTATGGAAGAAGATTTGACAAAAGCATTGAAGATGAAATAATTTTTAATCAGTTAAGGAGGATTTAGGGAAGGAAGAGAAGATTTGGAGCAGATATGGAAAAAAAAAAAAAACTATTTGGTTACTAAAGATATGTTGTACAAAAAAGAAGATAATGGGTGGGGTGTTTTGAAATTAAAAAAAAAAAAAAAGATTCATGCATGCAAGGATGAAATTTAAGATTTCTTGGATTCCAGTGCCTATCCATTACCAATTAGGCTGGTTCATCATCAACATATACTATATGTATAATTAATTAATTAATTAATATGCACCCTTCAAAAAAAAAAAAGTACCATATCACAAGGGCATTGCCCTTGTACCCCCACGTTGTCTCTACATAGCACAACATAACTCTTGCATTGCCCCATTTATTAGTATGAATGAGACACATACACACACACATATGTGTGTGTGCATATAACATGCCCAAATGGGATGTTTTGAAAGTTCTAAATTCTTGTGAATACTTTAATAGGTTTATTTTTCTGACAATGATCATAAAATAAGGAAGAAATATTGAGAAAAGCTACCACACACAAATTATTTAGCAAATCAATGTTATAGGAGCAATAAGTCAATAGTGCCATACAAAGGCGTATCGAAATGTGTTCTATGGTAGCAAAATAAGTACTAGCATATCATGCTCAGTTCGTTAGTGATCTAAGAGAAATGTCAATTTCGTAGATATTGGAAGTAATCAAGTAAGCAAAGTTAACATTTAGTGCGTCTACATAATAGTTGAAGAAACAACTACTAGAAATGCCTAAAACCCCCTTGAATGTGTCCAAGGGACTTTTAGTCATGAGGCAAAATGTAGAGGACTGAAAATTGTTATATTAGTTATTGGAATAAACTCATTATTTATTTAATCTTGAATCATTGGGTCAGGTGACAGGACTTAAGGAGTCTAGTCCATATTGGGATGATTAAGGGAGATTTGGCTTGGTAGGCTCGAAACAGGGATCATTGAATCTACATATCCGTCTCCAACCTTTCTTAAGCAAGCTCATACACTTATAAAGAAAGTTACTGGTTTTAGGCCCATTACCTAACTCATTTTAGGTAACCATGAATTGAACAAACTCCATCTCATCTGTTAATCACTTAGATGATCCGACGGATGCTTAAAGAACATTAGGCTAAACTTAAGAAGGGGGGTGAATTGAGTTTAAAGACAAATTTCAATTCTTTTTCAATATAAATGACTAAATGCAATAATAAAAGTAATCAAAGCAACAATAGAGCAATAATAAATACAAAAATTAAAGAGATAGAGATAAAGAAGATCAAGCCCGGATTTAACGTGAAGTTCGAACTGCTCCTTAGTCTCCGTAGACATACGATGCCTCCAACTGAGGACTTTACTTTCTCTTTATTGATTTCATAACTAAATCGCTCCAAGAGCTACACAAGCTTACACAATCTCTTTTACACACAACTGACTCAAATATATCACTTTCTACACTCAAGATTACAAATATGAGGACTTTCAAACACTACAACTATATGTTTCTTTTTGTTTGATAGCAAATAAGTGTATAAGAGACCAAAGAGAAGTAGAAATCAACTCAAGAATTTAAGAGAATGTTTTTAAATTGCAGTAGAATATCAGATATTCTAAACTTTTGATCAGGTTGTTAAGCTTTTATAACAACTTATTAAATTCTTCCCGTTACTACCCATTAAATTCTCTAATGGCGACATGTCAATACTTTTAACTACCGGCAAGCCAGTAAAAATTTCTCTACCAGCAAATGAACCGGTAAGCCAGTTTTTCTAGGTTAGTGTGCTTTTCTTGGTGTTTTTCAAGACTTTATACCATCAACCTTATTCTTCCTTGAACCGTCATTCCGGTAGGCTAAATATCACTTGAAAATTCTTTTCATATACAACAAACAAATACTCTTTTCATTCTAACTTCAAGATCATTTGATCACCACTTAAAAGATTAAATTTCTTGTAAAGATAATTGATAGATCTAATCATTAAGCAAGCTAATTGATTTTATTCAATTATCTCAATATAATTAAATAATACTTAGTTTAATCATCTACTTGTTTTGTTCTCTTCAAACACAACATGTTTAGATATATACATTTTGTTTTGTTCTCATCAAAATCAAATAATAAACCCTAAGTTCAACAATGCCATCATGCCCAAAAATCTATAAATACCCAATATTTCCTTATTATTTGGAACCTTTAGAGAGATCGGAGAAACAGTATTCCATTGTGAAAACTCTTCTCTTTAAGATCAAATAGCTTTCGGATAAGGAATTGATCTCATTCACTCAAGTTACAAGATGAACACCTAAAGTCTTTTAAGGCTATCTTATTTATCACTTATGTATTTGGAACACTGAGATTGTCTGTTCTTCTTCCCTACCTTATTCTCATATAATTATTCCTTCAAGTGATAGTCTCACTTTACTTTTTTGAAATCACGTATAGCGTGCTATTCATACAGTATGCATGTGACCACTTTAATCGGGCAGACCCTTACATCTACATTCTCTTATGATAAATTTTGTTTGTTAAGAAAAGATTAGCATGGAATGTACAATAGCATGAAAGAGATTGCCTTGAGAAACTTTCATACTAAACAATATGCAATTGTTAATGATAGAAATTTTTCAAAATAACCCAAACAACCTTAGTGGCACCAAAGAACATCACGAGGCAAAAACTTATGAAAAACCTGAATTTAATATGGGCTGGTACAATCAACATCCTTACAAACAACTCTTCACTATTCTAAAACAATAGCATTAACCGTTCGAGAAACCAAACAATGTAAACAAAAGCTTCTATTTAAGTAACCAACAAGTTGGAGTATTCCAAAGAAAGCCTCTTAAATGAAAATATAACGGTAATGAAACCCGTTGTACTTCACTAAAAGCCAATAAACTACTTCAAGAAGGGTACAGAAGCTTAAAGTATACTTTGCAAAATGCGTATTAAAGTTCGAATCAAGTTTAAAAACAAAGTTATTCGAGGAGAAATGATGTTGATAGGTGTCAGATTTTCTAAAAGACGGGCAAGAGTTTATAAGCAATAGATAACAATTACAAAAATAAAATTGAAAAAAAAAAAGGAACATTTGAAAATGGGCGAAGCACATAAAAACTGTCATTTCATCCTCATTGCAAATCGTAGCAAGTAATAAATTTTGCAAAAGCTGGCCAAGAAAAAGAATATATAAATAAATTTTCCAAAAGAAGTGAATGAAATTTCACCTTGAAAAGTTAAATCAAAGTATGTGTAGTAAGAAATCACAAACTACAAAAACTTTTTTACCAAAAAAACTCGATCTTTACCAATACTAAAATGCAATTTAAAATACATTGAGGTTCCACTTCAATGGAGAATTTTTCTTTTCTAGAAAAAAAAAATTGATAAATAGGTATAGGCAGCAGCATAAACAAGATCAAACCATGAGAATTTTCCAAATGGAATCATTATAGGATTTTTCCAAAAAAAAAAAAAAAAAAATTTGTTTTGTGGAGCAAATCACTGAACAAAGAAATGAAAATACATCGTACCTTCGAGGAAAAAAAAAATGCAAGTTTGAGCATACGATATATTTTTCAAAGTACCTATCGTAGGGAATGATAATACAAGCCAAGAAATGAGAATACATTGTATTTGTGATAGAAGCCCAACAATCTATTTCAAAAACAGTGCTCAGATCCTAAGCGGAAAAAATTTTCAAGTGCGAATCAAACTGGAAAATACAGAATTTTGAAATGTTATGCAAGAGAAGTAATTTGATATTGATTGATAGGAAACTTAGCTTCTCCAATATGCAATGTGTCTTTTTGAAAATAGATAACAATTAAACCAAAAAGAAAACCTTCGAAGATACCCATCTAAAACTATTATTTAGTCCTCAGAGCAACTCAAAGTTAGTAATAAATTTTCCACCAAAAAAAAAAAAAAAATTTGAGGTTGCATTTTTATGACGAAATCTATTGAAATATATATATTGAATCGGTGGCAACGTAAAAGAGATCATTCCTTGGGAATTTTGCATACGAAAGCATTACACAATTTGTTAAAAATTTGTTTTTTCTTTAAGACTCTTAACTTCTCATAAATGGAACCCTCAACTTTCTCAAAATGACCCAAACAACCTTGGTGGTTCCGAAGGGCATTCCATCACAAAACTTGGCAAAGGCCTTGTAACCACATAAGTTGTGCTTGTAAAACCCCAAAGAACTATTCCATGAACCATTTTCAAGCTTGTAACATAATAATGAAAAAAGCTTTTCTAAGCACATATAGACCAGAAAACTGCAGAATTTGAAAATGTTACGCCACTTCGGGAAGGAATTTAGTAGATGGGGCATCACACGATAGCTTTTCCAAAAGGCAAGGCAAGAAGTTCTTGAAAATACATATATTATACAATATGGGAACCCTTTGAAACAGGTAGAACAACTGAAAAAACTTCTAACTCCATGGCAAATCGAAGCAGCAGCAAATTTTCCGAAAAGAAAAGGTTGAAGTTTCTGCTTAAAAAGATGAGCAATATTTGAAAAATGACACAAAAAAAACATATATTACTTAAAACCTGACCATGTCAATTTTCATCAACCAATATTCAATTGCAAAACCACCAAGGTCCCACTCTTGTGATAAAATAATTTTAGAAAAAAAAAAAAAGATTAATAGGAACAGAGGCAGCATAATTTTTTTTTTTTTTAGGGTAATGAAATGAAAGAAAAGGAAACAAAAAAAAAAAGAAGAAGAAGAAGAAGAAGCGTTTTCTTTATCAGTTATGATCTAAGAGAGGCACTTTGTGAAAGCATGTCATATAAAACCGGTGGCAGCATAAAAAAGAAGTGTTTTCATTACCATTTATTATATCAAGGAATCATCTTGGTAAAAGAAGTTTTTTCTTTAAGAAAACATGTCGTCTGGAACAGATGGCAGCATTTAAGAGCCCTATAAAAGCCCTATGAGCTGTTTTCAAATACATAAATTTGACAAGGCAAAGGCCCCTTGAAGATAGATAGCGATTAAAGAGAAAAAAGAAAAAGAGAGAATTAAAAACCACCGCCTTACCTCATTTAGAGCCTCTTTAGCTTCAAGCTACCATTTCTTACTTTTGACCTGAACTAAAATTTCACCTCAAAATCATAAGTTATAGTCAAATGAAAATTAAAAAAAAAAAAAAAAATCATCAAATGATCAAACTACTTGTATCTTGACCAAAAACATCAAATTTCACCAATCCAAAATGCAATTAGAAAGGATGTTGGTACTCTTATGACTTTTTTTTTTTTTTTTGTGGGGAATAAATGATCAATATGGAATGGGTGGTTGAACCAATATTCTAAAAAATTTTAAGTTTTTTTTGTAAAAATTCTTGAAATTGCATTATCATTGCCAGTAATGCTTGCTTTCATTATCGGTTGCTCTTTGAGAATCTTCCTCATGTATTGCTAAAGACTTGCCACACACCTATGAAGAATTACGGCTTAGAGATAATCAATTGAAAATTGAAAAGATCATATGGAGGGAAATGAAAAATTGATGAACTAGGAAGCTAACTTGAATACTTGGGTCTACTTTTGGCCTTTTTTCCACAACCCAAATTTTTTCAACATGTTTACATTTTTCTTCTTAGCTGATGATTCCTCATCCATGAACTAGGCAACGATCACATGAGACCAAATGAAAAATTGATGAACTAGGAAGCTTACTTGGATACCATTTTTCCACAAGCTAAATTTTTTCAACATGTTTCCATTTTTCTTCTTTAGTGATGAATCCTCATCCATATTGTGGTATCTCATAAATCAGCAACCAAGACATGACTATTTAAATATTAGGATAATGTCCTATCCTTATACGATTATGATCGATAATTGATCTAGGGCATTCGAGAAACCAAATCGAGTAGGTTAAAAAATTACAAGAAATATGATAACCTTAATCGATAAATTCTTGTACGGTTGGAAGTAAAAAATATAATAAAATATCAAGAATACAATCAAAATAAGGAGAATTTACTTTATATGAAATCCTAAAATCGTATTTAAGACAATCGTACTTAAATTTAAAGCTTTTGGAAAGGCATATCCAATTGAGCACAAACATTATAGCTAAGTTAAAAAAGTTAATTGAAATAACTTAGTGAAGTTAGATTTAAAAAATAATGACAAAAAATCCTAATTTTATTTAATATAATATAAAAACAATCAAAAGCCTTAAGACTTAGATATAAGTTAATTAGCCTATAAAAAAAATAATATAGTATAATATACTAAATGAGTATACCTAGTATATATAATAAATATACTCATAAATTAACCTAAAATTCTATAATTATGCATAATAAGAGATAAAATTACAAAACTACATAAGAAAAATATCTTTAAAATAAAATATATGCTAAAAACATGATTATATGCATATAATTACTCATTACATGCATGATACATATAGGATATATACTTGTTTATTAATAATATCATTAAATACCAAAATACCCTAAAATATCATCTAAAAATTATTAAAAAAAAAAAAGAAACAACTTGGAATATGATTGAATTAAATCTGGAACAGCTTAAAAAGAATAACCAGTTGTATTAAAAGCAATTAAACAAAAATTTGACATATCATACATGTAAATTCCTTAAAAGAATAACTAAATAAATAAAAAAATAGGAAAAATAGAGTAAGCATCGAGCCTTAGATTTAACATTTTGGTAACCAAGAAAACTTAAGAAAAATTCAAAAAAAATTTAGAAAATTTTGACAAAAATATAGGAAAAATAGAGTAAGGATCGAGCCTAACTAGTTTCCGAACCAAACCTTGATTTGTTGTAACACCCTTCCATCACCATGGAGCACCACTAGTACCCTTGCCGATGGACTTATTGTTATGCTCCGAAAAGGTAGAGTCATAACAGTCCGGCCGTATGAGCCATCTTAAAATAAAAACTGACCTTATAGCTGATATCTTAGACCTAATTTACACCAAGAATACTTGACCTTACCCCTTTAAAGTATCCAATTCGATATCAGTTTGAAATAAAACTTTGGAATAATCTTTGAAAAAAAAACACTCGAAATTTGACTTTTCAAAGAGTGGTAGTAAATCCCACAAATATTTGTCATTTCGTATACCGTCTATAATACTAAAAATTACCAAGGGTCTTGAAGAGTCTTGTGTAATTTTCCTTAAAAGTTAATGAAGTCAATGATAAGGATAACAATCAGCCATTTCTTGTTTATACCTCACTCCTTACCACGGTTTGCTAGAGCTTTGGTTTTAGGTAGGTGCTTATAATCCGTTAAGAGCCTGCAAAACAAACTATAAGAAAATAAGCGATAACTTTCTCAATAAGCGGGGTAAAAATAGAAGTATGCATTCAACACATCACAAGAAAAGTTTTTAACTAAGTTGGTTAGATGCAATACATGTACAAGCAAATACCATCGCATAACATTATTTGGTTGGTCATGAGATCAGAGAAATTATGCTCACTCTAATTTGAGTTAAGGAGATTGACGCTGTGCATTCACAAATCAAGACCAAACCAAGGCTTATGCAATGAAAAACACCCTCTTATCATAATCACCTTTAAATCACGACCCTAACCTTACTAAAACTTCCTCTCTTGTCACTTAGCTCAGCTAAGGATAGGAAAAGATTATTTCAGCTATTCCCATTGAAGGAAGTCTGTGTTTGACCCGAGAATCATAACCTTTACTCTTAATGGGTTGCAATGCATATCAGGTTAGATGTTAAGCCGAGTGTGAGTTAGTTCTTTTTTTTTTTTTAGGGTGACTAACCAAGCTCAAACAATTTACGCATAATAATATTCACAAAACAACTATAACATAGAGCTTAACTCCTATTACAATAAATCAAAACCCAATTACAAGTGTTACATACACACAAATAGCTAACTACAATCGTAAGTCAATACATACCAAGGTCTCTAGATATTCTGAAATAATATCTCAAAATGCTATAAAGCATTGATCTCATTTACTTGTACTAAAGCTCACTCCAATAAATTTGGAACATCAAGGCTTTACTCACTCAAAAATCCTATATATATACTAAAGCTCATATTCAAATTTTATAAAATTTACAAAAACGTTAGAGTTTTATCTAATATTTAGTTAAGATATTATTTATACAGTTATTTAGTAAAGTTCTACATATAAATATTTACATACATGCACATTATATATATATATACATATATATATTTTAAATATTTTATTTTAGCATATAAGTTATAGTAATTTACTTAATAATATCTAATATACACAATTTACTACTACTTATACTATATCGTTTGGATTATATCGAAATGTATTTACTATTGTTTATATTACACTTTAATTACAAAAAGATTGTTGTAAAATGATATTTTCCATAATATTAAAGAAAACATCTGGTTTATTACCTAAAGTAATTCAGTTTTAGTAAAGTTAGTATTATGAAGTTTATATGAACTTAACTATATTTATTACGTGTTTTGTTTAAAAGATTATCTCTAAATGGTATTTCTAATTCCAGTATACAAATTACAAATCGAGTTGTATAGCAACCAATATCATGTTGATATCGTCTTATATAATAAAGAATATATTTTCACACAATTGTATTATGTTGATATCATCTTATATAATGAAGAATGTATTTTCACACAATTTTGCAACAAAATATAATAAATCATATATATTCTCAAATTTTACGAAAGCAATAATATTAAATTTGTAAGAATAATTCTAATAAATGATTATTATTAGAAATCCACTCATTTTAAAAATCAATGCTAATAATATATGAGTCTCACTGTAATCAATATTCTAAGTTTATAGTTACAAAAGAGTGAAACAATACGAATAAAATACTCAATTTAGGCAAATAATAAGGTAATGGATATTTCTTTTCTATAACTATTAAATATCAATTAAAAGACAACACTTATAATTATCAAAATGAAATTACATGAAAATCTCAAATGTTGGAAAATTTAAATCTTTTAGTTCTTTTTTCTTCTTCTTCTTCTTCTTTTCTTTTTTTTTTTTTTTCTCTCAATCTCTCGCCAATTCTCTCTCTATCTCGCTTTTCTCCCTTCTCTTTCTCTCCCTCTCTTCCCCTCTCCTCTCTTTCTCTCTCTTCCTCTCATTTCTTTTTTTCATTGTTCGGGTGTTTTGGCTTTTTAAGCCATTATAATGAAGTTTCTACCGCCTTAACTAAAGGTGGTGATATATATATTATTATTTTTTGTTTTTTTTAAAGATATTTTGGTGAATTTATTATATTTTATTTCATACCTATCCAAATTTCTTGAATATTCAAAGAATATTCTATTGTTTTATTGCAAACGTTATTTATAATCGTAAATTCTTTTTCTCTCGTATGTTGTTGTTTCGGATGAGTTTTAATGAAATTATTAGTAGGAATATTAATAACATATAATATATAGTTAAGTTATATTAATTATTTGAGACTTATCTATATATATCTTATATAACATTTTACTCACTAATATTAACTATTAAAATCATATAATTGATTCTAAAAAATTTATCCTAAGCTTTATTTAAAATTACGAAACTCTAAGTTTTAGCGATTAAATTTGATAAACTTAATACTTCTAAGAAAATTTCATATAAATGAGCTTCAATTGAAATATTAAAGCTATACGGTTACTTCGTTTAAATTTTCTCTTAATCACGAGAGTTCAATTTAATTTCATAAACGTTATCACAAATCATAATTTCTAAAGTGTCTCTGAAGTATTAAATTTTTTAATTAATTTTATGATTATATATTTATGTTTAGATGCAATTCAAACATTCTCACACCTAAGAATGCTTCTAATTAATCTAATGAAGAAAAGATATTTGGCCAATTAGGTTTATATTAATTCAATTACTTTTATGTATTTATCTCATGTTATTAGTAATATTATCATAAGCATTATTTTATTATCGAGATCGATAATCTTACGATTACTACTAACATTAGTATAAATTATTTTACACCTATTAACTCAACTTATAAATATTTTTTTTTCTATAAAAGACATAAATTACTTAAAAACTAGTAGATCGAAATCATGTGGCATTATGTATAAAATCATATTTTTAGAACGTTATTTTTAAAATCTAACTTTACTGAGTCACTTCAATTAACTTCTCTAACATAGTTATAAAGTTTGGACTTAATCAGAGAAGTTTTTCTGAAAGCCCTAAATGTGATTTTAAGGGTACACATAAAGTAAATCTTGACTACTTAGATTATATTTTTTACTTCCAAGCCTATAAGAATTCCTTAATTAGGGTTATCATGTTCTTCATAAGTTTTTATCCTACTTGATTTATTTTTCCAAATGCCTTAGATTAATTATTAACCTTAATCATACAAGGACAAGGCTTTGTCCTAATACTCGAATGTTAATGTCTTGATTGGTGATTTATGGGATATCACATTCCACCCCTCATACAAATAGTTTAGTCCTCAAAACTAATACATATCAAATCTTTTCATAGAAAAAATTATATGGATTCATAAATTTGTTGTCAATCTTATACTTATGATTGGTAAGGGTTGTTATTTTATTACTTAAGAGAACCAAAGGGGTAGCTTTTCTTTCATGAGCTTCATTTCTACGAAGTTTATTTGTTCCATATTTGTCTAACCTTCCTCTATTTAAGCTTCTAATTTATCTTTTGCCCATCATTATATTTTCTTTTCCTAATCTTTTGTATCTTACATTTAGTGCTAAATAGTTGCTAAGACCATTACTGAATTCTTTCATTCGCATTATATTTTTATAATCTTACAACCTTCCATTTCATTTATTTAAGTGTTCTCTCACTTATCTATCTTCTATTGTATCATCCTCTATATCACAAATTCTTTTATTGTAGATAAGATCAGTAACAACATAGATTCATCATATGCCCTTAAATATTATTTCTCTTTCTTCCATCCATATCTTCTATATTATAATGACTAAGTTATTGCCACAGTTATTAATTTGTTCTTTCATATAGTTTGGTGCAAATATCAACAAGATTGAGCTTGGAAAATCTGGACTTTTCTCCACCTTGAAGTCAAATGAGATGGTTAACAATTTGAATCTTTACGACTTGATTCAACTCAATAGGAATTGACAAAACTCTTAATCAACAAACTTACATTGGTATGGATATGAACTCATTACTTGACCAAACATGACCAAAGGTAAAGTATTTTGATGAGAATAAGAGACTCAACAAGGAAGAGACTTGATAATCATAGATTTGTCATTCTCTTCTTGATTATCCATCACCATTGCATATATGAAGTGTATACTTTCCTAGTATTTTAGTTATATCTTGGTTTACATCTATCAATCTTCCTCTTCTAATAAGAATTATTGACTAGAGTTTGAAGCTTCTCCTTAATTCTCTTGTTTTCATATTAATTTCTTATGTTGGATGTAAAGTATGTGATAGGACTAGTTTGAAGTACTCATTGGTTCTATTTGTTAAGGTTATAAACATATCTTTAGGGTCTCTAACTAGCATTCTTATGTTGGGTATTTGTTATAATACTAGATGGTTTATATTATATTAAGGGTTTAATCCATAATAATCTATAGTCCTAGCAAAATATTTTTAAGTTGCATTAAAATTTTATTTTATTTTATTTTTCAATTAACATGATAAGGTTACTATTTTTAAGATTACTTTTAACATCACTCTCCTGGTATGGCTTTCTTCACTACTAAAGCATTATAGAATTAACCCTAATGTCTTCTAAGGGGCAATTTGCTTGGTCAACGCGAAATTATAAACTACTACTAAGTTACGAATTGAGTTTTCTTTCTTCACTAGTTTTATAGATGGTAAGAATAGTGTCTCATATTTAGGTTTTAATATATTTCCTAATATTGCATCAATTAGTCTTAAGGGTTAATTCTAATAAAATAGTGACAACTGTATGCATGCACCTTTCTCAACAATATCTATTTGCTTTAGGATGTAACACACAATTTTACTTATACATTTCCATAATAATGAAATATAAAGATGCTAGAAATCTCATAATAAAAGCTAGTCAACATTGATTATAATACAATTAGTATACACAGCATACTATAATCAGGAAACAGTAACTCACTCTCAAAGTTACGATATTGTATTCATGTGAATATCTTTATATTACTTTTATGAGATTTCTAGTATCTTTATATTTTAAATTGGAAAATATAAACAAATCTTTTTAATCGACGACATTAGATTTTAAATTGGAAAATTATAAAAAAGTCCTTAGCTTTTCCTTTTTTTATTTTCTATTTTGGTTCTTGATATTTCAAAATTTTTATTTGAATCCTCAACATTTATAAAAATTTATGAGTTAGTCATTTTAATTGATGGTATTAAATTATCATTTATCGATTGAAACATGACAACATTGCTTTAGTCTACTTTTTTTTTTTTATATAACTAATATAATAAAATATTAAAAATTAATTAAGGTATTGAAAAATTATAGAAAAATATTTAAAAATTAATGAAAATTTATCAAAAAATTAGAAAAATGAAGAATAAGAAAAAATCAGCAAAACTAAAAGAAATTACTAAGATAATACATTTAGTACTATATATATACTTATATGCATTACTATTAATTTTAAACTAAATTAATAAAAGTCACCAGTCTTCCCATGCCCTTGGGTGATTGGATTTGCTTTATATATATATATATATATTCCATTTTTTTAGCTATTTTAGTTTAATTTTATTAATTATTTTAAAATTTACATTAATATATATATAAATATATATTACTAAATATTTTATCTCAATAATTTTTTTAATTTTACATTTTTTTTCTTATTTTTCATTTTCCCAATTTCCTCTTTATAATTTTTCATTATTTTTTATATTATTCTATAACTTTTTTAATACCTTAATTAATATTTAATATTTTATTATATTATTTATTTAAAAGAAATACATGGACCAACAAAATGTTGCTACGTGTCAATGAATAGATGATAATTAGATGCCATCAGTTAAAAAGACTATATTGTAAATTTTTACAAATACTAAGCACTTGAATGAAAATTTTGAAATGTTAAAGATTAAAATAGAAAAAAAAACACACATTAGGAACTTTTTTATACTTTTCCGATTTAAAATCTAACATCGTTAGGTAAAAGAACTTATGAGTAAATTTTTACAAATGTTGAGGAATTAAATAAAAAATTTAAAATATTAAGAACTGAAATAGAAAATAAGATAAACGTTAAAATTTTTTTATACTTTTCTCTATTATTTATTCTCTTATCTACCTTAGGGGCAGGTTTTTAGTATTAGATAAGAACCTTATAGAGTTATTTATACAGATTTAGAGTTAGTCAAGGATAAGAGTGGTACAAAAAAGCACATGTTTTTAAAGTTCAACAAACCCATGTCATACGAAGGCATTTCAACGTAGACAAGCATTTTCTTCCCAAGACTAATGAGTAAGCACCATACTGATATGAATTTAAATTTTGATTCACATCAAAAGGAGAAGACAAAAAAAAAAAAAAAATCCAAGATACTCTGGATTCACACTACAGGATAGTTCACGCATCACACCATCAAACTTGATTCATGCATTAAGATAAATAGACCCAAACTCATTAGAATTTCTAAAGCAATGGGAGCAATGGGGGCATCGAAAGTTTCAACAACATCCATTCTCATAAGCTTATACAACTAGTCAGTCGTTGTTCATCTCTCGGGCCATTAAAAAATTTCGAGAGGTAAATCACCATTACCAAAATTTACCACGAATGTAGAAGCTAGCTCTTCTTTATCGGTTTTAAAACTTGGTTAAGCGCCTCTAAGAAACCCTAATCTCTCTCTCTCGTGCTCCAATGATTTCTCTCAATTGTTTCTTTTTATCTATTATCTATTAGCAATTTTGTGACGAAAATTGTCATTCTTGTGAGGTTGTGACAAGAAAAGTGACTGTTTTGAGTAAGGCAAAGCTCTAAGAGAAAGTGAAGAAGGAGAAAGAGACACCGTAGCTTTTAGATCTTTTGTGGTTTTCTTTTTATTTTTTTAATCAATTTCTGACGATGCATATCATGTGATTCTATTACATGCCATAACTATTCGACTAATTTACCCCTCCTATGCTAGATTAGATTAGAATGTAGTTATTTGACTGTTGTGTACAAAAATCTGTATGTATTTACAATTCTATCATACTACTATGTAATGTAATCTCTATACCACATATGCACTCTACTATCCTACTATCTAACAAAGAGCATCCCGCAAGTGATCCTAAATAGCAATAGAGGATACTCGACAACACTTTAGACAAGGAAAGATCCAATCTTTCAGGGTGAACGGGAACAAGTATTATACTCATATGACGAACGCAAAAGAGGTAACAATCCTAACGTCATAATGAAGGACCATGAAATGTTGTACACAAAGGCACGTGTTTTAAGGTGCAGTGGAGGGGTTCTTCATGAGAAGAAAAAGATGGAAAAGGGGGCTAATTGTCTATCTTTTGGTGAAATCAATCAAAGCTTCAGCTATTTGATGGACTTGTATAGATTAGAATCAAAACACAAAACTGTCAATTCCTTAAGTTTGCAAAGCTATACAAGAATTCAACTACAATGCAAAATCCACCATTAACTCAACATAATCCCATGGATGCCAAAGGTCTAAAGAAATAACATGAAGAAATGGCCCAAAGCACTTGACCTTTCCAACGTCTTCTCAATGTCTTTTTACCATTCATTTATAACCTACAGATGGATTTAAAAACACGGGGCTACAAGTATGAACTACTCTTGTTTTCAACTTCTTCTGAAAAAAAAAAAAAAAATTATGGAGCATCATGCATATATTGCATTAATCAAGATAAAATATCCATACTACCCAAAGAAAAGATCAACAGCAACATTCATGATGGAAAAGAACTTATTACACAAACCAACCGCAGTCCAGTACTCCATAGAAGAATTTTGCTTCACTTACCTCATGAGATCCATTACTATTATAATTGAAGCACTGATCCCATGTTCATATTCAACTTATAAGGGAAAAAAAAAAAATGTATATATTGCATTTTGCAAAATAAAAGATCAGTATTGACCAAAAGAAAAGATCAATAGCCAACTTCGTGATAGAAAATAACTCACTACACTAACCGGCTGCAGCCAACACTCCGTAAAAAAATTTTTTCTCTGGCCTTATGATATCCAAAATGTAGTGCCCTTATCACGTTTTTCTTCACAATTGCGTTAAGTAAGATGAAAGATTAGTACTGCCCAAAAGAAAAGATAGATGGTCAAGTTCATGAAAAAATAGAACTCACTATACAAACCAGCTACGATCCAGTACTCCTAGAATTATTCTTCACTAGCCTCATGATGTCCAAAATGTAGTCACTATTATGCTTGAAGCAGGTGTCCTGTATATACGTAAAATCCTTGAAGACATCTTTAAAATCAAATATTCGATAGCCTTTTCAAGATTGCTGCATATTGTTCTAAAATCCATTGAAGTATCAATTATATCAAGGTAATCTTGCTTAAAAAGCAACCACATAGGAGAGAGGTTAGTAGAACACAAACCCATTAAACAAACAGAACCTACATAAGTTAGCCAATGCACTCTGCTCCTGAAACAGAGAAGTTTAATCATTCAGTAAATTCATCAACTTTAGGCTCTGATCGACTGAATTTTGTCAGCTTTATCAACATTGAGATGATAATAGCCCATACAGCAAGGTTAATGGTCAAGAGGGCCATAGAGGAGTTGTTTCACACAATGATTCAAATATGGATAAGCTCCATCATTGGACAAACCCACATCATATGAGAGAGTATTTCGGCACAGAATCTGGAGCATGAACTAGCATTTTCTTCCAAACACCTATTAGCTATGCCAAATGAATTGGAATCTTGATTCAAATCAAAAGGACAATAAGACAAAATATCCAAGATACTCAAAATTCATGTCATAAGATAGTCTGTGCCATGCAGTCACACCATCAGAAGAAGATTGGAGAATTAAGATTTGATAGAACCGAAACTTACCGAGATTCAACAAATTCAACAGGGTCATTCCAAGGATCAACTACATCCATTTTTCACACCTACAAAGATATACAGCCAGTCAATCATTGTTCATCTCTCGGGGCGTTTGAGACTTTCAACAGGTAAAATCTATGCCAACTATTACCATTAATGTAGAATCCAGCTCTTCTTTGTTGGTTTTGATATTTAAATTAGGTGGTGCCTTCACTTTTCTTCTACTCGTGTTCATTTACCAACAATTCATTTCCTTATTCCTCGTTCGGCAGGTAAATTTGTACTAACAAATTTTACCACTAGTACAAAATCAAGCTCTTCTTTATTGGTTCTAAATTTTGGTTTCGGTGCCTTCACTTTCTTCTACCGAGTTTCATTCACCAAAATTTCATTTACTTATTGGTTTTAAAATTTGGTTTGTGTGCCTTCACTTTCTTCTATTGAGTTTCATTCACCATAATTTCATTTCCTTATTTCTTGTTTGTCCATATTATTTGATGGTCTTAACCATATAACACATAAAGCTCATCACTCTCACAATACCTACAAACTCAATTTATGCGTGAAAAGACTTAGTTACGCTACATCATGAAATTACCAATTCAGAGAGTAATTAACATGAGTAAATTCAACCAATTAACATCAAATACAAAATTGTACTAATTATAAAAATGAAAAACCTAATCAACAAAAACCTAGAACCCAAGTTACGCTACATCATGAAATTACCAATTCGGAGAGTAATTAACATGAGTAAATTACACCAATTAACGTCAAATACAAAATCGTACTAATTATGAAAGCGAAAAACCTAATCAACAAAAACATAGAACCCATATAAAATAAAATGAAGACATGAAGTAAATTATAGAGAGGAGGAAATTTACCGTGCCGAAGTAACTCAACCAGACCAGGAGAGAGACAGGAACTGTGCAATTTTATAAAATTTTCAGGGCCTTTTACTATGTTTACAAGCAACCAAAAAGACAGTAGACACCTGCGATTGAAGTGAAACTACTTCAACCTGAATCCTTATTTATCAGTCCATAAGCAAAGTTGATGAACATATCTTCTATCCTTTTCAGTCCCTCTAGAGCAATTCCTCTCCTAGCCAGTTTACATGCCGGTGGTTTCTATTTTCTATTGCAAATTTGTGGCCAGTGAATTTCTTAACTCTCTAACAATCCAAAACGAAATTAGTTTGAAAAAGAAATATTATATTGTTTACACACTTTTTTATTAGCTATGGGATAAGATGTTCTAAGTAATACATTTTGAGCAAACGTTCTTGTGCACGGTGAAATCCAAGTAAGATGATTTGGCCTTTTATCCACCAGGGCATAAGCTTTCCCATCATAATTGCATGACAGGGCCATTTGCATTGAATTACTTTAATAATCGGCAGATATTGAGACAATCGGTCAAACAGAGAAACTCCATATTGAAAGATGTAAGAGACATGCTAACATGAGGCCTCTTTTATATATATATATATATATATATATATATATATACATACACGTGTATCCGTGTAACGACTCGCATTCTAGGTATCGACTTTATCTTTCAAATTGTTAAATATGGTAACTAAACAACGAATCATTATACCATCCTCGAAGTGAGGATAAGGCTAAACTAAAATTTCAACCTCAACCTGATCCAAATACAATCAACAACAACTTCATTTATAGAATTCCATGTGATCAATCCTACATAAGAAGATTATAGAGCACTTCACTTGTGAGCAAATCTCAACCCGATTTAGTTATTTACATTCAAAATCACTTTATGCCATAGAAGATCACCTATATAACCATTCAGAAAGTGCTTATCCAGCACTAAGCATATAACCTAGATTCATATATCATTCACCTTGAAAGCATCCCATCACCTGTCTCTCCTGATAACAATATAGTAAATACATATATTGAGCTACCAAGCCCTAACTTCTTACTTATCTACCTAAATACAGAACCAAAAAAGCAATTCATACTTGCTTGTATTAAATTTAGATTGCACATAAAGGGATATTTAGATACAAACCTTTAAATCTATATACTCATATTCATGCTCCTAACACAATACTTTGATGTACACCTATGCAAGCCAAAAACAACCATAGGCCTTTAAGAATTGGCTAGTGTTATCCTAAGTCCCAACAAAAGTCTTCAAGCTTTTATACCTACACTTGAGGTTAGTAAACACCAACCCTTCGGTTCTTTATAGAACAAAGTGAGTACTTAGAGATAGAATAACAAGAGAACAAACACCAAAGCATATACAATGATTTGAAACTAACATTAGCATGAAAATGCAAATAATAATGCTAAACTTGTACAGTGATTGAAAACTTTATATCTGGTCGTTATAGTTGATGTAACTCTTTCTTATACTTTCCTCATTAATTAGACTATCTCAACATCTTTTCATTCTAACTCTAGACTATTCTCGTAGCTAGCATGATAGCCTTAACTCATAGATTTACAACTCAACACTCATACTCAACAACATAGCAAGTTAGTTCACACTTCTTACCATGCTCTTCACTAGCCACAAATAAATTAACAAACTTGGGGGATTGATCCCAGTAGGTCGCTCATTACCAAGCCAATATAAGCATCATGCCACAAACTTATTGGATCAATCCAATGATTTAATTGCAAATTTGCTAGGTCGATATATACGTTAGGCCACAAACTTACCAGGTCGATTCTTAGATCATACCACAAACTTACTAGGCTATCTACTAAGCTTAAGTCATTTAAGTAACTTTTAGTTAGCACTCAAAACCTGGCACCATACTTGACATCAATAAGTTAAATGCAAATACTCATTAATAGTCTGTTATCAAATGTTTCGATCATAATATCAATTCTACTACTGTTAGCTCAAAACAAGAACCATAACTTCTAGTCAATCATCTACCTCAATACTAGTAAATCAAACATATATTTGTCATTCCATAATTGGGATCAAATAGACCATCAATTAAACATAACAATCTCAACAAGACAACACTTACCACATTTGACAATATAGCATGTGGTCTATGTTATCAACCATAATGCAATATGATAATCAAATTATAAAGCATACTCACCTGGCCTCAGGAGATCCTTCAAATCAATAAGCTATGTCCACCTAGAATACATCAATTTCCCAATCAAACAACACATCCAAATACACTTTCATATACATAAGGAAATATTTGCTATTTGTTCTTGATGTTTACTCTATTATCATCTTTTATTAGCCATCACTTAACAATTCCTTATCCAATATTAGTGAATCCCATTTCATCATGTTCACTTCTCTATGAACTATGTAAACTTGCCAAGATATCCAACCGAACTATTGATACACATAACCACACGGACTTTTCCATCACTTCGTTACACTTACGCTATTACGTTTGCATAATTGACTCATATTCATCAATCTTACCATACACATTAGTCACGCGTTTCCTTTACTCCATATAAATCAAAACTGGTTTGAAACACAATTTCATTGTAATAGCCACTTCACTTCGCAGAAACATCACAGTTGTCATGAGATTGGTTATAAATTTACTAATTTAAACTCACATACTAACTACTAACTACTTATGCAATAGTTGGTACACTGAACCAAATGACTCCATGAAAAATTCCATATTGAATATCACAAACTATTGCAAATCAGGTTCATAGACTTAATCACTTGAAAACCACGGTTCACACATTTCGAAAACAGGACAGGTTCACGAAATATTTAAAATAAATGTTAAATGAACTAACTATTCAAAATTATCCTCGTGTAAATTTAACATAACACCTTAGGGGTCTTCTAATTAAACATCAAAGTAAAACTACATAGTTAAGGGTTCTGGCGATTAGTTTGAATTCGGTATCAAGCCTCACGATCTCTTAACGACCCTGTATCTATACCTCATATTTCATAAAACTAAAGATACCATCATAAATCACATTAAAACTAAAAGGATTTCTACAATAACACTAAGTAAAAAAATGGTACCATAATATTGGCCAATCAAAACTATTTATTTATAAAAATTTAATGTATACCTTTCATTTTATTAGAATAACTTAATATATTAACTAGATAATAGATCAATAGATTTCACAAATAAAAAGTTAAAAAAATAATTAATAAATAATATTAAATAATAAAAAAATAATCTTCTATAACATAGGTTATATTGGCTAACATTATAAAGCTATATTATTAATATTACCACAGAAAAATCTTGAAAAATGATCCTAGAACAAATTTTTAGAATTTTCTAAAACATTTTGATATATATATATTAACTAAAATAATGCAGTTTGGGGACGCTCACCAGCACCGTTGTCTCCGACTACCATGTCGGGAAAACTGGGCTCCAGCCATCCGTTCAGCCATGCAACCATCTCCTTGTCACGTTATAGCTAACCCCTTGAATCAATATCCACGGCCTTCCACCGATTTTCCTCTTCTTTTCCCCAAAATTTATTCGTAACCCCCTTGAATATCCTTCTACTCTTACTTGGTAATGACCTTGGTGTTCTTAACAAAATTATTTCATTTATGTTCCATATATCACGAAACAAACTTTATGGGTTAGTACGACTAATTTTCATAGCCGCGTCATAAAATCTGGACTTAAACAGTTAACATTCTTCCATTGCCCTACATTTGGTAGCTTTAAAAATGCGGTTATCACAATCTGTTAGCAGCACAGCTGCAAGTTCACAGCTTCTAACACCCTTCAAATGTGCATGGACATAGGGGAAAGAAAGGGCACTGGTGGAGCTCTTACTTTTTTATATTTTCAATATGTTATTTCTGTTATTTGTGTGCGCAGTTATGTAGATAGACATATGTGCAATTAAGTAGGAGGAGAGTTCCTACTTTTATGCTACTTTTTAGGGTGTGACTAAGAGAATTTATCTTCTGCATTCCCTTTGTACTTCCATGGTTGTACTGAATAATAATCAGATATGAGTATCTCATCATCAAATATTTTTGACTTTCTAAAGAGCCCTAAATATAACTAGTGAATATAGGCCGACGGGGAGGAAGATTGGTAAAGGTAAGGAAGTTTCTAGTGAAGATTTCACCCTTACTAAACCACAAACGCAATCCTGTAACAGTTTTCGTAAGAGATTTAGTGGAAGAGCTACTTTTACAGTCAGAAGTCCATCTCTTTAGAAAATTACTTTGTAACCTGGAATTTACTTCCAAACTATCCAGAATTTTGAGAGAACAAGACCAAAATGCATTTGTTCTACCATGAACCATGTCCTCTCCAATACCAAACATGTTACATCTACGATGCATTTATTTGTACTAGAATAAAATCCTACTCAGCAAGTCCTCAAATCTTTCATGCAAAATGCAAACACCGGAACATTTGTGAGTGCCATCAAACACCGTAACAATCATGAGTGCCATGCAGGTAATAGAGGTGATTATCACTTAAAAAGGATGAGCAAATTCAACTCTGCTTTATTAGAAGCTCAATGTCTGCCCCAACCTCAGCAATCTTGACCTCTTTAGAAGCTTTTGCCATGTTTGCAATTTTCCCAACATCAAAGTCCAACGCCATCTTTTTAAACCAGACCATCAAGCATCTGTTCAAAAAAATATGTCAAAATTTCCTTGAAAACATCCCAAGAAGTGGTAAAAATGAGTTCCAGAAAAATATGATCATAAGAGGAACAATAACCAGTACAGCAGCAACTTGCCTTCAATTAGAGACTCCTAGAGTCTTGTCTTAAATGGATTTCAAAACAAACAACTATAACAAAATATAATTTCTTTTAAAGTAGTGACGAAATATAATCTGCACCATGACATCCAACATAGAAATGGCTAAATGATGACATATACATACCGCCAATCAAATACAACTTACATATGCCTTTCAAAGAAGTGAAATCATTATCAAAAACACGTGGATACACTAATATCATGGCAACATCAATAAGGATATTCATGTTGGAATATAATGAATTAACAATTTTGGTAAATATAGAAATTAGTAAAGCCATCTCATCTTCCCTATAGAGATTGAATCATACTAATCGGAGAAATTTATAAAACCCATGAGCATACTATATTAAAGTATCTAGAAGCTTAAGGGTACCATTATTTGTAGTTGTAAATTAGCCATTTATGTGCATACTATGTATGTGATTAGTACTTCATTTTGTAATAGGAGTTAAACTCCTTTGTGTGCTGTTCTGCATGATTTCATAACAATGTATTGTTTGGTCTTGTTTAGTCACCTCTAAATGAAACTAATAGGAATCTGACCTTAACTTAATTGGGCATACATAGTAACTCGTCAAGGGAACGATTAAGTGTGTTAGATTACTGACCTCTCTCGATAAAGATAGTTAGAATGGTCATTTCCTCATCCTTAGTTAAACTAAGTGACAAGCAAAAATGTTACAATAAAAATGGAGGCTGTAGTTCAAAGGTAGTCTTAGAAAGAGGGTATTTTTAATTCCACAAGCTTAGGTTTAGTTTGATTGAGTCAAGGAAACTCCTCAATCCATGTTAAAACGGATGCAATTTCTCTAATATCACAACTGACAGAATAACCTTATGCGATGTCGCAAATGATTAATTGCATTGTATTTTATTATAATTAATAATCTTATTTATGTTTGTATAGTTCTCTTCTGTCTCTATCTTGCTTACTAAGTTAGTAATGCTTACACTCCTATAGATTCTATTGCAGGTGCTAACTAAGATCACTAATGCAGTGTTATAATCAACGACGAGTTAGTTCACAAGGGGGCTAAGAGTGAGGAAAAGTATGAGGACTACTGGAATCTGATCATTTTTTATATTTCAGTCTTTTGAAGAAACTAGTGGTTACCTAAGAAGACCAGTTACTATGATGTCTATAAATATATGTGTCAAAACCCATGTCTTTTGGAAACTTTCTTAGAAAGACGTACCCTTTTAATGTAATTACTATGATGTAAATATAATTTAAGAACTTAAATTGTGTACTATAAGATTTCTATTAAATGTTTTAAAGAAATACCATAGGTCTTACTTAACATAAGTACCTTGCTAAATGCTTTAGGTAGGTTAAGTCGTGTATACCTTATATAGGGTATATTTACGATAATAGACATGAGGTTAGTTTCTATCTTAGAATAGATTATGCGGTAGGATTTATTGTGATTATGCGGCAGGATTTACTGTGACTCCTGTTCAAGGCATGATACCTTATGTCTACTGTACTCTTTCAACTTCACTATCATGGACTTACTGTTCTACATTGGTGTTATTCCACTATTGATGTGATGTTGGGATTAAGAAACGAGTTTGTGTCTCAAAAGAGGTCTTATCGTTGTAGATGGTTCCTTTAGAGATAACTACTGAAGATAACTAGATGAGTTTGGTTGGATTTTAGGGTTAGAAAGTAAGCAAACATATGAGCTGCTGTGGATGTGACGTACTAATTAAGCACACACGAATCAAGCTCTTGCCAAATGTGATGCACCAATCCAAGTAACTCAAGTCACTCACTGTATAACCTTACTTAAGGGTTAATATGGGCTAATGGGGGTTTGGGGGTACTTCTCAATGATGAAGAAAGGAAAAATCTAAAAAAATTCTCATTAGTTGATAAAAGTTGGAATCCTTTATAAGAGTATACCATGGGTTATTTATATTCATAAGTAGAAGGGTTACACAAAGGAAATGAATTTACTAAAAAGGGAAGAAACTTTATACAATTGATTATACAAATGGAAGAAGGACAATTCCATAATCTATTTAGAAAGAGAATGTAGGTTTGTTAGGGAGCATGCACATGCAATGGGATACGTAGCATTTGGTGGATGTTTGGTAGATTTGGTGTGTAAGAGACCATGAGGTAAGTAGATAAGATCGACAGCTCTTGGAATCATAAGCAGATCGGTATTACTTTACTAAGGGAATTGTTGCAAAGTGTAGGTTGTAAGACAAGTTGGCAAGCTAGCTCAACTACTATTAGTCGGCATGGCTTGAGAAATTCATGAGAATAAAGAAGAGTATTGTTGGGCTGGCTCAACAATAGGAACAAATATCTTCAATCTAACAGGTTAACCTCATTTGTAGTTGGGTAATGGTCAAGAATTAGATAAACCATGTTAGATATTCCCTCTACTCGAGAGCATGTGAGTAGACCTGAAAGTTAATTCCCATCATTCCCTTCAAGTTGTTTAGGATTTGGGTCCTTAGGGTGGTCTATAAGTGTATCTTCTTTGGTATAGTATGGGCTTAGATCAGCAATATTGAAAATGTTAGAGACTCCATACCATTCTAGAAGTTCAAGCCTATAGGTATTGTCATTCATTTTCTATAGCACACGAAAAGGCCCTTCTGCTTATGGTAATGACATTCATCTATTTTGAAACTTTTCCTTACTAAGGCGTAGCTATACTAGGTCCTAATTGGAATAGCTTTTTATCCTTGCATCTTAGGCTTTCTAGGTGAGTTTCTTGGTGACTCGAATCAGTTATTTAATGACTCTTCAATAGATCTATTACAGGGTCTAAGCTCAGTCTTCTACTTCTTTGTCTCCTTGCTTAGCTTAGAGTCTTGGGGTTTGATCAAGAGGCAGCTTGGGATTGAATCTATAGATAACCTAGAATGAAGTTTTGCTAATCTTACTGTAGATAGATCTATTGTAAGCGAATTCAACTATTGGTAATCAATCAACTTGATTTCTTCCAACTATAGCTTGAAGAAGAGATCCCAATATACTATTGATGACCTTTGTCTATCCATTGGTCTGAAGATAGCATGACGTGCTAATTAATAGTTTCATTCTTAGTCAAATCCCTAAGGTCTTCTAGAAATGGTTGAGGAATTTTGGGTCTCTATTTGGCACTATACTTCTTAGGACTCCATGTAGTTTGATCCCTTGCTAAAAAAAAAAAAAAAAAAGAAAAAGAAATAGCTAAAGCATCATTAGTTTTATGGCAGGGCATGAAGTGTGCCATTTTGTTGAATCAATTAACCACAACCATGATGTTGTCCTTTTCTCGTGCTATTCTCAACAAACCAAGCACAAAATCTATACTTTGATCAACTTCTTGTTTAGTTGGCATAGGTAAAGGCATTGTCTTCCCTTGCTTTGCTTAGTACTTAGCCTCTTTACGAGTCTTACATCTTTTAAAGACCTAATGTACATCCCTCATCATCGTCAGTCAGTAAAACCTTAATTTCAACAATTCATATATCTTTCTTTCTCCAAAGTGGCCAACTACTCCTTCGTTGTGGGCTTCCCTGACAAGTAACTCTTGTATTGTACAAGTTGACACGCATGGTTTCCCTACTCGAAAATGATAACATGCCTTTACAAAATAGTCATCTAATGTCATTCCCTTAGCACACTAGACACAAACTAGACCAAAATGTTCATCCTATTGATAATGCTCCCTTAAGCTTGTAAATCCCATCAACCTTGCTTGAAGATCAGAAAGTAGGGCATGCCATCTAGATAAGGCATCAGTAACTACATTCATCTTCCTTTTCTTAAACTTTATTACAAATGAAAATCCTTTGAGAAATTTTACCCACTTTATTAGCTGCTTTGACAATTTCAATTGATTGTTTTGATATCTTAAGGTCTGGTGATCAGAATAGATAACAAATTTCTTTGGCAACAAATAATGTTGCCATATATGCATTTCTTGAACTATTGCAAATAATTCCTTGTCATAAATAGAATAGTTCAAAGTTGAACCCTTAAGTTTCTTGTGAAGTAGGTAATAAATTGGCATTCTTGCATCAATACTACTTTAATACTTATGTTAGAATATCACACTTTAGCTTAAACACTTACTAAAATCCGGTAACAATAAAGCAAGGGTTAAAGTTAATCTCTTCTTCAGCTTGATCTTCCTCCTTACTTCTCTACTTGAATTCAACATTCTTCTTGGTGAGCTCGGTAGGGTATGCAGTAATAGAACTAAAGTTTTAAATGAATATGGGATAGAAAGAAGCTAAGCTATGAAAACTCCTAACATCAACACATGAGGTTAGTGTAGGACATTTTACAATAGCTCATACTTTCTCCTCATCTACTCTTAGGCCTCCTCCACTAATCACATAGCCTAGAAATACCACTTCTTCTTTATAGAAGCAATACTTCTTGAGGTTCCTAAATAACCTGTCATTCCTCAATAACTTAAACACAATTCAAAGATAATCTACATAGCTAGTTGGATCTAGGCTACACACTAAGATGTCATCAAAATACACCATGACTAATTTCCCTATTTGATTCTTAAGCACATGTTTCATCAATCTCACAAATGTGTCCGATACATTAGATAATCCAAAGGGCATCATTAGCCACTTATACAACCCATACTTAATTTTAAAGGCTATTTTCCATTCATCGCCTTCCTTCCTATAAATTTGATGATATTTAGATTTTAGATCAATCTTTGAAAACACTCTAACTACGTGTAGTTCATCCAATATATTACCTAACCTTAGTATTGGATATCAATATTTGATAGTGATTTTATTAATAGCTCAACTATCTACACACAATCTCCAACTACAATCTTTCTTAGGTACTAAAAACGCTAGTACAACATAAGAACTTATGCTTTCACATACACATCCTCTTCCAATCAGCTCATTTACTTGCCTCTACAACTCAACAGCTTACTCAGGGTTCATTTGATAAGTTGGTTGATATGCTTTATTCCTTACAAAGGTGGTAAACCTTTTGGTAGTTCATCTAGGAATAGATCAACAAATTCTTTCAACAACTCTTTAACAACCTTAGTTAGTTCGGCCTTCTTCTTTATATCCAATTGTCTTTGGATTAGCAAAAATATTAGCTTAGCACTCTTCACAGCAACTTAAAGCTCGGATTAGCTCATCATCAAGGCCTTAGTTCGTTTACTCAACTTAACCTACATATAACATACTATTGACCTAACTTGGTGTCATTGGAATCAAGGTAATAGATTGACCACCCTTCTCAAATGTATACGTATTCTTATATCTATCATAAGGAACTCATCTATCAAACAACCAAGGTCAGCCAAGTAAGACATATGAAACACACATTAGCAACATATCACACATAATTTCATCTTTATAATTCCTAATAGAAGTTGGCAATAACACTTAGTGTGATGCTTGCAAAGATCCCTTCTCATTCAACTAATGAAGTTTATACGGCTTAGGATGTGGAGAGGTCGACAACTTCAATTGCTTAACTAATCTCATAGATGTTACATTCATATATCTACCATTGTCAACAATTAAAGTACATAGTTAGTCTTTTACTTGACAAGAGGTACAAAATAGATTTTCTTATCACTCATCTTATTGATCATATTCCATACTTAGAGCTCAATAAACAACCAATGTTAGTATGTCCCCTTCCTTCAGATAAATGTAATCTCCCATAGTCTCTATCTTCACTTCTTCCTCCAATCCTTCTGTAACTTCACTAACTTCTTCGTCTGTACCCTACACTTCAAAGGTTGGAACTTCTCCTTTAATGACCATAGTTTGTTAGTTCTGGCATTAGGTGGCCATATGTCTAAAGCCTTTGCACTTGAAGCACTTTAGCTCACTAGTCTTTCTCCTTGAGGTTTGCTCCTTTTCAAATTCCTTTTCCTTCCTTCCTAGCTCTTGCCTAACCTCCTCTACATGAGACATTTATCCCTTTTTCTAGTTTAACACTAGGCCAATGTACCTCTTGTTTCTTCCTTAGAGAGGTTGAAAGGGTTAGATAAGTCAAGAGGATGGAGTTCAGAAAGGTCGACTTCTTCTTTACCATTCAATGTACTAGACGATCTTAATGGCTTCTTCAAGGGTATCAAAGAAATGCATCTCAACAATGTCTCTAATCTCATAACTTAGGTTAGCGACAAACCTTAAAGTACTTTAGGCCTTACGTTCTACCATCTCGCATCTAATCATAAGTATTTGGAACTCTTTGATGTATTCATTAACAGATTGGGTTCCTTTCTTTAATTCTTACAATTTGGCAAAAGTGTCCTGGTAATACGATTTAAGAATGAATCCACTCTACATGATTCTCTTCATTTTGTTCTATATACAAACATTATGTCAGCCTTCTCTCTACCTCATCATCTACATCTTTCTCCACCACATGTGAGTACACCCGGTGAACTCTAGGGTAGTAAGTCGAACCTTATCATCTTTTGCATAGTGATAACACTCAAATAACTTATTAGCTTGCTCTTACCAATCTATGTACTCATCATCACTCTGACTCCCTAAGTAGCTTAGAAGCTGGATCTTCACATTTTTAATGCTTCTATGAGCTCGAATAGTATGCTCCTCATAATACTCATCATCTAACTGCTCTTCAACTTTACTAGCATCTTCAAGAACAATCCTTTAGTAAGTGGGGCAATAAACTCCTCCTTAAGGTTATAGAATAGGAAAGTTAACCCTGATAGGTCGGCCTACACATCTTCCTTATTAAGGTGCTCAACCTAATTTTTCATCTACTTTGTAGAATTCTTCAAGTTCACTTTATTTTCCATCATCTACTTCTACTCTTTCATTGACTTTTTCTTCAATCACTTCAACTCACACATGACATGCTAAGTAATTCACTCATCTCTATTGAACTTCGGTATTCATTCTATTGACTCTGTAATCAATTGGGTTTTCCTCTAAGGGAGTCCCCATCAGCTTGCCCTACAATGCGGCGATCTCCATTAGTACAGGCAGCCAGTAATCCTTACATAATCACCATCATATTTTCCGTCAACTTGGTGAAGCGGTCTATTCGCTCATCATTGGATCCAAGAGTTTGTTGGATACAATGGCATATTTCAAAATTGTCACTCTCATTGTCTCTAATCACAACATTCACATTGGGCTCCATTATTCTTGCTACAACATAATAAATTAGAACTCAAATTCTTTCATGATATTACCTTACAACCAAACAACAACTGCTAAATACAACAATAACTACTTATTCAACTCTTATTACTCCAATACTACAACTAGCAACAACTACCATTGTTCTTCAACCACCACAACAACAACAATGTAAACAAATTAGTGATGACTGACTCTATTTCAAGAGACAAAAACAAAGCAAGAATAGAACCATACTCGCAACTTCAAGCCACAACTCAATAAACCTCTAATGTACAAAACAACTACACAATACAATCAAACTACTAATAGAGATGAGACTTCTCAAGAACTCCTAGTCCTTCTCAAAACCTTGAGCTCTTATACCAAAATGATGTAATACGGGGATAAAGAAGGGGTTTTGTTCTGTGAAAGAGGTCTTACCATATCATGGATGGCTCCTTTGGAGATAACTACTGCAGAAAACTATATAGGTTTGAGTGGATTTTAAGGATAGAAATTAAGTAAACCCATAAACCACTCTTGGATGTGATGCACCAATTAAGCACACATAGATCGAACCCTTATCAAATATGATGGATCAGTCTAAATAATTCAAATCAATCGCTACATAACCTTGCTTAAGGGTTGATATAAGCTAAGGGGGGTTTGGGGGTACTTCTCAATGATGAAGAAAGGGAAAATTTTACAAAATTCTCATTAGTTAATAAAAGTCAGAATTCTTAATAATGATCTATCATGGGGTAGTTATACCTGTAAGTACTAGGGTTACACAAAGGAAATGAATTTACTAGAAAGGGAAAAAACTATATACAATTGATAGTACAAATGGAGGGATGATAATTTCATAATCCTTCTAGAACAAGAATGTAAGGTTGATGGGGAGCATGTAGCATGCAATGGGATACACAGTGTTTAGCGAATGGTTGGTAGATCTAATGCATAACAAACTTTAAGGTAAGCAGATTGGGTCGACGACTCTTGGAATCATGAGTAAATTAGTGCTTACTTTGCTATGAGACTTACTGTAGAGTATGGTTGCAAGATAGGTCAGCGAGCTAGCTTAGCTTCTATTAGTTCATACAACTTGAGCAGATTTATGATAATAGAGAAGAGCACTTTTAGACTAACTTGGTAGTAGGAATAGATCTCCTTAGCCTAACAGGTCAGCTACATTTGATGTCGAGCAATAGTCAAGAATTCAATGGATATGTTAGCCATTTCCTTTGCTCGGGAGCATGTAAGTGGATTTGGAAGCTAATTCCCATGAACTATCCACTCAAATAATCAAATCAATAGAGGGAATACAATTCTAGTCCTTTACTTTATCTCCTAACCCTTCTCTAGGTTATCAAAGTTTAATAGAATATATAGGTAATCTCTCTCCTAACAAGCCTCTTAACTATAAAAAAATGATAATTAACAAACATTTGAAGATAAAATACAAAGCTCCTCTAAGTATAAGCATAGAATAGTAATGTTAAAATGAAAGTCAAAAGTGTAGGTAGTCCTCTAATTTATCTTCTAATTGTACTGAGAGTATAGGGATATCTATATTTCGAATTTTGTATTACTCAACTTATATTTACTCCTTGGGCAATGTCTTTATTGAAAATTTGAAGAATATCTTCCAAGATTTAAGTTAACTTTTAAGTAGCCATTTGAAACCTCCTTGTCCTTTAATTTGTGCAAGAATATCTTCTAGACGTTGGCTTTAAATTTGAATATTGAATTGCTATTTGATAAGTTTTATCCACTTGCACATTTAGATGTTAGTCTTCATAAAATCTAGTTCCTTTAGCAAAATATCTGCTCAATTTGAAAACTGATGTCAAATCATGGGATATATCTTCAGGGCTGACATTTTTGCTAATTTCTCTACTGAACACTTCCATGTAAAGAATAATGAAATAACTTTGAACCTTATTTTTAATTTGTACAAAATCCTCATGATAGTTGAAGTTGAATTTGATTTAAAAATTCTGTTGCACTTTCTAATATTTATCCTTATCCTTGAAAGTTATCTACTCACAAATCCTTATTAGCAACTCTAGCTTGCATCTAATCATTTGCTTCTATGAAATTATCCTTAGCTTACATAAAATCATTGCAAATAACTCAAAAAAATTGTTGTAACAAACTAATAAAATCGAATCCAATAAAATCCCAATAACCTATCATATTATTTTTCTTAAAATAGATGCTTATTTTGAAATCAATAAAATTGTTCTCCTTAATCCCCTTGGATATTTGTCTTATTTAGCAAAACACATTAGACATATTATCTAAATATATCCAATAAGTAGAGGTAGGCCTTCAACTCATAAAAAATACAACTTCTTGTTCGTTTTAGAAAATTCTATGGAAATCCAAACTCTTTGATTTATCTTCTAACTCTCTTAACATAGACTTGCTCATATTCTTAGCTAAGCATATGATGTCTTAATTTTGTCTTATACATATAACACATTTGTTAAACATCTTTAACTAAATTTGTTATCATCAAAACATTAAAGAGAGAACCCAACAATGTTCTTGAACCTAGGGCATTGCAATAATCATACAGTTAACAATTAAATATTTAGTATTATATTATCCATAAAAAACTATCTTCGTTATCTTATAGGGATGAGAAGGTATAGGATGGATAAGGTATTATGTAGGTACAGGCTCTTAGATCTTTGGAACTAGAACCTATTTTGTAATACCCTAGAACTTCCTTGTACCTCGTAACCTAAAACTTATAAGGTATATGGTGCCCTATGGAGCTTATAACTTTTTTCTTTCCTCCTATAAATTTCAACCTTACACATTTTTTATTTAACAAATTCTTACTATATTTTTTCTTTTCTATGCCAAAAGGTTACTTCTAAAACATTGCATGGACCTAATGCTAAATGGCACCCTTTATTAACAAAACAATCAAATGATAAATGCACTTGGGTGCATCCACAAAAGGAAAAAAAAAATACAATTTCTTTACAATTAACGACAAATATTACCTTTAGAAGTTTAAATTTACTATATTTAAGCTCTAATTATTAATTTTAAGTTGAGGTCTAAATTAAGCTTGATCCATTTTGTTTTAACCTTAATATAATATCATTTTTATGCATTTAGTAATATAAGTTTTCTTTTTCGTTCATTAATATGTATCATATTATTTTATAAATTCTAAAGGCGAAGTACAACGTACCTTAGAGCCTGTATCTTATGCACTTTAAAGTACAAGTACAAGTTATGAAGACTTCATACTCGTACCCCACTCTATAAGAGTAGGTTTCGGTAAATTGCTACTTGGAACCTACTCGATTGAGTAGAGTAGGGATAGGTATCCTACACAACAGGATTAATATCACTTGCTCACCCTTATTATCTATGATATTAAAACATAAGAATTTTTTCTATGTGACAATTCTCATTTTATACTAATAATTTCCTTAATTATCCTTGAAATTAAACATGTAGCCCTTACCTCTCAAACAATTGAAGGTTAATTTGAATAAACCAATAAACTTTATTCAATTGGTAGTCTTTAATTTCCTATATATCTTATTCTTCACTCTAGGTAATAATGCCAAGTTTCAACAAGTTAGAGGTTAATACATATGAAAATATTTAAACTAATGATTTCGGGCAATTTAGTGCCCAAATATTTAAAATTTGAATTTAAGTGTCTAAAACTTGAATATGAATATCTAAAACTTTAAGATTTATTCATTTGAACTTCAAAATTTATTCTGCTATGGTGTCGATTGTCTAAAAAAATTTGGTGATCATTGAATAGATATTAAAATTCAGGCACTCATTTGAACAAATCTTAAAGTTTAAGACAATAATTCAAGTTTTGAATGTTTAAGCACTAAATTACCTAAAATCATAAATTCAGGCACTTCTACATGCATTATCCTCAAATTAGGTTATAGAAGTAGAAAGAATTCTAATATAAAAGCAATAAATTAATTCCTCCTAAGCGAACAAGTTGACATTATATTTGATCTTGGGAAACGTATTGTAGGTGCGTATCCATCCAAGTCAAATTTTACATTAGAAATTATATATAAGGTGCTTTTGAAATTAAACTACAACTTATAATTAATCATTAACTCCTTCTTCTTTTTCCCTTTTTCCTTAGAGAAATGAGTTAATTTAGGAATTTTACTTGTTACATCTAAAATGGATTCCCACATTAAGGTAACATTTGGTTATCAGAACTGAATATGATAAAGAGAATCAAATAGCACAAGTACATGGAGCATAGTATGTTTGGTTTATACAATAGTTGATACAAATTTTTGTGATGTTTCTTATTTAGTATATACAAATATAGGACTCATTATTGTATTTTAATATTTGAACTCTTAATATTGTCTAATATTTATTTAATAACATTTTTATATTATTTAAAAAGTACAATTTAAATGGATTATTGAATTCACATACTTAAACAAATTATATATAATATTAAACAAAAATTCATAGATTTGCTACTAATAAAAAAATCAATCATTTATATTATAAACTTTTATAGTACATATTACACACAATATTGAATTATTAGCTAGTAATTAAAAAAGGAAAAGAAAGAAAAAGGGAAAAGAGTAAAGAAAGGAGGAATAAATAAAAGGAAGAAGAAAAGGAAAAGAAAAATAATAAATAAAATAATCAGAAAACCAAAAAAAGAAAAGAAGAGATGAATGAGCCATGTCTTGTTCATAATTATGAGATAATGACAAGGCTTGCCGTATCCTATGTTATCTTAGAGGGTACTTTTGAGATTTCGAAAAACTTGTTTTTTTTTTTCCCATTGAATTTAACTTTTGTATCATATTTTAAAGGATGTATGTTTACCAATTGTAGAAAAAAAATACAAATATCAATTAGATGAAATTAATTACGAGATTACCAAGGCTAAATCGCATCCCAAAGATGTGACAATAAAATTTGCAAAGAAGTTACATTTAAAAAATGCAATTAAAAAAAGTTGGTACAACACCTAAATCGCATTTAACGAATGCAACTTACTTGTGATGAGAAAATTACACCTTACAAATGCAATAACAGTAAAAACATGCAAGGCTAAATGGCATTTAACAAATGTGGTAAAGGTCTAAAGATGCAAGCTTAAATCGTATTTAACAAATGCAACTTATTTATTACAGATAAATTACACCTTACAGATGTGATAAGGTCAAAAAAATCCAAGCTTAAATTGCATTTAATAAATGTAACTTACATGCAAGCCTAAATCGCATATGTCAATTGTAACTTGCTTTGGTCTAAGTAATCGCAATTTACAAATGCAATATAAGTTAATTCCACCCTTTTAAATAAAATAGCATATAAAGGCCTTCAATTACATTTGTAAAATGCAATTTATTCTAAAAGCCCTTAGCTCAAATAAACTCTTACCCTACCTTGCAAATAGAAACTTCAATTCAAAGAACTAAAACTCCATCCTCTATTCACAAACTTCAATTTAGAATTTACAATTTAAAAAAAAAAAAACTTGCATGTCGTCTCTTCAAATTTTTTTTTTCAATTCGAAGCTTAACCAATTTCATTACACTTTTGGTAAGTATTTCTTGTAATTTTATGTTTCTTTTATACTATTTTACTTGTGATCACAAGCCATTTGTGAAATACCTAAATGATCTTGATAAAGATAGTATGAGTTGCAATTTTAATTGAAATTCTTCAATACCTCATTTAAAATAGTTAATTTGCTGCTAATGTTGTAGTAAAAAATTTTTTGACAATTTGAATGTCAACATTTACATCATTTATTTGTAGAAAGTTGGTTAACCAAAGTTTGTAGATGATAACAAGCATCATCTCTAGGAATAATATGCTCTCTATTCATCTTTCACAATGCGATAAACTTTTGCAAGATTCCTTGTGAATGTTTTCATTCTCTTGATTGTCTACAGTATTCTAATTGATAGTGTAGGAAAGTAACATTCCTATGCCAATGTTATGTTCTTTTTGTTAACCTAATACTAGTCTTTAGATGGCATCTAGTAGGTGATGAGTCTAGGATTATAGTCTCAAAACTTTGTTAAGTCTTTGATACAGTGTGTGGACAGTGTACATCTAAAATTAGGTCTGCCATCTTTATGTATATAGGAAGACTAAACTATTGTATTAAACAATCCCTCTACATGGCATCAGGTGTAATGAGTCTGGGACCATAATCTCAAAGCTCCATTATCTTTTGTACAATTTATATGTACAATGTGGTTTATCAACTTATTTATCTAGGAAGACCAAAAAGCTATGTTAAGCAACCCCTTCATAGTATGGAGGGTAGAAACTTTGGTATAAGTTGCTTTCTACTATATTTGGCAAGAGATAGTACTTTTAACTAAATCCTATTTCCTACATTAGATCCTTAACTTGTTGATTAAAGCATGATTTTCCTAGAAATTCTATTGCTACTTCTTTTAGCTTTTAGATGTTTGTACCTCTTTAGAACATCTTTGCCTTTCTTTGCTTAATTTCATTTTTTATTAAATCTAAACATCACACATTTTAATGCCACCCTTTAAACAGATGCTATAATACTTCTAAGGTATTAGCGCGCCATAGCTGCCACATTGTCTTAAAGAATCATGTAAGAATTGTATGTCACTTTATGTTGTATATGTACTGGTAATTTGGGTTTAATAAGTAAAATAAATAAATAAATAAAATTGTAACAATTTGACTAAAACTCCTCCTACTAAGGTATTGTTTGCTTTGGCATGGAACGTCGTACAATTTTGTTCCTTGGTGTTGTAGCTTCCTAAGAGGTCACCTATTCTAGGATTGACCTAGCCTGAATACACTTAACTTCGAAGTTTTGATATACTCTAAGCTACTACACCAAAAGGCGCTTGATGATAAGAGTTTTGCTATCTAGCATTTAAGGGGTATTACAATCTATCCTATTTACAAAACTAACATTCTAATCAATTTTGTTATATAGGTCCAAGACCAACACCAAGTAGGGACTCTACCCTTCCAGCTAGTAGACTACTCTGATACTGATAGGAATTGGATTACTAGACCTTAACCTGTAGTCGAGCTCAAGGCTTAGAAACGCTAACAAGGCAAATTCTCCTACTACAGCTAACTCCTACCGAGGTCGAGTTGATCTTTGCTGCCGATCAGCTTCTTATGCCAAGCCATGTAACTACAAATCTCTTAGAAGTTATGTGCCAACTAGTCGAATGCTCTACTGACTGCCTAACCCCTTACACATACTTGCTTGTCCATGATCGAGCTAACCTCTTGATCAGCAACGTTGGTGTTGAGAAGCCAAGAGCTCTTGTACATATCCACAACCATTGCTTCTCGGATGAGCCCAGGTCTGCTCAATACCTTTGCTCGATACCCCTACTTAACCCTCTATCCTGATCATATTATTTTGTCTATTTCTACTAAAAGCATCCCCAATATGATGTTACCATGTCTCTTAAAGCTACGTGAAGGAATCTGCAGCACTAGTCATTAATTTATTTGAATTAAAATTTGTACCCTTATTATTCTATGCACATTACTACCTTAGACATTACCTTTTTAGTCTTTTCCATTTTAGGCAAGTTGCCCTAGTTTCTCAAGTATAAATACCCGTTTACATGTAGCCGCATCATCACTTATCATCTTATCATCAATATACTAAATATACCCTTTTGTGAACATTGCTTTCGTAGCTTGTTTACTCTTTTCACTCTTATCTTAACCCTTAAGCAAGATTAGGTGATGAGTAACCTCATCAAACCATCTTGTACGTCATATTGAGTTATGTCGTAAGTCTTCAAAAGTCCCTTGGTGCGTTATATCCTTAGACGTGTTCTTAAGTTTGCTTACTTTACCTTTACTATTTTTGCACAATCTCATCACCCTCTTTAAGCTTTCATAAGCTTAGACCAACCGTATAACTAACCTTATCTATTCTTGGCCTAGGTTTGCATCATCTTAGTATCAAAGCCGAGGTTTTGTTTGGGTAAGTTGTACTTGTGTTTTGTGAAGTAGTGCTTGTTGTAGCAATGTGTTGAAGTTGTGAAGAGAATCACTAAAGTGTTTAAGTAAGTCATAAAGCATAGTAGTTATTCTCGAGTACACTCTGTTTTGCCTTGTTTCAAACATCTAAGAACAAGGTAAGTTTTTGTATAGTGATTTATTCATCAGTATAGTTAAAAGTGTCCACGGGTTAATTGGAAATTTGTGTAGAAAGTACACGTATTGTTTAGCTTAGAGAAATATTGTCAATTGTATCTCAGATTCGAAGTTTACCAACAAATTTTTTAAAGAAAATGACTAACCTGAGTATTAATGCAAGTATTAGGGATAACAATAGTGGTGTTGGCTACCATAGTCGATAGTACCATGGTACCCCTAGAAGTATAGACAAGAAACTAAATGAGGTGGTTAACCTCTTAGTTGACTTGACTAAAGCTGTTCATGCAATGGCCCATCGACCTGCTAAGGTTGTACAGAACACCCCATGAGCTACCTAACATGTTAAAGGTGAAAACCCAGCTTGATAGGAAGACGAGTGAGAAGAAGGATGGACTTAGGAGATCTAGATGATGATGGAGAAGAAGAGTTTAAAGAAGAAGAGTGAGTTCGAGAAGGTTGAATGCATTTTTTATTATTACTAGTATGAGGACCAAGACAAAGTGAGAACTGCTGTTATTAAGTTCCCAGGATATGCTACCATGTGATAGAAGAACTTCCAAATCATGAGAAGGCAAAAAGAATACAGAGAAGTAAGTACTTAGCTCGAAATGAGGAGGATACTTAGAAATAGATTTGTGTTGGATACATATCTAAAAGACACTTTTACTCGACTTCAAGAGTTGAGATAAGGAGGCCAAACTGTTGATGAATATGTTTAAGAATTCCAAATACTTATGATTTGCTGTAAAGTAGAAGAGCCGTTAGCACGAACAGCATTGAAATTCCTTACTAGATTAAGAAGTGATATCTAAGACATTATGGAACTTCAATTATTCATTACATTAGATGAGGCTATAAGGATAGCCCAATGAGTAGAGAGACAAAGAAGAAGCTGAGTGCTAACCCGACCTTCGATGAGCCACTTAGGTAGTTAAGCTAAATTGCCTAAGGAATTTATTGAGCTCGGTTAAATACCGAGCTGACCAAAAGGGTAGATGCCTGAGCCAAATAGAAGGGCCTACTCGATGGTGATATGCTGACAAGATCATATGAGAAGGAACAAAGATCTAGGGGGAAGATGAGCTAGATTAAATGCTTTAAATGCCAAGGGTTTGGGCATATGGCTACTTAGTATCCGAACTAATGAACTAAGGTCATCAAAGGAGATATCTCAAAGATTGAAGCAGATAGTACTGATGAGGAACTTAAGGAAGAGGTTGTTCTCGATAAGGAAACCACTCATGAGGATGAACTAGTTGAGGAAGATGTGTTTGCCGAGGGCCTAGATAAGTTGACTCTAGTTATCTAACGTGCAATAAGTTTGGAACTCTTACCTGAGGAGGAGCAGAATGAGAAGCTATTCTACTTCTCACATAAGGCAAATGATTAGGTGTGTATACTCATAGTGGATAGTAGGAGCTACACTTGCTACGACCTAGGGGTGATCTAGTTGTGGCAAACACCGTATATAACATGAAGAATCATAAATTGGTTATCCTTCCAATCACTAACCCTTCATGCCATATACAAGGCTTCTACAACTACTAGCTTCCTAAAGACATACAAATTGAAATGATCTCATCACATAAACATAATTATATAATATTCAAACTATAAAGAATACATTAAACAGTAATCTAGTATATCTGTATCTACAATATTATCAAAATGAAAAGTACACATATAAAAGCCTACAAAAGTGAGTTCTTTTGACACTTTGAATAGTCCACTCTTGCTCAAGTTCCTACGCTAACATCTGGCCTCCTACGACCAATATCGACAAATAGGTCGTCTTGCAACAAAAGCCTAAGAAGGTGTAAGCTAACCCTCAACTACACCACAAGCAAGTTATAAATACATTAAATTCAATCATATGAATGAATGAGTAAACAAAGTGATAAGCAATATATATAATCAACTAGTCACTGTACGCAACTCAGATTTAACTCTCTCCAAAATCAGGGTTGAAGTATACACAGCACTAATTAGATCCGGGTATTTTATTAGAACTTATTTTCTATGAAACTCCACGTTTCATATTTAAACAAAACAAATCTTTTATTTTCAAAGAAACTAAGTTCTAAGTATAATTGTGAGTAGGCCCCCACAATCCACACTCATCCCTAAACAGAGGCCTCTAGACTCAACCCTTAGCTGGGTGGTTGGTGCCTCCAACGCCTAGTATTCTCGCGAGCTAGAGTAAGGTCATATTGTACACGTACACCATACAAAACCAATATACTTATAAATAACAACTCCCGTATGGCCTTTCCTTACCTCCATGTAATGTGACGATCGGAATTAATGTATATATGATGCATGTTAATGCATGTTCTAATTTCTTTTTATCAATCGAGTATAGTTAAATCCGATTAGGGTATGACCAAACAATAGCACATACAAGCATTATCTATACTACTATGCAACAAATAATCTATTATTGGTATTTATGGTAAATTCACAATTTGGTAAACAATAACACACATAAGCATTTCTCGACCCCACATAACATTTAATTAATAAAATCATTTAAGTTCACTAGCTACGAACACACACAAGTATGGAATCATAGGGTAAATACTCACTCAGCCATGTCACCTCGTGCTCTAATCGTAATAATCGATCGGAAGATCCACACTCTCATCGAGATCACCTAATCATTACGAGATAGCAATGATAATAAGTAATTGAGTTAACTAGTAATTCCAGATATCTATTTACGTAATTTTACTTAGGTTACCATCAATTTTTATCCAGTTGAACTTGATTGCTAATCATTTTTAACTTTTTCATTTTATCTCCGATGTTTATAAGCTTATAGTTGTTTTTCATCGTTTTCAAGAGTACGTTCACACGGTGAGGTATGCTTTGGACGTTAAGACCTGTATTTTACGATATAAATTAAATTTATCGAAATTTTAATTATTGAAGCTTAAATATTCTTATTGTCTATTTTTATATCTTATTTTAATACTTTATGATTTAATGAACCATTAGGTTCTTATATTTTGATGGCTTTGCATTATTATTACTATTTTATGTACTTAAATGAGGTTAACTCAAATTGATATGTGTGTTATGAGCTTATAGTAGTTTTGGCCCACATATGTATACATGTTTATATATTATATATTTTTATTATTTTATTATACTATTTTATAGTATTTTAAGTAATTATGCTATGATTTACTTATATACAACTGTTATACTTATGTACTTATACATTCTATACGTATGTCATGTGTATGTATACTTCTAATATACTTGTACATATACTCATATTTATACCCGTACATATACCTATATTTACATATGGTGGTGTACATATTTTCGTTTGTCCTCCATACCCCATTTAGAAATCTTCATAGAATTCATATTTTTGCATCTTATGGGCTTAATTAGTAAGTTATATATATGTACACTTAATATTCTCCTTATTTTAAGTTTATACATAAAGAATATTCAAGTATAAGGATGTCTATACATATGTACATGTAGTTTTCCTATTCTTACCGATATGTATGTATAATTACACTATGTATTCTATTAAAATCCATACATAAATACTTCACATGGATCTACATAGTATATGTACTTATGTATTTCTACTCATATACCTAAGTATTTCTACACCTTTAAGTATGGGTATAGAGATTCCTATCTTCAAAAACATATATATACATATTAAATGTAAATTCTAAAACTAACATAACATATACAACTAATTACTAATTAAGATGATAAGAATCATATGAAAACATACCTTTTGCCCCTTGTAATATATATGAAAGTGTTAATTTATATAGTGTATAAAGAGTTGGTGAAATATGGAAGTAAATTGGGAAAGTTGGAAGGGAGGAAAGGGAAATGGGGTGACGGTTTGGGAATGAGGAAGAAAAGGAATTTTTACTTTATGTTAAAATGTGTTTTATAATTGAAATAAGTAGGGCTTAGAATTCTCCAAGTGTAGTGGCAAGAAGAAGATAAGAAGAAGAAAAAAATGCATGTGAAAAATGAGAAAAACTGTAGGAAAAAAAAAAAAAGAATTTTCTAGTTGAAAGTGACATTTGTTGACTTAGTCAACTCTCTTAAATTTGTATGAAATTAATATACATAATAAGAAAATTAAGTATAATTAGGAGAAAATTTAAGGAAATAAAAGGAGATATGAAGTTAAATGAAATAATTAGTAAAAATAGCTATTGGAATCTTTTTATAGATATTTATATCCACATATAAAATTTAGTATCATGCTTAATGTAATTAGCATGAAAAACACAATTTATAATACTAACATTGCTTATATGTAGTGCAAACATTAACTAAGCACTCAAATCTTTAAAATACTAACTTAGTTATATACCTATGAGACTAACATGATCTATAATGTAATATCCTAGTTTCTAATAAATTAAATTAGTACTGTATTAATTTATGAATAACTGAAAGTTATCTTGATCATTTACTAATGATTTTGTATGATTTAGCATGTTACTCATGATATATTATCAATTAGGGTTTTAGAGTAGATTATAGCGAATTAGTGCTTTTATATCCTTAAAGTTATAGTTTTAGGGTTTTTATCACTTTCAAGAGTAGTCTCTAGTATTTACATACATTTAGGGTTTAAAAATTTTATACGTGATTGAATATTCGATTGTTATTTTAGGGTTTTTCTTTTAACTAGCCTTGTCGATTCTTAGAGTCTTCTAGCACACTAGCTTCCATCTTAGGTATTATGTTGAAAATCTTAGTGGTTTACAACACCAATGTGGCATTTGCCAACCTAATCAAGAAGCTAAAGTTACCGATTATCACACATCCAAAGATGTACAAGTTACATTAGTTGAATAAGAAAGGAACACTACATGTTAATCAGCAAGTATTGCTACCAATCTCCATAGGGAGTTATTCCGATGGAATTCTCTGTGACGTACTACCCATGTGTGCATTGACAAGAATCAATCCCCTGGACCGATTACATGAAGTCAAGCTAAAGGGCTCTAATGACTTGCTCAAAGAGTACTAACTCGAAGCCCTGTTTGAGATGAAATTTCTATCCTAACCTCTGTGTTTCCCTTTTTTGCCGACTTGACTACTAAGCTTTATGTGCATCAAACTTGCCAAAACAGCTTTGCTATGATAGAATATCTAAGTAGATAGCCCCAAGACTATCTAAGCCAAGCTCTCAAACTGATAACAAATGTCTAACCCTAACCCTAGCTAACTATTCTACAGTGAGATTGATTAGGCCTCGACCTGATCAAGATTAGGTCAGCCCCTAATTGTAAATTCTTTTTCTCATCTACTTTACACTATATTTCTATTGTCTAGCCACTGAGTGACACATGTTTTTTGGTACGTCAATCTAGAAGGATTCTTTACTTTCTATATTAAATATTCTTTGTCTCTTTTACCATTTTTAACATATATTGCATAACCTAATTATAAGAATACCCTTTTGTCTTTTCATTCATATAAAGTAACCTTAATGGATGAGTACATAAACCCTTACTTACACAGACAATCAATCATCAACATCAGAATATTATTCAAGTTTTCTTTAAGCAACCCTAGTGTTCTCATTACCATTCTACTCTTATCTATTCTCTTTAGCAAGGAGTAGTGGTGAGTGACCCTTCAGTTGGGACCAGTGAGTCATATCTAGCAGATTGTAAGTTGTGTATGATCAATTGGGGTGTTATATCCAATTGGTAGCTGCCCAAACTTTTGCTAACTTTTCTTTGTTTTCTTTTCTGCTCTATTTATTGTTGTGTTTCTCCATGTGTCTAACCCCAGATACACATCACCTATGTGTTTGATAAAGATGGGAGGAAGGTTACTCTAAACCCTATGACGTCGAGTCAAGTGAGTAAGCTGCAAACTAAACTTGCCCGAGGATCCAAGAAAACTTTAGTCTTAAGTAGAGCCAAGCTTTGAAAAGCTATGAAGGTCAACATGCCAATGTTTATGTTGGTAAAAAGGCTATTAGAATTGAAGGAATAGACTAAGCTACCCCTTTAAGTAAGAGAACTGCTGGATGAATATGCCAACCTGTTTCCAAAACAATCACTCGAGGGATTACCCCCATTCAGAGGCATTAAACACTACATTGACTTGATACCTAGTGTTGCCCTGCTAAATATACCAGCTTATTGGATGAAACCTAAGTAGGTTACCCTTTTAGTTTTTTCCGTTTTAAGCAAGTTGTCCTAGTTTCTCGAGTATAAATACTCACTATACATGTAGCTACATCATCACTTATCCTCTTATCATCAATATATTGAATATACCCTTTTGTGAATATTGCTCTCGTAACTTGTTTACTCTTTTCACTCTTATCCTAACCTTTAAGCAAGGCTAAGTGGTGAGTAACCTCACCGAACTATCTCATGCGTCATATCAAGTGGTGTTGTGAGTTTTCAAAAGTTCCTTAGTGTGTCATATCCTCGAAGGTGTTCGTAGGTTTACTTATGTTACCTTTATTATTTTCACACAATCCCATTACTCTCTTCAAGCTTTCGATAAGCTTAGACCTATCCTATGACTGACCTTATCTGCTCTTAGCCTCAATTTGCATCAGATACCAATTGTAACAATCTGGCCGAAACTCCTTTAAGCGAGGTACTGTTCGCTTTGGTGTGAAACATCGTACGGTTTTATCCCTTGGTGTAGCAGCTTCCTAAGAAGTCACCTATCTTGGGATTAACCTAGCTTGAGCACACTTAGCTTTAGAGTCTCGATATGCTCTAAGTCACAATACCAAAAAGCACATTGATGATTAGAGTTTCCGTCATATAGGATTTAAGGGATATTACAATAATAAAAATGAGAAAAATAAATAATTAACATGATTTTAAGAACTGTCCGATTTGGCCCAAGTTTTGAAAGAGGACTAGGAAAATAGGTAGAAGTTGGGAACATGACAGTTAAAATAGTGAATTAGTTAAGAGATAACTACAGTAAAATAGCTCTATGGTACTATAGAATTCGAATTCCATGGATTTACAAGACGCTAGTAATAAATTATTTAATTGACAAAGTTAATCAAGGATTTATTTAAAAATCAGTAAGTATCCATGAAATGTGAAGAATTTTGGATAGATAAAAATAAAAATAAAAAAATCTCTATTAGTGGATTTTCACAGGTTAGTTAAGTATAAATTTTAATGTGAGCTTAAAACTAATAACATAAAATTGACACTCAAAACTTTTAGCAAGTCCAACGTAGATGGGCATATGTGCTAAGCTAACTTGTAAATCCCTCATATTTACTTATCTTACTGTTGGTACCCAAAGCTAAGGAAAAAGGAAAAAAAATGAAGGAATTGGATCCATCAATAAAGTCAACATCTGATAAATTAATAAGTTACTGCAAAAGGTAGCATAATATAAACTAGACACCTAATCACTTTGCTGTCAAACTTAGAAATTAGTCGCGTATACATGAAAAAACAACCCAAGTCTTCTCTCATCATGCTATGGTATAGTGACACATGGAATAGCATGAAACCATTGGATTCATTACTCTCAAATGTATTTTGATGGTAATGGAAGAAAGATGATTGGAAACAAGAAAAAAAATTAAAAATTAAAATAGGAATTCAAAATCACCTAAAGTAAGGCAGTGGAAAAGAAGATGGACATTTTAGCTATAAAAATGGCTATTTGCCATTTATTGTATGACGACATCATAAGAGAGAGAGAGAGAGAGAGAGATATGTGAAGGACTGACATATAGAATTTTGATAATTGATGATTTTTGAACTTCCAATGAATCTGTCTACTCATATTCTTGAATATGTATAGAGTCAAATTTTTATAGCTAATGATTGACAATTAGCGCTAAAGAGGAAAACCAAGCTGATCGAGCTTAACTCCCATGAAAGAAAGAGGTGTCTTTAAATATATGACAAGGTAAATAAATACTCCTATTGTTTCATACAACAAATATGTGTACATGAATGTGGGTATAGCCTGCTTATAGAAATGCTTATTATACATAGTTTTAGGTTATGGACTTATATAGAGAGCTTATGGATAAACCTTATATTGGCATTGAATATGATAGCCTTGATATAGATGTATGCTATATGTATGTATGTATGTATCTGGTCAAGTAACTTTATATATTACATATTTATTTCATAGGATTATGTAACTTTATTTTACGTAGTTATTAAGCTTCCAAAATAGTGTTACACCGTACAAAAAGTAGAAAACTTGATAGTTTTTATTTACATGTGATAGTTAATCATGTTACTTTTGTGAAAAATGGGTGTGATTTGAAATATAACAAGACACTAAAGATGGTTAAAAAAATAATAAATATGATTAATAAATTTAGCCAAAGATACTCCATAGAGATATCTAAATAATAATATTTATAGGTAGAATAGAAGAATATATGCATGTATGTTTGTATTTATATGTATGTTGCTAATAATCATTAAGATATATTACTATAAATATGCTAGCAAATGAGCTAAGACAATGAATACAGTCATGTTAGGCAAATGTCGCCAAACATGGCAATTGCAATTTAGCCTTACACCTATGTGGTTCTCATTGGATCATACTATATCAAATTGTTAAGAACGTAATAACAGCAAAATGAAATGGGGAGATTTAGTAAGAATGTAAAGTGTATGGAATTTAGAGGAAATCTCATAGGATATTCTATTAAGAATTCTAAATACAACTTAACTCAGAGAATGAATTTGAGGATAAGTTAGAAGTTAAATTAGAGGATGATTATATGTGACTTACAATTGAATAGGACTCAAAAAATAGGTCAGAGGATGTTTTAAGAACTTAAAAGGTAACTAGTTTTAAAGGATGATTTAAGAGATAGCTTAAGTAGAAATTGAATGAAAATAACCTTAAAATCTAAACACTTAGGTGTAATAACTTAGGCTAAAGGACTTAATACTATAAACAACAAACAAAAATAATGATATTTCATAATCGATAATTCGTACTAAAGGTGTCGTTTATGATGTAGGAGTGATAACTCTGATTTGAAACATATTTCATATAGTGATTTTATAGTATTTCCCTTACATTTTTGTTTTTTTTAAAGAAATTGATACTTAATTGAGTAAAATTTTGATTTCAAGGTTTGAACGCGTTCTAAGATCAAAAACAAAGAAAAGGAATCAAGTTTCACTCAATTCGGAGTTCAAATGAAGGAGTTATGAAGTTTTGAAGTTATACAATTTGAGACATGGCCATGTCCCCAAGCTGTGTCCATCCAGAAAAATTTGCCAGGGTCAGAAAATTACACGACCTAGGGATACGGCCATATCCCAGGCCGTATCTGGTGACGAAAACAGAATCCTTATAATACATATATAAAAGGGCATATGAGGGTTAAAAAAACAGAAGAGACATTAGAGAAAAGGGAGGAGACATGAGAGAAGAGAAGAGACTTGAGGAGAAGGAGAAGAAAAAGGCGAGAGCAACACCAACTTCAAGGTTGGAGAGATTTTTCATCAATCAAAGGGGTTTTTCATGTTTTATTTTATGTTTTTGATGGAACTCGTTTTTAGATTCATTATGATAGCTTAGAATTCAATATTTAGGATTATGAAACTTAGGGTTTCATGTGACTCTTGGGTTGATTTATAATTTTCAATAAAGTTTCTATCTTTTCTTGATTCCATTATGTTGTTTAATTGGTAATTAATATTTCTAGAGTATTAATCTATGATATTATGCATGTTGATTGAGAAATTGCATGTGTAATAAGATCTAGGCATAATTGAAGAGAATTACATGTATACTTAGAGATAAAACATGTGTTTCTTCCGGAAAGTTAATTATTTGTGTGGGAATTCATTATACATTAATGCAATTCTAAGTTATATTACTAAGTGAAGAGATTCCGGTAAATAATTTAGGATTAGGGTTAATATGCTTGAGAAAGGTATTAACTTTAATTGTGAATCCCTCTAGTCAAGAATAATAGAAATTGAATTGAATATATTTTAAGCGGTCACATGTTAAACACTAAAGGAAATAATTCCTAAATACGTTATTGCATTCTTGAAGTCGTTTTTAGTTTTATTGCTTTCTAAATTGCTTAATCAAGTCTCATAATTAGTTTAGTTTGTCAATTTTAGTATTTTTAATTCATTTAACCAGTCACAATTTTCCGGTTAGATAGTAGAGCTAAGGTTAATATTAGTACTCGAAATCTCTGAGGGATCGACTCGGACTCACATCCGCTATATTAAAATTGATAGGTGCACTTGCCTGATATCAAAGAGCTTTCAATGAAGGAATGTACTATAACTACACCTCTTTGAGTAATGAATGGTCCAGGATAGTAACCGACAAGGAATCCAACTAATTGGGACCAATGCTTCACCATACTTTAAAGTGATATTTTAGAATACTTGGAGACTATAGTATGTTCTTACTTGTGATTGTAATTAGTTATTTGTTTGTATGCTGAGCATGTGCTTGAGATCTAATTTGTTGTGGTGGAATCTGAGCTTTATGTTGTGTTTGTTTTGTGAATATTGTTTTACTTAAATTGTTTGAGCTTAGTTGATCACCCTAAAAGCAAACTAATGTAAACTCGGCCTAACATTTAACTTGACATGCATTGCACCCCGTTAAAGAAATAATTAGGATTCTTGAGACAAACATAGACCCCTTCGATAAGGATAATGGTCCTTTCTCCATCCTTAGTCAAACTAAGCAATAGGAGAGAAGGTCATAGTGAGGTTGGGAACCTTGGTTCGAAGGTAGCAAAGAGTGAAGGGTGTTCTCCATTGCATAAGCCTCAATTCGATTCCAATTCTTATATGAAAAATCAAACTGCTAAACCTAGATTAAAACAAGCGCAATTTCTCTAATCTCATGATGAACAGAAAAACGTTGTAAGACAACACTAGTTTGAACATGCATTGCAACCTTAGTTTCTTAGTGTTAAATACATACTTCTATTTCTATCCCACTTATTGAGTAAGTTTTCTCTTATTCTTCTATAGTTTGTTTTATATAGAATGAAATTACAAGTACTTCTCCTAAAACCAAAATTTTAGCAAACTAGATTGAGAAGTGAGGGTCGAGAAGAATTTGGTTAGGTTTTTATTCTTGTTATTGACTTTTTTTTTTTTTATAAGAAAAGTACTTGAATCTTCTTAAGGGCTCGTTAGTTTCTAATATTTTTGGTCTGTATATCAAGTAACATATACTTATAGGTTTTATGACTACTCTTCTAAAAAGTCAAACTTCAAGTTTATCTTATTAGTTATTTCCAAAGGTTATTTCACAAGTTTATAGCTAGCAGATACCAAATTAGATGCTTCAAAGAGATAGAATCAAGTATGCCTAGTGTGAACTAGGTTTAAAATAGCAGCTGTAAACTTAGCTTCTATTTTAGGATAGTTCACATAACAAAACTTTTGCGACTGCATCTCTTTGGGGGATGACATTGAGTCTTGTTGATATCAAATTTTGGCAAAATGAACAAAAGTTAGGCTAAGGGGGGTATTAAGGCGACTCTAGTACTACCACTTCAGTGCCTAAGTCAGGTAATATCAAAAGAGATAAGTAAAGGTAAGGGAAAAGTGTTCAAGTGTCCAAAGAAACCTGTTTATTACATTCAAACATCCTTTTATAGTTGTAGGATCATTTTGAAAGTAGTAGCCATTGTCTCCAATTCAAGCATGTAAACTTAGTTTAAATTTTAGGACTACTCCTTGGTTTTGGGGAATACGGCTAATGTAATGGCAACTAATGGGTAGTTATCTGAATAGAAGGACTAACTATTTGCACCCAATGTTAGAATTTGAATCTCTTGGGGCTGATTAGGTTAAAGCCTGACTTGAAGGCAATTGTCCTAAATTAGAGGAAGCATGTCTAACCTACATTTGGCAACACCTTTCTTGTTGAAGTCTAGGTACTCAGTCTTTCCAAACCTAGTCCTATGATCGACAAGACCTAAAGTACGTTAGAACGAGGTAAAAGGGAGGTATGGTCCTAATAAGAGATTAAAAGTAGTCCTAAGTATCTTGGTGTATGCTCCTAGAGAAAACCTCTATCAACAAGTCTTACCAAAAGCAAATTATGCATAAAGTACTTCAATTTACTAGCTAAAATATTTTGTAGTTCATTCACCCAACACTACATTAAGATGGTCAATTTTGAGAAATAGATCATGGATATTTATAGGTTATGAATAATGCACTGTTTTCATGGATATATGACTTATAGCAGAAAGTAACTTGCTATGTGCTTTGGATATTGCAATGTTTTCACCAACAATAAGCTACCATCTCACTTCATCCAACTACAGCAAGACTATGTTTGATATTCTTTGTCAAACATCACCTTAGTATGACATCTTTTGTGTTTTTATACTCATTACACTATGTTTGCAGGATCTCTAAAAGGAATTATAGTAATCGATCAACCTAAGATCTTAAATTATCTCTTGACTCCATAGTTTTTATCTATGTCTATTATATATCAAAGTAATGTGATATCCTTAACTTTCATATAGTTCACAGTTGGATATAAATTATGCCTTGACAGCCATAGAATATAAAAAAGTTGAAACTCCTCTCAGTTACTAATGATTATGTCCATTCAATGTAATAGAACTCTTGTAAAATATTCTGATACAAGGTAAGAGAGGTAGAAAGTTTACATGCACTTGTGGAATGCCAACTTTCTCTACATTTAAGGTAAATTTATCTTCATTGAGCTCTTTTAGTACTAGTCCTAAACTTATGCACAAATAGACGAGTTAAACTTGATTATAATAAAAACCATTGACTTAATTGCATTCTTACATCTATTCCAAGGCTTGTTGAATAAGATAGTACAAATATGAGTTTACACTCTCTAGTTTATTTGTGTGATAGCAATTGAGTTTTTTCTTATCTAAAAATAAATAATTGGTTATTGCTTATGGATATAAACTAAAAGTTACAAGATAGAGGACTTGATTCATCTAATATTAGGCATGTCCCCTATACACAGTACATTGCATTGTTAAATGATTTAATCACCTGCATATCTTCTTGCCTACAGAAACAATTCACCATATTTTAATTGCTTTAATATTATTCCTAAGTAGGTGTAGTTTAATTCATATCTTCATTAAAGTTTCATGTTTCTTTGAGCATAAAAACGATACTTGAGAAAATAGCATGCTCAATTGTTTTAGTTTGATTGCATAAAGGGCATAGAGAAGAGTTCATGCTCTTTCCTTTAAAAAGGTTCTAATTACATGAAATAGACATGGATAAATTAGTAGACCATCTTGAGACTTTCTAGGATAAACCTTATCCTTCAAACATGTTGGTGATGCATATGGTTCCTACTTAATCTATAGCTTTTTCCATTACTTTTTAGCCATGTTAATAGAAATTTTCAAATACATATGATTTCTAAGAGAACGAAAATCATGAAGCTAAACACAAGATCTTTGAATCCTATTAAATAACTTATAAATTGAGATTAATTGAAAAAAACAAAAACACAAGATAAACTTTTCTAGTCTAACTTTAAATATCTCACTTTTAAAGAAGTATAATATTTGCTGATATGACTAATTGTTGTTCAATTTATAGATATACTGAGGCAAGTCGAATTTGATTCATTCTACATGGTTGAATGTATTAAAATTATAAAAAATAATTCTTCTGCTGGTTGCTAAAACTACATCTACCAAAACATATCAGCTTCTTCTCTTCTTTTTGGTATTTGGTATTTAGCATTATATATTCATAAGCAACTAAAGTTAGTCATGCATGCTACTACTACTGACTTAGATTTAAAAAATAGCACTTAAATAAACAAATACTCTATTAGATAAAATCAGATGCATATTAATACTACTGACTTTGTTTTAAATTAGAGATACATAATGTTGGCCTATTTTAATTGTGTGAGAATGGGTTGCTTCTTAAGATGGAGTTTCTTTTATAATATTGAAAAGTCTTCAAAAGAGGTGTTCCAATTGAGAATTTTACATTACACAGCTAACATAACTAATTTATGTTATGTTGTTGGTGTCAATGAGTAGTAGGAATGGCAAAATATGTCAATTTTTAATTCTTGCCAAAGAAAAGATGTTGAAAGGTTAAGAAGGGCCATGTTATGATAGGGGGTCGATTAGGAATATAAAAGTAAAGGTGGACATTAATTATTTAGGGCTCCTAACCAAGATATGTAAACTATTGGGAATAGATCTTGGACGAGTACTGTAGCGATATATCATAGATAGATATTTGTTTATGGACAAAGCTCAAAAGGATTCATGTCGAAATATATTAGTATTGATGAAGATGTAGAGGTCTTTATAAATATTGCTAAGTCATTCAGTCTGACATACCTTCAATAGCTATATGTTGAAGTGAAAGATAGCTTTATCATACCTCAAAAACAAAATAGCTTGTTAGGTTAGATGAGCACACCTAAAATACAATAAGTGCAAGAGCCTGTGAATGCTCAAGCTAATATAGAAAGAAGTGACTTCTTGTTAGCAAATGAAGATAGTTTGCCTATTGTAGAGAATCTTGACAGAGAGATAGAGGAGGCACTTTAAGATACTGATTCTAAAGAAGAATTAATACATGATGAGGATTCAAATGATGATCACTAGATGGAATTTGATGAAGGAAGATCTAATGATGAGGATGAGCCTCTAAAGTTACCAAAAGATGAACAAAGAAGCATTGTTGCACCTAATCCTCCAACAGAGCAACAAACTAGGGGCATGTCATTCCAAGATCACATCCCATTCCTTAGTAGAATGGATACTAGCAAAAGGTATGAATCATATGAGAAGGACTTCCTTCTTGTTAAAGACTAGTGTGTAGGTGACAAGTTGAGCAAAGGGATGAGATCTAAAACTAAATCAAGTTTAATCTATGAGTGAAGATGCAGCATGTAAAGAATCACCACAACTTTACATTGATTGAGTTAGATAAGAAGATATGGAATATTTTCTATGAAGAGAGGAATACCTACAACTGTAAATGGCAACTTCAAGCAATATAAGAGCATTAGGAAACTAATTTCATCATTACAATTATTGAAGGGCCACACACATGTACTATGAGGAGACTTAAAAAGGATTATCTATAGCTCAGCCAAACCTTTATGAGTCAAAGTTTTCTAGGGCAATTAAGAATAATCCAAATGTTAAGGTCACTACTCTCAAACCATAAATTAAGGACACATATGGTTATGTAATATCAAAATGGAAAGTTTGGGGAGAAAAGAAAATAGCAATTGAAAATGTGTATGGGATGAATCATACAATGAACTACTAAAGCTAATGAGTGTAATCAAAAGAACCAACCTAGGGACACATGTATGTTGGAAAGTTCAATTAATTAAAAAGGAAAATGAGGTGATCTCAAGAAAATTATTCTAGTCATGTGGGCCATATATAAAGGCCTTTAAACATTGCAGGCTAGTGTCTAGTATTAACTTTCTTATATGGGACATATCCCCATAGCCTACTAATTACATGTAGTGTAGATGGTGTCAATCACATACTCCCCTTAACAATCACATTAGTTGATAAGGAATCAAGTAAGACATGAAAATGGTTCATGAAAAAGTTAAAAGTAATGCCTCTAAGGATGGGACATCGATGATCTTACCCTATTTGTTATATCAGATTGACATATGGGTATTAAAAAAGCAATGTAAGATAAGAACATTAGATGTTAGCCTCCATTTGCACAATGGAGAATATGTATAAGACATGCTGCTAGTAACTTCAACACTAAATATAAAAATCATTATTTGAAGAGATTGGTAACTTTAGTAGCTTTCCAGGTATAGCAAAGGAAGTTTACGTTCTATATGGATGAGATAAGGAAAAGACACGTGTAGATACCCTAATTTTGTTACCCTTTTAGGTTATTTCCTTTTGAGCCTGATTTATACAAAAAAATGAAAAAATATAAAAAATTTGAAAAATACAAAGTATCATAAGTGTTCAAGTTAAGTCAATCGCTCATTTAGTATCGGGTTAGATAATGGTTGAAAATATATATGCGATTTAACAAATTTAGAACCTTTAAAATTTTTGGGCTTCATTAAAAAAATAATTCAAATTGTTCAGTAAAATATTTGAGTTTATAAAATAAATTTTTGTCCTTTTAAAAAAATATTTAATTAGACTAATTAAAATTAATGCTCAAATTTATTAAATTCAAAAAGTGGTGTAAAAAATATTTCACATGTATATCTTGGACTATACCAGAGGGCTAAGATCATTTTAAAACGATTTGGGTTAAGTTGGGCTTGATATAGAAAGTCTAAAGTGAACTTGGGCCTATTGAGAAAATGCTAAGTAAAACTAGGTTGCATTGTGTGACAAGAAAAGAGCTCAAATGAATTGGCAAAGATATGTGCTTCAAGGATAAGTCTTGGGTTTGAATCCTAGGTGTGCAAGAATGGGGGGTATCTACATGGTCACTTGCTATGCATGTGACCCTTTTTTTCTATCTTTATCCAAGCTAAGAAGAAGTTGAAAAGAGAAGGAAAATTAGAGAGTTTCTAGAATTCAAACCTAACATTGAATCTTATCAAATCTTTGTTATTTTTGAGCAAATTTAGTAAAATCATCACTAAACCATTAGTGAAACTTATGAATCTAGTGGTGATATTATCAAATATAAGGAAATAAAGATTTGTTAGGGATTCAAATCTAGGTTAAGCTTTATCCATGGATGGTTCAACATGATTTGAATCTAACCTAAAAGATTTAATTGTTAGTCCTATAAATAGGGAACGAAAAAAAAAAAAATCATTTGTCATCAACCCAACAAGAACACATCTACTCCAACATCCTCATTCATCTTCAATAGTAACTAACCCATAACAACAAACCACCCTTCACGCCACTACAACCACTCCATCCACGACCATCCAGTAAACACTATAGTCCCCTTGCACGCACTATGCCTACAACTAATGGTAGAGCCATTGACCTAAACCTCAACTTGACTTAGCAAATACACTTTTGCGATCACCAAGCCCTAACCTCTTCTCTCCCCCCAAACCATCCTCTACTAACGCCTTGACTTCTAACCACAACCCTATGCAACCCAAATCTGTGACTTAAACAAGATACACCATTCATACACTAACCTTCGATCCTTCTCTCTAGCAAAAACACAACAAATAAAGACCACAACCATCCTCACTCCACAACACACAACATCCAACGGCCATCACCCATATAACCCCAGACAATTACCACACAGCCCCGTAACCCAGTCATGCATACCAAGCAAACTGATGACTTACCATAATGAATCCAAAAACCACTAAAAACATCACCACAACTCGAAACACCATCACCAACCTAAGTTTTATCAATAATTTTGTCACAAAACTTGAATTGCCCATGTGATTAGGTGTTTAAAATGCATTGTGAGGAGTTGGATTTGCTACTGCATTGGTGACTTGACTGTAGCCCGCTAGGGCCTGATCAAACCTTGCCTTGACCTGACCTGTGTATGTAAGTGTACTATAGATCTAACCCGCATCATGTAGTGAAAGGCAAGTTATTGTCCCTTTTTTTATTATTTTTTTTATTTTATTTCATAAATAATATATATATATATATATATATATATATAAACCCTATACTAACTTTGCTTGATTTTTCTTATGTAGGCCTTAATTTTAGTTATTTCATTTATTAACTTGTTTTTTAAGTAATAATAATAATGAAAATAATTTTTTTTTAAACTACATGATTTAGAGTTTTTTTTAAAAAAAATAAATAAGCACTAACATAGGTTTTTTGTTAGTCTTGGTATGGAATCTTTTTAGTTGTTTTTTTAGGCATGTCATCATATTAAAAAAATAAATAAATAATATACTTTTGTATATTATTGCATAAACATTGCATTTTTGAGAAGATTCATTTTTTTTACTCTAATATTTATACATTTGCATGAAAATTGTATATTTTAGCAAGCTCTCATAAAAATTGCATTTTAGATTTCTTTTAGGATTTTCTTGAAAGATAAAAAGATTTTATTAGGTAGTTGGTTTTCTTTTAAATGGAANAAACCCTATACCAACTTTCCTGATTTTTTCTTATGTAGGCCTTAATTTTAGTTATTTCATTTATTAACTTGTTTTTTAAGTAATAATAATAATGAAAATAATTTTTTTTTAAACTACATGATTTAGAGTTTTTTTTAAAAAAAATAAATAAGCACTAACATAGGTTTTTTGTTAGTCTTGGTATGGAATCTTTTTAGTTGTTTTTTTAGGCATGTCATCATATTAAAAAAATAAATAAATAATATACTTTTGTATATTATTGCATAAACATTGCATTTTTGAGAAGATTCATTTTTTTTACTCTAATATTTATACATTTGCATGAAAATTGTATATTTTAGCAAGCTCTCATAAAAATTGCATTTTAGATTTCTTTTAGGATTTTCTTGAAAGATAAAAAGATTTTATTAGGTAGTTGGTTTTCTTTTAAATGGAAAATCTTAATTTGAATCTTATCAAAAATTCGGTTTTCTAGGGTTTTGTAAAAAAATTAGGAATAAAATTAGGTCTTTTAGGGTTTTTCTCAATAAAGAAATAAAATACTTAACAAACATAAATTTTGTCCATTTTCAAAATAAAAAAAAAAAAAAGACTAACCCACTAAAGTTTTTTTTTAAATAAATGAGAACTATGGTTAGTTTGATCTTACTTAGTAAGTATGTAGATAGCTTCGGGATAATTATAAAACTTTAAAGAAAATTGTTTTCATTTTATTTTTAGGGAAAAATCATAATAAAAACTCATTTTCAAGCATTTTCATGTTTCTACATATTTTCATATTTTTTTAGGAATATTTTAAAAATAAATGCCTATTAATTGTTTTTTTTTTAATTTTTATATAGATACCATGTCTTAATAAGTTAGCCTCTAGATTCACTTTTTGGTTAAAGTTTTCCAAATTTTTTTTTTTAAATTAGCATGCTAATAACCTGATTAAGGTTTCTTTCACCCAAGAAACCTCAATTAGTATTCTTACCAATATAACTAATTAGTAACTCATAAAATTATTTTCAAAATTATTTTTAACATTTTTTGAAGAAAAATATATTTTCCTTAATTTAATATCGAGTATTTTATATTAAATGGGTTGGGCTTAGTATAAAATAAATTAAAGAAAACTGAAATCGGGCTTCACATAATTGGCAACTCCACTAAAGACCTAATGGGTTAACCATGTAAAAATTAAAAAAAAATTAATTAAAGGACTTTTATGTTTTTTTTTTATTTTATTTTATTTAATTATATACTGTAATCAGTTGTATTAACTAAGTATTAGTGATATAGGCCTACTAAGAAAAGCCTGACCCATTGGGCTTATCTTGAGGAATATATTAAGGGCCTTATTTTTTCAAAACATCATATGTATACTTAGATATAATCGGACCTAAGCTACTTTAGGAAACTAGGTTGGGCTGCTAATGTATAACCTTCAAGTCATATGGTCTTTACCCTTACTAGGCGATGATAAGCAAGCATACTCATGCTTCGATGTAACCCATGAGATATTTTTCTAGGAATGTCTAAGGCTACAGAGCTTGAGAACTATAGACCCCATCCTCCTGCATCATTTTAAATAAAAGGGATTAATAATTTTTAAATTATAGAAGTTTAAACAAAAAAAGACCATTATAACCTATAGTTAATAAGGCTTCTATTTTCAAAAATTAAATAAATCAATGCATTTATATATATAAGTGTCCATGAGCTTTATTTTTTTAAAAAAATTATTTTAGAAATTCATACACTTATATGTATAAGTGTGCATGAATATTGACCATGAGTTTATATTAATTCTATTCTTATAAGCTATTAATCACCGACCCCCATATACGTGTGGCATTGCTTGCATGTGTGGCATCTTACTTCTGTTTTTTATTTTAGTTCATATTTGTTGTTTTTATATGTATTTATATTTTGTCAATTTTATATGTGTATTTTTTTTCCTTGTACCGTTGTTTACATTATTTTGTAATATATATATCTTATGTAACCTAGTTTTTTTTTTTTTAATGAGTAAAAGGTTGTGCAATGTAAAGACTTAAATTAAGAGAGCTACAAAATATATTAATATTATCTGTAGCCTCATTGTAAATTTTGTTGTATTTTTTTTTTCTTTCTTTCTTTGTTGTAAATAATCATGTAAATTATGTACTTTGCATAATATAGACATAGAAAGCCAAGGCAGTGTCATGCCCATCGACTCTTATAAACATAGGATTAACTTGTTAGGAGATTTGTTAGAAATTTCATTAGTGCGTTGTATAGGTTCAATGTATTGGATATTAATAAATTTGCATCTCCTTCAAATAAAAGTCTTTATCTGTTGCATAATGTTTTACTCATGCTTTTTCTTTATGTCTTTTATTTTGTCCTTTGAAAGATATTTCCAAAGGAAAAAAAAAATAGAGGCCAAAAAAGAGAGAAAAAATTTGTTTAATAAATGTTCTAATTAATCAACTTAGTCTTTTGTAGGATTTTGAAAATAGCCCCTAAACAAGCAAACTTTGCTAGGATGTCAACTCGCGATAACAAGAACATTAGCCAAGTCAACAGCAATGGTAATAATGTCGAGCCTAACTCAAGAATTGCAACCTTAAAACAAAATATGATTAGGATGACTGAGTAGATTCAAGCTCTTACTCATGCTATCGGGATTCTCAGTGATCACTAGACAACTCAAGTCAACTCGAACCGATTAACCCCTCCCCCCTGAATTGCAAGATGTGGAATCAATTCCTAATGCCAAGTCATGGAGGAAAGAATTTGAGGAAAAACAAAAGGATATGGAAAGGAAGTCATGCAAAAGTTGACTGAGGAGATGAAGGCCTTAGAAGTGGTAGACAAGCTTGAGTAGATGGGGATGATTAACTTGCCATCATATGAAGATGATGCCTTCTCGAAAAGTTTAAGGTTTTGAAATTTGAAAAGTATGATAGGACTAGTTGCCCAAAGCTTCACACTAAGTTGTCTATTAGAAAAATGGCTAGTATACAAAGTATGAGAAGGTGATCCAAGACAATATAACTAGGCTAACCCTAACCTAATATGCCCAACTTAACCTAAACAAGATCAATACTTGGGATAAGTTAGCATGAGCTTTTTATAACCAATATAAGTTGAATATCGAAGCTACCCCATCCATATGGGATCTGAATAACATGCTCAAGAAAGCCAATAAGAGTTTTACGGAATATGCTTAGAGGTGGAGGGGCATGGCAGCTAGGGTAACCCTTCCATTAATAAAAAAAGGATCTGACTTTTGTTTTTGTTAGCATTCTTGGCAACTTATACTATTAGCATCTGGTAAGTTACACAGCCTCCAACTTTGTAGAAATTGCAATTGTAAGGTACCGAATTGAGGAAGCTATTACTATAGGGAAGCTCCCTAATCCCGAAGCAATTGACAAGAAGACGTCTCCTACAAATTTCACTAACAACTAAGGATGCCAATGTGAGCATTGTCAATACTAACACCTTTACTAAGCTTACATCCCCATTAACCATATCAAGAAGCCAAATTCTTATACCTAATCCAGATCTGAGTAATCGCCCACCAAGAAGGTAATTTACTAAGATATCCATCCCTTTAAGCCAGGTCATTGCACAATTGAGGGAAGAGCAACTCTTAACATTTGAAATACCTAAGGAGGGTTAGAAGCCAAAGGACTACAAGTCAAAGCTCCGTTGCGACTATCATTTGGGGTAGGTAAGTCACTCTATAAACTAATGTTAGAAACACAAGCATAAGATCCAGGACCTTATTGATGCTAAGTTGGTGTAGTTGGACTTTATTCAGATCCTTAGGCTAAATGTAGGTCACAATCCTCTACCAAATCACTCATACATAATCAATATGATCACAACTGGGCACCTAAGCCAGAAATTGATTTGGATAGTCTCCTTATCACTAGTGAAGAATTATAATGGAATTTGAGTAAGTTAAGCATTTGTAGAACATGAGTCTTAGAGACAAAACTCGAACTAGGATGGGATCTATCAATTATTAAAGGATGGGAAGGTAAAGAAGGTTGATATTATGGCTATGTTAATCTCAAAGCTGTAGAAGAAATGTACACGAAGGGAACTCAAGAAGAGGTATGTGACCTTGAATTTGAGGAAGAGGATAGGCTCATTGTGGAAGCAAAGAAAGCAACTAAGATGATTGGTATGATTGGAGATGGGCTTAAACAGGTTTTTGAGTACCTAAGAAAGGATGAGAAGATGAGAGGATTAGGTAAGATTAAAAAGATTGTCTTTAACATCCCATTTACCCAAAAGAATTACAAAGCCGCCACTCTAAACTACCAAACAGTGAATCAAACGACCAAATCCTTGCTATCCATAGTTGAAGGACTTACCCACTCATGGTGAATGTATGGACTAGCTAGCTAAAGTATTAAGCTAAATCTCCTCATGGGTTTATTATTATCTCCCAATACTCGCCAAGAAGCCTTAATCAATATTCTAAAAGATGTTAAGGTGCCTAAGGGGATTTCTACTAAGAAGTTGGGATTGGTAGTCAACTTAGTATTTGCGATGGATCAAATCTCATTTTCACTAGAAGAGTTAGGTGAAGAGGGGAATCAACACATAAAACCCTTCTTTATAGTGGTTAAATTTGAAGAGACAATAGTGGCTCGGGTATTGATTAACAACGGCTCTTCATTGAATGTGTGTTCTCTAATGACACTAAATCTGCTTAGAGTGGATCTAATTGAAATAAAGCCTAGTTCAATTACAATACTAGCTTTTGACAAATTAAAGAGAGATATATTTAGAGAAATCGAGCTGTAAGTTGAGATTGACCTATAAATGTTCACTATCCTATTCCAGGTTGTGGACATACCTTGGACTTTCAACCTTCTATTAGGTAAGCCCTAGATATACTTGGTAGGGGGGGCAATTTTGTCAAGTATATGTTAGAAGGTGAAATTCATAGCCAACCGACAGCTAGTTATCATTCTTAAGAAGCAAGACTATGAAGTTTACAAGGGGGCTAGTATTTCGTACATTGAAAGTGAGGAGTTAAAGGAGTCAGAATTGTAGATTTTTTATGAGGTCAATATGGTTAAGGTGTTAGGATAAGGGGCATAGGATCACTTAGGATATGAGCTCACTAAAGCAAAGGTTCAAGAAATGAAGGCTAAGATCAGAGGTTAAAGAGGAGATCAGCTTTACCATGCTCATATGGTTTTTCCAAACATTTTCCAGCACCTCCATATGTCTAAGAACTAGAAGTAACTAGTTTAGCAATAGCTTTAGCTCAACAATGTATCATCAGTCTAAACAAGGAAGAAGACATCGATAACCCTACTTCATTATGCAATTGGTTTTTCATTCCTGTTAATAAGTCACTTTAGAATAATAGCTTAGATTGGCTAGGAGCATTTAATTTCATAATTAATTCGATTAGTTAGGCCCTTGCTTTTAGACATTCGATTTCAATCAATAAAGTCATGTCCTTTCTTTCCTTCAACTTCTTCTTTCTTATCATTTACTTGTTACTTTTTTCTTTTCTTTACTCCTCAGATCTGATAAAAACAATAAAAATCATGGATATCTCATGCCCATAAATGATGAAAGTACCAATATCACCTTTAGCCATGCTGGATCAAGCGTTGGAGACGATATTGAGACTCCAAACGAAATATAAGAGAGATGGTATCGATTTGACTAGGGCAAAGTGGTTATTGATGAACCGATAGTAGTAATCAATTTAGGAATAGAAGAAAATCCATGAAATCTAAAAATTAGGGGTAATCTAATGGACAACCAAAAGCAAGAATTGTCACATTTACTATTAGAGTACTTAGACATATTTGCTTAGTCTTATGAGGACATGCTGGGGTTAGACTCGTTAATAATAATCCATAAGTTGCCTACGAGAGAAGATGTCAAACCCAAAAAGCAAAAGCTTAAGCGGTTTAGGCCTAGCATACTACTTAAAATAAAAGGAAGTAAAGAAAATATTAGAGGTTGGGTTCATAGAAGTATCAAAATATCCCGAATAAGTAACCAATGTGGTGCTAGTACTTAAGAAAAATGGGAAAGTCAAGGTATTGTAGACTTCCATGACTTGAATCAAGCTACGCTTAAAGACAATTTCCCCTTGCCACACATCGACGTCTTGGTAGATAATATGGCCGAAAAGCATCTTCTCTTATTCCTAGATGGTTTTTCAGGACATAACCAAATTAAAATGGTAGAGGAAGATAAGACCAAGACTACTTTCATTACCACCTAAGGACGTTTTGCTACAAAGTAGTGCCTTTTGGGTTAAAGAATGCTAAGGCAACTTATCAACGCACTGTGGTTGAATTGTTTCATGACATGATGCACCAAGAAATTGAAGTATATGTAGATGATATGATCATTAAGTCCAATGAAGACAAGAATCATGTAGACGTATTGCGAAAGTTATTTGAAAGACTAAGAAAGTTTCAACTGAAGTTGAATTTAGAGAAATGTGCCTTTAGGGTGACCTTAGTAAAGTTACTAGGCTTTGTAGTCAGTAGAAAAGGGGTCGAAGTAAACTTGAACACATGCTATACCAAAGACCCTAAAAGAAGTCAGAGGATTGCTAGGGAGGTTGAATTATATCACCCATTTCATATTGTAACTCACTAACAAATGTAAGTTATTATTCAAACTCCTGAAGAAAAATACAGTAATAGAATGGGATGAAGAATGTGAGCAAGCATTTGCCAAAATTAAGGAATATCTCATGAATTCACTAGTACTGGTCACTCCCACACCAAGACGACTACTGATACTTTACTTGATGATTTTCCCTGAATTGATAGGATATATGTTGAGGCAAAGAGACAAGACAAAAAGAAAAGAACATCCTATATACTATCTAAGTAAGAAGTTCATAGATGGTGAGTAGAAATACACAAAAGTGGAAAGAACGTGTTGTGCCTTAGTATGGGTAATACATAGACTCCGATAGTATACCCTCTATTACCGAGTAGAGCTATTGACAAAGCATGACCCTTTGAGGTATTTAGTAAAGAAGTCAACTTTGATAGGAAGAATATCTAAGTGGAAAATGTTACTCTTCTAATTTGACATAAAGTGTGTAAGCCAGAGCTCTATCAAAGGGCAAGCTGTAGTAGATTAATTGGAAGAATATCCACTTAAAGATGACAATGGCAGTTCTAAAGTCTAGTTTCTTGATTAAAGTGTGATGGCGGTAAGAGAATTGAGTGACGAAAAGCTGAAATGGAAGAAGTATTTGGATGGAGCAACTAATGTGTTTGGATGCGGAATAGGGGTAGTATTGGTGTTAAATAAGGGTAATCATTTCCTTATGGCTACTAGTTTAACATTTTTGTACGCAAATAACATAGTGAAATACAAGGCTTGTATCTTAGGAATCAAGATGGCTTTAGACATGGGAATATGAAGGCTTGAAGTATATGGTGATTCTTCTCTTATAATTCTCCAAATCCTAAGAGAATATAAGACAAAAGACATTAAGTTAATACCATATCATGAACACTTGGGAAGGTTAATTGAATAGTTCAAGCAAGTCTCATTCTCCTACATTCCAAGAACCTAGAACCAATTTGCTGATGCACTGGCAACACTAACATCAATGGTGAAGGTCAGAAATGGGATAAAGATTTAACCCTTAAAAATTAAAGTAGAAGAGAGACCGGCTTTCTACTTGGATGCTGAAGAGAAACAATAGAAGAAGCCTTGGTATTACGATATCCAAAGATTCCTTCAAATGGGCGAGTTGCCTAAAGAGCCTAATAAAAAGAACATAAAAGCAATAAGGAGGCTAGCAGCTCATTTTCTACTGAATGGACGACTTTATACAAAAGATCATTTGATACGACGCTAATAAGATGTATAGATGAAGAAGAAGCCGAGAAGTTAATGAAAGAAATGCATGAAGGAGTTTATGGTTCTCATATGAACGAGTATATGTTAGCTAGGAAGATCATGAGGATGGGGTATTTCTGGATGATAATAGAGTCAGAATGTATTAAGTATGTAAGGCATTGTCACCTGTGCTAAGTATACGTTAACAAAATCAATGCCCTACCTTAGGAATTACATGTATTATCAGCCCCATGGCTTTTATTGATGTAGGGAATAGACATGATTGGCCTAATCTCACCAATGGCTTTATATGGACATAGGTTCATTCTAGTTGCAATCGACTATTTCATTAAATGAGAGGAAGCAACATCATATGCCACTATGACTAGCAGTAGTCAAATTTCTAAAATGGGACATTATTGCTAGAAATAGTGTGCCCGAGTCTATCATTACAAACAATGGGTCAAATTTGAATAACAAGCTAATAGCTGAAGTATGCAGCCAATTCAAGATCAATCGTAGAAATTTGACTTTTTACAAACCACGGATGAATGGGACAATCAAAGTTGCTAATAAAAATATCAAGATGATCATTAAGAAGATGGCAATCACTCTTAAGACCTACAGAACCTCAATCAGACCTCTACAAGAGCAACCCCTTACCATTGGTGCATGGAATTGAAGCAAAACTATCGGTAGAAGTAGAAATACCCTCATTTTGAGTATTAGCAAAGACTCAGCTTGATGAAGTAGAGTGGGTAAGAAAGCGAATGGAACATTTTAATCTCCTTGATGAAAGAAGGCTGGCAACAATGTGTCACGGTTAATATTACCATTAAAGGATGATTAGAGCCCTTAACAAGAAAGTGAGATCAAGATATTTCAAAGAAGGAGATTTGGTGTTGCAGAAAGTATTAACGAATGTGAAAGACCCCAAAGGCAAATTTGCTCCAAATTATGAAGACCCTTATGTTGTGAAAAGGGTGTTGTCAAGAGGTGGAAAGCAAAGTTGATATCCATGATGGTCCTCGATCTCAAATGGTCATTAACCAATAGACACTTTATTGATAAGTCTTTCTATGTCTCATTTCTTGGCCTTAAACACTAAATACTTATCATCAAACCTAAATCATTATATAAAAATGAGATTAAGTGCTCCTTACTCTTTAATATTGTTTTTCAAAAAGAGCTTTATTTTCCAAGACTAATCTAATTGTAGGGGTTAGAAATTAAAAGCTAGTCATAATAAGCATTGAATCAAAGAAGGAGCAAGCTATAGCTAAAAGCTACAACTAAATGCTCCGATCGCATTCTACTATAGATGGGAATTTAGTATGAGTTCTACACGTAAGGTAGACCTATTCCATGGAGTGAACACCATTACAAAAAGATTACTGATAAGTACTAAAGTAGCATTCTATTATCCAAATGAGTAAATATCAAGAATCAATATGAAGTTTGCCAATTGGCTACTATTTATGAAATTCTTTAGTTCTAGGTAAAGAAATTTTGAGAAATCCCTAAAATCTCCAAAGAAATGTTCAAACGAAATGCTTTAAGAAAGCTTTTATACCCTTAAAGAGATATATCCTCTTTAAGGCACCTATTAGTTTGAGATAGATTAATCGATCTTTTAAGTCGAGACCCTAGTTCAAAAATTTTTTACCCTAACCATTCAAGTTGTGATCAATTTTGAGTAATTTTTTTTTCTTCGGGATTAATTTTAAGAGTTTTTACCTTAGCCTATCAAGTCAGGATCTTATCATTTTTACCTCAACCTATCAAATCAAGATCTTATCCCTTTTACACCGAATTATCAAGTCGGGACCTTATCTCTTTTACCCTGATCTGTCAAGTCGAGACGCTGTTTAGCCGATTTGTCAAATTAATATTATTTTAGTTGACATCTTAAGTCAAGTTCCTTTTTAGCTGACCATGTAAGTTGGCAATCCCTACCTTGTTAATTCAAGTTAGGATTTGACAAAAAATGAGCATGTCTTTTGTTTTTATAATGAAGTTTTATTATAAATAGTGATAGTTGTAGACACCTCATTTTTGCCACCTTTTTAAGTTCCTTTATTTTGGGCCAGATTTATACCAAAAAAAAAAAGTTGAAAAAATACAAAAATTGAAAAATATAATGTTGTCATAAGTATCCAAGTTAAGTCAATTAGTCATTTAAGGTCAAGTTAAGTAATAGTTGAAAATATACACATGATTTAAAGCCTTTAAAATTTCATTAGAAAAATATTTTTAATAGTCCAGTAAAATATTTGAGTTCATAAAATGAATTTTTATCCTATTTAAAAAGTATTTTAACTGTACTAATTAAAATTAAGACTCAAATTTATTAAATTAAAAAAGTGGTGTAAAAAATATTTAGTATGTATATCTTGAGCTATACCAAAGGTCTAAGATCATTTTAAAATGATTTGGGTTGAGTTAGGCTTGATAGTAAAAGTCCAAAGGGAAGTTAAGCCTATTGAGAAAATGCTAAATAAAATCGGGCTACATTGTATGATAAGAAAAGAGCTTAGATAAGTTAGCAAAGGCATGTGTACTTCATGGATAGGTCTTGAACTCAAATCCCAAGACCACAAGAATGGGGAGTATCTACATGGTCACTTGCTATGCATGTGACCCTTTTTCTCCATCTTTTTCCATGCTGAGAAGAAGTAGGAAGTGGAAGGAAAATTATAGAGTTTTTAGAACCTAAACCTAACATTGAATCTTATCAAATCTTTGTTATTTTTTAACGAATTTAGTAAAATCATCACTAAACCATTAGTGAAACTTATGAATCTAGTGGTGATATTATTAAATCTAAGGAAATAAAGATTAGTTAAGGATTCAAATCTAGGTTAAACTTTATCCATGGACGATTCAACATGATCTAAATCTAACTTAAAAGATTTAATTGTTAGTTCTATAAAACAGGAATGAAAAAAAAAAATCATTTGTCATTAACTAAACAAGAACACATCCACTTCAACATCCTCATTCTTCTTCAACAGCGAATAACCCAAAACAACAAACGACCCTTTATGCCATTACAACCACCCAGCAAATACTACAATCCCTTTGCACACACTACGCCTGTAACTAACAATAGACCCACCAACAACCATTAACTCAAACCCCAACCCAACTTAGCAAATACACTTTCACAACTAGCAAACCCCGACCTCCTCTCTTTTTCAAACCATCTTCTACTAACACCTTGACTCCCAGCTACAACCTTATGTGACCTAGATCCGTGACTTAAACAAGACATACCATCCATGCACCAATCCCTAATCCTTCTCTTTAGCACTAACAAAGCAAATAGAGACCACAACTATCCCTACTCCACAACACACAACACTCCATAGCCATCACCTATACTGTAGAGCAACATTTGCATCAAAATTTGATCTAACCTTAGATGACCCACAAATGATCACTATATAGCCACACGACCCAATCACACACATCAACCAAACTAATGACCTACCATAGCAAATCTAAACGCTACCAAAACATCACTACAACTCAAAACACCATCACTAACCTAAGTTTTATCAATAATTTTGTCACAAAACTTGACTTATCAGTGCAATTGGGTACCTAAAATGCATTGTGAGGAGTTGGATTTTCTATTGCATTGGTGACTTGATCATGACCCATTAGAAGCCTAATCCAAAACTACCTTGACCCGACCCGCATGTGTAAGCATGCTTTCTTACAGTGAAATGTAGGTTGTTGGTTCTATTTTTTTATTTTTGTTTCCTTATTTTTTTATACTATTTTTTTTTTCCTTGTACAAGTCTTAGTTTTAGTTATTTTATTTATTAGCTTGTTTTTTACATAATAATAATAATGAAAATAAAAATAGTTTTTTTTTTTAAATTGCATGATTAGGATTTTTCTTTTAAATAAGCCCTAACATAAGTTTTTTATAGGTCTTTGTGTAAAATCTTATTAGTGGTTTTTTTGGGCATGTCGTTATATTAAAAAAATTAAATAATGTACATTTTGCATAAACATTGCAATTTTCATAAGATTCTTGTTTTCTTTACTAATTTTTACACATTTGCATGAAAATTACATATTTTAGCAAGCTCTCATAAAAAACGCATTTTAGATTTTTTTTAAGGTTTTCTTGAAAAATAAAAAGACTTTATCACATAGTTGGTTTTCTTTTAAATAAAAAATCTTAATTTGAATCCTTTCAAAAATTAGGTTTTTAAAAAAAATAGGGTTTTTCTTAATAAAATAGTTAACAAATGTAAATTTAGCCCATTTTTGAAATAAAAGGAACTAATCTATTAATGTTTTTCTAAAATAAATGAGAACTATAGTTAGTTTAATCCAAATTAATAGGTACATAGGTACTTTCAGGATAACCATAAAATTTTAAAATATTTTTTCTTTCATTTTATTTTTAGGGAACATTCGTAATAAAAAATAATAAAGAATTCATTTTCACGTATTTTCATGTTTCTAAATATTTTTAGATTTTTTATGAAGATTTTCAAAATAAAGGCCCATTAGTTGTTTTTTTTTTTTAATTTTTACATGAACACCATGTCTTAATAAGTTAGACTCTAAACCTACTTTTTGGTTAAAGTTTTCTAAAAATATTTTTTTAGAAAATTAGCATGCTAGTGACCTGATTAAGGTTTCTTTTGCCTAAGAAACCTTAATATGTTTTCTTACTAATCTAACTAGTTCGTAATTCCTAAAATTATTTTAAAAAATATTTTAACATTTTTTGAAGAAAAAATTATTTTTCCTTAATTTAAGATTGAGTATTTTATATCAAGTAAGTTGGGCTTAGTATAAAATAAATTAAGAAAAATTGAAATTGGGCTTAATAACACGCAACTTCTCAAAACTATTTTGCAAATAGCCCCAGTAAGCAATAGACATGATCATATGATGATCAAATGACAACAAACTTTAGCAAGAGCTATAATGTAGTTTTGAAAGATATAAGGTCATTGCTCATATCAACCCTAGTTCTAAAAATTTTCTATAACTACATGGGTTATTTTTAAGAGAGGTGAGATAAAGCACATAAAGCTATCTATAAAGGGAAATCTTATCCTAAATGGGTTACTCAAAACATAAAAAAAATGGGGAAGGGCATGTATTTACCATCAAGTAATTACTTTTAACATGACAATTGGAATTTTTGAGATGCATGCATACATGACTAATTTTGGTAGGAAAGATGGTTGTTATCATAGAGTTGATATATCTAAGCATACATGTAGCTGTAATAAGTGACAAACCTTCAAGATACCCTGCGAACATGCATTTGCAACCATGGTTTAGATGAAAATGGATCCTATGTATAAGATTGAGAGGTGGTTTCACTAGGAAAAGTAGGTTATTGCTATCAAACTATGTTTTAAGCTCTTAGAGATAGGTGAACATGTATAGATGGAGAAGGAATGCCAAAAATGCACCCAATTTATGATAAAACCAGAAAAGAAGGAAGACTACAATAAGCTGATACCACAACAAGATGGATATTGAGGAAAAATAGACAAAAAATTGGTGTAGAAAATGTAGGAAACAAGACCACAATATAAGAACATACCTAGAACAAGATTTACAAAAATTATAACATGTTTGATTCATTAGAATATATGAATACAATGTTATAATTTATACTTAAGTTTGGAAGTTCGACTTAATTTTCTAACAATATTACATATATTTACATTTTTCTTATGCAAGTGTATTCAAGACTAGCCAATAGATTAGTATTGACATAGTAGGACACTCATAGATCCAAAGCTATGTGGAGAGTAGAGGTAAAAAGCATGAAACCATCATCTGTTCAAATAGCTTATATAATCTGGTCAAATCTAATGTATTGAATTTTGCAAGAATATAATTTAGGTAAATACTGCAAAAAAGAGACATTGTTAAAGAATTCTTAGGAGATGTGAGACATATATGATGAGAGGATTGATATGTATTTAGACTAGGCTAAATTCTATGACGTGACACACTTGCCATGTATATAAGTAGATTATGGTTTGATTATTACTTTAGTAGAGAGATAGAGATCGGAAACCTACACATTCTATATGACACATAAGGAGGTTGCATTCTCTCTACAAGATGTTGTGGGTACGGCTCAGCTTATTCATTAATGATTAAGTAATGATAGCATTACTATACATGATTGGCCTGTATTGTGTGAGTGCCTGCTATGAGCTAGGCTAGACATGGATTAGATTGCTAGACAAAAAGTTAAGATGTTTTAGCTTAGGAGTTTTTTATTGAGGCATCTACTAGTAGATGCAAACAAGATTGCAATCTAATATCACACGAGGATCTATATATTACTATGATAGGTGGTCTCCCATTTATGGATATATCTTCTAGCTACGTACATCTCATGTTCTTACTATTATTAAAAGACTTCCATATTGCATTTAGCTATAGGAGGGGATTGACTTACCTGGCATGGTTATATGGATATCTAAGTTGAGTTGCATAGGATAGAGTAGCTAAGATGGGGGGGTATAATAGTCTTGATACAAGCATAAGCATAGGATAGATTCCCTCATCTGGCGTTACAGAACAGATACACATGTCTAATCTACCCTAACCCACTAGCATACTAGTGGGATGATATATTTGACCTCAGATAGAACTCCTATAAATGTCTTGTCCAGTATCAAGAGGCTTTAAATCGCTAGACTCCCATACAGGCATGATACATTTATAACTTATATTATTTGAATTGTTTTATCTAAAATTTACATGCTTACATTTATCTTTTGCAAATTTGTTAACACCCTATACCTTAGAGATACTAAATTTGCTACTTAATAAATCTTGGGAGGGGAGAGATATATGGTTAGCTTACACCCTAACAATTTGCTTCTACATTATAGAGATGCACTAGTTGAATAAAGTGATAAGGCAATTTAAGAGAGTACAACAGATCTTAGAAAATTGCAATACAAATCTAAACACATACATAAGATGGATATTTAAGGAAAGATAGATGAAGACTAGGCTAGGAAGAATGCCAAATACATCGCCAGTGGCAAGATAGGAGGCAGAGACTAGTTTAAGGTATGCAAAATGATACATTACCCAGTATGGTCTTTGCCGACTATGTCAATTGGTATTACAAAGTAATATGAAGATATATTAGTCGTTTAGGAGCAGTTTTAACTACATTAGCAGGTTTTTTAATCCCGAACCATCAAATTTATATTGAAATTCTTATAATATTAATGATAACTAACTCAACTACCCTATAATAATAATACAGTCCAACACATTCACATACATAGAGAAGACAATAGACATACAAGAGATTCATGCTTTAGCTGCTGTAGGAAGACCTATATTAGAGAGATATAGAGGTATCGAATTGGATGATCCAGTGTAAGCCTTGTAATAAGATGTTTGGAATCAATACATAAAATTTAAGACGATTGAATAAGTTAACCGATTGAGCTCATATCCTATTATGAAGTAAGAAATATTAATAAAAGTAATTCCGTGAGTTTGGATTTAGGAAAATAAATAATAAAATATTATAATACTAAATAATATATATATTACCAATTATTTATCAAAAATGCGTAAAACAAGTTTTAATAACTAATAAATCAATAGAAATAAATTATATGAATACTAAAAATCATAAAATAATACAAGTAATATTCAGGAGTATTAATTTGTACCATATATGTATTTACGTATATACCCGAAATTACGTAAAATACCTAAAATAAGCTAAAATAACACTAATTAATTAAGGAAAATTCATAAAAAATTAAGAAAATTATGAAAAAAAAATAAAGAAATGTCTAAATCTTGGTCATTCTATGCTGGGAATGAGAAAAATAAAATTAACCAATCAAATTAGAACAATTAGAAAGCAAAAAGAAAAGAGATAAAGGATACTTGGCATTTGAAAATTCAAGAAAAATATTCAAACAACTCTATAAATTAGAAGACTCGTATTTGAAATTCATTTTGTTAAGTTAGGAATTCAAGAAAATTAGAGAGAGAAGTAAGTAATTATACAAAAATTAGCAAAAATAGTGTGCAAATAAGGCATATAAGGGGAATAGACATCCAACAACCACCTAACCCTAAAATCATTGCTAAGGGTTGTCGAAACCTTTGGAGCCACCACTAGTGGTTGGAAGCTGATTGAATAAGTGAGTCCAATCTTCATTCTAATTTTGTTTAATTTATTAAAATTACAAATTATATATGGAAAATTATAAAATTAGGTATTTTTTGGTATTTATTCATGTGGATTTAGGAAAAAATGTTAATTTGATAAAATTAGATCTCAGGATATGCGTTGCTTAAGAAATCCCTAAACTTAAGCTAGTTTTTTTATTTTGATTTAAATGACCTTAATAGTATAGTTTTAACTTCAAAATTTTTGTATAAACTATTTAGAGTATTCATGACAATACTATGAAGAGTTTTTTTGAAAATTTATTTTCTAAATTTTACACCCTAAAATCATGCATAAAAGGCAATTTATGAGTTTAATTTAGTGATTTAATGTTAATTTGTTGGAAATTCTGATTTAGTATGTAATTAAATATCTTGGGATGTTAGTTGCTAATGTAGGATGGTATTTGTGGAGTTTGAGGTGTTAGTTGTATGCATAATATGTAATGAGTATGTATAAATGAATGATAGATAAAAGGGCATATTTAAGTTAATTTTGTGATTTAGGGTTAATTAGATATATATTCTGATTTATGATATAATTAGATATCTTAATATGTTATTTAGTGATGAAAGATGATATATGTAGTGTTAAAAATATTAGATAAGTGATATAAGTGTATATAATGCAATAATACGTAATATGTGTGTATGGGTTCAAATTGTAAAGAGATCACGTATGTACTGCATAACTGATCGCATTATACGTGATTAAGGAAATGACTTTACTTATACGTATGGGATGATTAAATGAGATAGGATAGGAAGGAAGAATAAGTAATCTCAATAGGCTCTAATACATTAGGTGACAGGTAGAGGAGCTTGATGGCATCAAATTCTACGATGGATGAAGAATGAGGTAATGTTCTTAAGATGTTTGAGTATTTAATCTTTAAGACATGATTCCAGTAGAGTAACAGCGTTAATTAGAATTTGTCTCTTATTTAAATGTGGAATAAATAAGGCATTAATGAGAAATGATAGTTGATTTGATCCATTGGATTATGATGTTGATTAATGGCTAGGACTAAAGTCTTTTATAAATGAATCTTAAGTGGTCTCTTTTCATAAGTATAAGCCCAAATTAAGGGTTTATTATTTTTTAGTGTGAGCTAAATCAAGAAAAGTTGGATCGGACGGATTGATTTAACGGGTCTTACTCTAAACTTAATATACCAAATCTCTCTTGATTATCATGAAAATATATAGCCTTAACTCTCTAGGCCTTATTACCTTAGCCTAAGGAGTCAAATCTATTTTGTTACTAGGCTTGAAATTAATAAGTCAGATTTGGCCTTTTACATTTTGCTCCATAACCAAAGTCCTTCAAATAAAGTCAAAGGGGGTTTAGGCATTAAATAAGCCTTTCAATTGACTTTAGTGCTTACGCTATTGAATAGATGCACTGCTACCAGATTCATTTTAAGAATTGACTTAATACGCAAATTCACAACACCACTTATTTGTATATCATGTCTTAATTGGATTGAGTTGTATGTTGCCCTTACAGCAATACTAAAATAAATTTGTTTTGAGTTGTCTACTTCTGAGTTAATTCGTCTCTTCATGAGTTAATAAGATTATCCTTGATCAGATTATATCTCTCATTTGTCTTATGGATGTTCTTCTCTTGATAAATTATGTTAAAGCATTCTGAGGCTAACAAACTATTCTTCAATAAGCAAATTATATCTGAACTCTCTCTACTGGTTTGGAACATAATAGTTCATGTTGAGGATGCTGATCATCGTCTCACTCTTGCAAAATTCAACTGCCAACATTCCAAAATAGCTAAAGTTCTTTGTGGCATAGAATTTGCAGTACAATATAATTTGCTTGTCTTGGCTCAAGTTGATTAATATATAGATATATATATATATAGATATATGTATATAGATATATAATGATAGTCAATGAGAGCCATCCTAAGATTTTGACTTTCTTCTTAATGGTAGAGTAGTAATTTCTTATCTCAATATTAAATTTCCCCAAAACATATAAGTCTTGTAATCCATAAATTGAGCTTATGTACTAGCACTCATTTTGCTAAAACTGAGTACTACAATGGATAATAACTGCATCCTCCTTAGGATCTTAAGCACATGACAAAATAATGAGGTGTCATAATTTGGTTGGTAACTAAGGAATATTTTTGTTATTCATAATCTAGTGGCACATTCTTATATAAACAATTATGCTTTTTTATTATGCTCATTTGGCTGAAAATATACATAGCTTCTTTTCCATTTTTCTTCGATATCTTCGTTAAATCATATCCTTTGAACTCTCATTCATCCATTATCATTCATGTCCAACTTTCACAGCATAATTGAACACTCCATTCCTTAGCTGCATTCCATTTTCTTTCCTTTTTCTTCAAATATTGCTTTCACTCTTTGACTTTCTTCATTTCATAGCAAACTCCATAGCCTCTTTTTTTTTTTTTTTTTTTTCAACTCTTCATTCATTCATTTCTTTATTCTTTATACGCTTCAATCTCTGGCAACATCCTCATACACTCATTCCACACATATTATCTTCTAACTTCTCATTATCTTGTCTAATTTACACTTTTCTATTTTCATCTTCATTCATGCTCCTTACTCAATTTCATTTACACTCAACTCTCATTCAACTTCATGTACAACTAGTTTTCTCCTATACTTTTGACTTAGATTTTGCTTCTTTTTTTTTTTTTTTTTTTCCTACCTATACATAAAAAATATCCTTCTTAACAATGCCTAAATATCAAAGCTCAAAGAAATCCAAATTTACCGATGAAGACTAGAGCTTGAAGGCCAACTATGAAGTTTATCTCCAACAATGACTGAACTTATACGTAGGAATATGTTTGGTAGAAACTATCGAATTCAACACACCAATAGCAACTCAGGCGTTTCAACAAATGCATAGCATCAGTAGAAATCTCACCATTAAACAGAATTTAATCGAATTCAAAAGCTAAAATAAGGTAATCGTTGAAACTAAAGCAGTAGGAGTACTACTGAATAGAGCAAACGTAGCAGAGCAGTTCGATGTTTAATTAGCGGCTGTCAAACTAAAATCAACCCAAGCAGCCGCAACTGGGACCCAAGCTTCATAGCTACAAGCCACGACACCCAACTCTTGTGTGGTTTAGGTATGTATTTATCCTCTTCTTTTTCTTTTATGCATGTGAGAGCATACTATTTGTCATAAGCTATTCTAGCACTTCCGTGAGATTACTGCAGCCTGAGGATGAAGATTTTAATTAAATCCCACAACACCTGTAATTCATCCAAATTCCTCTCGTACCATTTACTAGAGACTTGATGTACCTTCCCTTTTCCAATTTCCTCACCACGCTCATCCATGAGAACAACATTCTAGCTAGGTGCAAGTACAAACCCCATACTCCTAAATATGACTTCACTTTCCCATAATCTCAGAAAATATGCACTTTGAATGCAATTCAACTCTAAATGGAGCACACGTCCTTATCTATTACCACTTTACATTGATAGAAACGTCATTGTGCTGTAATTATTTTGTAAGCTGCTGATGAAATTATGTGCATTTGTTGTCCTAGATGTGGCCAGGATTTCTACTTCTGTGGCATTTCCGTCTTTTCCATAAGCGATGTTGGATCTGATCGTATCATTGAACAAAGCTGGTTCTTAGCTATCCAGGCCCATCTGCTGCCTCAACCACTTCAACTGTAACCTTTTGATGTCCACCCCGTCCAATGAAATATGTCCTAAATTAGGATTATAATACCTCTACAGTAGCGAGATCACTGTTGATTTTCCGTTGCCACTTTCTGCAACTAATGCAACCGTCTCGCCTGACGGAATTACTAAGGAAAGATCACGAAATATTTGAATGTCAGGTCTAGTTATGAAATCTTTCAATCCTCCAATAGCTTCTTCAGATTCGAGTTAAAAACTTCTTCTACAAACCATGTAACCTTGACATTCCAGGTCCCATAATACAAAACCATATTTTGGACATTCCATCGAATAGGTTGTATACATACTGGAATTACTATTACTTCATGATACGATACGAAACTTTATTTAGAAATAAACATAGGGAAGCAAGGACATTAAATCAACCCTCAACACCAAACTCTAGCTCCAAACAATAAGGAGACGGAATAAACATACCATCTTCGACTTGCAAAATCTGCTCAACAAGGTAATCTTCTAATTGACTACACAAAACACGTCTCGGGAAGAGGCTGTGCAACAAACTAAAGCAGAGCTCACACACGTGTATAATCTTGTCTTGAAGTCCTGATGTATCACATGGAGGGTAGACTCTCTTTATACTATCTGGAATTCTCCAAAGCTTTTCAATATGAGACCCAGTCCATGAAGAATTAACCATGGTAAGGTGTGTGAAAGAACCCACAAAACCATACATCCAGCTGAAAATTCTATAATAGAAAACTTTACAATGGGATAGCTAAGAAATCTGAGCTACATGAGCTTTATTATTATACATTGAACTTCTCTTACGAACTCTGGACAACATATCCAAGCTGATAGTAGGATAATGAGTGTAGCACAAAATGTTGCATCCAAACAATCTAGCAAATGGGTATGTGAAAGAATATCCACTTGTGTCAAAATAAAAAATTTGAGTACACTTTAAGAGTGCTTCCCATTCAAGATAAATGGAAGCAAAGCTTTGACCAATCATAGTAAAATAAGGATAAGTAGTCTCTTCGATCTACTTTCTTTTATCTAGATGGACAACCTTAGGAGCAAATTCAAACTTGACTCCAAACCTATCAATGGCACGACCTAGCAAGCTTTGAGATGTAGCATCATGGTCACCAATATAAACACCAATATCGGGCTCAAGAAACTCTTGTTGAATAGCCTTAGCGGCATACCAAAGCACTCTCTCTCCTCTATTGTCGTCATTGGTATAAGGGTAGAAGAATATGACAGCTTTGTGCTTGTTTTGTAATTTTAGTTGGGGGTAGGGGCTGGGGGGGATGGGGGGAAGTGGATGAGAGAAAAAAAGAGACGGATGTGTCAAGGTTGGGACTATGTTTGTATGGATCTGTATTAAATCGATCTTGTCTTCATTTTACCTAGCATGGTCTCTTTGTTCAATTCATTTTGTTTGCTACTTAATTTTCTTCGTTTCACCACATGACTAATTGATCTTCATTGTACATATTTTGCAAATGTAGTACTTAGGTCACACATGACCTGGTTTTGATGATCTCAATAAAGCTAATTGCAATTTATAATGTGAATTGAACATAAGTCATAAGATGTGAGGGCATAAGCATATGAGTGCATAAGAGCCAAATGCAAGTTATGTGTAAGTTGAACACATAAGAACTAAACGTGAATCTTAAAATGTGAGCATATGAGAGTTAAGTGCAAGCCTCATACGTAAGATGAATTAAGTATGAGCCTTAAACATTAACACTTGAGAGTTGAACGAGAGCTTGTGAACTAAGCACACATTAATAAAATCAAGTCTTAGACATGAATCTTGATTACAAGTCTTAAACAATAATGTGAGCCCTAAATACAAATCATATATGAGTTGTCTAACATAAATGTAGGTGAGCTTGGACAAATGATTAGAACATGAGTCATGAGCATGCTACTATTGATCTTGTGTATATACTGCCTGTTGGCACTATACATGACAAGAAGCCTCATGTGCATACACATTATATCCATCTTACACATGTAATGTTGTATTTACTTAGCATACTTCATTTTTACTAGCTTTCTCATTCCCTTGTATTTTGCAAGTAGTCACTTCTTCCTCCTCCTCTAAGTGGTAGTAACCGTGTATAGACGTTGCTACCACTTTCAGGAATAAATTATAGGAGGCAGCATGGCATCACATAGGAGTAGTCCCATGTGATTAATAACTCCACTAATGTTATCTTTTTGATCAAGCATAAGGGATGTTGTGAACCTCTGTAAGGCATCAAATCATTGGGAGCACACATGTATTAAGCGTTATGCGCGCATTGAGACTTATGCACGCTTCAAGCATTACGAGTGTACATGCACTTCAAGCATCACAAGTACATGCACATCAAGCTTTGCAAGCATGTACACATCAAGTATCGTGAGCATACATGCATTAAGGGCCATGGATGCATGTGCACCAAGCCTTGCACATATAAGTGCATCAATTGTTGTATATAAGGAATGTTATATGAAGTAAGTACCATAAGTAACAATCATCACTATGCAAAACTAGTCTCTTCATATATTTTATCCATTTATAACCTTCCTCCCCCAGTTATTGGTATGTAGAAGAGGGACAACTTAATAAGCTTTGAAGCATCTTGTTCTTTCATGATACCATGAAAAACCAAATTATATTGTAATCTTTTGATTTTTGATGATCATGCCCTACGAGAGCATATCACCATAAGTTCATGACAATACTGTTTAGTTAGGAGCAATTATGTAGCAGACCATTTATAGCAATACTCACTTGCAATCATCTTAATCATACCATCATAACTTATATTATCGTATATTTACAAATTGTAATTGAATACATATGATTGATAATCATAAAGTCCATTTATTGACCATTTATGTTCTTTTTATTCAATTGGTACCTCCATTTGCTTTCGTGAAGCTGTCTTGTCATTGTGTACATAGGAGTGATAGCTCTTTACTTAATAATAGCATGGTAGGAAATAATATAGTGGATTGCTTTAAACTCCTTATAGACTTATAATGTCTTGAAAGACAATAAAGCACATATCTTGATGGAGTGGTAATATGACCAAGAATAATGCAATTGTTGCTAGAGAAGGTACTCGTTTAAGTTGGAGCATATTGTATTCTTAAAGAATTCACGTGCTTAGGAGCAATGCATCAATTAAGCAACGATATTGTCTAATGAAAAGCAATAAGATTACCTTATTATCTCTTCTTTTTCTTTTCCCCTGAAATGACATCTTATGGTAGGGAGCAAAGGTTCAATCTAGTCACATTAGTGTTAAGTAATCATGAGCTTAAAATTTTGGATTAACATAACTTTAAGACTAATTAGACTTTTTTATCTAAGGGGCCTCTTATAGAAGAGATGTAATTGTGAGACCACTAAGACTCAATGATCTAAGGGGATCTCTTTTAGAATAGGCATAATTATGAGACCGCTTAGACTTAGTGATCTAAGAGATCTCACATGTCATCTCAGAGATCTCACATGTCATCTCTTATTGAGGCAAGACTTTTTGCTTACTAATGATAATATATAGAAAATCCCTTTTAAGAAGTGTTTAATCGTGCATATGCAGCAATAGTGGCATTGATTGCCTAAGATCAATAATTCTTTCTCATTAATTAAGGGAGTATTCCTCATTACTTGACTGTGTAATATGGCTTACCAAGGTATTACTTAGATTAAAGTGGTAATATGTCAATGTGCTCATCAATGAGATTGTCTCCACTACTTGATGACAAGAAATATTTGGATCAACTGGACAGCATAATAGATATGCAAGATTGCCACAACTTGTCTGCATCTAGGAAGTTAATGCTCTTACTAGGGTATAGATACGAGCTAAGTTCATCATTGTGTGCTTGGGAGTTAAAGCTCTTTACCAAGCAGCAACAATGTGTAGACTAGATATCATGTTGGCTATATATAGATATGAGCTAAGTTCATCATTGTGTGCTTAGGAGTCAAAGCTCTTTACCAAGCAGCAACAATGTGCAGACTAGATATCATGTTGGCTATAGATTTTTCTTTTAAACAATCAAAAGGGTCTAAATGCCCCCAATGAGATGTAAATCGTTCTATAGGATTAGTCTTGTGTGCTTAAGAGACAAATCTCTTACCTAGTAGCAACAATGGCAATAAAGAGATACAAATGGACACAATCATGTTTTGTAAGATTAATAATATTAGTGATAGAGAAAGAAACTTCTTTCATTGATAAGAAGCGACTATCACTTCACTTACATGTAACAAGAAAATAGAAGAGAGAAAATTAGTAAGGTCATCATCTGCTCTTAGTAGTTTTCATATCTATTAGTATGCAGCATTTTCGGTTTCAATAATATTATTTGTTCGCTTACGTTTTTTTGCACCTCCTTAACAACTGTGCATCCTTTTCTTCTTAGATGCTCGAGTGTAAGCTTCTTCCCTTATAGATAGCAATACATTAGGAGGTTATTCTACATTTTGTGATATTACTTCTTCATGTTCATTAAAGAAGGTTGCTTCAATAAAGTGTAGTTAATTGTGTGTAACCGGGTCCTTTGTTGTAGCAATAAAAACATCCTTCTTATCCCAATAACCCTTAATGCATTGATGCCATGTTGAGAGTATTATATGATGATCATGCAACCATGTCCTTCCTATAAGGAGGTTATAGGATGTAGGTACATCGATTACATGGAACCATATGGGGCTGTGAATATATCCAACATTAAAGTCTACTTTGATTTACCTTATAGTCTTTATGGAAGATTCATAGAAGCTGTTCAATAGGATGGATTGTTTTACTAAGTATCGAATGTCTATCTTTGTAGCTTTAAAAGTAGAATGTCTATCTTTGTAGCTCTGAAAATAGACATTCGCATAACATTGAGTGAAGATCCATTGTCGACGAAAGTCCTCTTGATAAGATAACCACTGAGTATGCTTTCCACATATAGAGGGTGATTGTGATTAAGATTTCTTGTACACATGCTGGTATTAGTAAGTGTAATTGCATTTTCATTCATAAAAACCATTCTCTTTATAAGATGTCCTATAGTATGTTGCTTGTATTGACCTTGTATAATCCTCATGAGCATGGTCACTACCTCAAACCAAGCATCCTCATCAAAGTTGATGAGATCAAAGAAATTCTTAACATTAGTGGTTTTTAACAAAGCGAGGATGGTGTTGTCTTCTTTACTTATCCCCTTATGCTTAACTTTGTGCACCTCGAATGGCTATTCATCTATACTTTCCATCTTTATGGGTTTGAAAGTGATAATATTCACGACACCACGTTAAGTGTTGTGAGTTAGAAGTGGATTATTCTTGGCATCATTATCTTCAATAATTAATTCTCCACACGTTCATTAAATATTTTCTTTAGTGTCCAATAATCTTTCATAAGGTAGCCTATACTCTTATGGAACCTATAAAACTTGGGGTCACTTTTTTCCTCATCCGTTGGTAAGTGTTCAACTCTAAGAAGTTTGATATTTCCATCTTATAGCCATTGGTCAAGTAGGGCATGCACTTTTCCTATTAAGCATAGTTAGGCCAAAGATGGTTTGGTGTTTACAAGTTTCTCCCTTCTAGATTTCTTTACTCCTTTAAGATTCTCCTCTTGGATTAAATTCACCAAAGGTATGCACTTATTAAATCTTGCAATTTCATTTCTTTATCGCGCCATTGAGTTGTTGGTCCTTCGTTCATTTTCAACTAATGTTGCAAAGGAAACCAACGAAAGATTTTCAAGATAAACTGTGTACTCAAGAAACATTCCTTGAATACAAATCCTAACCAACTCTCTTTCATTACAAATGTCTTATATATCTAAAGAACGTTCTCTAAAGCACTCAATATAATCCATGAGGTCCTCCTTAGACCTCTGACGAATTCATCCCATGTCAGTAAGAGAGTGATCCTTTCGTCAGTATAGAAGAATTTTTCTAAAAACATTCTGTACATTCTACCCCATGAATCAATTAATCTTGGTGGGAGATTAACATGCCAAGTGTAGGCTTTCTTTATAAGAGACTTCAAGAATTCCTTCAACTTCAAATCATCGTCCAATTCATACACTTCTAGAGTTTCAATAACTTTTAACAAGTGTTCCTTAGCACTCTCTTTCTTCCCATTAAACAGTATGAATTTTGGACTTACATAATCCTTTGGATAAGGTTTTATAGCAATGTACGAATGGTATGAGAGCTTCAATTCTAGCACACTTGATGTGGACTTTGCCTGTATTTCCCTCATGTACACATCTAGATCCTCTTTAGTCACAATTGAAGCCCTTTGATTTTAGATGTTTCTATCCTTATTGACATTGTAGAAGCAAGGTTAGTGAAATTCACATGCATAGAATTCATTAGAGCTGAATTCATATGGTAAAGTACATAGATTTAACAATTGTAACACGTGAGGTAGTACATGAAGATGACAAACCTCCTATCTAAATTCCTTGATTTATTATTTTGGATGGGGCATGCTGTATGGGTATAGGCTACATCGCAGGAAGTTGCTCCTTAGCTCTAGGAGCATCTTACTCATCAGTAATCGAAGGATTAAGTGGCTGAGAAGCTTGTGTAATGTATTGTTACATCACGTTGGATGGACTTGCAATGGTTGCCCCTTATTGTGCAATAGCGAAAGTAGTCAAAACAGGTATACATTGGGTAAACATCGCTTAGAGCCCATTCATATTCTAATTAGTTTGTCACAACTCTCGCACTAGTTATGCATTATTAGGAACAACTTCTAGAGTACCATCTCCTTGATTGGTACCTTTTATTAAAGGTTGATTTTGATTCTTGGTAACAACAGTACCATCTTGTTTTTTATCATTGTTATTCGTAGGATCAGCAAATCTTCTTTACGAAGGTACCATAATCTGAGTATCAAATCTTTCCCCCTTAGTAGAGTCATTAAGAAAATGTATGGGTTCAAATTGTAAAGAGGTTATGTGTGTGTTGCCTAACTGATTGCGTTACACGTGACTAAAAAAATGACTTGACTTATATGTATGGGATGATCAAGTGAGCTAGGCTAGGGAGGAGGAGTAGGCAATCTCAGTAAACTTTAACATATCAGCTGATAGATAGAGGAGCATAATGGCATTAAACTCCATAATGGATGAAGAACGGAGCAATGTTTTTGGGATGTTTGAGTGTTTAATCTTTGAGACAGGATTCTAGCAGAGTAAAGGCTCTAGTTAGAATTTGTTTCTTATTCAAATGAGGAAGTGAAGGGGATATTTATAAGAAATGGTAGTTGATTTGATCTATTGGATCATGATGTTGATCAATGGCTAAGATTAAAGCCTTTTATAAATGGATCTTAAGTGAGCTCTTTTCATGAGTCTAGGCTCAAATAAAAGGGTTTTATTATCTTTTGGTATGAGCTAAACCAAGAAAGGTTGGATTGAGTGGACTGATCCAATGAATACTACTTTAAGCTTACTATGCCAAATCTCCCTTAATCATTCCCGAAAATATATGGCCTTGACTCTCCAAGCCTTGTCACCTTAACCTAAGGAGCTAAATCCATTTTGTTATCAAGCTTGAAACTCATGAGTCAAATTTAGCTCTCTATATTGTGTATATAAGAATTAAATGGATAAAAAATATTAGGTCAAAATTGATTATATTATAATAATGGAAAATAAATTTGATATAAAATAAATACTTAGGTAATTATGTGAAAAATATAAGTTAGTCTCACATTAGGAGAAAATTGGAAAGTTAAATTAAGAGTAGAGTATACCATACCGACTAAAAATTGGCTATGAGCTAAATAAAAGATTTAGGATACTCAAATATAGTTAGATGAATCTTATATATTGGTTTGAAAGGATTTCCTAAGGTTTATGTATAAAAAACCATAACTAGAAACCAAATTAAAACTTAAATAGGAAACTAATTCAAGAATTGAATCTAGAGCTAACTTAGAATAAATCAGTAATAAGTAATATATATAACTTGGATAATAAAGTAAAATTATAATTTAAGCCTATTTATCATAAGGGTATAAATACTAAAAGAGTATTTATATTATAGGGACAAGCAGAGACGAGTTGGCTCTATAGCGAGTTAAGTGAGCAAGTCAATAATCTTAGGTAAGTTGGGATCAATACATTGTTGTATTTTAGAGTACTATATTAAAGTACTTGAAGACTTAGGATTGTGTTGTTTGTGCTTGTAGGTAGATGTTTATGTGTATGCTTGTAAGTCTCTGGTTATTGAATTATATTATGATGCTTTATCATATTGAATGGAGTAAAATTGTTTAATCACCCTAAATTGAGTTAAACCATATTTGACCTAATACTTTAATTAGATATGCATTGTAACCCTTATGAGACAGTTAACTTTCCAACCAACTACTGATTCCTTCAAAATGGATAGCGTTATAGCATAATAGTACCTCCTTCATCCTTAATTGAACTAAGTGACATGAGAAGAGGTTGCAGTAAGGATAAGAGCAATGGTTTGAAGGATGGTTATGAGGGGAGCGGTGCTTTCATTGAATAAACCTTCGTTTGGTTGTAAGCTGTTGTATAATTGTTGAAACTTCTCAACTTAAATTAGAGCAGATGAAATTACTTTGATTTCAAAATGAACCTAATTATATTGTATGATGACATTTGTTTGTTGCATTGTATTTAATTAATTGTTTGAGAACCTTGTTTATTGTTGTTACGCAGTCTTATGTCTCTATCCCGACTTATTGAGTTATTGATTATTTATATTGTTATAGATTTTCTTATAAGTGATGATTAAAATACAAAATTATAACTATCCAAAGTTTAGTACTCTTTTGAAGAGATTTGGGGGAGTGAGGAACAAATTAGCAAATCTATAGAAATTATAGAGAGTTTGCTAATAACTCTTAGGTGTATGGGTTAATCATATAATATTTTACTTATCAAGATGTTATGTTATGTAAATATTTCATGAGATCATGAGACAATATAGGTATATCTATGTAAATATGGCTTAAAATTTCCAATTCTATATATAATTTTATCATTAAACTTAAATGAGTTGTTTACTTCAAAACAAGGAGTTATAGACGCCTTGTGTAAATCATATCTATGATGGTGAATGTGAGGTTAGATATTATCATAGGTTGGCTAACATGGCGAAACTGTTACGACTCTACCGTAGGGCATAACATCCAGTTCAATAGGAGCAGCAGCTTGAGAGAGAGAACGGGGATGGAGCTAAAGTCAAGTTAGAGATCAACAACCCTAGTTAGTTGACAAATCTCCAAGGGCCATCCAACTCAAGAGAGAGGACAACAACTAGGCTAAAGTTGAGCTAAAGATTAGTAGCCATAATTAGTAGATAAATCTCCTAGTCCTCTAGTAGATGGTAATATAGACATTTGTATTGATAATATTGTAGATTCTCCTGCTACTGATCCTCTTGTTGCTAATCTTCCTACAGTTGATCATCCTCTAACAAATGCATTGATATATGCTTTGGCTGATTGTATTATACACAATACCCTATCATTTAAGTTGCTTACACCAGATATACTTATATCATTATCATCTACTTATTCTCTAGCTACTTCCATGAGATCGACATGTCTGGCATCATTAGATATAGGAGAGGTAGTCACACCAGTATTTCTTAAATAATACAATGTTTGCTTATTGACCTAATTCTAATTTGTATAATTTCTAAATTGTTACTTAGATTCAATAATCTAGTACAAATCAAACCTTAGCAAATTTCATTAGATGTGCAAGGATCAATGGATACATCATAAGCTAAAGATATTATGAGAAAATACAAGAAGAGATGTAAAAAGACATGTAATAGATGATTTTGTATAGGATTATACAAAAATTTGACATATATATGATCAAAAGCATTTGTGGAATGCATACTTGTTACTCATTAGTAATAATATGTATACATTTTTCTTCATATATCATATTTATTAGTTACTTATCAATGTTGTTATAACTAATTGATTGAATTGATAAACTGATTAAAGTTATAGTTTTTAATGATTGAATGAGAATAAATAAAGCAACTTTGTAGAGAGAAAAGTTAAATTTGATATATTTAATAATTGAATAAAGATGCAAAATTTAGTAAGACCTCCTTAGAGCAATAAATTGAATTTTAAATGGATTTCTTAGGTAAAATTATATATAAATAAAGTTAAAAATACATGAAATTAACTAAAATGTACTATAGTAGGAATGATATTACATAACTCGCACTTTGCAAGTGAGAAAAAAATATAGTAGTACGAATGTCACACTTTACAATAGCAACATCCGACATACTTATAGTTGTAGCTATATCGCACTTGCAAGATGTGATATTTACATAAATACTAATATTGTATCTATAAAATGGCATATAAGAATGGTATTTTGGTAATTTTTTTCCTTATCTAATTAGTAATTAAGTAATATTTATTAAATTTGATGGTAAATAAGTAAATTTCGTGTATTTTAAATGGAATAAATTTTGAATATTTTATCCAGTCCTTCAAGTCCTTTTTTTATCCAATAGTCAAGTTAAAATTGCAAACTAAACACACAAAAATTTTGTCTTATCTAGCCTCATAAATTTTGTTGAACAAAATAATACCTAAGGCTTGTTTGTCTCAAGAAACATAATTTTTTAGAAATGTTCTCTCTATTTTCCTTTATTTGGTACACTAAAAAGAATTTTATAAATATGAAACATTTTTCTTAGAAGGAAAAATTACCTTTCATCAAAGAGAATATCTTAATCTTTTATAAGAAAATGGCGCACTCTTTAAAATGGAATGTCATTTTCCCAATTAGCCTCCTCAAGCATCAATGATTTGATTATAATACTTATTGTAATTAATATATTTCATATTTTAAACACAAAGGCCATGTTCACTTGAGGGAATCCCAATCCCAATTCCATTCCCTTCCTATTTCTTACTCTCCCTCTATTATTATGTTTACTTTCTCGAATTACAATTCATAAGGGATCCCAATTTCTAAAAATTAGAAACTAAGATTCTTTAAGGAAACCTAAGAATTCCAATTCCAATTCTAAGTAAAAAAGACCTAATTTGTTCCTTTTCTTCATCCATCGCAACCATTGTCACTATCACCACCATCATAATTGGATACTACCATTTCCATCGCCATTATTATTACCATTGTTGCTACCAATATTGTCACTACCATCATTGACACTACTATCACTCCTAATGGTGCCAACACTACTAGTACCACCATTACTACCATTGACACCGTCGCTGCTACCACACTACTATTGCTGCTACCACACCACTATTACTACTACTTTACTTTACTTTACTTTACTTACTTTATTTTAAGGTTAGTTGAGAAAAAAGATAGGTAAAGAATAATTTAGTTATTATAGTTTTATTATGTAATTATTTTTAAATTACTTTTTAATCTAACTAAATAAAGTAATAGGTCTATTCTTTAGAACTTCTAATTCCATTTAATAAAGTGAATGAGTTAAAAAAAAAAAACTTAAAAGATAAAAAGAAGCTAAAAAGACTTGGTTTACAAATTGTAAAATTCAATCAATTCATATTACAAATTGTTATATTTTATACTTTTATTTTTACATAAAATTTCATAGTAATATGTTGATATTAATTTATATGAATATGAGTTATATAAAATATCGTGAGTCAAATCTTGTAGATGCCTTTGATATATTTTTATGAAATCATGTATACACATAAAAGACATATCACTTTAAAGTAAATGTTATTTAAAAAGAAAATCTTTAAGTTAGAAGTAAGATAGAATACATGTTTACTAATATTTAAAAAAAATTATACAATTACAAATTGTATAAAAAATATTACTAAAATATCAATACTATATTGCATTTTCAAAATATGATATTAACATTTGTATATATATCATATTTTCAAGATATAATATAGTATTAATACATCAAAAGTAATGTTCTATTTTTAAAATATGATATATGTATAAATATCAATATTGGTTCAAATACATTTTTAAAAATATCTTATCTTGAAAATATAATATATATATATATATATATATACATGATATATCATTAATATTTTGATAATATTTTTTATATAATTTATAATTATATAACTATTTTTTTTTAATTTTTAGGATAAATACGTAATTTTCTTTGGATGAATTGAAACAAAGGAGGCATAGTTAATATAATCCAATGTCGCGAGATTGCCCGATCGTGTAAAAAAGAACGAAGTCCATTTCCTTTTTATGGACACGGTCCCTGTCATATTTCCCTGCCTTTGGTGCCTTTGGTGTAGCGTTTTCCGCGGCTATCCCCCCAAATCTCCCACCAAACCCAAAATAAACCCAAAGGGACGGAGACACACACAGACTCTCCCTCTCTCACACACACTTGTACACTTTCTATGTATGTATGTATGTATTTATGTCTGTCTGTATCGAGTGAGAAATAGAAATCAATTGTTTCTTTTAGTTTAGTCCTCTCTCTCTCTCTCTCTCTCTCTCTCTCTCTCTGTGTATACGGGCTTCACACACCATCTGTTCGAGGAATTGTTTGGCCCAGATCAGATCGGAGTTTCCGAAGTAATATAAGCGCGTCATTCTTTGTTGCCTAGTAGGAAATAGATCATTCGGTGTGTTTGATTGATTTATTGTCATTATGAGAGCAATATTAAGTGTAAAATGAAAGATAAGTCCGGACCTGGGCTTGGGTTTGGACTCAGATTCATGGGGATTTGTTTCAGTTTTGAAGAAGAAGAACATCACAATTACCATCGTCAATCTCTAAAGAAATACCCCGGTATTTTTATCTTACTAATATTCTCTTCACTCGTTATAATTATTTTCATCGTGGATTTGTCGTGTCGTGTAACTAACTGTACTGACTATGGTAGTTTCTTTTATTTGGTTGCCTGGTTTACAATGGATTAGATTCTAAATTGCCTAGTATAATGGATGGAGAGTTTAATGTTGATGGTTACTCCTTCAGTTGTGTAATCAACACTACATATCGAGCAATTTGCATATGATTACTCAAGTTTGTTTATGGTCTCTGCAAAGATAATAGGGCAGTACTTGGATTTCCAGAAGTTGCCTCTCTTTCTACATTTTGCCAACTATTTTTCTTTATGAATTATGTGGCAAAACCAACTCTGTTAGCAGTCATTTCTATTCTGGCCTAGCAGATATTTTTTGAAGAAAGATTCTGAGAACCTTGATGTTTATATTAGGGTGTTGATGTTTATTTGTTAGGAACCTTTTGCTAGATTTCACCTTGTCTAGTTCTAGTCATTAATCAATAAGAACTCCATTATACTCTAAGAATTTAGAATTCTTCCGGGCATGGCACAACTTTTCAGGAAAGCTTTTTTGAAGAGGCTGGTTATGTATACCGCTGTTGGAATTCTTTACGGGATCAAACAACAATTAGCATGAAATAGCACGAAATATCTTTGGTTGATTTTTCTGCTGGAGAGTAGAATTGTTTGCGCTAAATGATGATAGATGACAACAGGGACTTTATAAGGAAGAAAATGAGCATCTTTCTTTTGAGTGAAAGCAACATGTCATGATGTCTTGAGGAATCATCTTTGTGGTCTCTTTATGGCTAAATGAAATGATTTCTTTTTCATTGTTATGAAAGGTAAACAAAAGAATGAGACAGCATTTCCATAGCTAGATAATTGTGCATTCAGTGTGCTGGTAATGGTTTAAGTATATCATAATACTAGAAATTTATAAAATATTCTTTCTAGTAATTCTTGACAATAGCTATTTATTTAAAATTACTACGGTAACATATAATTGGTTTATAAGATATCTGGATGCAACATTCCAAGAGTTACATTATTTTGCATGAAGCTATGTTTTCTTAGATTCATGATACATGATTTCACTTTCTAGTTACTATTAATATGCATATAAAAATTTTTCGAAGAGTTATATGTCTTTATAGTAACCCATAAACTGTTGGATGTATAATTAATGTGAAAAACCTTTCCAAATTATAAATAAAAGATGTATTCAATGATGCAGCTGATATTTTTTTTTCTTGTAAAATTGTTAGTTGAAGCAGGGTATGACTCTACAATGTCTCCATCTAAATCAGAGAGAGCAGAATTGCAAAGAATGAAAAGCTCAAGCAGTGCTCCATTGGCATCTAAGAATGTCACTGATCTTCGTCAGAGCCCTGGCTATAGCAATGTTGATATATTTACTTATGAGGAAATTAGATTGGCAACGAAGCATTTTCGGCCTGATTTGATACTAGGCGAAGGTGGCTTTGGAATTGTTTATAAAGGAGTCATAGATTCAAGTGTGAGGCCAGGTTATAAGACAACGCAAGTTGCCATTAAGGAACTTAATCCAGAGGGATTCCAAGGTGACAAGGAGTGGCTGGTATAAATTCTTTCAATGCTCTCATTCTTTGTTTTTCCTGCACTTTCTGCATGTTGGGTTGAAGTGTAGACTCCTTGTGTATATCTATGTGTGTGTATGTGTGTTGTAGGTGTGTGTTGCAATAGTTGTCTGACCTCTGAAATGATTTGAAGAGGTCCTCTGATTATTTCGGATGTTTCATATAATGGAGTCCAAGTTTCAGATCAGTCGTGCATTTTGGCAGGATAATGTCCTTTATATTTCGGCAGTGGCCAATAAATAAATTTCCTGCTGTTTTTGGGTATTAATGGGTTTCAGATCAGATGGGATTTTACTGTGTATTAACTAGCCATGAGGTTTGTTTAGATTGTTTTATTCTTATCTGTATTTGTGTCTGATTCTTATTCATTTATGTGGTATTTGAGCAATATTTGTGATTCGTTTTGTCTTATTAAATGTGTTTGGATTTTCTTATTCTTATCTGCATATTAGTCTTATTTGCTTCTTAGTAGTGTGTCTGAATTGCCTTATCTATTTTATCTGTGTTCTCTTCTAATCTTATTTTATTTGTATCTTGTTGCAAAAAAAAAAAAAAAAAAAAAAAGGGATGAAAAAGGATTTTGCTATGCAAATATCATGGATGGCAGCAAATATGTGTAAGATATACTCGTTCTAATGTGTGACAAAAGAATAAAACTTTTGAAGAATGTTAATGTATGCCCTAGGATCTAGGTGATGGCTTCATGTCAGTTATTTTGAAAATCTCACTAACATCTAACTAAAGATCAAGGATAAATCCACAGTGCAAATAAGTAGGATTTAGGCAAGTTTTGCCGAAGCCAAAGAGTGGAAAACAATCCCATAATCAAATTTTGATTTGCAGTTGAAAAAAATTCTCAAAATTCTATTTTGCTATTTCTTTTGTGATCCCACTAGTAATTCTTACTGTTCATAGTCCTAGTCCTTTTCTAATATTACCACTAGAGCACCAGGTGGGCTTTGGACACACTTGGGATGTCAAGTTTATTCTTGGAATATGCTTAGGATATGGTTCCTTTTGTATCCTTGTTAACAGGGTTTTATAGTCCTATTAAAGTTTGTTGCATCCCTTATAATTGCATTGGATATATGGCTCAAATTCCAAAAAAGGCTGCTTCTTGGGATAAAATGCAAGCTAGACTTAACTAATACAGTTGGAGTCTTGTAAGATGGTTCATATATCAGGAGATGGCCTTCCAAATATGGTCATCTCCTGTCTAATTAGTTAAAAAGAAAAAGAAATGATTTGACTTAGATCTGACCTGCTATGCTCCTTGCACTTTATTCCTTGATGTATAAGTTGAATAGTTGTCTGCATGAAAATAAGAGAATAAAGAAAGGCTATTGGCTTGTTGCCAGGAGCTGTGTGATTTTTTGTTACAAATTTGACATGAATTTCACTGATTTTGCTTCTTGTTAAATTTGCAGGCTGAGGTTAACTATTTAGGGCAGCTAAGCCACCCGAATCTTGTGAAACTTATTGGATATTGTTGTGAGGATGAACATAGGATTATTGTCTATGAATATCTGGCTAGTGGAAGCCTTGAGAAGCATCTTTTTCGCCGTAAGTAGATGAATAAATGCAGTGCAACTCTTGCTGTTTGTTTGCACATGTATGACAAATTCTATATTTCACTTAGATGATAAATACTATGTTAATTATTACATTGTCCAACTTGGGTGCAGCCTTTGAGGCACCATTGAAGTTCTCCTCTCTTTGCTATTGTCAACCCAGCAGGGTTTACAAGTCTAAATTTTGAGTCATTTTGTGACTGACTACTACTTTCCTTATATCTAATCCTTAGATTACTTTGTGTTAAACTGACTTAAGGTACTAGATGCTAGTTACTTGTAGTCATGTTCATAGCTATTTCTGCTTTACTTTCGGCCACTACAAAATGACTAGATCTAATGACTAGAGATAGGGATGCAAATGAGCTAAGCTACTCACGAGCTTGGCTCATCTTGAACTTGATTAGTGAACAAGTTAAGTTCTAACTTAAGATGAAACTCGTTTATTTAAATGAGTAGAGTTAGAGTTTTAGTTTAAGCTTATAAGCCTACTTATTTAGGTTCGCGAGCTGGCTCATTTAGTTTGTGAGTAGCTTTTTGAGTTTTATATATATATATTACAAATATTATATGTTATATGTATCATTAAAATCCAAAAACTAATGTTTATATAATATATATAAATATTATATATATTATAAAATAATATATAACATATATTAATCCTTATTTATTATTTGTTAATCTATTTATTTATATATTTCTTCATTTTTTATATTTAGGTTTGTGAGTAGACTTAAAATCAGCTTACTTTAAGCTTGGCTCGAGCTTGAATAGTAAAGGAGTAGAGCCAAGCGAAGTCGAGCCAAAAGCGAGTCAATTTTGAGTGTACTCATAAGCTTAAGTATAAAAAAAACGAGTTGAGCTTGAGCTTGAGCTAAAGACAAAGCTTGTTTACTTACTTGAGCCAAGTTTAAATTTTAATTTCAAGTTCAATAAAAAGTTTAGTTTAAACTTGAGTTTAATAATTTTTAAACGAGTTGAGTCTAAGCCTTTGCATTTAAAGGCTTGGCTCGACTTGTTTGCAGTCCTAACTAGAGATACATATTGGCCTCATACTATCTAACATTTGAAATGGGAAAATTATTTCTTCATTTTTTTTTTACCTGTAATTTTATCTGTGAGGAACTCAGTTACTCATTGGGTACCTTACTTCAAGACATCTGGTAAGACATTTTAAATTAAAAGTTTACAAGTTGGTCAGTATGTCTTTTAGCAGACTGCTCTATGCTGTTCAGGAACTTTTCAGTAGTAATACTAAATAATGTCTTTATCTAGCAATTTCACCATGAAATACTGTTTTCATAGATAATACTGATGATGACAGCTCTAACTTAAATTCTCACATTAGTAGCCTTTCAGCTTTATGTGTGCCTCTTAGTGGCTAGATATTGAGGGCATAATGAGAAGCAAATTAAGAATGAATGATAATGGGCTCTTTAGTTTTGTATATCTTATAAGTTGGTCCATCACTTGTATTTAAGTTAGTGATTTGACCCAAATATTTCTACTATTCTGAAGTCTTTCTTTTCCTGCAATAGTTCAGTTTAATAAATGCATCGAGTGATTACATTATGCAGTAATGCCAGCATGTTCACTATGGAATAAAGTACTGGTATACCATGTAATTTCCTTTCAGAATTTTGGACTCCTTATATATATTAGTATGATTTCGATTTCATTAGAATTGGAGTTTCTTAGCTGTTGTTTGACAAAATGTAAAATAATTTATTGAAAGCTGTTAACTATCTTAGCATTCTGGAATGGCATGACACTCATTTGCAGTTCATAGCTTTAATTATGGCATTTTAAGGATGTGACTTGTAATTAAGTTTAATACCTTCTTCTGAAAAGCAATTGATACCGCTGCAAAGGCTTACTTATTAATTGTCCTTCTTTTTGTCTAGGGGTGGGTTGTACTTTGACATGGTCAAAAAGGATGAAGATTGCTCTACATGCAGCAAAGGGCCTTGCTTTTCTTCATGGAGCGGAAAGATCCATTATATATAGGGATTTCAAGACATCAAACATCTTGCTTGATTCGGTTAGTTGCCTAGTCCTACAACTTTACTGGTTTCTGTAGCAAGGAATTACTTTATTTCAACAGTCAGCGAAGTTTGTTTGAATTGCATGAGGCTTCCATTTGATTCTTAATCATATTTGCTTTGGTAACAGCATTAGAGAAGATGCTAACAACACTATCTACTTTTTGTATGAGTCAGGAACATATTATAGTAGCTAATCTGTGTGGCTTAGCAATATATGTATTTATCAATTTTTTTGGGGATAAGTTCTTAAAGAATAAAAATGATTTCTCATTTCCCAGTCTTAGTGACTTATCAAGGATTTAGTGCTTACTTTGGAAACTTGACTTCTGTTAATAGGATTTTAACGCGAAGCTCTCAGACTTCGGTCTTGCGAAAGATGGTCCTATGGGAGACCAGACCCATGTGTCAACCAGGGTGATGGGAACTTATGGATATGCTGCTCCTGAGTATGTTATGACTGGTGAGTGTCCACAACTGTGGCACCCCCCTCTCCCTCTCTGTGTTTCTTTTTCTTTTTTATTTTTAATTTTTATTTATTTATTTTTTGTAGCAATACCATGGAATGCTACTTGTATCAGTATGCAGTAGACTTGAAAGTTTAGGTTTCATTTGTACTATAAGTATTAATATTCCTTGGAAAAAAGAAAAAAAAAAGGATTAGAGGCATAGCAGAACTAAGCAACATTTGTGGGAATTCTTCAGTGTGTTTGTTTCTTGGAAACATTTTCCATGATTGTTATTTCATGTTTGCTATAGCTAAAGCTTTATAGATGTTTCCTGTAGCAGTCTTATTAGGCAGTGGTAACTACCATCCCTTAGCAAAAGGTAGTGGCAGGAGAAGGTGGGGTCAACTGCCGATGGATAGTGGTGATGGACACATTATGAAAAATGGCAATAGAAAATGGTGGAAATGATAATGAGTATTTCATTGTGGTCATTTTCTATTAATATTTTTCATGGCTGTTAACCATAAGAACTCTGTTTCTGTTGTCTTTTGCCATTGCTTATTGCTAAAACCCTGTAATGAACTGCACCTTCTGAGATCACCATGATAATGTGACAATTTTAAAGAATAAGCCACAACAAATATGAGAGATCCTCTTAAAGCATTTTCTGTGAAACTAACTTAGAGGATGTCTGTAGTAGTTTTATTGCTTGTGTCTCTCTTAATATTTTTGCAGCATAAATTTTATTGGGCCACACTAAAACCCTTTTGTAAGCACCACATTTTGAGATTACTATGATAATATTTGACCATAGAAAAGCACAAGCCACAACAAATATGCGAAATCCTTGGAAAACATTTTCTGTGAAACAAACAAGCCAAGAGATGTTAAAAGATGGGCATGAATTGTCTGTAGTAGTAGTTCATTGTTTGTCTGTGTTTGTGTTAATCTTTTTGCCACGTAAATTTGATTGGGACATTTGCACCAGGAATTATGTAGAATGTATTTTGCATTGAGTTGTCTGGTTTAAAAATGGGGGCTGCTATGATTTGATCAGGTCACCTAACTGCTCGAAGTGATGTATATGGCTTCGGTGTGGTGTTGCTTGAGATGCTCATTGGAAGGAGGGCTATGGACAAGAGTAGACCAAGCAGAGAACACAACCTGGTTGAATGGGCTCGTCCTCTCTTGAACAATAACAAGAAGCTCCTTAGAATCTTTGACCCAAGAATGGATGGCCAGTACTCAGCAAAGACTGCTATGCGAGTAGCCAATTTGGCATATCAGTGCCTCAGCCAAAACCCAAAAAGTAGGCCTCCAATGAGTCAGGTGGTTGAAATACTCGAAGCTTTCCAGTCAAAGGAAGAAAATCAGGTGGAATCTCTGCTCCAGAGTGGAGGTGAAGGTGTAACTCTCTATGAATTACCCAAGGATACACCAAAAGATCACGGAGGTAACAGGGACCCTAGCAGATCTGAAGGCAAGAAAAGTGTGGGGCAACAAGCCAATGGGAGAAGCAAAAGCCAGCCTCCCACTGATGGTGATCTTTTATGTCCCTCCCAATGTAGAGACTGATGAGAAATCACTTTCTAGCGGAAGTTGAATTCTACCAATGGGCAGAAGTTGGACTGATAAATCATCTGTCAACTTGTCCATACGTGTGTTTCTTTTTTGGGTGGAATGTTTTTTGGTTTACATTAGTGGAAGTAGAAACGGAAGTTTGAAGCTTTTAAGTATTAAAGCGTTAATCGCATTGTTGTTGCTTCCCCAATGAATTGTGGTTCATAGATCTTCTAAACCCAGTTGAAGAGAACGAATCATAAGTAGTAAGTCCTGCCATTTAGTTTGACCAAAGAATTCAACGTAGGGTTGCAAGCAATTGTATATACTTTCCAGCCAAATCATGTCTCTGATAGATGGGCCAATTTTTCCAGGGAATTTGTTCCTCTATAATGATTTCAGATGCACACTCTTTTAGGTGTTTGCGGTTCTCTATTCCCCTTTTTCTTCGAGATAATTGTAGTTATGTGTCCGTGGTTTTAGCTTCTTACAATGGGATGACTGAAACTGGGTAATTCCCACTCGGAGATTACTATTTTGTTTTATTTTCCGCTTCTCCCTTGGACGGGGAGAATTCAGCAGAGAAATGAGTTTACTGCGACTGCGTAATTACATCCAAGAGATTTTAAAACACCGATGAATGTTCCTTAGATAGGGGAATTAAAAAAGTAGTTACTAAAAATTTTTGTCTTCTCGAAGGGGGTGGATATTCTTGTGCTTCGGGATCAGACAATCACATGTTATAATGTCTGATTGGAAACTTCTGTTCTTTACTTTTGCTTTCTATTTACTGGCAGAATCAAGCATCCATAATATATTTGCTTGAAAAAATAAAATCTGAATAAAATAAATAAGAATATGATGGCATTTATTGTAGGAAAATAAGAGTGTATTTTCACAGTCAAATTTATAAAAATTAAAAATAAAATAAAATTTTCAAAAGCTATCTAATAGATAATATAAACAATAAGTATAGATGCAGAGATTCGAATGGAATGGTTATGTACGTGTTGTATGAGTAATGTGCTATATGTGGAAGCAAAGCGAGAATGACACTTGAAGTAATTATTATGTGAGAATGAGACAAGGAGGGGGAATAATAAATTTTAGTGTTTTAAATGCATAAGTGACTGATAAGATAGTCTCGATGGAATTTAAGTGCTCATCTTATAGCTTGAGTGAGTAAAATCAATTTTTTACTTGAATTGCTTATTTGATCATGGAGGGCAGAGGCTTGTAGAGTAATGTTGTTTCTTAGTTATCTTTAAATTGCAAATGAGGAGAAAATATTGAGTATTTATAAGCTTTTGAGTAAGTTAGCATCTTTCATATCATCTAGGTAATCAACGGATGATATGGAGTTTATTTAATTTATGGTTATTCTAAATGAGCTAACTGATAGATTCAGGACTAATAGCAGCTTTCTTTATGACTGCATGAGCTTACTTATGAAAGCTTGAAGGCAAACAAACTAGTCCAGCAAGCTAATTTTTCTTGAATTATCCCAAGCATAGACTATACTTCATAAGCCTTGTCATCTAACCTAAGGATTTAAGCTCAAATAAATAAAGTAATAAATTTTAACCCTCTAAAATTTTCCCCTAATCAAAGTCCTTGGAAGGGGCACGAATATTTTGGGTATTAATCACTTATTTTGAATAACCAAGTCTTTAATTGGTGCACTTGCATCATAAAGAGTGGCACTATTACTAAGTGTGCTTACACAGTTGAAGACTTTATCTAGTGCCAGTATTGCAACTTTATTTATTATATTCTTCAATATGCAAACTTGTGGTATCATTTAATTCCATGCATCGCTTTTGACATGTTGGAGTGGTATTGCTCATATGGCAATATATTAAATTAGTCTTCTTTGTTGGACAACTAATAAAGGCATATTTGATTTATATTTTAATGAGCGAATTAGAGAGAATTATTATTGATTTTATAGAAATCATTAAAAATTGGTACTTAAGTATTTTTATTTGGACACTATAGGTATTAAAGGATTCAAAGTGGAAATATAATTAATTTAGAGGAATTTTACGTAAATGAAGAAGTTGAAGTGAGCCATGGTACAATTGGAATTGAAGGTAGCCAGCCGAAACTGAACACCGATGGCTTTGGAGTCTACATCACCGACCTTGGAAGCTATTCCGGTAGCTTTCATGACTAGCCCTATTTTTCTCTATAAATAATCATGAGTTTCAGAATTTAGAGAACTTTTATGTCTTCTATAGAATTAGAGAGTCTTAGAATAGTTAGTAGATAATTCTTGAAGAATTTTTCTGTAGAATTGTTTGGATTGTTGAGAAGATTTTGCTTTTGTTGTAGAGATTAATTCTGAAGTTGCAATTCAAGTTCACTCTTTCAGATTATAGAATTTGTGACATCTATTTCATTTATATTTATGCAATTCTGTAATTTATTCTTGCTTTCAATTATGAATGTCTTTGTAATTTTAATTAGTAATCGTGCTTTCGTTTTAAATTCCATGGCTGGTTAATTTTATTTGTGAGAATTAATGAAACCTTAAGTAATAAAGATAAGAATTGTATTCATGTTATAGGATTGATAGATATATGAATGATTCATAATTACAATTTTTATGATTTTAATTATAGTTTCCTAATTGATTATAATTGTTAGAAACCTTAGTGATACGAGAGTTAATATAGGGTTTATTTGAAATTCTTAATTAATTTGATTGATTAATGTAGAAGTAGCGTTAATTGAATTAATTAAAAATTATCTATAAATTAATGTAATATTTGGCGATTGATTATTCACTAAGATATTAGGAATAATTGATTTATAACATTAGATAATCATAATATCGAGAGATATATGATTGTAATTTAGAGTCTACTGTTAATTGGAGATGCGGAAGCTGATTGATTAATTAGAGATTCAAGTCCTTAAATTTTTAAATTTTAAGGCATAATAATTTCACTTGAATGAACATATAGTTATTAATCTATATAACATGATAACAATTTGATTTGCATAATTTAGGGTAGATTTCTGTTTTTTTATAATTCTCAATTGATTGCTTAGTTTTAGATATTTTATAGTTATTCTTTTTTCGATAGTTTTAGTATAATTGTTAAATTAGTTAATTTACTTTTGATTGCCTGAATATTGATAAGACTAGCATAGGATTAGTAATTTTTTAATCTTTGAGGGATCGACAATTTTACTTACTCTCTATTATTTAATTCTGACTCAGTATACTTATCGGAATATTCATGATTCATTTATATATATATATATAGTTTAAGGGAATCAACAATTTCCTTCATGTGAGATGATTGTTCTTTTATACAAGTCACATACCACATTAGGTTGCTTACCTTATACTAACTTCGCTTGTTGTGGTCCGCAAAGATGAACTCATGAATCTATATGCGATTAGAAACGGAACTACGAACAAGACTTACTACTTCATTCTACCAATAATCACAATGAAGTAAAACTTCAAAAGATCACGATGGAATCCCCGATTCACTTCCAGCAACCATGCATACAAGAAGTTCCAACTTAAAACTGCTTCATTACGATTTTATTTAGCAAACTTCAGAGACATAGCAAGTTGTTTATTGTTTAGTGGCAAACATGTGCCTCTTGGTTCAAGACCAAAATCTCCCATGGCAACACTCAAGAGCACTTTATTATTATTATTGTTCCGTTTTCTCTTTTTTATTTTATTTTATTTAAGTCAAAGGTGCATACATGTTTCACACAGTGAAAATATAGGCAGCAGCATGTCACTGTTGGAGTGCTCCTTCCTTGCCCACTATAACAATAGAAAAGATTTTGTACTAAATTTTCTCAAATCTTCACTTATCCCATATTTTCATTCTTCATTACCATTAGGGGTGGGCAAAAAAACCGTAAACTGCGGGTTAAACCATGAACTAAACCGAATCGAACCTAAAAATTGGTTTTTTTATGAACTGTTTAGTTTATGGTTCGGTTTGATTATGCATAAATAGTTCATGGTTTGATTCGTGGAAACGAACTGAATTATACCGTTTAGAACTTAACTGAATCGTTTAGTTAAATAAAAAAAAATTATACAATTATTTTGTACTTTTTTATATTTTTTCTATTAATCTTCATAAATTTTATCAAATTTTGTTATTCTTTATTATAGTTTTGTATTAATTATTAAGATTAAGTTGAGTAAATTTCATTTGAAATTTCATATTTATTGAAGATAAAAATATTTAGTGAAAATTTAACATAAATGGTTCGAATCGTAGATCGAATTGGTTTTAATTTGATTCGAAAAATTTACAAACCGAGCTGTATGGTTAGGTTCGACTTAAAGAAAAAAAACCGAACTGTATGGTTAGGTTCGACTTAAAGAAAAAAAACCGAACTATTGTATTAAGTTTGGTTCGATAAGGGGAGGAGGCGGGGGAGGGGGAACTGTATGGAACCGAATCGTGGCCATCCTTAATCACCACACATATCTTCTTATATTGTTGTTTCTCTTCGCTATTTGCAAACCCATTTCAAATTTTTCCTTTTTTTTCTTTTTTTTTTTTTAACCTCCAATTTTCGAATCTTTTCTTATCAATTTAAATATTATAATTTCCTGAATCCTTATCTAATCATACTATCGCTTCATGGCATTATCCATATCTCTTCTCTAACCCATGAATATCTAATTTAAATTTATCAAAAACTTAAATTAAATTGTTGAGCTCTATCTCCCAAACCTCTTAATGTTGGCTATAAATATATCTTCATCGTTAGCTTTGTCTCTACTCATGATAGCAATAAGCTTCAGCAGTTGTAAGTCCTCTCTTGCATTATGATATATTATTATTATTATTATTATTATTATTATTATTTTCACTTTTACTTACTTTCTTTTGGTTGGGAATAAGAGACAATGTTATTCATCTAGCTTGCGTCTAACAATAATACAATCTCAAACACGTATTATATAAGCTAGTACTGCTATGAACATTCACTTGGTTCCCTCTTGTTGAACTCATCTTCCAGTTTCTTCCAACTATTTGTATGAAACAATTCCTTTCTTTTTCCTTTCGATTCCCCTTCCATTTTTTTTTTTAAACTTTCAACATCTACCCTAAAGCTTTTCGGTTCCTTTAATCATTTGACATGCAATGTAGAAGTGTGATCACAATCGAGTCACACAAGAACACAATCTTGGTGATTATTGGTAAACTGTGAGGACATAAGACTTTTCTTGGTAAAAATAATAATCATATGTTAGTTTTTGTTAATGGTTACCCTTCGACCTAAGGCTCTAGAGGTTCAAGCCCACTTGAGAGCTCGACCAGCAAAGTATTAGACTCCTCTCAGCATGTAAAAAGATTAGCTCAACACATGTCCTAGCCTCGTTTACTTAACTCGAGTCGAACCTCGAGCACTTTGGAAGTCTTCTCCCATGGTCTCTATGTGCCACTTTCTTACAATAGGGAAAGAGCTTGCTTCTCACTTAAGGCAACCGTTGGGAGATTCACCATTTGGCGTAATTGGGCTTACCCTCCTCTCCTTGCCTCTTTCTCTCTCTTCAATAAATGTTGAATGGTTGCTTGACACATAGCCTACTAACTAACTGCTAGGCTAGGGTGGCCACCCTAGCTCCTACCAATAGATAAAAGGGTGGAAGTTTTTTCTCATACCAATAGTGCTATCTCCTTGGATTTCGTTCTAGCTAGTCCTCTCTTACCATGTATCCGAATAGGTAAGCCTCCTTAACTATAAATAAGAAGGGAAGCCAAAAGGTAAAGGATCTTGGAACCTCTTAGGAACTTTCCTAACCTATAAACTCTTATATTCTCTAGACTTTAAATATTCTCATTGCTAACTTAAGCAACGAAGGGCCTTTACTGGCAATGCTACAGAGCACTTTTTGTAGGTATATCACCATTGACAGCCAATGGCCACCAAGAGTTCACCTAAGAGTTATACCAATGATACCGATTATCGCCATTTGGCGCCTATTGTTTACGTAAACTTATTATTATGGTTAAGAGCAAAAACACATATCCTTATGTAGCTCTACTAAGCGGTGGTGAACAATCGACAATCATACTATTACCATTACAAATGGAGCCACAACCATCAAAGATGGAACAGATGAAGGTAATGTTCCGTAAACTAATGGAGGCTAACGCAAAAGTCCTCTAGGATAATGCCACCTTACGGTAGCAGTTAGCAACTACTTAGAAGCTTGAGGAAAGGTTAATCCCAATGATAGAATTAATCCTGAAGACACATTCACTAGCTTTGATAACTGATCCAGTAGGCACCCCAAGCACTCACCAATACCCTCACCTATAAACCCTGTGTGCCTATGTGACTGTATTTAACCTGAACATTGTCCATTGGAGGACTTGCATGATTGATTGAACACCAATCGTGGCAAGGTGTATTACTAAGGTATACAATCGTACATAAGCCGAATACGAAAGTACCCTTCCTCCGATTACTTGCTAAAGCGTTTGGATGAGATGAATGCCTAAGAACTCAATGAGCATATCTAACGTACTTCTAACCTGTGTGATTAGAAGCATCTTGAATCCCTTGCTCAGCAATCAAGTACAGTAGCGAGCAAGAGCTCGTTCACCGTAATCATACTAGAAGAAATTCTTCTATAAGGCGTGCAGCTGCCCTACTTGAGTACATATGACGGTTAGGTGATCCAAACAACTACCTAGCACATTTTTGTATAATGATGAGCTTACATAACTTCTCTAATGCCATCATGTGTAAGGCATTTTTTAGCACACTTACCAAAGTAGCTTTGGTATAGTCTAACCAGCTTCCAGGTGGCTCTATTTGCTCTTTTAACGACCTTGCCACTAGATTTTAGTAACACTTCCTAAGCAACAAGGTGCTGCATAAGGATGCATCCATATTGTACAACGTACAACAACGCTTGAACGAGATCTTGCGAGCTTACATTGAGTGCTTCAATCTCGTTATGCTCCTCATTCCCAAAGTCGAGACTGAAACAGCTCTCTAGGCCATCATCTATAGCCTAGACTCTAATAACAAAGTTTTTGAGGCCATAACATTACGATGACCATACAGCTTTAAAAATTTCATGACCATTGAAAAGTAGTATGTGACACAAGAAGACACCATTCAAGCACACCTTGAGAATGATTCACATTGCAGCACCTTCGTAAAGGATCGACTCAGCCCCTGTGAGGATCACCCTTCATCTTCCAAATAATGTTGGGGGAGGAAAAAGCAGAAGTTTCTTGACTATCCTAGCTACACTCTACTAAATCACCATTGCAACGAAGTTTTCTACTAGGTCCACGAATAGCTACCTCGCGCCTTAAGCATTAGAGAAACACTTGAATCCTTTGCCTTTGGAAAATTTTACAATTATTACGGTACATGTGGCGACAATATCAATGAGTCAGGCATCTCACAAAGGTGATTGAAGGCCTTGTTTGCAATGGTTGCATCAACCACCTGGTTGCCGACAAGTGAAACCACCCTTGCCCAACAAAGCAACATCGTTCTAAAGAGCCATAATAGTAACTACAGCCGTGATAAGAAAACCCACCAAATGGCATAAACCGTTGGGGTAGGTACGTGCAGGTATAGACAATCACAGGTGGACCAAGACTATTAGACGAAGATTGCTCTCTTTAACCGTAACATGAAGTACACTCTGTCTAAGAGAAGAAGATGACAATAGGTGATGCATCTTTGTGATTATATACACAGAGGCCACACTATAATGAAAAAGAAACAAAGAAATAAAAGGGGGTTTAGCAAATCTGAATGGCTATCAACTGGATATGACACATAGTAGATCCCATTCGGCCTAATCCTAACACTCAATATGACACACAAATATAATATTAAGGTCGCTTGCTATTAACTCTTGCTAAAAGAGCTAGATAAGAGAGAAGATATGACTAAGCGTTCTCAAAGGGGTAATGTCTATATTCAATGATGTAGAGTGATAATGTTTATGTACAAAAAAATGAGGGTTTATATACTTACCTCACTAAAGTTACAATACATACATGAAAAGACATAAACAAAAATTTACGTAAGACATGCTAAAAAGGGCAAAGATTATTTTGTACAAAAAGTAAAGAATCATTTTGAAATGTTGTGTCAGAAGACATGTGTCAAGAGGTAATTGGGAGCTTATAGTATGGTTGGCTAAGTTGTAACAAATTATGAAGCTGCATGTCAATCATAGTATCCTACTCGGATGAGGTCAGAAGAAAGTCAACAGTCAGAGCTGACCTGATCTGCTTTAGGTACTTAAGGGTATTCTGATCCTCTCTAGGTTGGGTGTCTCGGTAGCTTGGCTTGGTCTGATGTCTGAACTTGGTTGGTTTGGACGTTGCCCAAATCATGGTAAGAGTTCGATAATTGGTATGATTGCTCGATAGGTTAGCATGACTGCTTGGAAGCTTGGAAACTATATTGGCATGTACAAGAACTTAACACTTAGGTTGGTAGCAGTGTAAAGGATGGAGATTGGAATAGGAATCTTCATCTTGATTAGGTTCTCAAGCTAGTATTCTTCGTGTGAGTCCTTACAGTTCTCTAACTCAGTTGTATGTAACTGGTCTGAGGAGTTGATTCCTATCTTTTACCTAGAGGTTAGAAAAATTTGTCCTAAAATCTGAAGTGATTTTGGGCTCTTATTCTATCTTGGCATTTATTGGGTCTTCTTCTGGTTGGTAGGGAATTAGGTCAAATACATAGAAGGTGGAGAAAACACCATAGTTCTCAAGCAATTCAATTTGGTAGGCATTGCAGTTAATCTTCTTCAAGACTTTAAATGGACCATCAGCTTATAGAGATAGCTTACTCTATCTCAAGTGTGAAAATTGTTTTTGGTTGAAGTGAATTCATACTAAGTCACCAGGTCTAAGAAAAATAATTGTGCGACCTCAACTATTGATCCCTTGCTTGCTTTGATTGGACTTGGCGGTCTTCCTTGCCATCGACTGATGTAGTTCTTGTAATTCATGGGCTCGGGTGACTCCATATTAACTTTCCTCAATAGCTATGGGGGAATAATGGGACTAAGGCCATAGAAAAATTTGAAAGGAGTCTTCTTCAGGGTATTGTGGATATTTCGGTTGTATACTAACTCCACAACTGGCAAACACAAATCCCAACCCTTTAAATTCTTTCTCACAACAGCTTTGAGTAAATTACCTAGCGTCTTGTTCACCACTTCAATTTGACCATTAGTTTGAGGGTAGCTACTAAAGTCAAACATAAGTTTAGTTTGAAGTTTTCTCTAAAGTGTCTTCTAAACATAACTTAAGAATTTTGTGTCCCGATCTGAGACAATGGTCTATGGTACGCCATATAGTCGGATAGCTTCATGCAAAAACAAATCAGTAATATATAAAGGTTCATTAGTTCAATGGTACATGATGAAGTATGCCATTTTGCCGAAGCTGTTTACTACAACAAAGATTGAATCCTTTCCTTTGTATGTCTAGGGTAACCTTAGGACAAAGTCCTTATTGAGGTTGGCCTAAGGTAAGGTTAGTGTAGGTAAGTGTCACGCCCCGAAGCGATAGAGTCGTAACAGCCCCACTGTGTAAACCATCCTAAGATAGAAGTTGGCCTTACAACTACTATCTTAAACCTGATCTACACAAAGTGTCCACAACTAACCCGCTTTAAAGTAAACAGTTTGTAATTTAAATAAATCATTTACCTATAAAAGTGAGGAATTATATATATATATATGTTATAATTTAGTTATTGCAGTTAAAGTTTACAATATTTCTCTATAGTATATTTTCTAGTTATTACAGTATTCGAAGATGAAAAATTCTAAAGTAAAAGCTTAAACCTTAAAAATATATGTTTATTCTTCACATGTTTTTCTTCACTCCCTAGGATCCAGCAGTAGTTGTTTGCCGCTTCTTAGCCAGCACTTGCACGACGTCTATAGGGATGTGAGCAACCACAGCTCAGTAAGTAGGGACGGAGGACTTAAAACTATACCATATACATAACAAGGTTTTCAATCACTTATTAGGTGTAATGCATGTGCAAACAAATGCCATCGCACGACGTTGTCCGGCCGGTCGTGAGATTAGAGAAATTGCGTCCGCTCTAATCCGGGTTGAAGAGTTGTCGTTAATGTAACAGCTCACGACCAAACCCAGGCTTGTATAATGGAGACCTTGCTCATCCCGCAACTACCTTCGAACTACTGTCTTCACCCTTGCCGCGACCTCCTCTCCTGTCACTTAGTTCGATTGAGGATGAAGAAGAGACCATTTTGCAATCCTGCGCTATCCCTTTTGAAGGGGTCGGTATTTGGCCAGAGAGTCCTAAGTTCCCCTAACAGGTTGCTATGCATGTCCGATTATGATTACTGGTCGTATATTTGATTAAGTTCAGTTTAGGGTGATCAATCATTTCATACAAATTATACAATACATGCTAGAGCAACAAACAGAATCATAGTATCACTCATAATCAAGCACATGCACACATCTAACTATCTAACAAGCACAACCAAGCATAATCTTAAGCCTAAAAAATATAGCATCATATTAATCCCAACTTATCTCGACTCCTCGCTCACTCACTCGAGGTCCGATTTGCTTAGGCCATCACCGATCATCCCTATAACACAAACGAGGTTTCAGCTTTTCATATAACTATTATAGGTTCATTTTATCCTATAATGCTTATTGTTATGTTTTGTTTAGGATTTAATATATTTAATTATCTAGGTCTTAAGTCTTTTATAATTATTCTAGGTTTGGGGTTAGGTTCGGGTTCGGTTTTCGCATCAATTTCTAAATTAGGTTTTAGTTCGATTTCTAAGTCCTAAACATGCTCGAATCCTAATTTGAAATTAATCACATTAAGCTCGAGTATTCAAATATCCTATTGGGTCTTAATTTAGTATTTTAAGCTATTCGGTACACGCTAGTCCTAATTAGGGTATCGGATTTATCCCCGATGTGAGAAAATTTTACTTTTTTATATAATTACCTAAAATTTGATCTTAATTTAGATTTAATATTATTTTGATTTTTACTCTAATATTATCTAAATAACCCTAATTTTTTTAGATTTATTAATTTACAATTTCACATATTACTAATTTCTTATATTAATTACCTAATTTCCTAAATTAACCATACTTAATATTCCAAAGGTTAGGATTAGAGTTCCACATCAGAGATTAACATCCCTAAACATCTAATTACTATCTAAATCAGTAATTAATATCTTAATCACCTAATTAACTCCAAATTACCCAATTTTTCCATTATTTTAGGGCTAAAAATTAACTTAAAAATTTCAAAAATTAATTTTTAAAAAATAGCTTCATAGCATTGTTCTATATCACATGAGCATCCTACAGAAAAAAATTGAGTTCCAAACTATACTCCTAAGCCTATTTATTTTCCGTTCTAATCATGCTCGGTTTTGCACGATTTCTTAAGGACCCTATATTTTCATATGTGATTAAACTAAATCACTATTTTTTCCCTAAATCTAAATATAATAAAACCTCAGAATAACAAGTTTCATAATTTTCTAAAACTATTTACTATTTTTACAAAATTACACAAGAATCGGGCTGGAAATCGGACTTACCGATCTGGGTGGCTCCAGCCACCGCCGGCCGCCATGGCCTTATCGGCCGGCCTGGGCGCTACCACCACTGTGTGGTGGTGGTGGCCGTCCACTCCTAGCTACTCGTCTGGTGTGGGTTTCCTTTGAAAGCCCTAATTGCACAGTTTTTTCTAATTTTTTTCTAAACTGAATTTTTCTCTCAATTTTAGCCTCTCCCTAATTTTCTTTGATTTGTATCTGTCCAAATGAGCTTCTGAATTTTTCTTGCTATTTATAGAGCTTTAGTGTAATTATTGTGCATTAAATTGGATAAGACAATTGCCTTATCCCTTGATTTTTGGCTTTTATGTTGTCTTAATTTAATTGGCCGAATTTTTCTTATTTTTCATAGCTGCCACGACCCAATTCTGGATCATTCATGATTTTTCCTGATTTTTCCTCATTTAATTATGAATTTTCTTTAAGTATTTTGTATTATTTTAGCACATTTCGCGTATTTTAAGAAATTACGCGTATTTATACTTACATGTAAATTCATATATAGTACAAATAAATATTCTTAAATATTATTTAGGTCATTCTATTATTTTTAGTATACATATAATCTATCTCTAGTAATTTATTATTTATTAGATTACACTTTTTACCTTTTCAGTAATTAGCAATTATTATGCTTAAAATTTAAAAATTTTATAATCTCCTATTTTATTACTTATTTTCTTAAATTCACGTTTATAGGGTCATTTTTACTAATATTTCTCTTAATAGTTTATAATTTAGGCTTGATCGGATTTTTCAGCCAATCAAAACCTTGAATGATTGGTTGTGGGGCTTACAATAAGGGCATGTACTCTTCATGTGGCTCTCTCTTTCCCTTGGCCCTTTGCACATTTCGCAATTACCAACTACCTTATGGACATCCTTAACTAAACTAGGCCAGTAAAAGTTTTCTTGCAATAGGTTGGCTGTTTTTGTCTCTTTAAAATGACTAGATAATTTACCACTATGAGCTTCCCTAATTGATAACTCGCTATATATAGCTATCTTTCATTGAATAGATAGCCATTCTTGAGGTAATATCCTCTAACAGCAACTCATTCTTGGCATTGCTTAAGGATAGGACCAAAACGAGGGTTGTAAGCAGGTGATGAGGGAAAATCTTAGTAATTTCGTCTATAGGGTAGTTAGTAAGGTTCACCGTCATGATAAGGTATTTGCGACCATGTTGGTGCTACCCTTCTCATGTTGGTGCTACCCTTCTTGTGTTGGATTATGTAAGAAAATCCTTCCATAAATTCTAACCACCTTGCTTGCCTTTTTAAAAGTTTGTTTTGACTCTCAAGATGCTTCAAGGACTCATGGTTCGTATAAATCACAAACTCTTGAGGTAACAAATAATGCTACCAAATAGTAAGAGCTTAGAAAAGTGAGTTTAACTCTTTCTCATATACAGAATAGTTAAGTGTGGCACCACTGAGCTTCTCATTATGGTATATAATTGGTCATCGTTTTTGCATGAAGACTGTACTAATGTTAATGCTCGATGCATCGCATTCCAATTCAAATGGCTTGTCAAAATTTGTTAAGGATAAGACAGGAGCAGTAGTGAGCTTTTCCTTGTTTTGCCTAAAGCTCTACTTAGCTTGGTTATTCCATTGGAATCCTTCACTCTTCTTCATCAATTCGGTCAAGAGGGTTGCAATTATATTGAAGTTTTTAATGAATCGCCGCTTGAATGAAGCAAGACCATAAAACTTTGTACTTTAGTGACATTCTTTGGCATTAGCCATCCCAAAACAGCTTCACTTTGGCAAAACATACACTTCTTCAATTTCCCATACAACTTCTCAACTTATAAAATGTCAAAAATAGCTTGGAGATGTTGAATATGGTTATTTAGGTCAGTATTGTACACTAATATGTTGTTAAACGACCACACATCTTCCAATTAGAGGATGATCACATGGTTCATAAACCACATTAATGTGTGCGGTGCATTTGTAAGTTCGAATGGCATAACCAACCATTCATAAAGACTATGCTTAATTTTGAAAGCAGTCTTCCATTCATCACTAGGCCTCATGCAAATATGGTAGTAGATACTTTGTAAATCAATCTTCGAGAATATATTAGTGCCATGAAACTCATCCAACATGTCATCAAGCCTTGGTATTGGGTATCTCTATTCAATAGTAATATGGTTGATAGCAAAACTGTTGATGCACGTGTTATGATCCATCTTTTTTAGGACGAGCAGAGCTAGTACAATATAAGGACTCATGCTTTCCCTCACATATCCTTGTTTTATCAATTCATCCACTTGCCTTTTTAGCTTAGCAACCTGCTTAAGATTCATTTTATAGGTAGGTCGATTTTGCTAGGGTTGCACCGGATTGTAGATCAATACAGTGCTTTATGCCTCATACTTATAGTAGTCCCTTAGGCAACTCTTCATGGAATAGATCGAAAAATTCATCAATCAATCCTTAGATCTCATCAGGCACATCTTCTAGATCTCTTAACTCCAATAGTCTTCTAACAAATAGAAACATAGGTTTATCGGCCTTTTCAATAGCTCATAGCTCTCTTTAGCTCATTATTAAATCTTTCTTCTTACTAGCTTAGGTGAGTTGGTTATGGGTCTTGTTCACCTAGGTTGGTGTCATGGGTTATAGCACAATCTTTTTTCCATCCTTGACAAAGGTATAGGTGTTCTTATATTCGTCGTGAGTAACACATTGGTTAAACAACTAAGGTCATCCAAGTAATAGATGTGAAGCTTCTATAAGGATGACATCACACACCACTTCGGCGCCATACATATTCCCAACACTAAAAGGTACAGTTACTTTTTCAATGATGTATAAAGTACCCTTATCATGAAGCCAGTATAGCTTGTAAGGTTAGTAGTCCTAACCTCTACACAAAGGACTATAAAACAACATTAGTACAACTCCTTCCATCCATAATAATGGTATACAATTGTCCTCCTATGGTACACTTGGTGTGAAACAAATTTTCTCTTTGATCTTCCTCTAAGCTTGACAATGAGCTTAGCACTAGTCTCAAGATTAGTGTCATCACTTCTCCTTGGTCGGTGTAGACATAGGTCTCTTCTTCCTCCTCAGCTTCAACTCTTCTAGCATTGTTCTCTTGCTCTGGCTTACTTTTGTTAATGCTATTCACTACATCTCCTTAGAGCACATGGTACGTTGATTTAGGCACTCAATAGCTACATGTCTAAAACCTAAGCATTTAAAGCATTTCACCTCGCTTGTCTTCTGTCCAGAGATCTGTCCTTTCTTATAAGTCCTTAGGGTCGGCTTATCCTTAGCTTGGCTCTTTTGGCCTGCTTGGCTATCATTAGGTCGGTTGTGTTTTTCCTTATCTTAGGGGAGTCTCCTCGGCTTAGCATGAGTAGGTTGACGCATAATAGGAGCTCAAGAAAAAGTTGGCCTAAGGCAACTTGGAGCATTTCTCCTTTGCTTTTCAACTCTCTACACTTCTTTAATGACTACCTCCAATGTATGGAACCTCTGTACTTCTACAATGTCGCGAATCTCATATTCCAAAAATAAGCCTCGATACTATGTGAGCCTTGGGTTCATTCATGTTTGCTTGGATCATTAGCATTTGAAATTCTCTTACATAGTCATCATAGATTGGTTTCCTTGACCAGCTGTTGCAACTTGGCAAAGATATCTTGCAAGTAAGTCTTGGGTATAAATCTTCCCCTCAACAATCTCTTCATCTCTTCCTAAGTTTGCACACCTCGTCATCCATCTCTTGCTTTAGCTGCATTCAAATTCTTCCACCATATGGTAGCATATCCAAAGAACTCAAATGCAGTAAGTCAAACTTTAACTACATCTGTATACCCATAACAGTTACCTTCTCTACCTTCTCTTCTCACTCTAAATATTCATCATCTCCACTTCCACTTAACGATGGGATTTAGACCTTGCCATTGTCAAGTCCTTGAGGAGCTTAACGTCTTTGCTCTTGTGCTTAGTAATATTCAACCTCTTTTTCTTCTTCTCCATCATTCTCTAAATCTACATCCTTAATATCCTCTTCAATAGCCTCCTCAATCTCCTTTAACTCTAGCCTTTGTCTAATAACTTCATCTGCAACTCCTCTAGCTAAATGAGGTTGAATTAGGCGATTAACTTGACCACCTTGGCCATATCGTCTCTTAGGAACATTCTCAGGTGAGTTATGATGAGGTATACCCTGTAGTTGTTGCCTGTTGACTTGCATTGTAGATTGGTGAGTTGGTTAGGTTTATCATCGATTGACTTAGGGGTGTTACTATCATTTTGATCTTGACTAGCATGAGCACTACTACTCTGGCCACTAACAATACCTTGAACACTTGAATCTAACATAGTGTAATATTTCTCCAATAGATTGACAACACAATACACAACAAACACTTCTACTCACTACCCAAAACCATACTAATACACTCTAACAACTTTAACACCCAACACTTACTCGAATATAATAGAAATAAACTTGCTTTGTTTTCAAAATGAAAAATAGAGTAACGACAGGAGTGACACTTACCAATCTACGAACCTCACTATGTAGCTCACAACTTCAAAACTTACTTCACTTGAATATATTGTAGTAGCTATGGAAGGAATACAGTAGCAACTGATAGCAGACATGAACCAAAACTTCATTACAACTTTCTATACTCTCTCTCGGAACCGTGCTCTAATACTAGTCAAGTCGATGCATCTCCCAAATAGAGATTATTTGCTGCCATAGGAGGATTAAGGGTTATTGATCAAAATAAAATAGAGACCCAGCCTACTATTTAGGGTCATACATACGAAGGTTACACTATAATGAATAAGAAACAAAGAAATAAAACGGGGTTTTAGCAAATCTGAATGGCTACTAACTGGATATGACATACCATTAGATCCTACTTAGCTTAATCTTAACACTTGATATGATACACAAATGTAGTACTAGGGCTATTTGCCACTAACTTTTCCTAAAGAAGCTAGATAAGAGTTGAAGGATAAGAGAGAGACATGACTAAGTGCTCTCAAAGGGGTAATGTCTATATTGAACGATGTAGAGTGATAATGTCTATGTATAAACAAATGGAGATTTATATACTCACCTCACTAGAGTTACAATATATATATGAAAAGATAGAAAAGGGAAATTTACATAAGACATGCCAAAAAGGGAAAATATTATTTTCTACGAAAAGTAAATAATCATTCTAGAATAATGTGCCAAAAGACATGTGTCAAGACGCGATTGGAAGCTTACAATGTGGTTGGTTAAGCTGTAATGAATTTTGAGGCCATATGTCAATCGCAGTATCCTGCTTGGATGAGGTTACAAGAAAGTCAATAGTTGAGCTGACCTAGATTGCTTTAGGTTAGAGTTTAGCTACCTATGTTATGTTAAAAGACACGTGTCAAGAGGTGATTAGAAGCTTGCAGTGCGGTTGGGTAAGCTATAACAAATTCTGAGGCCACATGTCAATCTTAGTATCTTGCTTGGATGAGGTCAGAAGAAAGTCAGTAGTAAGAGCTGACCTAGTCTGCTTCAGGTCAGAGTTCGAGTGTCTTGGTAGCTTAGCTCAGTTTGATGTTTGAAGTTAGTTGGCTTGGTTGCTACTTGAATCATGGTAAGAGCTTAGCAATTATTACGACTGCTTGGTATGTCAGCATGATTGCCTAGAAGCTCAAAAACTATGTTGACATGTACAAGAGCTCGATACTTAGGTCAGTAGTAGTGTAAAGGATGGTGATTAAAATAGGAATCTTTGTCTTAATTAGGTCCTCGAGCTAGTATTCTTCATATGAGTCCTTGTAGTCCTCTAGTTTTGTTACGTATGACTGGTCTAAGGAGTTGATTCCTATCAATAGACACTACTGTATCCTTTTTTGACAATGATAAGGAGGGCGTTAACTACCTCCATATTGACCCTTTGGTCATTAATGTTGAGATTGGGTACTTTGATGTCTCCAAAATATTTGTAGACAATGGTAGCTTAAGGGACATCCTCTTCTTCTCCACTTACGAGCAAATGAAGGACAATTCGAGGGAAGATCTTCCCTCGTATAAGTAGAGCTTAGCCGGTTATAGGGGAAAGATAGTCTTAGCAAAAGACTTGATTACATTACTTGCTTGGTTGGGCAATGACAAGCATATTGTCTTACAATTGATTGATTTTGTTGCGGTTGATCACTAATACCCTTACAGCGTTATTATAGGGTAGCCTAACCTCAAGAAATTTGATGTATGCATCAGTTAAAGATGCCTTGCGATGAGGTTCCCCAAGCCAACGAGGGTCGAGATAACACGTAGTGACTTGAAATTATTTCGAACACTATACCTTAGCAACATTGCGCATGACAAGATCATGTACATTGAGTCCACCCCCAATAGCACATAAACCTTAAGGGGGGAGCTAGCAGAGGAAATTGAGGTCGCTTAATATGATGACCACCTCAACTAGAGTACTTAGATAGGGACTTCCCCATCCCTAGAGGAAAAAGAGGACATCACCACCTTTCTCGATGCCAATTCAGATGTCTTTGTGACACTTAAGGCTATACACCACCTTAAGCTCTACTAATGCGTTCGAATTGTGTAGTATAAATGGAGGCACTTCACACCCCAGCGGGAAGCTACCATCTAACAAGAGGTGTAGAAGCTCTTACGAGTTGAGTTCATAAGAGAGAAGTGCTACCTTACTTGGTTAGCAAACATGCTCCTTGTAAAGAAATCTAATGGTAAATTGTGAATGTGTATTGATTACATTGACTTTAACAAAGTTTGCCTTAAAGTTGTTTCTCTTTCCTGTAAATTGACTAGCTCGTCAATTCCATGTCTGGCCATGTAGGACTTAACTTCATGGATGCCTACTTTGGCTGCAACTAAATCTACATGGCCTTTGAGGACTAGGTTCATACCTCCTTTGTCACCAACTTTGGAACATACTATTATAAGGTTATGACCTTTGGCCTTAAGAATGCTAGAGCGAAATATCAAAGGTTGTTGATGACTGTCTTTAAGCCCCAACTCGACTGAAATGTCTAAGTTTACGTTGATGACATGATTGTCAAAAGCAAAAATAAAGTTGACCACATCAATGACCTATGTAAAACCTTTGATACACTTTGCAATTACTAAATGAAATCGAATCCTCAAAAATGTGTCTTCAGTGTAGGATTAGTTAAGTTCTTCGGATTTATGGTCATAGAGAGTGGCAAGCCCATAGCCTTTTGCTCAATGTTGGTTTGATATCTTCGGACCTTTCTTGAAGGCATTTAAGGGGCATCAGTTCATCTTGGTTACTATGGGCTACTTTACAAAATGAGTGGAAGCATAGATGGTCATGAACATCATCGCAAGAACAGTAGAAGGTTTTGTCCTAGCTTATGTCCTTACTAAATTTTGGGTACCTTATGCCCTAATCATGGACAATGGCAAAATAGATTGAGAGTGGATGGTTCAAGGGATTCTATGACAAGCATCATATTCGACTTCGTTACACCTTAGTCACTTACCTCCAAACCGATGGGTAAGTCAAGGCTATCAATAAGATAGTCTTTGGAAGCTTAAAAAAGAAGGTTGAGCAAGATGGTGGTCAGTAGGTGGATCAGCTCTAAACAATTCTTAAGGGATACCAAACCACACACTTAACAACAATGGGTGAGACCCCTTTCCACCTCGCATTTGGAGTTGGAGCCATATTTCCCATCAAGCTAAAGCTCCTATTGAGTAGAGTCCAAAACTTTGACATAAGTGTTAACAAGGTTGCCTTTCAATTGAGCTTAGACACTATCAACGAAGTGAGGGACATTGCTCAAGCCTGAGTGGCTGCCTACTAACAACGGGTGGTAAGGTACTATTGTCATGCCTCGAGAGATACTATGGTCATGGCATCCCATTGTATATCGCCTTAAGCGCTTTAGATTAGCCTTATGACCAATCTGAAACCCTCAATATGATATATAAGGTATCTTCCAAATATCGGGTAGCTTCCTAGGTATGTATTCCTAAGCAGTTCAGATTTAATTACTAAATTACTTTCATGAAATAACTAACCATTCATTAATATAACCGAACTATAAGTGAGATTATTTCCTACCAAAAGAATATCACAAGTACGACATGACTTACAAAATAAAAATAAATCATATGAAGTTTGGTAGTACGTCCCATATGAGAAACAAATACAAAAGACTATACAAAAGAAAATGTGTAAGTTCTCTCAGTCTCCCTTCCTTGATTCGCACATCCTAGCTCCCTAACACTAACCTCAGGCATAGTACACCCTAGTACAAGCCAAATGTTATCTTACATCAAAAGACTAAGGGGGTGTAAGCTTACAACATGCTTAGTAAGTAATTCCTCTTACTAAGCCTTTTACGCAAAGATCAAACAATTATATTAAACAACCATATGAATGCAACAATCATATGCTCAAACAAATATATATAGCTTAACCAATACCTGCATGTAACTCAGGATTTTGCCTTCGAAGCTAGGGTTAGAGTTACTTGAATCATTAGATTCGAGTTCCAAGTACCCTCAGTAACTAAACATACAAGTCTCACATCCACTTAGTTCTTTCTGTTCTCATAGTTAATTACATTATTCAATTATTACTTCTCAATTCCTATACTAAGGTGAGGATGTGAGTAACACACGTAGTCTACTCACTCTTAAGCGGTGGACTCTAAGACTTGGCCCATTGCTATGCAGTTAGCATCTCCAGTGCCTAATAAGCCTACAGGTTAGGGCAAGGCCATGTTGTACGTGTGTACCATGCAAAAACTCAGACAAACATCATTACTACCCTTCCATCCTACACACGTAATGTGATGGCCAACATATAATGATGTAAGTTATGCCATGCGTAATCCAGTTTAGTTATGGTTGAAAATTGTTATATTCATTTTATTTTTGTGACCACTCATTATCAACAGACAATCGCAAGGCATGCTACAGGTAGCTATATAACAAGCATTTCATTACTATATATATTAGATTGCTTTAACACAACAATCACGGAATGTCATACAAATGCAATTCCTAAGTCCCCAAACATATCAAATGTTGTTTAACTTTAAGTGTAACTAGTTTACAATCAAATACAAGCATAGTAGTCATAGGAATACTCACTTGGCCATGATGATCTATGGATTGTAGTAGTTGGTAGGCAGGTTCGAATAAGTATTGAGATCACCTGAAATAATCATGAAGGAATATGAATAAGAAAAAGGAAAATTTCCTATTAAGTTAACTATTCTCGCTAAAATCTTCGGTTCCTATTAAAACTTGTTCTTATCATATTTTTTTTTTATTTTAAATTCGATTTTCGTGTTCTTATAGTCTTTTCCCATCATTTTCAAATGTAGATTATCATAGTGTGGTTTAAATTGATAGATTTTAACCACAATTTTTCATGTTGGTTTAGAAAGTTACGAACCATTTTTGTTTGTAAGGTTGAAGGGTTCTAATTTTGTATATTCTTGGTCTTATATTCCATTTTTCCAATTCTTAGTGGATTCTAAGTTCTTATTTGGGCTTTGAAGTATATTTAGTAATTATTCTTCATTGGCATATGTTTAATTATTGATCTTATTTAATCTTCCTTTATTAGTGTTTCTAGTTTAGACTTATGGGCCTTATTGTTAAGGTCTTTTAAGTGGGGCTTTGCATTTGTCCTTTTAGGCATTTTAATTGGTTAAGTTGGGCCTTAAATCTTATTTATGAAATTTGAAAATGCTGGTTCTTTAACTCTTCAGGCTTAAAGCTTTACTAGTTTGGCTTGTTTTGTAATTCTTTGCTTGTTTTAGTCATTTATGGCTTATGGCCTAGACCCGACATGCTTATTTAGGTTCAAATATTATTCAAACATATTTCCAAAGGATTTTTAAGTAGGTGTCAATTTTGTCCATGATGTTTTTGGGGCTTGCTTGGTTAGATTTTGGGCTTGAAATATATTTTTGGCTCGATTTAGCTTCCTAATGCCTTCATATGCTAACTATACTACTTTAAGAAGTTCCAAGACACTTTAATCTTTTCTAAAATATTCTTATAAGTGGATTTTAAAGTAGGGTTAGATTTTAAAATTTTTTATTAAGCTCTTAAATGAACATTTTCTTAAGGATTCTTGTTTAAACAACATATCTACTTGCAAAGGAGTTGTAAGGTGGCATTTTTTGGCTAATCTAGCAAGAATAAGTCTAAAAAAGTTTAGAAATACTTCAAAACACACCATGCCTAGTAGCTAATAAAGAGTGGGTTGAATTTTATTTTGAGTCCTCTTGTAAGTTATAAGCTCATATCATCACCAACACTTCATATATTGAATTTTCCTTCACTAAAGGCTACTCTAAAGCTTGTGAAACTTAGTAGAAGTAGAAATATCATCTAGGAATGCTCTATACATGCTACGTCTAGCTTGTTGGTTCTTTTATACATGTGATTTCGTAATCCTTCAAGCCTTAAAGCTATATCCTAAGTGACAAAAAAATATATTATAAAGAAGCTAAGCCTAAACCACTCATATCATAATGTTCATATGAGGATCTCAAGGAGTTCATGAACTTCCTAGGATACATCTATGTTACATAACACTTTCCTTAGACAAGAAACAATCTTCTAAGCATAGTACTCTAGTATTTCTAAAGGCGAAACTTACTTCACTAAGTGAGGATGATGGTAGATGACACTACTTTTTGTCCCCTTAGCTCCTTATCCTTTGTGCTCCTCCCTTGCTCTTTATGAACCAAACTCTTGTTATGTTGGTTGATCTTCCCACTTTTCAAAAGATGACACAAAGGTTTCTAGCTTTGGTTTTTCAAGTGTTTCATGGTGGTGTCACTAAGTGGTATGCATGTGTGTAACGTGAATGGGGTATAAGGGAGGGTGAACAGTTTGCTTATGTGTGTAGGGAGTAAGCTTCCTTCTTGTTACTTTAAATGTGTGAGTATTTTTATAACTTTCAAACAAATGGGGAGGAATGAGGATGGAATGGCGGGTTGGGGAATGGCCTTGTTCATTCCTTAAACTCCTTTTGTTTGAGAAAAATTGAAAGTGTAAAAGAGTCAACACATGATGATGGAAGAAGGTATGGGTTTTATGACAAAATAGTGACTAACATTGACAAGTGAATGGATGTGGAAAAATGATGGGGAGTGGCCTAGCATTCCCTATCCTCTAGTTGGCATGAAAAGAGAAGAATAGGGCACTATTGTGCCGTGCTTTTATCACATCAATTCCTTTTGTACAATAAATAAATTAATGAGTTGGTTCACTTATCTATAAGTAGTTTAACATATGTAAAGAGATGAAGATTAGCTTATCATTTCCTTATTGGATTTGTCAAGTGAAAGGAGAATTAGATTATCACTATTGGCCTTGATTCAATTGTACTCAATTTGTTAAGGAAATTAGGTAATAGGGGTTAATTCTTCATCGTATATGATTCTTTAAAATTTTCAACATACATAACCTAAATGGCTACCTTAAACAATTAGTTGAATAGAGTTTACTACGTAATTATTTTCTCACTTTAAATTGACTCTTTTACTAAATTTTTGGTAGTTTGAGATTAAACTAAGCTTGGTTCAACTTAGTTACTTAAAATAGGGTTCTTAAGTGTTTACTTCGTTAGTCGATATTCGGTTGATCATTTAGGTTTTTCTTAAGTTTAGGAATATTTAACTACCAATTCAAATTATCTTAGTAGGTAGAGTTTGATTATTTAGCTTGTTGACTATATGGAATATCATGGTCGTTTGAGTTCAGTTGCAAGTGTGACCAAAATCTTATGGGGTCTACAACTACAACAAAAAGATTAAGTATAAGGTCTTTCAATCGAAAGACTTAGTCTGTTGCAAACGCAAAGCCATTAAGTCATGAGAAGGATAGGGAAAACTGGCTCCAAATTAGGAAGACCTAGTTCAAGTCAAGGAGGACATTGGGAATGTGGCCTATAGGTTGGAGACCATGAACAGATAACCCATCCCTAGAACTTAGAACATCAACAACCTTAGGCCTTATTTTTTGTAACATGAACAAGTTACTCAAGTATAGTTTGTAAAATTTCATGAAGAAATGAAAAGAGAGTCTTATATTTATTACACCCTATTGCTTACTCTAATACCATGGCTTGATTATCATTTAGCCTCACCCTTTATCTATCGACATGCATGAAACGTTAGACTAAGTCAAGTTGATTCCTATCTCGACGTTTGGACGTTTTTGTTGGTTCCTACACTTGTAGGCACTAAAACCTCAAGCCCTACCCTAAGCACTTGACAAGTATTCATACCTAAGGGTTCATACAGGGTGAGCATATAGACCAAGTTTATAATGCTTGATCCCCTAGCCTAAAGCTATGTTCAACGTGCTCTACACTCCCAATCTCCTTAGACTAGGGTTCTCGAGCCCATGCTTAAGATTGTATAACCAGAGCACATGACTAAGACTTACTTCACACTTAAAGTTATGATCAAATGCAAAGAGTTAAGCATAAAGAGGAAGAAAAGCACGAGTAAAAGCAGCAAATGATTAATGGTGCATAATGAAGAGTGAACAACACTTGTAAAATTTTCATTCATATCATCCACCATAATTATAAGGCTTGAAGGTCGGTATCTTGGCTTAAATATACCAAGAGAAGAAGGAAAAAAACACAAACAAGAACAACCAAGCTATGAGTTTAGGTATCATTCTTCTTCAGTAGCCTTGGGCTCAACATTGCTTATACCGACCTCCTACCCACCAACCTCCTCCTCCTTTGTGACCTTGACAACATGGTTATCATTAGGATTGACACCTTCTTCACCACTCATCAGAGCCTCCTCAAACACATCAAGGAACTTAAGATCGAGATGAAGGTATTCCCCCTCAATAAGATCTCTTGCCAGCTTCATTTCATCTAGCCTCACTTTGTCAATGACAATCTTAACGCTATCACCTAACCTAAATTTTACAAACAATTTCTCTATCAATGCCTTGGTTAGCTCCTTTCCATCCCTCAACTCACCTTCCTATCTTTGAAACTATACTTGGGCTCCTTCCTTACAGAGGTAGCCTCTTCCTTAGTCGACTTTGCATCTTTCCTTACATACTTGGCCTTGCCCTTAGCGGCCTCTGCTTTTCCTTTAGTTGCTTCCAGCTCCCTCATATGAGTAGCAAACACCACCTTTAGGTCCTCCACTCGCTTCCTAGCCTCGCCTACCTCAGACCTAGCCTTAGCTACCTTTTACACCAGTTACATTTTTTCAATCTTGAGTTGGTTGTAATTTTCTTGCTTAGTTATGGCCTGTTCCTTCTACCCCTCCAATTCTTTCTTGAACTAGTCGTACTCTTCTCCTAACTCTTGTTAATGCTATTGAGCAGATTAGAACAAATAAGTATTAGTGTAAATACATACTTATGAAGGCTTAAATAAGATGGGGGGTGGGGAGGTGGTGGGTGGGGAGATGGGGGTAGAAGGATTGGAGCCATACCACATCAAGAAGGGATTGCCCCCTTATGAATGCATGCTTGCACAAGCTCATGGCATTGCTCAATTCCTTTAGAGCAATCGGGTTGTTGTTGTTGTAACTCTTATCATAGAAGAGTGGGGAATGCTCCTTACTTGAAGGCCATGAAGGGGCCATTGCATATATGTACTTAATGGTAGACGCATAGATACTCTTGCTCACTTCAACCTCAAGGTCGACCATGCATACTAGTAACCCCTTTGTTATACTGTCCACTTGAGTGGCACCCACTCCACTTTGGTGCCCAAGCACTTTGGTAGTCTTAATAGCCCTCCTCTTCGAGGCCTCCTTTTACCTTGGTTGGTCAGAGATAGGTCTCTCTAACCCCTTCTAAATAGGTGCTTCCTACTCGAGCACCTCCATTATTGTAACATCATCTACAATCACCTGTTGCTCTACAATAGGTTCTAAAGGCATTGTGGTCAGGACATCTCTTGATCCCTTACCTATGGTCCTTTTCCTGTTCCTCTTCTCGGTAGTAGCCTACTTACTCTCCTTCATCACTGTAGCTACCTCGTGCCCTTTGATAGCCTTCTTTCTTTTCTCTTGCATCAATAACTCCATCAGCTCTAGGATTCGTGTTTTAAAGGAATTGTTGCACAAATCATAGGCTGTAAGCACAACAACAAAGTTAGCACAACAAAAGCTTCATTACATCGAGGAAAAATACTTACTAAAGATAAGTAGCCCTAACTCCCCCCTGCTAATGATTAATAGCGGCAAACTTGTGGCTACCCTCTTCGACCATACCCTCATTCCTACATATCTCCCAAGGATATAACCTCTCCCTCTGTAGATACAAACTTACGGTCTCCTTTACATGGAAACCTTGCTCTTTCCAATGAGCCACATCTAGAATCAATTCCTTAGCCTCATTGTCCTCCTCTTGGAAATAATCAATATTATTTATTCGAATAGGATTATTCCATCTGATGGGAAAGTCTAACTTGTGAATTGACTTTACTTGGTAGAACAGGTACTTTCAGTCCTTAATCCTTGACTTCTTATTGTCGAATAGCCTCATTTGTGCCTAGCTCGAGCAATACACCCAACCTTCTCTCTTACCCTTTAATTGAAAGAAGTGGCGAAAGAGTCGAGTTGTTATCCTCCTCATGTGAAATATAAAAATGACCTCGAAGGCTTGTAATGTTTGCAAAATGTTTGGGTAGAGAGAACTTGGGGACACTTGAAAGTATTTGAACACCTCTAACTAGAAGGTAATAAATGGTAGATGTAGCCTTATGTTGATCGCCTTCTAATACAAGCAAAAGGTATACTTATTCTCACCATAGTCCAACGCTTGATTGCCCTTCTCAAGCTTCTCTACCTCCCATAATTAGTCTTTTGGGAAAACTCTTGGTAAACTTGATGCCACCAATCTTCATTATGCACATACTTAACCTCAGTCACGATTTGACCATCTTCCTTAGATAGAAATAGCTTTTCAACCTTCTCCTTCTTCTCGAAAGCATACTTACATCGAGGCCGGTCCTCAGCAATTGCTCTCCTTGTCTCCTACGAGAAGCTCACCTCTATGCTACTGGTTCCTATCATTGTTGTCTATTAAAAGGGAGTGGGGATAGGCACTCCCTCCCTATGATCCTCATTTGCGGATGCCTCACTGCAAATAAATTTATCTTTTGCTTGTCTATTGAAGTTTCTAGGAAAACATAAAGGGAAAAATGAGAAAAAGTGCAAGAAATCAAAGGAAGTACTCTAGAAATACTTTGATAGTTTTGATGGAGTGGAAAGTTCAAATGAGGATCAAACTAACCTTTAGGGCCCTTATATAGGTTATCATGGCCAAGGGAAGTGTCACCTCATTGATGAACATTGTAGATGGCCACATGTTACAACCAGAGGATCAATGAGTATGATTCACTTGATGAGTAGATTGCCAACTCAATATCAGTATGCACATCATTAATGGCTCATGCCATTTGAGGACCTTAGGTATCCCAATGGTCACATCAGTCACACCAATAATCACATCTCCTTAACAAGTAGTCAGTGACTGAGCTTCTGATCACACCCTAAAAGTGTTCTAGGGGCTTAAGGTTGACTAAGCCTCAAAAATACATGCTAATACTATGCTACACCTTTGAGCACTAGGACATTTATGAAAGGAACAAGCAAAATAATAAGTGTGGTGACAAGCAGTTGAAAGATAACAAGAATGATGTAAAAGAGGTAAAAGGAAATTAGATGAGCATGTATAGAAGCTTTCATTTTATTCCACTTTAAAGATTTTTACAAGGCTTAGGGGTCAGCTTACTAACCCTAAGTATAGGCAGAAAGAAAAGAAAAGTAGCACAATAGATGTCAGCAAAGGGTTCGACACCTACTTAGGAACTTCAACTTAGCTACATAAAAAGGCTCTTGCTAGAGCCAATTTGCTCACAACTTCAACTCAGCTTGCTAGTTTGCCTTGGCGAACCACAACTAACCCCCGATGCCGGAGCTAATGGCTATGGTCTTTAGGAAACATACAAATGGCATTTCTTTGCCATTGTAATCACCGTTGGGCATGAACCCTGTCTCATCTAACATAACATAGTGGTGAGCTCTTCTTTGGCTATGCCTAAACCTACTATGTCTATATTGGCAATTTTGATAGGGTCCCTTTGCCTCATCAGAATGACTAGGGGACATCTAACTTATTTGGAATATGCAGCCAAGAATCCCTGGGGAAGATTTGAGTCCAATGGAAGCTACTTGAGTACTTAAAGGTATGTAGCAGCTACCATTAAATTGGCCTTAAGAGCATGCAGAATTATGCGAACCACCATGTTCTTGGGCTTAATAACCCCTTAAGAGTTGTAGACTTAATTCGGGTTAGCTACCTTTAAGCCATTGGAGAGCCCACTCTTAGTGTCAGAAATACCATGGACAATAGGCAGCACCTAGCATCTACATAAGTGCTTGTACGACTGTAGTACTAACGCTAGAATAATTGGATGATGTACTCCCAAGCACCTCTCTTTAGATTGAGGGGTCCATGTACACTTCTTGATCAATACTTAAAGGCTACTCATGAGGGTTTAGCCTGAGTTTATACACTCTCTCCTACAAGATGATTCTCTTTGACTTAAACATTTGCCACATTCCATATGGATGGAAAGAGTTTTATTACACTCTTAGAAGATTCATAACTATAGGATGAGGTAATGAAGTTAAAATGAAGAAGAGTTACTCCCAATCAGGCCTCTATATAGCCAACATTAGGAAATCTTGAGTCGTCCATGTTTTGCCATCGACCCATTCGACAGACAGGGTAGGAATGTAGTAAAAGGTCACCATTAATAATGTCATTAATCCCTAATTATAGTGCTTCCCTAGGTACATTAATAGCTACGCATGTAGTGCACTTCTCCATGTACCATCGCTGTGTTTGGAAAAGTCCATATGTAGCGGTCATTTCGAAGCATCACATCTAGAAGGCCCTTGACTGTTCCTTGCACCTAAGTACTAGAGGCCACTCACATTTCTTCTCATAGGGTGTCTCATCAGGGATTTAGCCTCTCGAGCCCAAGCATGCAGTACCTGTTACGCCTTGAAGTTGCAAAATCGCAACAGTTCCACTATGTAAACCAACCTATGACAGTAATTGACCTTACAATACCTATCATAGATATGATCTGCACAAGGCATCTCTGACTCCTGGCTTTGAAGTAAACAATTCAATTAAAGTTTAATCTAAAATTTACATGAAAGTTAGAACTATCATTCATATATATATATATATATATATATATATAATTACATCCATATTATCTCAAAATCCTAGGAAATTACACATACTATAGCAGTCGCTAACTTACATCTCACACCTCAATTCATATACCTAAAGTACTATTAAGATATTAAACAGACTCGATTGTATAGCCATTTGATCATCACTCCCCATAGCTTCAAAAGAGAACTAACCTCAAGATAGTTGTAATACAGCATATTAGTCATAAGTTAGAACTTGCAAAAGAATCTATATGGGTATAAGCAACCACAGCTTAGTAAGTTAAGTTGGAGACTTATGAAAGTATAACAAGCACACATAAGGTTATTAGACAATTAATTATATGCAATGTAATGTCATCACATAACGTGGTCCAATCAATTGTGAAATCAGAGTAATTTCACCCACTCTAATTCGGGTTGAAGAGTTTCCATTAATGCAACAGCTCACAACCAAATCTAGGTTTGTACAGTAGAGACATTGCTCCCTCCAAGACTAACCTTCGAACCAATGCCCTCATTTTCATTGCGACCTCCTCTTTTGTCACTTAATTCGGCTAAGGATGAGGAAAAGACCATTATGCTATCTAGCGCTATCTTTTTCGAAGGTATCAGTATTTGGTTAGAGAATCCTAATAATCCCCTAAAGGGTTGCAATGCATGTCAAGTTAGGGTACTTAAGTCGGTTATAGTTAAGTATGGTTTAGGGTGATCAAATAATTTTACACCATTCCATTCACATCAATCATTTAACATAACACAAAATACAGCATGAAATCAGATACTCAAGCACATGCTTACATAACTGCTTACAAACACAATTAAATGCAATCCTAAGTCCTTAAGTACTCTAAAATATTACTCCAAAATATGATGAGGTATTAAATTCAACTTACTGAGAATCCTTGATCGCTCACTTAACCAATCGTGAGTTGACTTGTCTTCGTGTGTCCTATAATATAAATACACTCTTTAGTATTTATAACTTGATGTAGGTTATGATTTAACTCAATTCTTCCCATATACATATTAGTTAATATTAATTCATCTTAGGTTAGTTTACGGTTTGAGTTCCAAATCTGGTTCTATTTTAGGTTTTAGATTAACTCCAATTACGGGTATTATATGTAAATCCTAAAAATGCGATTCGAACATTAATGTAAAATTAATCACATTAGGATTGAGTATCTTAATTATCACTTTTGGTCCTAAATCAGTATTATATTCTATCCGGTACACTTAAATCCTCATTAGTGTATTGAATTTATTCCCAATGTGAGAAAATTTTACATTTTTCATATATTTATCTAAATTTAAGTTTTGTACTAGATTTAATATGTATTAATATTATTACTATATTATCCATTTTAACTTAATATTTTATATTTATTATAATCTTAACTTCACATATTCTTATAATTACATATATTTACTACATAATTCCCATAATAATTACATTTAATACTGCAAGTGTTATGATTACATTACTATATTAGAGATTAATATCCTTAAACATCTAATTATATACTAAAGCAGTAATTAAACATTTAATTACCTAATTAGTTCAAAATTACTTAATTTATTTATCGTTTTAGGGCTTAAAAATTTCAAAAATTAATTTTTAAAAAATGTCTTCATATCACTATTCTATATTACTTAGGTAGTCTATAGAAAAAATTTAAGCTCGAAACTACACTCCTAAGCCTATTTATTTTTAATTTGAAACATGTTCAGTTTTGTATGATTTCTTAAGTGTCCTATATTTATGGATGTAATTAACATTAATCAATATTTTTCCCTAAATCTACGTATAATAAAACATCAAAATAACAAAATTCATAATTTTCTAGATAAAATTAATAATTTTAATAATTTATATAAAATCGAGTTGAATTTGGGACTCATGGACTTTTGGGTTTCCGGCTAGTAGTAGTGGTCTAATGTGTGTCGATCTATCCAGACGGTCAGTTTGGATTGTGGTGGTGGTGGTTCAATTCCAAGTATTGGTGGTTTGTGGATTCAGTCTAATTCTCTCTCAATTTCGGTGCTCTCCAATTTTCTAAGGTTGCGAACTGATCAAATTAGCTTCTGTGAGATTTAGCTATTTATAGAGCTCTTATAAAATTTTAGTGCATTAATTAGACTAGACATTTGCTTTATCTTCTTCTAATTTACCTTTTTAAGTAGATGAATTTAATTGGCCCAATTTTTTTCTTCCTTCCCCTAACTACCATGACCCAAATTTGGATCATTCCCTACTTCTTTGATTTTTTTTTTCTAATTTTTCCTTGATTTCTTTATAATTTTATTTAATTATTTATCAATTTTCTAGTAATTTTTAGGCATTAAGTAATTTCACATACTTTTACTTACGTATAAATACATATGGAGCATAAGTAAATATTCTTAAATATTATTTATATTATTCTATGACTTTTAGTGTGTATATAATTTATCTCTAATGATTCGTTAGTTATTGGAATACATTTTATACATTTCTGATAAATAATGGATAATATACTTAAAATTTGAAAATTCTATATTTTATCATTTTATTACTTATTTTCTTAAATCCAAATTTACGGAATCATTTTTACTAATATTTATAACTTTATTTTATAATTTAGGCTCAATCAAATTCTTTAGTTAATAGCCTTAAGCTTTACGCACTAATTCCGATCCTACAGTTACAAGACTTACATTTAGGGCTTATAATACCCTCCTTGCAACCTCGATGACAAGGAGAGTAGGTAGAGTAAATGTTAAAGGTCACCCTTTGGCCTAAGCCAACCTGAAAGCTCAGCCAACATGATATTAGATGCCTCCAAGCATGTAAGAAGATCAGCTTGGCACATGTCCTAACCTTGTTTACCTAGCTCAAGTTAAACCCCAAGCATTCTAGAAGTCTTCTCTAATTGTCTCTATGCTCTATCTTTCAACGATAAAGAAAGAGCTTACCTCCCAATTTAGGTAGCCCTCGAGAGATTTATTGTTTAGCGCAACCGGGTTTGCTTTCCTATGCTTGCCTCTTTCTCTCTTCTCATTAAATGCGGAATGATTGCTTGATACATAGCTTACTAATTAGTTGCTAGGCTAATGCGACCACCTTCTACCGATAGGACAAGCCTATCTTCGAAGCTCCTACTAACCGATAGAAGGATGGAAGTCTTTTCTTGTACTAACAACACTACCTTTTGGGATTTTGTTCTAGCTAGTCCTCTCTCCCTAGATGTTCGAATAGGTAAGTCCTCTTAACTTATAAATAGGAAGGGGAGCCAAAAGGTAAAGGATTTTGGAACCTCTTGGGAACTCTCCTAACCTACAGGCTCTCATATTCTCTAGGCCTCAAATACTCTTCTTGCTAACTGATGCATTGGAGGGCCCTCACTAGTAACACCACAAGAGGCTTTTTGTAAGTATACCACCATTCAAGGCCAACAAACCACCAAGGGGTTTGCTTAGGAGTTATACTAGTGATGTTGGCTATCACTAACTATAGTTGTTTTCACTTATTTGAAGTAGAGTACTCACTCCATTTTGTTGCCAGCATAAACGTTTTCTTCTTCCAATCATGTATTTGTGTTTGTTAATTTTGGCTTGATTCTAATCTCACCTTGGAGACACCTCATTTTTGCTATTTTCGTTTGTATTTTTATTGAGCTAGGTTAAAAAATAATAAAAATAAAATTAAAAACTAAAATGAAAAAAAAAAAAATATATATATATATATATAAAGTGTCAAGTCGAGTCGAATTGTATCAAGTTGAGTCGAGTTAGTTGTATTAGGTCTAATTATATTGAGTCAAGTCGAGTCGAGTTGTAGCGAGTCGAGTCGAGTTATCGGGTTGAGTTGAATCGAGTTAGATCATTTAGTGTCGAATCGAATGATGTGAGTGATCAATTTAGTAAATTCTAAGTTGTTGAGAAATTGGGCTTTATTAAAATATTTTGGTCCAGTCTGATATAAAATAGATTTTTATTTAATTTATATTGGTCTAAAATAGACCTAGGATTTATTAAATAGATTATTGGACTAAATTAAATTGGATCAAATTGGGCCCTGAAAATAGAAAGCCTATCAAATTAGATCAAATTGAGCTTCGAAAATAGAAAGCCTAAATTAAGTAGGGTTTTTTAGAAGTTAGGTCAAATCTTTGAAGAATCGTTATTTTCGAAGAATCATTATCTTCGATACGAAAGATATAATTGAGGATATTATAAATAGAACTTCAATGGTAGACTTAAGGAAGGTTTTCATTATGCATCCCACAATTACATAACCTACATCTGTTATTTGCCTTATCCTACAATTCACAACACAATCCTTTAACCCGATCCATCATCTACAATACCACTCACGACTATCCTAATATCACCCTATGACCGAACACCCTAACCTGAATCATAAACTTCATACGACCAATTTTCCCCACACTCATCGTCCTTGGCCTGAACAATACGTCCCTTCAACAAATAAGCACTCACACATATGTCTCTACCTCTAACTGATTTTTGCCCCCTAAACCAATCCATATAGCCAACACAACGCCTGACCAACAACCCACACTCCCAAAGACCTTCAATCTTGATCGATAGCTTTACACCCTTATCACCAACCCACTAACTGAAACGGTAGTAAACAAACAACGCCTAACTCAATTGACCAACAAACAACAACAACAACAGTCTAACGCGAGCACTCTCTTGCCTTCACATGTAGCCCTTGATTGCACATCTCTAAGACAAGGACATGACTCTATTAACATGATCAATAGTCATATACACTCACTATTGCCCCATATAGCCCTACACATGCCACTCACAATCCAATACGCCATTGACACATTGCACTCACACTAGATTAACTACGTCCCATACGTCACTGCACACATGAAGACCCCCTAAACAACAATTCACTTATTGCCACCGCCTTACACGTGTACGTTGATCACATAGGTCACTTTGGCACTTGATCCGTGGTAACGAGCGCAATGAACGTTGTATGATACTCTCATAATCTAGCGTACGATCATATGTGACTTGAATGGTTTAGGTAAAAAATTATTTTTAGTTATTTTATTTTATTGGTTAGTTTAATTATTTCTTTTTTTACTAATTTTTTTTAAGTCTAGGTTTTTTTTTATAATTTTCATATTGCTTATTTTTAAATAATATCAATTTTTAATAGATTCAGTTAAATTGCATTTTTAGTAAATTTGCACTTTTGAAAAAATAAGCATATTTATGGGATCCATATATTTGAAGAAGATACGTATCGAGATACATATTTTGCATTTAGGATTTAGAAAAGATACGTGTCTAGATACATATTTTCAATGTATCTTACGGTTAAGATTTAGAAAATATATATATTTAGATCGTATCTTGACTATCTTGTAGTTAGGATTTAGAAAATATACGTTTCTTAATAGATCTTGCATGTAGGATTAAGAAAAAATGTCTTTTAATATGTAGTTATTTTTGTAAATAAACAGAGTTTTTCAAAAAGATTTAGGTAGCTAAGGTTTTCTTGAATTTGTGAAATTAGATTTCTTAGGTTTTTTTTTTAAATAAATAAATGATTAAGTAAATATAAATCTGTCTTGATTTTAAAAATAAAAATTATACCCACTAAATATTTTATAAAAAGAAAATAATTACATTGGTTTGATTCGACTAGCAGGTACGTAGATACCTTCGAGGCAATTATAAGAAAAAAAAATTTCTCCTTTTTCTTGAAATTCATAATAAAAAATTCACTTTATTTATCTTTTGCATATTTGTATATATTTTAGTATTTTTTAGAAAATTGTAAAAATAAAACCCATTAATTTTTTTAAGTTTTACTTGATGATTTAATCTTAATAAATTAGCTCCCGAACTTGGTTTTTTCTGATTTAATTTTTTAAAAAATTATTTTCTTAGAAAATTTGTAGATCAGTAGCCAAATTAGGGTTTTTTTTTTTTAACTAGTTAAACTGATTAGCGATTCCAATTTTTAAACTTTTTTTTAATTTTTTAATTTAATGTCGAGTAATTTATATTAAGTGGATTGTGCTTAATATGGATTAAATTAAGAAAAATTGAAATAAAGCTCGACACACCTCTTACATTTTTTTTTCTTTTCTTTTGTTTTCTTACTACTTTATCGCTTACCTCCCCATGTCTTTTCTTACTACTTTAGCCCTTACCTCCCCATGTGGACTCAGTATGCTATATCCCTTTACTGGCTTTGGACTTGAATAAGTAGCAGGAAAGGTACCCCATTGTTCTTAGTCTTCCTTATTCCCCCATTTCTTTTTTATTATATATTTTTCTTCTCGGTACTTCCAGAGTCTTCATTCACACATGGGCTGAGGCAATTTCTTTTTCTTTTCCTTTTATTTTTCTTCCTTTTTTATTTTATTTCCTGTTTTATTTACGAACCTTCTTGTCAATCAAACAACAACAAGATTATCATTCATGTCACACACTTGATAGAAAATTTCTCGAGGGTAGCACTAGGTGACCGTGGCCAAGTTATCAAGGCCTGGCCTTTCAAACTTCTTTTCATGTGTCTAAAACAAAGCGGCAGCAAGTAAATCCTCTCTCTTTTGCTTTTCTTCAATCTTGATTAATTCTTGTAACTATTTGGCTTTTAACTTTCTTGGAAATATCAGACTGTTATGTATAACTTTGTTCTTCTTATTATATGTATTGTCACAAACATCAAACAGCTCATATCCTCTAATTATATCCTATCAATTCCCATGTAGTTGCATGTCTACAATTAATTCCTTAATTTTCTTCTTCAACAAAAGTCAATGCCCGAGTCGGGAGATGGACTTCAATCATTCAATCACTGTCTTCTCCGAACAAAGCTTTGCGTGTCCCCTTGCTTCGGCATCCATCGCTCTTTCTTTTCTTCTTCTTACTTTATTTTACTTTATTTTTTCTATTTCAGTATAGGTAACAGTGAAGAGCAATCTTCCTCATATAATAATCAAATATTATAGAAACCATTTGAGCCTTGTAGCATGAAAATAGCTTTATCTTAATTATGAATGTGACATTCCTTTATTAGATTCTTACCAATAAGGATATCCCTCTCAACATCCGACAATCAGATCACGCTGAATCGGCTCCATCAGAGTGCACATTCTCTTTGTGACATTTATTCAGCCAGGCTTTTAATTGATTTAAGGCACGACCGACCTAGTCAAAATAAACATGGTGCTAGTGGCTTCTCATATATGATACAATTATTCATCGTAATGATTCCATGCTCCTCAAATCAAGTTTGCGTCATCGGTATTCTCATATAGATATTTATTCCCAATCACCTTAATAAGTTTAACGACACAATGGAAAGGCTATCCACACTATTGCTGCATTGACCTTAATGATAAGAATCTATATGGTCTTGTATATTATTGCACAAGGATCTTGTTCAATCAATAGGATGAGTTTCTTTCATTTAAATCTCAAAACATGTCACTGTGTTGCTTTGGACATGGAGATGCGCCGACATAGAGGAAGTAGGCCATGTTTGAAATACTAATTGATGAGGACTTCATTATCTATGAATTAGAAACGGTCTTGAATTTGTGTTGTGACATGCTTTTGCTTCATGTCTCTTGCTTTCCTTCTTCATGGTCCTGTCTTCTTTTTCTTTTTTCTTTTTTATTATTTTATTTATTTATTTTTCTAGCCAGGCATCAGCTCGATACCTTATAAGAAAACCTTCTAGGCTTAATGAATGAAGATTGTTCCGACCTATTCTCCACTAATACTCTATCCTCCCAGTTTCTTTTTCTTTTTCTTTCTTTCTTTTCTTTTTTTTTTTTTTTAAACTTGAATACTATTTGCTTGATCAAAATTTGAGTTGCCCAAATTTTATATCTACTTTATAACTTCTTCATTTGTCTTGCTTCTCTTCAACCTTTTATTCACTTTTGTCATTCTCATCTTCCTCTTTTTCTCTCTCTTTCTTTCTTTTTTTCATTACAAGGATTAGAAGATAGCAACATCATTGTCGAAACTATGGCTCTTTGAATTGCACAAAGTCCTCTTATTGCTTAGTCTAATTTGGCTCGTACTAGCAATAGCAATGTGATTTTTGTGATTTGCTGAGTCTCAATTTCTCCACTCAAAGAAGAGAATGATACCATTCTCTATTGGTAAAAAAGATGAATACTGATCCAAGATGAAGCACAAAAGTAGTAAAGCTAAACGACTTGTTGGTACATTAAGATAAGTACTAGCCACTAGTCCCATTTCATTGGGAAAGTGCTTGGACGAGACTATTTCTAAAGACATGTTTTGGAACAAAGCTAAGTGTCGAGAAGCCTGTGCATTACCTCACATTGATGATGATTTTCAGTTTATCGAGTGTAAGTCTTGTGTTGATTCTAGTGATATTATGAGGGGAGATTCTATGTTGTACTTCAAAAATGAGAGAAGAGAGTTACCTCTCTCTAATACCCAATTTGCATTCTTAAAGGAGACACCATCTCGATGGAATGACTGGATAGCATACCTTGCATAAAAGTTAGAGTAAGTGACTCTTCTAAAGAAGGCGAAAGTCCACCGTGCTATTGGTACTTCTACTCGGTTCCGATTCTTGTAAATGAGTGGAATGGAAGTATGGCAGACGATCATTTCCATTGAAGTATTCAGACCCATAAGTTTATCACTTCATGGAAAGAGATAACTCCAATGTTAGAAGATGTGGTTATACTATTGCATATGCACAGCTTTGGATGAATCGACCTTGTTGCCATGATGACATCTCATAAAAAGCACAACTTTCAAACATCCTTTATAAGTGCTTTATAAGCTACCCATATTAAGAAGAAAAAACCATGTTTCACCTCTTGGCTTGCTCATTTCTTCAAGGAGAGAAGAAACGACATGCCTTAGGTCCTAGGCCCTCGTATCTATCTATCTATTTATCTATTTAGTATTGTAGTTGTGTCTTCTCCTTATATGTTCTTTTTCTCATCCATGTTGGTATGATCTCTCTGCTTTCTCATGTTTTGGCTTTTCCTATTTGTATTCCCTTGAGGGCCTAAAGAAGGTGTCAGTAATTGATTCTTCCTCTTGGCCACATGCGTCGACCAAGGTAAGTGATTCGCTTTAGGTTCCTTCTACTTAGGTTCACTTTACTAGAACTTGGACCTATATCATCACGCTTTCACATGTTTGAAATGTTGATATATGAACATTTCACATGTAGACTCGAAACTCCTTCGTCTTTTGTTCTACAAGTGGTTTTGAAGACACTTCACTCCTTTGAGTGCACAAGGCTAAACCAACCATACTCTTCCTAGAGTGTAGGCCTGGTTGAAGGAGCGATTGACTAGCCACTCCTTTAGCTCATTGACATTGAGGGTGAATTCACAATCTACCCTTATGTTGAGCAAATTGCAGGATATGAAGATAGCAATGGACTTTACATTCTAGGCTCAAGGGGTGAGGCTACCTTGGTAGAAAATCAAGAAAATATCATCGATTCTCAAGCTAGGTTCCTCTTATGTTATATTCTAAGGAGCTGAGCCTCCTTCCTTAACAACAAAGACTTGGCTAGCTACTACTTAGAGTAAAGAGTCATGGTATACTCTCCTCATCAAGTTGCATGTCAACTTGGTTTTGACCAAGGAGTGCCTCGCTTGATTACCACCAATGAAAGTATTGAATCTTGTTGCCACTTACTCTCCAAATAACTCTAGGAAGATTTACCTTAGAAAGCAATAGCTATCTTTTCCTTTTACTAGTTTCTTTAGGGTGGCTTCCCCTACTAATTGACATACTAGACGAACTACCTAGATGCCTTATGGGCTTATGCCTTTGCATTGGTAAGTGATAATGCTTCGTTCACCTATTGTGTATTGTTATGAATTCTTTTTAAACTTCTAAGGCCTAAGTCCTAGGATGCAGAGATGTACGAGGAGTTATTACATCGACATCTAAAGGATTAGAATGTCTTAGTGGGACACAAGGGCGAAACCTTCTTTAAAGTCTAAGAACAACCACCTCTTGCCTCTACTAGTAGATTCCAAACAAACCAAGCGGATATTTATTCAGGAGGTAACATCATTAAATACATCTTATTATCATCATGTATACATTTATTCCTTTTCTATTCATCCATTTGACTCTATTGCTTTATTCTTGTAAGTTGGGACAAGCTCTCCTCTTACAACTAGCGAGGGGGCCGGGGGTGGGGGGGGGGTGTGGGTTTGGGGGTGGCATATATTTGTCTTGGGCTCTAAGTTTTGTTTTGTTTGGGTAATCCTACTACACCAATTATAGCTTTAGATGAGAAAGATGATGATGAGGACTTAGTAGATTATAATGAATCTCTAGTCCAATATAGAGATGATGGTAGTGGAACTAAAGAGCTAAATGATTCCCTTGAAGCATAAAACATAACTTCATCACTCAAGGAGGCAGGTGATGACAAGACTTACATTTGAGCACCTATGGAGGTGAACTATATGTAGCACCTATTGATGTCTCTCTGCCCCTAGTTCCTAACTTATCTCTTGGAAATATGGTAGCAACTCCAAAAGCTATCTTAGAGGAGATTCTATCCTTCCATGGATTTGATGTTCCTTCTCATCTATTAGAACCATTGGAGAAGCTTTAAGTTACAGATAAAAATTTTTGGATTGAATCTCATATATTAGGGATGGAGTTAGCCAATACCATGATGAAGATGTTGGGAGAGGCTACACTATTGCTTAAGAAGCCTTAGAAGCTTTTATCAAAGGATAGGTTACAATAACTGATTAGTTGAATTGAATGAGCTCATCTTCTGAAGTTTAGTGCTGGGAGGTTAGAGCTTATTACTGCTAGAGCTACTGTTAGTCCTTAATAACTGCAATTTATCTCATCTATAATATTGACATAATATGCAAAAGATTATTGAGGTAGTTATTATGAAGACTTTAATTTTATTTTATTTATAATTTCACAAATTCCACTTTAACTACCATTGAAGTTCTTCCTTAAATGTTTTATTTTATAGTAAAGTTTAAATGACTAAATATTTGAATTTTTTTTTGTTTATTATTGACATAATTTAAAATTTTTTTTTTCCAAACTTGGAGAAAAAAAAAAAGCTTATTGTGCAATCTGCATTTTTTCTACAATTTTAAATTATATCCTAGAGGTTTTTTTTTTTTTTAAGGTACTTTTATGCATCAATAATTATTCAATACTAAATACTTCGTTCTAATGTCATTGAAAATTAGAACAAAGATGGATGTATGGTCATTTTGAATTATATATACCTTTAATATGACGCCATCTTACACATAAGGAAGTTTTTATGATTTTTGTTTTACTTTTAATTTTACTTCTCATAACAATCTATAATTATGAAACTAACGTAGACTTTGATATGAATGATTTAGTAATTTTTCTATCATACACATTGCGCTTACTGATAATATATTTAGGTTTGAAAGAATAGTCGAGATCGGTATATGTGGAAATGTTGCCCATCATATAAAATGCAACAGTTATTTATCAGGATCCGTTTCTAATTCGGCGGAAATTTAACCGCCAGAGCAAACTTTTCCTTTTTTCCTGAATGCAGCTAGCCGCCTGGGGCTGGGCAATAAGAGCAACAACGAGGGAGAGGAGAGGAGAAATATGAGAATGTACATGTACACTATAAAGAACTTTCCAACAAAACGTTGTGATACAGGTGCAGGGTAATAAGGATCTATCTCGACTTATTGAAACCACAATATATAAAGAGTTTTGATGCGGATAATGTGAAATCAAAGGGAGAATTCAACGAGGAGTCCATCTGGCAGGGGAACCTTAAGATCGATCGCCGTGGCAATAGATAGGGATAAATCCAGCAAACATGCACTCAAATGGGCAGTTGATCATGTCGTTACCAGAGATCAGATTGTCAAACTAATTCAGGTCAATCAGAGGCCATCCCTTTTTTCGTCTCCAGGTTTTTTCCATTATTTCATCTATTCTATCATATGATATGATGAATTTCTCTATCTATTGAATTATTGTTGGCTACTAATATTTAAGTTTTGAGTTTCATCGTAATTTCCTTAGCTAATAACAACGCGGGCATTATCTATCTACCGTTGTCGAATGAAAAACCAACAAGTTAAATGTCGATTTCACATGGCTTCATTCATTACTTTCAATTAGATATGCCAAAAAAGCTATCATTTTGGCCTAAATTTTTCATTCATTCATATCCTATCTAAACTTCGGGAAAATAAAGTCGTCTGTCTTTTTTTTTTTTTTTTTTTATAATTATCTATTTGATTTTCACTACTATTTAATTACTTCGTGTTGACAGGTTACTTTGGGCAGCGATCTCTCAAGCCCACTCATATCCACCAAGCCTTACCTCCCTAAGCTCACCTCTATAGGCCTTGAGCCTGGCTCTTTATGGTCCCAGCCTATGAAGAACTTTGGTCATAAACTATAAGATAAGAATAAAATAATTATTTCCTAAATTTTAGAGACATGTCGGACATGATAGCTTAACTTTCCTATACTTGTAGGAGAAGATCTCTCCCGCCAAATGATCTTCAACAGCCGGCTTCACTCTACTATAAATACTAGACATCTACCCAACGGTAACTTTGTATTCTAAGATTGCACACTTAGTATTCTATTCCACAAAAAGCCTATTGCTAACTTAAGCATCGGAGTAACCACGTCGAATAACCCTCCAGCGTCCCTTCATTGTGCATTATTTTGCAGACTTAGTACATGTAGACCTTAATAAATTATCGGTAAGAACTGAGGAATGACATTTGGCACCATCTATCAGAAAGAAGAATTCCTACACTTGAAATCCTAAACACACTAAACACATAACCCACATCAAGCCTTTTTACATCATGTCTTAGCGCAACAAGTAAGGAAATCAGCAATTTTGAACAACCAACCTGAGGGCAACTAGCCCCTCTTAAGAGTTGTGCTAGAAGAACGCCTAGAGCACGCGAAGCACCTAGTTGAGTAGTATGCTGAGTAGAATAGGGAGCTCCGAGCTCGCTTGGATGAAGTAAAGCGTTGTAGTGAACAAACTCACCACCTCAAAGCTTCAGATGCCCGCACTGGGCAGGACAACATCCAGCAACAGTTGCAAAATGGAAGGAATCAGCAACTTGATTTGCCGTTGCAACACCATCCAACAAGGTCTGCAATTATCCAAACCGAGCTCTAGCTGGCAATGAGTAGGAAGTCGCTCACAGGGAGTTTAGGCTCATTCAGCTATACAACGAGCTCACTCGGCGAATGACACTGACCTAAATGAGCTCCGTACGATAGTAAGGTTGCTCTCTGAGCAGTAGGGGAGAAATACCGGGTTGGTCACCAACAACAAGAACCCCTTCACTAGGAGTGTCCAGGATGAGGTATTGCCCCCCAAACGGCAAACTTCTATCCCTAAACCAGTATGATAGCATGGTTGGCCCCGATAACCATCTCCTTTACTTCCATACCCTCATGAACCTTCATGGTCATAGAGATGCCATACTATGCAAAGCCTTCTCGGGTATGCTAAAGAAGGCAGCATGGATGTGATTTAACCACCTCCCCAACAATTCAATCAACTCCTTCAATGAGCTGGCTAGGAAGTTCAGCCTCCATTTTAGGGCTAGGAAGTTTAGCCTCTATTTCAAGGCTAGTAGGCCCCTATTCAAGGACACATCGTCCTTATACCTGGTAAGGTAGGGTAAGGGTGAGTCCTTGCGTGACTACATAGCTTGGTTCAATAACACCGTAGTTGAGATCCCTCAGCAGAACGAGGGAGTCGCTATCCATGCCATATAACTCAGTATTAGACCCTTAAGAGATTTCTTTTGATCGCTTGCGAAGAGCAAGCTAAAGACCCTGGCCGACTTTTGGAATAAAGCCTAGAAGTATATTGACTAGGAAGATAACATTCATGCCAGGTGTGATGCCAACTGAGAAAGGTTGGCCAGAAAGCAGGACAATGAGAAATTGTCCATTAAAGATTGCCTTGGTGGAAGGATGTCGAGTAAGCTAGAGGGGGAAAGCTCTAAGAAGAAGAAATGCCGAGCAAAGTGGACCCTCTCCCCCTCCCATTTACAACCAGTACACACCTCTGAATAGACTTATAGCCTAGGTCTATTTCGAAGTGAAGTACCGAAACTTGCTATAGAGGCTGTAGAAAGTGCGGGGAAACCCCAATCGTTGGAACTCCAACAAATATTGTCAGTTCTATGATGATTACGACCATACAACTGAAGAGTGCTTCTAGTTGAAGAATATCATTGAATATACCATTCAATTCGGCTTCTTCAATGAATATGTAGCACATCGACGGACGATGATCATCCTGACGATGACACTAACAGGGCACCTTGGAGGTGACGAATTGAGGATGCCCAAGTAGAGTAGAATAATGATCGCCATAATGATTGTACCCCTAATGGCATCATAAATGTAATTATGGGGGACCCATACCTTAGGAGCCAGCAGAGCAGTAGCAACTCAGTTAACACCCAATCAGAGGTGCTAGTAGTTAAAGAGAAGAGATAGAAGTTAGACACTTCCATCTCCTTCTTCGACACCGACCTTGAAGGGGTTGACACTCCCCACTAAGACACCTTAGTGATTGGGGTAAGAATATCAAAATTTGAGGTCTTGAAGATCATGGTGGACACTGGCAGCTCCACTAATATACTCTTCCTCTATACATATGATAGGATGAGGAAGAAGTTGCTAGTAAAAATGAAGTTGTACCACCACAATTTGATCGGCTTCAACAGTAGTACGGTTGAGCTAAGGGCATTGTCACACTAGACATAATACTTGGCGATGACAACCATGTGGCAAAATGACCCATGGAGTTCGTTGTGATTGATTGTCCTTCTCCTTATAATGCGCTCTTGGGAAGACTAAGCCTAAATGCATTTGGGATGATCACATCCTCCTTGCATTTGAAGGCCAAATTCCTGACGCTCATAAGGGTGGGAGTATGCAAGTGCAATCAAAAGCTCTCGCGAGAGCTATATGTCAAGGCAGCCAAAGGTGATGGCATCTTCGCCTTAGAGATGGGCCTGCAGGAGAGACTGGCTAAGAGGGGTGAGCTCGGAGAAAAAACTGAAGATGTCCAGATCAGCGACTCTCCTGACTAAACAATGAAAGTCGGGATTGAGACACTAACCAAAGTGAAGGATGAAATCATTGCCCTCCTGTGAGCAAATTCAGATAGGTTCGCTTAGTCGATGTCTGACATGTCCGGAATTTCCCTTAACCTGGCAACCTATACCCTTAACATTGAGACCACAACGTGGCCTGTCAAATAAAAAAAGAGGCATTTCGCCCTAGAACGACGGACCGTAATCAAGGATAAAGTGCAGAAGCTGCTCAAAGTCGACTTTGTAAGGGAGGAAAAGTACCCAATGTGGTTGGCAAATGTGGTTCTAGTGAAAAAGAAGAATGGCAAGTGGCACATGTGTATTGATTATACCAACTTCAACAAAGCCTGCCCTAAAGATTGTATCCCCTTCCCTAGAATCGACCAGCTAATCAATTCTACGTTAAGAAACGCCCTATTGAGCTTTATGGATGCCTTTTCAGGATATAACCAGATCAAAATGAACTCGAAGGATGAGATCCATACCTCCTTTGTCACCGATTATGGCACATATTGCTATATTATGATGTGATTTGGACTGAAAAATGTTGGGGTCACATACCAGTGAATGGTGATTAAATTGTTCAGGCCCCAAATCGAGCGCAATGTGGAGGTGTACATAGATGACATGATTGTCAAGAGCTAGAAGCCAATTCATCACATCAAGGATTTCTAAGAAGCCTTCGACTGAATGCGCGTGCATGACATGAAGTTGAACTCCTAGAAGTACGTCTTCAGCATCGGCTCTAGCAGGTTCCTTAGATTTCTAGTCACCTAAAGAGGTATCGAGGCTAACCTTAAGAAGATTATGACCATTAGGGGAATGAAGACCCCAACTTTAGTTCGAGATGTACACAAGCTTACTAACATAGTGGTTGCCTTGAGTAGATTCATTTTGAAGAGCATCGACGATGCGCTAAGTTCTTCAAAATCCTTAAAAATCTTAAGGGTTTTGAATGGACTCCAGAGTGTGCTGCTGCCTTTTAGTAGCTCTAAGACTTCCTCGCTCATCTACTAGTCCTCTCTAAGCTTGTCCAAGGGGAGGATCTATTTTTGTACTTAGTTGTTAGCAATTGGGCTCTCTCCTTTGTGTTGGTCAGGGCAGATGGAAGAGTACATAAGCTAGTATATTACGTCAGCCACATACTTCATGGGCTTGAGGTTGGGTACACTCGAGTAGAAAAATTTGCGCTGGCTATCATCATTATTGCTAGACGGCTAAGGCCTTGCTTCTAGGCGTACCAAGTGATTGTACTCACGGACTGGCATTGCACACCATGCTGTAGAAACCTGATGCATCCAGATGGATGATGAAGTACGTAATGGAATTGAGTGCGTACGGAATCCAATACTAGCCACGAACGGCCTATAAGGCATAAGTCCTCGCTGACTTTATGGTGGAATATACGGGAGAAGAAGTACTATTAGGCGATGAAAAACCGGTATGGACTCTCTATGTCGATGGATCATCTACAACTAGAGGTGGAGGTGCGGGCCTTGTGCTAAATGGCTCACATAAGATCACCATTTATTACACCCTCAAGTTCGGGTTCGATCCAGTAACAATGAATCCAAATACAAGGTGCTTATCACCAACCTGAAGCTGGCTAAGGAGATCGAAGCTGAGTAGTTATGGATATTCTCGAACTCCATGCTCGTTGTACAATAGGTTTGGGGTGAATATGAAGCTAGGAACAACACCATGGCCAGGTACTTAGAGAAGGCAAGAAGGCTCCTAGCGGACTTTCCCTCTTGGGATATCGAGAAAATCCCTTAAATGAAAAATTTAGCAGCCGAATGGCTATCTAAGATGGCCTCAATAGGCATACGAAAGCCTAAGATGAAGGACAACAAGACCTTTATAGAGTACCTATCGGAAAAAAGCATAGCTCTAAGCTCGGTTGAAATTCTAGAATAGACCATGGTAGCACCAGAACCGAGCTGGATGGATCCTTTTCGGAGCTAGTTAAAGGAGGGAATGTTGTTAGGGGACAAAAGGGAGTCAAAGAAGCTTTGGTACTATGCTACCAATTATACATTGATTGATGGCGTCTTATATAGTAGCAAAATCAGCCTCCCCTTACTCCGGTGTCTTTGAGAAAGGGAAGGGTTACGTATTATGGAAGAGTTGCATGCTAGAGTGTACAACAATCATATCCAGTCCCAAGCCCTATACCTTTAGGCATTACAACTTGGATATTATTGGCCTACCATGAGGCAAGACATAAAGGCCATAGCCTAAAAGTACCTGTAGTGCTAAAAGCATACCCTAATCAGTCGTGTACCCAGTACCGTACTCCAACCCCTGATGAGCTCATGGCCATTCACCTAATGGGGGATCAATATCCTTAGCACCTTCTCAAAAGCATCAGGAGGATGACAATTCATAATTGTCGCCATGGATTACTTCACGAAGTAGATAGAGGTCGAAGCTATGGCTAGAATCATAGAGAGGAGTACAGTCATTTGTCAGAAACAACATTCTCTCCCAGTTTGGAGTCCTCCATGCACTGATCATGGACAACGGTAGACAATTTGACAACCCTAAGTTCAAGGAGTTATGCACGAAGCACCACATTGCTACACACTTCACTTCGATTGCCTAGCCCTAATCGAATGGATAGGTAGAGGCGACCAATCGGGTCATTTTAGATAGCCTTAAGAAGTGCATGGACCGATCTCATGGCACCTAGGCCGATGAGTTACCTAATATCTTGTGGGGGTACAGGACTACTCACTGCACTTTGACTGGTGAAACCCCCTTCTGTTTGGCTTTTAGGTCAAAAGTTGTCTTCCCTATTGAACTTGAACTCCCTAATATCCAGACTCGAAGTTTCGACGCCACCTTGAATGACTTATTGCTATAGGCAAGCGTTAATACAATCGAGGAAACCAAAGACCTTGCTGCTGCTCGAGTTACTGCATACCAACATCAGGCTGCCTAATATTATGATTAGAATGTTTGATACAAGGAGTTCAAGGTTGGCAACCTAATGTGCCAAAAATTGGAGGCTACTAGTTCACAAGAAGGCTAGGGCAAGTTGGCCCCCAATTGGGAAGACCCAGTCAAAGTTAGGGAGAAACCGGGTAATGGAGCATACATGTTGGAAAGATTGGATGGTGAGCTTATCCTACATACGTGGAATGCCGACAATCTACGCCTTTACTTTGATTAAAATTTCATCATGTACAGTTTTATTTTCAATTTAAGTCAAAATAAAAAGCTCTCAATTGATTGCGTACTTCTCTCTCTCTCCTTTTGTTTTAGTTACCTTACTAGCCTTTCAAAAAGGCGCTCGAATAGTTAACCGAGTAAGTTAGAACGCCACCAACCTGACCCCTTAGGGTAACCTCGGCAAAGGGAAACACTCTATGCATAGAGGAACTCCTACAAATTGGGAAGGTTGGAACACCACTAACTTGACCCCTTTAGGGTAACTTCGGCAAGGGGAAACACCCCTTGTATAGAGGAACTCCTACGAATTGAGTAGGTTAGAATGTTGTCAGCCCAACCCCCTTAAGGTAATCTTGGCAAAGGGAAACACCCCTTACACAGAGGAATTCCCAAATTCCCACAAACTAGACAGGACGGAACTCCATCGACCTGACCCCTTAGGGTAATCTCGGCAAGGGGAAACACCCCTTGCACAAAGGAACTCCCCCAATAAAACTTGACCAAAGGTCCACAAAATTTATAAAGAGAATAGTGAAAGAATTTCGAAGAACTTCATTTATTTATTCTACACCTTTATTTACAGAGCAAAGGCCAGCATCCCAGCCCTAACCATATAAAAACAAAAAAATTACAGAACCCTACTACCGCTTGGTATCAGCTAGCTCGAGTAACTCTAAAAAATCTAAGGCATCAATCTACTTTGAACACTGATTCGCGGTACATTAGTTGATTGGCCCAAAGCCGTAGGGGAACACAAGACATGCGATCAGGAGTGGCAGGACCCCCTCCCCCAAGAGCAGATCTTCCCTAAGAACAGCTTCTGAGGCATCGTCTTACTAAGTTGCTAAGGCAGGGTTGGATGTAAAAGCGCCTTGCCTTGCCTTAACACCGAAGGATGTGCCTGTGTCTTCGACGGTTGCTTGAGTGGACTCTCCCCTACACTAGGGCTTCCTTCTTCTTGCTAAATGTAGGGGAGTCCAGAAAATCAAGGAAACTCAAGTCCAAATCTAGATAATGGGAGAAGATTTCTATTCTAGTGAAGTGGGTGGAATCAGTAGACAGGTCCTCTAGCTCCTCTAGCTACCCCTCAGTGGCCCTATAGTCGGCGACTACCTTGCGGTAGCATCACTAAGGACCTCTATGCTCTCCATTTTGAAGATGATCTCTTCCATCTCCAAAACCCTGCCCTGCAGCCCCTCAACTTGTTGCTCTAGAGTGGCCTTCAAGCTTGCCAGCTCGAGCAACATGGCCCTAATGCCCTTACACTTGGACGCCTTCATTGCCAGCTCAGCTTTCAACTTGGCTACGGAAGCCTTTAGCTCGACATTTTCTTTTTCGATTCAGGCCTTAGATGTGCCCTCCTCTTCTAGTCACTATAAGAGACGAGCCTTCGTCTTTTGCTTGTTCTCTAGTCGAGCCTTCAATTCTCTGACCTTCTGGGCATCGCTCTCTACTTTGCCCCTCTCTTGCTCTGCATGCTTGAGCCTTGCCTGAAGCCCTACTACCTGCATAACAGAGCGGCAAAGGCGCTTGTTAACTTGAGCAAATTTTCTCAAGTACCTCCTACTAGAAGTCTTCACCTCTAGCAAGTACTTCTTCTGCCGATGCAACTCTTCCCGCAATCTAGTTACCTCTTTTTGGGTAGCATGGGACTTGCTCAACTTGAGGAGCACTTAGCCGTAATATTGCAAGATGAAAATAGAATGCATAAGTTAGTACCAAATGCTAAAATACAATACTATAATAGCATAGAAGACTTACCTATCGCATTATGGTACTTAAGTGGCCTACAGTTTATATGGGGTCACCCGTACCTTCTTGGGAGATCCTTTCCAGCATAGCCCAATCACCAGGGGTGTAAGACTCAATTGAAGCCTAGTAACTAAGGGTTCGGTGCCGCAGCATTAGGTCGCTAGCATGGACCTCCCATTTCGGCCGTAAGATCTTTCCTCGAGCCCTCTTCTTCTGCATCTCGAGGACCCCCCTCTTCAATGCCTCATCCAAGGAAGTGTATGGCACTTTTATGAATGAGTCTGGTCCCAACCCCATCTTTTAGAAGTTGTTGAGGACGTCCAAAGACTAGTCCCCAACATCATCTACACTCTAGAAGGGATGAACCAGGGGCCACTCATTCCATTTCTCCTTGGCCAAAGGTTCCCTTACTAGGGGCTTCTACCTTTTCGTCCCTAGACTTGACTCCCCGAGTACCTTGGGAGCCTTGCGCTTGTCACCCGTAGCTGTAGGTAAGGTGGCTATCTCCTCGGTTCCTCCCTCAGCTACCTTTGAAGGGGATAACACTTGCACATTGGGCCCTTCTACATCGGCACCTTCATCACCCATAATGATGGGCTCAGACGAGTGGATAGCAAGAACGGGTAGAGCCACAATTAAAGGCGCCATGGTAGTCGGCTCATCCTGAATGACGAGGGGAATCCTCTAAGGTATAGACTTCAGTTGCGGCTTGCTAGTCTCTTTGGCCCCGGCTTCGGCTTTGCTACCTTCCTTATCAGCTTACCTACCTTTGATCGCGCTTGGCGTCGGCTTACTAGATCATCCATAGATGGGCGAGGCACCTTCGAAGCCAAGCTCTTGCCTGTAGGAGGACCGATATAAAGGTTAGAAAAAGAAAACAAAGAAAAATCAAAGGAAACTACTACTACCATTTGTAAATCACAATCGTGACCAGCACGACTAAGGAAATCTACCTATCCTATAGCCGTCGGATGAAACACCCTGACACTAGTACAACAAACAGGTGCATAGGAATGAACTAGTGCCTTCAACCCATTTCTCCGTTATAACTTTCTTCATGCTAGGGAAGAACTCAAAGATTGGGCATTGAAAATACCTTTCTATGGTCTCCGCAGTGTTGATCTCTTGGCCACGTCTTAGCTCCATAAAGGCCAAGATCTCTTGGATGGCCTTAGCTTCGCTCAGCCCGAGCGTCTTCTCACCTATAGTACGGACCATTCCAGTTTACTGGGTCTAGAAGGCAACCTTTTTGGGTAGCTTTACCACCACGTATTAGTCCTGCTAGCCTTTGACCAAGCCGACAAGGCCGCAGAACAATTTCTTTCCTAGGCGCGGTTAGAGGTAAGGCGACCCGCCAATGCTCTTGTACATGTAAAAGCGACAGAAGAGCTCGAGTGTAGCCCTTATCACCAAGTATTCATAGAGTGCCTGGAACACCTTCAACACCCTCCACCCATTCGGAGGGATTTGCAATGGGATACAGTGGTGGTAGTAAAAAAACTCCCTCTCAAAATAACTTGGGGGGAAGTGTTGCCTAGACTCTAAGCACTTTTCGAAATTGCAAAGCGCCTCCCCAATAGTAGGGTTACTCGTTTGCCCCTGCGGAGCAAACTAATATGCTACCTAAGTATTGCCCCTATGAGGAAGTTGTTGATGACCTAGCTGCGGGCAAAATCCTTATTTTGCTTATACGGCCGTCAGGCCCCTTACTCGTATTAGGAGTGTCGAATAAATCGTTGGTGAGGGGGGAGGAGGGGGGTGGGGGGGTTGGGTGGGGCATGGAGGGGTGATGATTCTAGCCCTGCCTAATGCTTCTATGGCCATCTTGGTAGGTTAGTCGCGTTGTGTTAGTGTCGATACTTTGCCCTCCTATGCTCGAGGAAGATCATTCCTTATAGAATCTAAACTAGAGGTAAGTTCCAGCGAAGAAGAGTTAGCATCAACCTTGTTGGTAGACATGATTGTGATTCTTGAAAAGAAAAATTGAAAATTTTGAAGAAGGTTTGAGAGTTTGAATGCGAACGTAGAAATTACGACAATTGAGCCAAATGATTGTAGAAAAGCATTTTCTTTTTGCCATCCTCCAATTTATAGGAAAATTTCCTGGGAAGTCGTATAAGCAGTTATGGGGATACGTATAAACACAAATCCCTTGGAATGTTGCCTAGCAAATATGTAGAAAGCAACTCGATCGGACGGCTACCTTTAAAAGGGTAAAAAGCATGTAGCTGTACGCTAATCTGCTGCAACACGACCCCTATCATGTTGCATTTAATGCACGTTATACAAGTGAGCAAAAGTTGCATTTTGAATGTCCCTTTAACAAGAAGCTTCTTCAAGGCCCATCCGATCTACACTTGGTCGACATTATAAAGACATGACACACTTGTCCACTCGGTCCCTATCAAGCCTTGTTCAAGCAGATTGGTCTATAGCATCGGAGCATCTTAACACCCTTACCTACCTAGCTTTGGATACTTTCAGACTGGCAGATCGCTGCCTAAGACGACTCACCACTTTGAGCCTTCTCACTTCGAATCATTCTTCACTTCGAATCTACAACCTCATTGTATCAGCATCATGGCATCGAATTGAACTTCCTAGAGTTAGACTGATCACATTTAAGTGACCCATCCATTCCTTTTCCTTAGCAATGAGATTGCGGGGGGAGGTGGGGGTAGGGCAAGTGTTGACAAGGTACTTTAGGCAGGGATCTCTCAAGTCCGACTAGATCTACCAAGCCTTGCTTTCCTAAGCTTGCCTCTATAGGCCTTGTGCCTGGCCCTTAGTAGCCCAAGCCTATGAAGAACTGTAATGGTCATAAACTACAAGATAAAGATAAAACAATCGCGTCCTACATCTTGGGGACACATCAAATACGATAGCTCCACTCTCTCACACTTGTGGGAAAAGATCTCTCCGGCCAACTGATCTTTAATGGCCGGCTTCACTCTGCTATAAATACTAGACATTTATTCAATGGTAACTCTCTCTACAAACTTTACATTCTAAGCCTGTACACTTAGTGTTCTATTTCACAAAAATCCTATTGATGACTTAAGTATCGGAGTGCCTACGTCGAATAACCCACTGGCGTTCCTTTACTGTGCATTGTTTTGTAGGCCCAATACATGTAGACTTTAATCAACTACTAGCAAGAATTGAGGAACGACACTTGGTATTGCTTGCCTTTGGACATGTCGTCAAAATATAGCTTAAACTTCAGACTTAACACAAGACAACTTCATCACTTGCATCAAAAGGTTTTACTTACCTAACAACTACAAATTAGTAGTAGTAGCTCATGTGCATGCGTTTCTTGAGTCAAGGAAGGTCTCTTCATCTTGAAATAGGGATACTGGCATCATTTTTTAGTTTGCCCTAAATATAGATGATGTAAGGTCATTAAGAATTTGATAATAGCATTTGCGAAATAATTTACGCATATCTAATGATAATTTGAGAGGAAAAGGGAAAAAAACCGAAAAGAACTCTATTGTAGAAATAATTTAAACTTAAAAGTAGTGGAAATGGCATTAACTCTTGTGATAAAATAATGAGTGCATTTGAAGCGTTTGGTCAGACAAATCAATGAATGCGGAGACATGGCAATTTTATATTTTCAACTACATATTTTTTGTAGAATAGGATGTCATCACTCTCTTTACATTTTCTCTTCAATTGATTCTTGCTACCTCCTTTAGGTACATAAGATAAGATTCCTTCTACATTCTCTTTTAAGAGCAAAAGGCATATTTGATTCAATGGACGAAAGGAAAAGAGACTCTCAAATCCTGGAGGTGTTCCTTCCATTCCGTGTATTTTGTATGCTAAGACAGTTGGGCTTTCACATTCCCATATCTTTACTTCGTTTCGTTGTGTATGATATACTCTATTACCAGAAGAGCTGGAAATAAACAGATAAATCCATAAGAAGTTATGATGCATAGAGTCATTTGTCAGTGTTTTAATCCAGTCAAATAAATGATTTTTCAGCCCCAGACAAAAAAAAAAAAAAATTGTATGAAGGACCAAAATTTTGATATATACTTTAAGAACAGATGCATATCGCCGCAGGTGTGACATACTGGTATTGATGCCCTGCGGATATGTGGTGGTATCATGGCAATGGTACCTAACACACAGTAACCCAGTGCAGGTGTTATGTTGTTGTGGATGCAAAATTGTTGGTCGCCATAGCGGTAGTAGTATAGTGATGGTACAATGCTGATGGTTGTGATGGGTCTACTAATGATATAGCGGCGGTTGCAATGTGATGGTGATTGGGTTGGCTGTGGTATATCGGGGAGCAGATATGCTATTAGTCGTGGACACTGGAACTTTGTCATAAGTGTAGATAAAAATTTAACACGTTGCAACCCTGTGTTGAACCAACAAAGGAAAAATAAAAGGCTCCATGATTATATTAAAAGGCTGATATATATCAAATTTTTATTTGTCCATAGTCAGTATTCATCAATACAACTGATGCGAGCTTTGGTGATCAGAATGGCTTTGGGTTACTTGTATAACAATTCCTTTTATTTTATTAATCTTTTCTCTATTATATCTATAATTGTTAAAATTATGAGTCAAAAATACGTTTTTACAAATTTATAATTTTATTATGTTTTTCTCAATTAAAATAGATATAAAATTATTTATGTATGAACTTTTAGTGAAATTATGAACTTTCTTATAGATTTTATAAGTTTATGATTTTACTATTTTTGTACGATTTTATACAAGTCTACTGATTCTGTATATTCAAATGAACAGTAGAATCACGATTTTGATAACCATATTTATATCTATAAGAAAATTTATTAGATCATCCATCAATTTAAATTATACAGCTGTAGTTCATTAAAATTTATTATTTTGTTCGCAGGTGCAATGTGAGGTGGTAGGGGTTGAGAATTCGGATGCGGTAAAATGTACCGTCGAGTTCGTCTCCTAAGTCGGTGTACAACGTTTATTTCTTGGTAATTCATCCAAAATGAGCTTCTCCAGGTAATCGATTCTTCCTCCTTCGTACGTTATGATCCACTGTACCACAGAAAGTATCATTTGAAAGTTCATGCGCGAAGTCTCTTGTCAAATGTTGGTTAAAAAAAGAAGAAGAAGAAAGAAATAAAGCAAAATGATATTGATGATATTGGAAGAGAATGATGCCCTTGCACCTTTTAAAGCTTTTGCACATGCTTTCAAGTAGAGTTTGAAATCTTTTAATAACATATGATGTCTATAGGATTCTATCGGTAGAGTAATTAAGTTTTGCACGTGAATAAGAGCCTACAAAAGAATACACTGCAAGGTGCGTTGAGATGTTGTTCGACATGGCCACTCCAATAGTTAAATCAGTTCTTTATAGGTACAAGGAAGTAAGAAAGCTTGGATGCAGTATGAGCACATAAAGAGTGTAAGTAAGTTACCAATTGGATGTTGATTGATATCTACAGAAGAGGATAACCAAAAGTTATAAGACAAGTAATAGCACTTTTGCACATCTGCACAACTTGGATAGTGGGAGTGTCGTAGCCTGACGTGGTCCAGATTTGTGAGGTTGTGGTTGTTGACCTGGTTTCCAAGCCATATCCTCTATCTACTAGTCGTTATGGGCTATTGTAGTCGGGTAAGCCATTTAGTAAGCTTTGGCCAAGGTCGGCTATGATGGTAATAAGGCCAAGTATTGGCAAATCGGGTTGGACCATAAGCCTAAGCAGGTCAGCGTGGGCTTGAGAGACTCAAGTTCAAAATATCTTATTAACACTTGCACTCCTTTCCCTTAGGCACAATCTCATTGTTGTCAATGTGGCAAGGAGAGAGAATGGATGGGTTCCTTAAGTGCACGTCCAAGCTGAACTTAAAGTGTTCATGCTAGCTTGGTGATTTGGAGTATCAAGGAGATGTACTAACATCTTTAGGAAAGGAGTTGACATGGTATGGTAGGGGTTCAATCTAAGGGGACACCTAACCACACCTTAGGCCCAGCTAAGCACTCAGGTGTCAAGTTAGGGGGTTAAGAGGATTGACCTCCTTCAATAGTAGGGGGTGTTGAGCAGAGAAGGTGGTCTTATAAAGGTATTGTGCAATTAGATTAGTTAGAACTAAGGTTGTACTAGTAGAGCTAAATTGAGTCATTTGTTCGTGCTGGGCATAAGGACTTTCGTCCTGTAGTGTTAAGGAAGTGCTATGGTAGGTGCAAAAGTCGAAAGGACCTTAGTCAAACTTCTTGAGGAAGTTAACCTTTTCAAATTCCTATCTTTGTGCACGTTTTTAGAATACAATTAATGCAACATGATAACTATTATCTTCGCCCAATTGTGCATGCAGTTGCAACTATACTATCATTTGATCTTGACTGTCCATTTGAAACCGTCACTACTTGTTTGGATCTTAACACATTGAGTGAACTGCACTTGTATGGATCCCTATAACCGTTAGTGTGCTTCCCCAAGCCTGAAGCCTATAAATATCTCAAAAGTCTATCGTTCAAAATCTTTTTGTAACTTGGAATCTTTATGCTTTTACTGCAACTATGAACACTGTCTCTCTTTTTTCAACTTCTAACATCAAACAATTTATTCCCTTTCTTCTCTTTCTCTTCCATCCATACTTTGAAATGGCAGCCAATTTTAAAGTAAACTTTGGTGAGTCACATCTCAGATTATTACAATGTAAACTAACACATTCAGACTAGAAGCCTACTATGCTTTTTGATAGCTTTTAACATATTTGAAGAATGAACTTATCTTGAATATCGAGAAAGGATCTCTAATTCTGTCCATGTTGGCAGAATTAGATGGGTCAAGAAGGGCATTGGAGGAGTTAGATAGGACAGAACTCATAAGGATTATTCTACATGACGTCTACCCTTGTAAAGCATTACAAGATGTTGTTGATTTGTTTAATGGGCTTGGAAATGACAAGGGGTCGAGTGATCAAGTAAGCAAAAGTAAGTCGTCCACTGTAAATTATGTTTTAAGTAATTATGTTGTAGGGGATTTTACTAACCTAGTGGTGTAGTTGCTAAGGCCAAAGGAGAGAGTGCCATTATTATCGAGGAGGCATTTTACAATCCAACAAAAGTGCCTAAAGTTTGAGATGCACTTCCCTTTCACCGAGTTTGAGAGGGAGCTATTTGATTACCAATAATACTACTCTGCTCAAATTCTTCCTAATGGGTAGAAAATTGTAAAGGCATTCCAGGCCATCTACAAGTATTTGGTGGTACGAGCCACATCTGAACTATTTAATTATTTTTATTTATAGAAGATCCTGAACTAGTAGACATTCTTCTAGGACTGCCTAGGGAAAAAGTTGTTTAAGGACTTGGATTCCTGCATGAAGAACTGGTAGGACAAGTTGCTTCTAGTAGAGTAGCTTGGGGAGGCCAACTTCTAAACTGGGCAGACCAAATTAGTCCGAATTGATGCTTTAAAGAAGCTCGACTGGAGTTACTCCAAAGTCGTACGAGAAATTGATGCCTTCATGGCTTTAAGGCATAATCAATTAGTCAATGCTAATGAGACCATGTGGAAATACTTCTTTATGTCGATTGAGCTCTTATAGAGTATGGAGAGGGCTATGATGAAGAAATGCTTAGGAGGTAGAGGTCTAACCTCGATGTGAATGGACTCTTTCTTCATGTTAGCATAAGTACACATGAAGCTATCCTTTATCCACCATTGTCCGAGAAATGGGAAGTCTTCCTTACCCGTACTGGCTATGACAAAATTCATAAGTACTTATATTTATATATGTTTTGATGACGTCGTTTGTTTCCTTCTACAAGTGAGAAGCTAGCAAGGTTTGAGGAGCCCTAACCTAGTTGACTGTAGCTTTTGAGGTAGTGGGAGGCCATAATGAAACTTGAGAAGAAAGTTTCTAAACCCAAAGGCAATGCTATAAAGCCAAAATCAGGGGTAGAGGAGATTGGCAAGATGGAGCCATCTACTTTACCTCAAGGCACCCCAATTAGTACCCTTTCCTTAAAGCTAGCAGTCTTTAAGCTCGAGGCCATAGTGGCTCTAGTATCCTAGCCTATCTCGTAGTTTAAGTCTATTGCCATCATAGGGAAGAGGTTTGAGCCCATATTGGCAGAATTAGATTATGGGTCAAGAAAGGCATTGGAGGAGTTAGATAGGACATAACTCACAAGGGCCATTCCATATGATGTCTACCCCTATGAAGCATTACTAGATGCTATTGATTCATTTAATAGGCTTAGAAATGACAACGGGCCGAGCGATCGAATAAGCAAAAGTTGTTTATTGTAAATTATGTTTTAAGTAATTATGATGTAAGGGATTTTCATGGCTTAGTGGTGCAGTTGCTAAGGCAAGAGGAAAGAGTGCCATTATTTTTGGGGAAGCTTTTTGCAGTCTACGAGAATTGCCTAGAGTTTTAGGATGAGTTTCGCTTTCATTAAGTTTGAAGGGGAGCTATTTGATTGCCACCGATACTGCCTTGCTCAAATTCCTCCCAATGGGTAGAGGATATTAAAGGCATTCTAGGCCATCTACGAGTATTTGGTGGTATGAGCCATGTTTAAATTTTTTAATTATTTTTATTTATGGAAGATCCTAAACTAGTGGACATACCTCTAGAATCGCTCAGGGAAAATGTTGTTTAGGGGCTTGGATTCATTTGTGAAGAATTGGTAGGATAAGTTCCTTACAGTAGAGCTGCCTGGGGAGGCTAACTTCTAGACTCAATGGACTAAATTGGTGCTATAAAAAAGCTTAGCTTGAGTTACTCCAAGGCCGTATGAGAGATTGAAGCCTTCATGGCTTTGAGGCCTAATTAGTTGATCAATGGCGAGGAAACCATGTGGAAATACTTCTCTAAGCTGATGGCTAAGCTCTTCTTGAACATAAAGAGGGCCATGATGGAGAAATGGCTAGGAGGTAAAGATTCAACCTCAATGTGAATTGACTCCTCTATCATGCTAGTGTAGGCTCACATGAAGTTATCCTTCATCTATCATTGTTTGAGGAATGGGAAGTCTTCCTTGCTTATACTGGTCATGTTGAAATTTATTAGTACGTATATCTATATATGTTTTGTTGACATTATTCATTTCCTTTTATAGGTTGCTAGTATTGTTTGAGGAGACTTAGCCCAGTTGACTGAAGCTCTTGAGGTGGCAAGAGTCTAGAATGAAACCTAAGAAGAAAGCTCCCAACCCCAAAGGCAAGGTTATGAAGCTGAAATCAGAGGTAAGGGAGACCAGTAAGATGGAGCCACCTACTTTACCTTAAGGTGCCTCGATTAGCACCCCTTCCTTAAAATCGGTAGTCTTTAAGCCTAAGGCCATAGTGGCTCCAGTATCTAAGGTTGTCTCGTTGTCTGAGCCCACTACCATCGTATGGAGATAAGATCATGTTGTCATCAAGCAAGATGTGGTAGTGCTCTCTTCTCCCTTTGAGGGTAGGGGGAAGAGGTTTAAGGCTAACGTAGGGGGTAAGCTAGTGGGTCATAATAGGTAGGCCCCTTAAGCAAGTGAAGCGAGTGTACCGAATCCAAAGAAGGTAAAGATGAAGGAGCCATTCGGTCGATCCAATGTTTGTGATTTCCTCTTCGTACCTTTACTTCAACCAGATGGGGGAGAACCACCAGAAGGTACTTAATGAGTATCGAAAGATGGGGATGATGCCTGATTCATTTAGGACTATCTTATACAAGTTTAAGAATGGTCACTTGTTCATGGGGGCTACTAAGTTACCAAACAAGTCAAGTGTAACTTCTCAAGCCAAAGTAGGATGTTCAGTGAATAATCTCTTGGGTTGTTTTATTTTGTTGCATACTTTTAAGTTTTTCTTTTGATTATTTGTGGTTTACTTGTTGTAGTATAGTACGATGATCAAGTGATACTATGGCTCGGGCATTTCAATTAGGTGCCGAAAGTGGTAAAGGTCCTCCATCGTAAAGTGTTTATAGCACATCTAGACTACAAGGACCCGGAGTCTTCATTTGAGCATCATTATAAGAAACTTCATAAAGCTGACAGAGGTCTTCATCATTGTTATGTGTGGAGAGCGAAGCTAGAGGTTGAGCTCACAGATGAGAGGCAAGTGCGAAAGGAGGCTAAAGGGTATGTTGAGGAGATCGTTGCGCTTAGGAAGTAATTGAAGAAAGACCAAAAGTCTAAGGCTAAGAGCTCTAAGATGTTAGAGCAGGAGAGGAAGGCTAGTGAAATGAAGGAGCTAGTCACTAGTCTCAATAGTAAGGAAGTCCTTCATTCCATTGCTAAGTAGAAGGCAATCAATAGCGATGGGTTGATGAGTGTAAGGATATCTCCATAGAGTTGGGCTAAGAGTTCCGGAAGATGGTGCTTCAACATCATCTTGGCTTGGACTTAAGCTTCTTGTACTTCTTGGGTGGTTTAACTCACAAAAAGGCACGAGAGGCTAAGTTGAAGGAAAAGACAGTTTCTCTTGCTATCGAGGCCATCTAGGATGTTGTTCTGTATTCTTCAGCTCCAACAACTCTACAGGTGGTCACCCCTAAGGGCTTCCAAAGGAAAGATCAAGTTTAGGTTGACCTTCTTGCTAACAAAAGCAAAGAAGCTCCTCCTCCATCCTTTTCAGCTCAAGATCCTCTAACTTTAATGGACTAACCCTCCAAGTAGATCGATGCTTTGGATTTCTCTCAACTTTTAGAGTTGGCAGATCCAAAATGACAAATTATCATTTCCTCCCTTTCCCTTTCTCTCTCTCTCTCTCTCTCTCTCGTTTCAATTGTACTTGTTCTATAATTGTAAAGGATTCTTTGTATCAATCAGGTCCATATGCCGACCTTTATCTTTGTAAATATAATTAGCTGTTGCAATGAAAATTTTTGCTTTTGCAGTTGCCTTTTATTTTTGTTTCTGCTTTTGAGTTTCTAACTTTTTGATGCTTAGCAAACTTGAGGAGTTAGTATGACTTCTCTTTTAAGATCGTTTAGCTACTGATAGCTAAGGTCACTCTATTTAAGGGAGAGCTAAGGTTGCTCTTCAAAGAGATCGTTTAGCTGTTGGTAGCTTAGGTCACTTTATTTAGGAAAGAGCTAGGGTTGCTCTTCTAGCGAGGTATCGTTAATTGTTAGTAGCTTAGGTTATTTTAAGGTTGAGTGGGCGGTGTTCTAGCAGGTACTATGAGAGTTCCTTAGCTATGTAAGGGGTGTTCCTTATTGCTGAGGTTACCTAAAAGGGGGTCAGGTCGGTGGTATTTTGTCTTGTCTATTCTTGAAAAGGTGTATGAGTTAAGGGTCCATTTGAGGATAGTTGTGTTCATATGTCTGTTCGCCCAAAATGGGCTGGGACAAATTAAGAGCAAAACTATAATAAAAGAAGACATATAACAAGTTTAGGGAATGTAATTTCATTAGTAATCTAGGAAAAGTGCAAGCATATTTACAATATTCTAATCAAAACAAAAGTACAAGTTGTCGACGTTCCACATACAAAGGATGAGCTCTTCGTACTCCATCCAACCTTTCTAACATGTATGCTCCATTCCCCAATTTCTCTATAACTTTGACTATGTCTCCCTAATAAAGGGCTAGTTTCCCTTATCCCTTACGTGAGCTAGTGGCTTGGAGTTTTTGATAGACTTGGTTTTCTACCTTAAATTCTTTATGCTCAACCTTCTTATTATAACACCTAAATGCTTTATGCTGATAGGCAGCTGCCCGAGTTGCAACAAGGACTCGAATCTCTTCTATCATGTCTATGCTGGTCTGCAAGAGGGATTCGTTTAGAAGGGCATTAAACAACTATGTTTAGATGTTGGGAAGCTCCAGTTTTATGGAGAGAATTGCTTTTAAGCTGAATGCCAGATGAAATGGTGTTTCACTTGTAGACATGCTATGAGTAGTCCTGTATCCCCATAGGATGTTTGGCAACTCATCTATCCTTCTGCCTTAAGTTCGGTCAACCCTCTTCTTAATGCCATTAAGGACGATCTTGTTAGTTGCGCCTTGACTTGATCATTAGACTAGGGGTGTGCAACTAAGGTAATGTGAGGCAAGATATGGTGCTTGGTGTAGAACTCCTTGAACTTGGGGTTATTAAATTGCCACTTATTATCTATGATGAAGGCATGTCGTACCTTGAGCTTAGAAAGGATCTTGTTATGAACAAAGGATTCCATACTCCTCTTCGTTATCTTAGTGATGGCTTTGACTTTGACCCACTTAGTGAATTAGTCAACAGCTACTATAATAGATTGCCGTCCTCCAAAGGCCTTTGGCAATGCGCTTAGAATGTTGATGCCCCATTGGGTAAAGGGTCATGGGCTCATCAGGGGTTAAAGATTGGACTTGGGTATGTGTATGATTGAAGCATACTTTTGATACTAAGGACACTTTTAAGCTATTGATTTTGCATCCTACATCATGGTTGGCCAATAGTATCAAATCAAAAAAGCTTGGATGTAAAGGGCTTGTGATTGGATGTGATTGTTCAACTCTTCCATAATATGTAGCCTTTCCTTAGGTTAAAGGAATTTGAGTAGAGGAAGGTTGACCCCTCTTTGGTATAAGATGCCATCAACTAAGGTGTAGTTAGCAATGTGGTTTCTCTATTTCTTGGCCCCCTTCTTATTGGCTAGTAACATCCATACTTTAAGTAATTTATGGTAGGTTCCATCCAACTTAACTCTGTTGATGCTGTATTGAGCTTGAGGAACCTTAGCTCTACCCAAGTTGATGCTCTTCTCTAGCAAGATTCAATGAATATCCTTTTATCTTTCATCTTTGGTCTCTATATTCCAGTAGAGGTGAGTTTAGATAGCCAATCGGCTACTAAGTTCTCAGTTCAGGAAACTTTTGTAATATTCCATGAAGGGAACTTAACCAAGAAGGTCTTTACCTTATCTAAGTACTTTGCTGTAGTGTCATCTCTGGCTTCATATTTACCATGGACTTATAGGATGACAAGCATAGAGTGCGAAAGTACTTCAAGGTGCTCAGCACTGATCTCCATAGCTAGGTTAAAATCGACTATCAACGCCTCGTATTTGGATTTATTATTGCTTGTGTTGAATCTAAGCTTAAGAGTGTAGTAGACTGTAGTCTTGTGTGATCTAATGAGCACTAGACCTATACCTCCTTTAGGTGGCAAAACTGTCAATGTAGAGAGTTTACATCGGTTTGTCATCTTTGAGTGGTGCTTCCTCCTTTGTAGTGTATTCCATGATGAAATTGGCTAGCACTTGTGCTTTGTAGGCCATTTGTAGCTGGTATTGAATTCCATATATGCTTAATTATAACACATACTTAACCATTCAACCAGATGCATCAAGCTTTTATAGAAGCATATGGAGTGGCTGGTCTGTCAATATGATGATCTTTGTGCTTAGATGTAAGGTCGAAGTTAATGTACAGAGATCATAATTGCCAAGGCAAACCTCTTTACCTTTGAATACCAAACCTTAGGCCTTTAGAGGATATGACTGACATAGTACATGGGCTTATGTTCTCTTCCTTTTACCTTGACTAGCACGGATGAAAATGCCTTATTACTAAATACCAAGTATAAGTAGAGGTCCTCTCTTGGTACGGGCTTCAATAAGATAAGCAGGTGCTACAGGAAGTCCTACAACTTCTTGAAGGTTGCTTGACATTGGGGAGTCCACTCAAAAGCCTTAAGATTCTTAAGGATTTTACTGAACTCTACTCATATGTTTATACTTCTGGAGACAAATCTGCTCAGTGCAGCTACCATACTAGTGAGCTTTTGAGCCTCCTTGACTATAGTAGGGGGCTTCATGTTCCTGATGGCTTTGATCTTTATAGGATTAGCCTCAATTTTGTGCTTAGTAACCATGAAGCCTAGAAATTTATTGGATATAACCTTAAACACGCACTTTTAGGGGTTTAACTTCATTTTAAACTTCCTCATCCTATCAAAGGCCTCTTTTAATCCTTGATGTGGTCATTAGGCTACTTACTTTTGATGATCATATTGTCTACATACACCTCCATGTTGCACCCGATTTGGGGCTTGAACGATGTAGTCACCATTCACTAATAAGTCACCTTAGCATTCTTTAGGCTGAAAGGCATGATAAAGTAGTAAGAGGTATTGAAGTTTGTAATGAAAAAGGTGTGAACTTCATCTTTTGAGTCCATCTTGATTTGGTTGTAACCTAAAAAGGCATTCATGAAGCTCAGCAAAGCATGGCCCAACGTAGAGTTGACCAACTAATCTATCTTCAAGAGAGGAAAGCAATCCTTTAGGTAGGCTTTGTTGAGGTCGGTGTAATTGATGCACATTCGCTACTTTCCATTTTCTTCTTGATTAGCATAACATTAGCTAGCCTAGTTAGGTACTTCTCATCCTGTATGAAGCCTGCCTTTAGCAGCTTTTACTCTACTTCCTTGATCTTGGCTCACCGTTTTGAGGTAAAATGCCTCTTTTTCTACTTGATAGGTTAAACCTTCTCGTTGATCTTGAGGTTATGGTTTTCCAAGTCGGTTGAGATACCAAGCATGTGTAATGGTAACCGGGTGAACTGATTTGAGTTGGCTAGCAAGAGTTAAATAATTTCTTCCTTCAACTTGGGGTGTATCTCAACCTCGACCTTTGTAATTTGATTGGGGTTAGCGTTGATTTACACATGTTTTGTCATTTCACTTAGCTTACCTCTCTTAGCCGACTTCTTTTGCGAGCCTATTTCCAATGTGAAGATGCCATCACCTTAGACAACCTTTACATAGAGCTCCTTCTAGAGCTTCTAATCACATTTGTGAATCCTTAGCTCAGTTGGGGTAGGGAATTTAGCCTTCAAGTGAAGGGACGAAGTGATGATCTTGAAACTTATGAGGCTTGGTTGTCCTAAAATAGCATTATAGAGGGATGGTAGTCCACCACCACGAACTCTACTAGTTGACTAGTGACATTATCATCATTGCCAAGCTCCATGTCTAAGGTAATGATGCCCTTAGCTCTAACAGTTCCCCCATTGAAGCCAATCAAGTCATGGTGGTATGGCTTCATCTAAACTAGTAGCTTCTTCTACACTTTGTTATACATGTGCTTAAAAAAGGATTTTGGTGGAGCTGCCAATATCTAATATTATCTTGAGGACCTCAAAGCTCAAGATCTTTGCCTTAATCACTAAGGCATCCTAATGAGGTGTGTTAACCCCTTCGAAGTCCTCATTAAAGAAGAAGATAGAGGTATCTTGCCTCTACCTCTTCTATCATACTTCCATCACCTTAGACAGGCGTTACTCGAGCTATTGGAGCTTAGCTAGTTCTTTAGGTGTAGCCCCCTTATTGTGATGTTGATGACACCATTGGGGATTTGGTTGTTGCGATAATCATCATTTTCTTCTTCTTGAGCATCCTTAACTCATCACCTCTTTGCCATTATTAGAGTCCTATAACGAGTGAAACCATCATTTACCATAAGCCCTCTATCTTATACATCTATCTAGAAGCAAGTATAGCTTATTGGTTCCACCGAATGTTCCTATCTTTCAACAAAGATCGTATAAGTGTACAGTTATGCTTTGGATGCTTCACCATAGAATAGCTTGACCTAGTTCTCGTTCTTTTCTGGTGCATTCACTTTATATCCTCGATACCCAAGGAAGGATGTGATGGGAAGGAAGTAACCTTAGCCTTTGTCTAGCCAATCATTCTGTTGGCATCTTGCATTTATGCCTCCATTTAACTGCCGCTTAGGGATGTAGTTATCAATACGTTAGTCTTAGTGGGTCATTAGCTCCACCTATAATCTCCTTTTACGACATGCTGTTGGACCATGTATTCTTTGAAGAAACCTCTTTAGATGGCATACTTAAAGGCATTCTTCAATTGGAAACACTTGTCAATTGTATAGCCATGGTCTTCATGGAACTAACAATATTTAGCTAATTTCCAACGGCTATGGTTTCCCCCATCTTAGGGAGCTTCTAAAGTAAGCCTCTTCCTCGAACCTCCATGGAAACCTAGGAGAGGGATTGGTTCAAATGTGTATGCTAGGTAAATATTGGTAGGGGTAGTGGTCACCTCTTATTATTAGGGCTCCTTTGTTAGTTTGACTTAACTACTTGCTATTGAGGTGATCTTTGACAGACACTTTTCTTTATCTCTTTTTTTTCCACCTGACCTTTTCAGGTAGGCCTTTCACCTAGCATAAATGTTATCTTCCTAGTCCATATACTTTTGGGCCTTCTACTAGAATTTGGCTAGGGTCTTATGCTTGCTTTTGTAGACCGATTGAAAGAAGTTTCTAGAAGGTTTAATGCTGAACTAAGTGGCATGGACCATTTAGCTAAGGGATCTCAACCATGGTATTATTGAATCGTGCCATATATTCTCAAAGAGTTTCTTTTTCCTTCTATTTGATCAAATATAAGGATAAGATATCCTTAGATGAGGGCTTGCTAGCCTTGAAATGAAGGCTGAAATGACAAATGAGCTTGTCAAAAGATTTAATGGAGTTCTCGAGCAAATGGTTGAACCACGTTTGAGCTACCTTCCTCAAAATGCCAAGGAAGGCCTTATAGATAATCTCATCCTTATGACCATAGAGGTTCATAAAGGTACGGAAATGGAGTAGATAGTTATCAAGATTGTCTGTCCTATCATGTTGGTCTAGGGTAAGGAGCTTGGAATTTGGAGGCAAGACTTCATCTTAGATGTCTTTAGTAAAAGGGGGTTTTGTTGTTGGCTTAGAGGTCAGCACCTTCAATTGCCTTGCTCTCCTACCTTTTGAAGAGCCTCTTGACCATCTCGCGGAGCTTGATCAAGTCAACATTGTTAGCTGTATGAGTTCTGCATGTTGTAAAGTAAGTAACTACCTTATGAGAATCAGCCAACTATTCATTGCTAGCAAGGGTACGGTTGTAGGTGACTGCACACCACACTTGTTGTTGTTGCATTGGGGGGTTAGGTTGTGGTGCCATGTTTTTCTACTACTATTGTTGTAGATTGTCTTAGCCATCATAGGTGTCTAAGGCTTCAAGTAATCTAGTATGCTTGCTTTGCCTCTCTACTTCATCAAATCTATCTTGAAGTTCCTTATTGTGAGTAGCAAATTCTTTAAGCATCTTTTCTAGCTATTTTAGTCGATGTTATTCAGGGGTTTGTTCAATTGGAGGCTAGTTGTTTAAGTCTACAACACAAGTCATAGCGAATACTGTAATTGGGAAAAGCATATAGAAAGTGTTTGATATATTTAAGTATTGGATGAGTTAGTTTCCTATAAAAGGTGCCAAATGTCATCTATAAGATTCTACCAATAGAGTGAATAGATTTGGGCTTTGTGATTGAGTAAGAGCCTGTAAAAGAATACACAATGAGGTATGCTAAGTTATTGTTTGGCGTGACCACTCTAATGCTTAAATCAGTACTTTATGGGTATATGGAAGTAGGAAAGCTTGGATGTAGTATGAGTGTGTAAAGAGGATGCTAATTGGTATTTATAGAGGAGGGCAACTGTAAGTTAATGGATTAGTAATTGCACTTTTGCACATCTACACGACATAGGTAGTAGGAGTGTGTGAGTTTGATGTGATCCGGATTTGTGGGGTCATAGCTATTAATATGGTCTCCAAACCTTATCTTCTATTTACTAGTCGATATGGGCTATTGTAGTTGAGCAGGCTGTATATTAGGCTTGAGCCGAGGTCGGCTATGGATGCAATAGGGCCAAGTATTGGCAAATTGGCTAGAGGGACCCAAGTAGAAAATATCTTACCAACACATATCATTACATGAATATGAATCATACAAAAATTTTAAATTGATTTATCACAATATGATATAAAATAATTGATTGTAGAATGACTAAACATGATTAGGAATATGTAAACTAATTATTTATAGTTGCTATTTAATTATATGTATTTATTGCTTTAACATGAATGAGATATAAAGCCATCCTATTAATATGAATTGTCATGCTTATTTTCACCATAAATGTCTAGCTATAATTAGATTTTGAGTGGTTACTAGTAAAAACGAGTATTAGATTAATATAAATTCATGAAAAAAGGTTTAAGTAAATTTAATTCAATGAATGAGGATTGAATCTAACCCAAAACGTATGAAGTAAAGAAACGACAATCGAACATGCTATAAACTAAGACCATCAAAAGGGAAGAAGATAAAAAAAAAAAAAAAATCACATTGTTTTTTTCAATTTTCTTGTACATGAAGTTTAGTTTGTAGGTTATAATTTTTTCCTTTAATTTTTTATGGATATCAATATTATTAAAGTGGGAGATACGTTTAGGAAAAAAAAAAATAAAGAAACAAAGAAAAGTGGGAGACCCTACTTGTTTCCGTCTTACTTGGTCTCTTAGTAGAATAAATTAGTGTTGTAAAAAACGTAAGAGGGTCAAGGATTAAGGGTCAAAGGGTTGAACTGGATTCAATCAAGGGTCGACACAAGGTTGATAAAAATATAAAAAGATAAGAAATATGAAATTACAACAAAAATTGCAGATTTAGATAATCACCATGACTAATTCATAAATATTTTTAAATTCTAGTAATCTCAATTTTTTTAATATTTTTACTATTTGTTAATATTTTTATTGAAAAAGTAAAAATAAAGTTAATTTCAAAGGGAAAAAAAAAACAAACTATGGACTTTCTTTTTTATCCTAAAAAAATGAATTAATTGACAGCACTTGGTAAAAGAAATTTGATTTATGATGAAGGAATAAAAATACAATTGCATGTGATAGTACACAAAAATCTAAATAACTTTGAATATGTATGTTGGTTAATGAACTTCTATCAACATCTATTTCTCTTTAAGTGACAAAAAAAAAAAAAAAAGCAAAAAGAGTGTTATGGAATAATCAATAATCTACTACTTTACTATAATTGATTTATTTATTATAATATCTATACTTTACTTTGGTCGAAAAAAAATATATTTATACTTCCCAATCAAAGAGTGGTTGTTTAAATTTAATCATGGTTGTTATAATTTACATTTCAAGTGTTATGCAAAAATGCTTGCTTGGGCAATAATAATATCATATAAAGACATTCATATGAATATGATTAGAAAATCATATGAATATGATGAGATTAAGAAGGAATATGAATGTGGAAAAAAAAAAAATGAATTAGCGAAAGTATGCAAACTGCATTATAGATTAAAAAGTTAAGGGAGTTGGTGCAATGTAAGTTGCAATTGGGAGTTTTATTTCATATTACCATTACTTTATAGCTTTCTAAAAGTCTTACGTTGCTAATTTGTCAATATCTTAAAGGAGATAACACTTATAAAAGGACTTCTTACATGCTATATGAAACATAATATCTATGCATTTATTGCATTAAATGCTTTCACATTTGCAATTATTGGGTACCTTAAAATTTAGATCCTAAATAAGTATCTATTTGTTTAAGTTTCTATTTATAGTTTTTGGAGTCTTTTTCTTTAAATAAAATTAGTGCATTGTGACTCAATTGACTTGACCAGGTTGATTGAATCACGATTGAATTGCTTAGCTTATATGGGTCCATTTGGTTCATTGTGGAAACAGGTTTAGAGCTTTGATCAACTCATCTTTTAGACCATTTCAGGTGAACCAAGTTGAACCAATTAGATTGATTTAGCTCTTACAGCATTAGGATAAATTTATAAAGAGTTAAACACTATTTACAATATACATTTTATTTTTCCTTTTATCTAGATTTACTTTTCTAGTAAATTGGTCCATTCTTTGGAAATAAAATAAAAGAAAATGGTATATTCTGACCTAAAACTCAATTGGAAATTACAAGATTTAAGTTGGACAAATTGGGTGAACTAGGCTTTTTTAAGCTACTACCAATGCTAGTCAAAGGGATAGTTTGAACCGATCTTATGGTAAGATTAGGTTGAATTGGGTATAATTACCTTCAAATATAAGGTAATATATCTCAAGTCATCAATATCCTTTTTGGTGTAGTAGGTTAAATGTGCTCGTAAAGGAGTGATGGGTGATATTAAGCTATTGTATCAAGGGATAAAACCGTATGATATATCATGCCAAAGCAAAAAATACCTTGATAAGAGGAGTTTTAGATGAGTTGTTAAAAAAATATACCTTAATGAGAGGAGTTTTAGATGAGTTGTTATAAGTAGTATTATTTACATTAGTTGGAAGTAGGGGAACTACGTGCTATACAGGGTAAAGCGTTAAGGTATGTGATACCTCTTGAGCCTATAAGGAATGCCTTTTTGTCGCATTTAATACATGGGAATAAGCCAAAATGGAATTACGATTTAGGGTCTATTCCCATTCCCCATATTTGAAAGTATATTTTGAGGTCGAAATTGTAATTCCATAGAATCAAAGATCCCAGCTTCAAGGGGGAATTAAGGTAGAATTGCAATTCCATTCTCGCTTCATTAATTATGATTAATTAAAATTACTTTTCTAATCTTTCAAGAATTATAGTATGGAATAATTAAGGGAATTTTCAACAAATGATACTATTTGGGCATTTAATGTCATTTTATTCCATAGTTATCTCTAAATATAAAAAATAATTTCTCATTCTGATCCTCATTCCATTATGGAGCATTCCTTCATACCATATATGACATTAGAGTATTCCTTACTTAGTGTAGTATGAATCTGTGTAGCATTACTAGCGAGGATGTCGGTTCTATAAGGGTGTTAGATTGCGATAAATTTCAATTAGATTGTGATGGAACTTTAATTATCAAGATACCTTTTGATATAACAACTTAGAGTTCATTGGAACACCAAGGTTAAGTATGCTTAAGGAAGAGTGATAGATAAACCCTTGAGAAGCAGCTACATTGAGGGGTAAAATCATACAACTTATCATGCTAAAGGGACAATACTTCGATAGATTAAGTTCCGGTCAGATCATTACAAGGTGATATTAGACAATTTATTAATCAAAAGTATAGGAGCTAAGTATCATGTAAGGTAAAGTGCCATGCAATGCAAAGTACCATAATGTGGAGGCACCTCTTAAGCTTGCTAGAGAGCTATCATGATCTTAAGGAAAACTTAGTAGGATTGTCTAAAATTTTCATATCACGTATGTATTCATGATACAAAAATCATCTTGTAAGTTAGAGATTGTAAAACTTTAATTAATTCATCACTAGGATTTCTGATTATTAGTTTATAAATTCATTGTAAAATACAAATAACTAAGGATATCTAATATTCCACTTACCACAAAATAATTCAACTTGATAAATTATAAGAAATAATAAATTATTCATAATTCTATTATATAAATATTGTCTACAGAAATTATTTCTATACTAGCTATACACTCCTTCATTCACCCTAACATTGTCAGACCTATCTTCCATTTGCACTCATTGCTCAAAATTTATCCCAATCCCAACTTAAATGAACTTGCAAAAAAAAACTATAGGAGAATGAACAAATTGTGGCTCAATTAGTTCGTTCCTCATTACTACTATTCAAGTAAGTTATTAAACATTATTAGTACATATGCAATTTATCTATATGCGAAATGAATGCATATATAGTGAATGCAAGCAATACATCCACAGGAGTCCAAAACTATAGAAGGTGTAGATTTACGATGTTTATACATCAATTATCCTCTGTACTTACCTGTATGGAGTACCTCACCTTAACCGCATAAGACCGCCTAAGAGCATTGTCCCTCCAAACAACACTCGCTACCAACATATACTTAAGGCTTCACGAGTACAAATGTGCGAGTTCTCTTACAATTAATTATAGACACTATGTTAACTTTGCCTTAACAATAAAAATATCATTTACCGGCATTACAAGCCTTCATAGAAATCATACAAAATATATTTAAGATTAGAAAAACGTTTTCCAAAAATACTTTTCTTAAAAATTTGCAAAGTTATCATTTTCCATTAGTATACCAATTGGGTCATAGACATGCAACAAATATAACTAGTTATTTTAATCAAATAGTTATATTTACCAATTTAAGAAAGTGACCATATGGATAATAGCACATAAAACAATCAGTCATTCAATAAACAATCAATATCAACTAACAAACAACATTCAAACAACAAACAACAAGCAAATAGTAGATTAATAGAATTCCCTCACTTAGATTAATGCTCATTCTCCAATCATTTGGGATTTTCAAATCTCGATAATTGGATACTTAAAAGATAATAAAATTTATAAGTATTCTAAAAAACTAGGTTTCCCGATTAATTAAATATCCATCATTATTTGTCTAGTTTTTCACTATAACCCAAGTATAACATAAACATAGTTTAACTTAAGTCTTTTACCTATTTTTCTTGATTTATCTTAAATTTTCAGTCACATATAACTTTTTCATTCTAATTTTGTTTTTATGAACTTATAGTCCATATTTATCGTTTTTGGATGTACTTTTCATAACAGGATCTATTTTGGACATTGAAACCTGTATTTTTTATTATAGTTTAAAAATATTACAAATTTTATTATTTTGATTTAAATAATTATAATTTATTATTTTAAGATTTTCTTTATATATTTATGATTTAATAAATATCTAAATCTTATGTTTTTGTAATTTTCTTATTTTTAAGTTTATTTTGCAACAATTTAGTTATTTTGCTATTTTAAGGTTAAATACTTATTTAATTTACTTTTTATTACTTTAATAATTTCTTAATTAATTAATTATTTTAATATTATTAATAATTACAAATTTTAATTAAAAAAATCTGGAACGATGATGTGGTAGCTTACAAATGCTCTACATGTCATTTTTATGAATTTTTCATATTTTCCAATTTCTCCTATTTTGTACTTAATATTTATATAATTATATATCCATTATTATATTTTATTAAAATTTCAAATTAATCCATCTCCTTTTCTTCAAGGNAAAAAAAAAAAAAAAAAAAAAAAAAAAAAAAAAAAAAAAAAAAAATATATAAACTTATATACTTAGGCTCCCTTATTTTTTTTTAGTCTAAATATATAAGCAAATATAACAATATAACCTTAAATACACCATATGTATAGTATGTTTATACATATTTATATAATGAAAATAAATAATATACATCTATATATGCATATATATATACACATATATCTCTTTATACCTTATGCTTACATATTCAATTATGACATATATATACATTTAAGTATATACCTAAGTATTTATATACATATATGAACACATGTAAATGAGAAAATACTAACTTTATATATATCATTTAAATACATGTACATGTAATTTACTACAAATAAAAAGAATACATATAAACTTTAATACACGTTCCTAAAGTACACAAAACTCTATGAAATACATGTGTAACCAAATATACATATATCCCATATTTACAAAGAAAATAACTAAAATACACTTAACCTATTAATTGGTTATATCTTGTCTTCTTGGAATCAAACACCCTCTTGATCTTCTTGTCCTTGATAGAAAGATAATAGATATAGATGATAATATGTGTAAATGAGAAATAGTAAACTATGTGTAAAAGTTTTAGGAAAATGATAGGAAGATTAACAGAAAATTAAAAGGAAATTAGAAGGAAAGCTTGGTGGAAGTAAGGGAATAAGTATGTGTGTTATTTTGAATTTGATTTGAGTAGAAGACATGAAACAAGGCAAGGGAATTGGTTTGTGCAGCCGGTCAAATAGAAAAGAAAAAAAAAAGATTAAAGTACAAGAAAACAAAAAGAAAAGAAGGATAAGATGTAATTTAATTGATTGGGCAAGTGGTTTATCTCTTGCTTTGGCTCTATCTTCTTAAACAAACACATGTAGGAAATACAGCATCAAAAAGGCAATCGAACATGGTTTGGAAGCTTAACGTGGAAAGGGGGAAAATGAAAGAAAAAAAAAGGAAAAAGGTAAAAGGAAAAGGAAAGAAGGAAAAGAAAAAGTAATAAGTGGACTTCCCTAAATGTAAAATTATAGAGTTAATAATAATTATGAAATAATATTCATAATTTCATAAATTTTGTTAATTAAATTATTACTCATTATGTTTATAATACTTAGGAGTTATCTTAACGCTTCTGTTAATAATTTTACACGATTATACGTATTGGTTGATAATCTTATTTAATTAGGTTTTCAATACTTTTAGGATATAATTATTTATTTTATAAGCTTTGGTTTATAGTTTTAGAGTTTTTGTCAAGTTTGAGTTTAGTTTCTGGTATTTACATGTACATAGAGTTTACGGTTCTTATATATGATTAAAGTTTTGATTGAAATTTTTAGGATTTTTTTCTCCTTCTTATTATATTCGAGTTTAAATTTTTAATTAGTTTTATATTTATTGACTCCGTTGACTTAGGGTAATTATCTATAATATTTAAATCAATTTGTTATCCCAAAAGCTAAATTTACGAGGTTTACAAGAGCACCTTTAGAATTCTCTTTGCTTAATGTAGTCTTGAACTTATGTAACACAACTAATAAGGACGTTGGTTCCATAAGTGGGGAAAATTGTAATATCCTTCAAATAAAAGGTGACAAAAGTTCATTGGAACTCCAATTTTAAACATGCTTAAAATGGAGCAATATGTGACCCCCTAAAAAGCAACTGTACTAAGGAATAAAACCATGTATTGTATTGTGCTAAAGTGGACAATACTTCAATGAGATAAGTTTTAGTTTAAATATACTTAAAAAAATCTTTTTATTCATTCAAGAGATGAATACATTGGAGTCTAAGCTTTATACATACTATCTTCACTGTATACATATTGTGTAATTTATCTTTCTATCCATATATATGAAAGAAAAAGGATGGGTCTAATCTAAAGGTAGCTGGCTCCATCTATGTACTCTCAATATTCCTACTATGGTGATGCTCTAATTAGACTTCTCCTTTACTTGAGGACACAATAAGTACCCCTTTAGCTCAAAATTGGGCTAAGTGAGTGGAAAGAAAATACAATAGCAACATAAACGATTAACAAGTATGAGGTAAGATATTTATAATAAAGCAACCATGTAATCAACATGTACATGATAAACCCAAATAGATAGTGACAAAACTATGATCATTGAGATGTGTTTTTAGTGTAGTGGCTTAGAGCTCATTAGAATAGTGAGGTTGAGCATACTTATTGAGGAGTGATGGGTGATCTCCTAAGAAGTAACTATACCAAGAAACAAAACCACATAACTGTCATGTGAAAGTGAACAATGCTTCAATAAAAAGAGTTTTGGTTAGGTCATTTCACTAGGTTAGATAGGTCGAGTCAACCTGAGTATGATCACGCTACTAAACACTAAGTCAACATTAATTGGAAGCTTTCGTAGGAAGTGGCTAAAACTTAAAATTCCATAAATTACCTATTATTTTGGTTATTTATTATCGCGGGGCTTGATCATTACATTGTTGATTAAGGAGTTTAAATATTTTGAGAGGAGGCTGATCCTGCACTTGAATGTCCGCCAGAGAGAGAGAAAAAAGAAAGAGGTAAAAGATGTGGTTATATGTATGAATGTGAGCGATGGAGGAGGAATCGAAGGAAAACTTAACAGGGTATTTGTTTTACATGTGACTTTCTAATTGCTTTATGTCAAACAAGTATGTCTTTTCTCTTTCTTTTAATAAATGTGTCAGTTGGCATTGATTCACAAGAATATGACGAGAACTCAGTGGGTGGTAATTTTAGTGAGTTTCAATTAGGTATTATAATTTAATAATTATTGACTTTGAATTTGAATTAAAAAAATAAACAAAGTTCAGGAAGTAAATATAGTATTATTTCTTAATCCTCCTTATAAACCGATGTCTATCATAGTCATTCAAGTTCCTCTTGTAGCTTTAGTACAGGCTTTAGTCTTGTTCAAATTTTTTAGTGTCTTCTATTGCCTTAGTTAGGAGAACTTGCTATTGATGTAACTTAAAACCCAAATCATAATGAATTTTTACTACGGAAAAGGCCGAATTTGTGTGCCGTTTAGTTTTGCTTCAAATGCTATGGAAATTTTACAGGCTTATTTAATATATGATATCGTGCAGCTTACTTATATTGCAAGCGATTTTAAACAATTAAAATGCCAAGTTAACGTGAAATTTATGTTAACAATTATATTGGTTTAGAAGATGTGCATTTAATGATATGATTATATTCATAAAAGTCATTATGGTTTCAATCCTTTTTAAAGTTTGTTCTTTCATCCATTTGAAGGGTTTTTAAGAATGTGGATACACCAAGCATTGTATTAAAATCAGCACCAGGTTTCTGTAGCGTTTATGTGGTGGGGAAAGATAAGCTTATGTCCGTTCGAACTGCTTTACGTTCTCTTCCCGCTGTTTTTGAGGCTGATAATTTACAATTAAGCACACAGTCCAGGTATAGTCATCCTTAAACTTTTGATAGGAATTAAAACTACATATTTCTGTTGTTTGTTATATCTATTTCTCGTGATTTTGCATACTAGAATATATAATTTGACACTTTGTTGATATAAATCTTACACAAATGATTTTTTTTTCAAGGAAAGGATCTATATATATATAAAGTCAGAGTTCCTTAACATTTATCAATTTTTCTATTTGAGTTTCAAAACTTTTTTCTTTTTTTTTTTTTTCCTTTTTGAATCGTCAACATAGTCTAAATTGTCATGGAAAAGGGCTTCAGTTAAGTTTTTTAATATTTGGTCCACCCTTAGTCTGTATAAAAGAAAGGGAAAAAGAAGCATGGAAAACTATTTCGAGACTTAAGACATACTTAATTGACCGGCTTAAGGCCAAGGTTTAGCTGCCCATCATACCTATTACATCATTCCTTGGCATTATTAGCCACCCCAATGGTAGGGAGAGATAGCCATCACCTTAGTGATTAGGATTTTGCTGCATACTTCCCTTGTGAAACTGACATAATAATCTGAATTTGCGCTTCAACATCAAAAGTAGCAGCATTATTCACAAGATTTTGCATCCCCATGTTGTGGTAGAGCTCCTTGAGAAGATTTAAAGTAGCGTGAAACTTGAATTATGGATTAAAATTGGTTGCAGCATATATAGTTAAGGAAAGCGGTAAAACTAATTCCAAAGTTTGGCTATCATTGCTATTACGATAGATCGAAGTTGGAATCATGATAATATCTTACCAACACGTCTAATATGTTCATTAGGCAAGGAAGTAGGGCAATTTCTCTGGGGATAGGATCCAGACAAGTGGTTTATCAGTCTTAAGGAGTCTTTGGGAATCTCCTTCATGTTCTTACATGTTTTTTAGTCCCCATTGTTCTTTTTGCAGAAGGTGGGGTTGGGAGGATTGATGTAGATGTTGTGAATGCAGCAAATCCTTTCTAACCTTCAAGGCCCCATTGAGCATTTTAAACATCGAGTTCCACCTTGTTTTTGGCAGTCAAGAGGTGAAACCTTAAGTTTGTAGTTGTGAATCTTGTAACGATCCAGTTACTCGTTGTGCTTGCATTTGGAAACATGAATATTGTTTATTGCGTAATAGATCTTAGAAATGTGATTGTTTAGACCACAAGCATTCAGATCACCATTTAGTATCAAGTTCAATATACGATAGACACGATGAACATAGAATGACTTTCCATTGCAGAGCAGATTCAATGTTTTCTCTAGTGGTCCAATCGAAGCCGTCTTGTTAGAGACAGTGTCATAGCATGCGCTAAACACTCTTTGTGTGTCTGGGCACAAATAGTTATGTTGTTCGAGTTGTATTAGTGGGGGCGAAGACATGATTTTGAAGGTCTTAGAACCGTATTTGATTTTCGTGGTGCCCTTGAAGCAATTGGATTCCTCCATTTGGTTGAGTGGGAGGATGCTATTTATATTAACTCGGTTCACATTTTCCGCTTAAATGCGATTGCGAAAGAGATAATGGATGAGGATGTAGTAGTCTTATGGCCAAAGACGACTGGGGCTCCAGCTATTTTACTACTTATATGTTTGACAATGTTCTTCGAATCACCTTGGAGTGCACCAACAATTTGTTCGAATAGCCAGGTAGCTAATCATTACCTGTTCAATGGGATATGTCGAGTGCCTCGCAACACGTCTCTGGTGATTAATCCGTGAAGGCAAGTCACGTGGCCAGTACTTGAGACACCTGTCTTTAGGTGACCTCCCGGTACACACCAGGGTTCTCCACCACATAATTACATACGCTATTGCTCTATGGTCGAACACGAATTTCTTTTTGGAAGAAGACCTTTTTCTGATTGAGTCAATGTTATGAGAGAACACCAATTGAACATTGTCCATTGCTTGCTTCGCATGCTAGTACGGAAGAACTCACAACAACTATGGCCAGCTCATCAAGTACATTCTTGTTTCTTGTGATTTCAGCTTGAGTGCCAATATTATGTACACATCAAAAGAGCCTCTCAAAATCAGAGGAGTAAAGAAGAAACAACACTTTAAGCTAAATAAGCACAACGAATTGCGTTATAAGGATGAAGCACAACAATAACTGCAGTAACAACTAGTACAACATGAGGATTAAAGTTTACCATGGTATTGGTAGAAGGAAATCAACAATAGTTGGAGCAAGTGGAGGTGGCTATTTATGTCTAGCCAAAACCTAACCCATGTTAAATGGAATGATTGTCTGAGCGACTAGATCAACTAATGGCTATACAACAATACCACGCTAATGTTATTATGGAAGTTTGGTCTCACCTTATGGAAGTTCAATCTCATCAAGCTTGGCAAAATGTAAGCATAGATTCCCTTGACTCTTAAGTTAACAAAATTTGAAGAAAAAATCAAGAGTATTGTAATTTTCCGTGCTATCCACTACCACGACGTCCTCCTAAAGCTCATTAAGGTGAATAATCAAATTGACTACTACCTCTTAATCTTGTTTAAGCTTATTTCCATGCTTATATTCAGTTAATCTTTTTCAACTTGTAGATTTTAAATATTAAATTTAGTAACAAAGTTTGTAATTTTATGTTATACTCTATTTTGTCTTTAGTGATCATTAAAATTCCTTCTATTTTTCTTCTTTTATTTATATAAATTGTAAAACCCAGTCAAAACAAAAAAAGAAAAAGAAAACAGGTTATATAATAATAATAATAAATTTTATAAATATAAAATAAAGAAAGAAATATAATAATATAATAAAAGCTTGAAGAGATGGCATGGTTTGTAATTGACTAGAGATAGCAGGAGTAATATTGTCAGGAGAAAATATTCAAATATTGGTATGGTTGAGGATGTAATCAGGCAAGTCATTAAAGGGTACCTAGCCTGCTGAAGCCATAAAAACTTTATAAGATTTAGGATTAGGTTTTGGGATATGATTAAAAACCCTACAAGACTTAGGGTCGGGTTTTGGGATTATGAAAAAACTAGATAGAAAACCTGACCTGGTAAAAAAAAACTATATAATAATAAAAATATTTACTCTTAATTTATGAAACACATATATTTTATGCAAATTCTACATTATACAATACATTTAATTCACAATTTTTATTATTGTGTAAGTTAGTAAATATAATCTTAATCCTATTTAACTTTTTCCCTTATATTTTCTACCTAATTCTATATAAACATTATAAAAACCTCCTTCTACAAGGTCTTTTCGATCTTATAAAAACTCGCCCTTATAGGGTCAAAAACCTTATAGAGTCAAGTTTTGGGAATGAGAGAGTAAAATCTTATAGGGTTTTCATAAGGTTTTAGGAAACATTAAATCCTATAGAGGTGGGTTAAGGTTTTATAAAACCCATTTAGAACTCACCACAGTTGCATTCCTAGGTATGACTTGTAATTTACTAGGAATAATATGGGTAATATTATCATGGGAAAAGATTTAAACTTCTTTCTATCCTATATTTCTCTCAACTCCTTTCTTATTAGGTATTATTGCTTCCCATATCTCCCTACCACAACAATACATTATTTTTCCACCAATAGCAGAAACTATACAAAACCCCTCTCAACACTCAAAGCCAAAATTTGGATTTGAGGGTTAGGGCACAACAAAACTAATCAATCTTTAAGAAAATGCAAGGATACAACAATATTGAGTAAACCCTTCACCTATCTAACATAGATATTTGTTTTTATTTAAGGAGATGTAAAAAAAAAACCATAAAGATTTTCGTTTTTACAGCTTTATGCATTTATAATTTGAGTTTAGGGTGTTACTTATCAAGAATTACATGTAAATATTGTTCTTGCCCTTTTTCTTTAAAGAATTCTTAGTTTTGTAGCTTTAGTGTGGGTTTAGTGAAAGTGGTTGATGAGGTCGATGGGAACAATGGTGATGTGGTTATGGTATAGATTACATTTTGGTAGTGTCGTAGAGTGGTGTTAGGATGTGTAGTGTGTGTGTATTGTGCAGTTGTATGTATGTTTGTCTATACAGTCTGGTGGTTTGTGTATATTATGGGATGTTTAAAAGTGTATAGAAGGATATAAAAAGATATATAGAGTGCGGTTTGGAAACTTGGATGTTGAGGCAAAGAGTTGAATAAAAGTAGTAGAGTGTTGAGTTGAGTTAAGGATTAATGAATTGAGTTTTAAATCTAGTATTATAATTGTGACTAGGTGCTAAGAGTCGCATAGTGCCAGATCTCGTTGAAATAGGAGTACTAAATATGAGATACATGTTTGTTGATTTTGTATGCTAGATTAGTGTACATTAATTAGACTTAAATGAAACTCAGATTTAACTATTTGTTATTTATACTTGGCTTTGACCATGTACTAATCGAGTCCAGTGGTATTGGTGAGGCACCTAGTAATCTTTACATAACACTGTCCCCGGTAGATCTAGAATGGTTTTGATACTTGAGTGATTAGGGAGAACCCAATACTAATGCCTATATGGTATTTATATATTATGTGTGTAGGGGTTATGAGTAACCCTAAGTCTTAAGACGTTGAGACTGTGCTATTTATGGACTTAAATAACAAAATTTAAAATTGATTGTTTGTTGCATTTATATTGATACTCATATGTATGCTTGGCTCGTTGCATGTATGTTCATGCGCATGTGTATGGTATCATATATTGAGCATTAGCTCACCCTTTGGAGAATTGTTGTTTTTCAGTTGTAAGTTCAAGGTGTGAAGTTTATGGTGGTTATTATGTAAGGGATATAAGTTGTGATTATCTGTATTATAATGAGGAAGGTGATCTCTGTTATTATGGTAATGTAGTAGAGATAGCGTAGCTTAACTTTTAGGAGTGAACTATTGAATATCATATGTTATTGTTTTATGTTATACATATTTGAAGACTATTGATCATTTGGAGTCACCTGTGACTCCTTTAGATGATGTTACTTTAGGTTGTTTGTCTTAAAGTTATATTGTATTTAAGTTCATTCACTTGTAACAGTTGGATTTATTTATTATTGCAATATGTGGAAATTGAGTAGTTGACATTCTGCTTTAATTCAAATTTAAGGTTATTAAATTGTGAGTTGGTAGATTTCATGCAATCAGTTTATGGATCTTAGTCTGGTTATAGTTTCCTAGATGTTTGACGTGTTAGTAGAAGCTAAAGATACGTATTAGACTGTAGCATTCCAGGTTTTGGAGCGTTACATAAACATATTGGAATGAATCAAATACCTTATAATTATTTCCCCTTGTACCTTTTCCTTTTATATTTATTTATTTCTTTCTAATTCCTCCCCTCATACTAAACATAGCATCTAAGTGTGCTTTATGGTAGGTAGGTAATGATGGGAAAATTAATGTACGTTACTTTTGTTGTTGGAGTTTTCTCTCAAGCTTACCTACATTGATAACCTGCCATAATTGGCAGTTCATGATTTGATTAGCTATAAAGATAGATTTCGGGATCTCAATACAATATAAGCTTTCTATCCCTCTAAGGAACGAAGTGTTACCTTTGCCGTAGGGGAAAGAGAAGATGCTTTAATCTAACTGTTTTGTTTGATAAATTTGGAGTGACTTCTGTGAAATCTGCGTATGCTTTCCTTTCCTCTATGGTGGAAAGTTTACATCTTTCAAGAGCACCTTCATCAATCTAGACAAATTCTTAAGGATTAGTCATTGATTTGCAATATCGAGTTATACCAATTTATGTGGTGGTAGATCATGATAGACTTTACCAATAATAGCTAACCTTTTCTAAAGCATGTTGTTTTGTCTTTTGTAGTGAGGTGGGGAGTTTGTAGAACATGCTTTATTACTTTGCCCATGGGTAGATTGTGCTTGTGTCTCCCCTTTTTTGGTAGAAGTATGACAAAGCCTTAGAATGGATTGACTATGGTGTTAGATTGAAAATAGAAATGAAGGACTTGAATGGTAAGTGAAAGGAAGAAGATAGTTGAATAGTGTACGCAGGTGTGTTGAGTTTTATGCAAAGACGTGTGCTAGTAAGAGAAAGCTTGGGTTTATTTATTGGATATGTAAACAAGATTGAAGTTTTTGAGTTGATTAGGGTTAATGTTAGCATGATGAGTAATGAGCAGTTTGTCTTGGGGATGAAGTAGTGTATGGTCAAGTTTGATTAATGGATCCCAACCCCTTGACATGAGTTAAAAATTAACATTAATATTGCTTGGATGCAATGTGATTCTAATTACATAAGTGGAGTAAGTAGTGTAGTATGGTTAGAGATTATGATGGTAAGTTGTCATAGGTTTAATTTTTATATTAATAGTTTGAATGTTGAATTGCTAGAATGTTTAGTCATTAAATCTAGTCTGAACTTAGCTTGTAATAAAGGGTTATAGACCTTCACTCTGGAATTAGATCTAGTGAAATTGGTGAAGGCTATCAAGGAGCCAACTGTAGTAAACTCATTGATAGGTTAGACTTATAATGGGAGAAACTAAACAACACCTGGCCTTTTTGCTAAAATTTTATATTATATACTTCTAGATCTAAGAGTAAAGTAGCAAAATCGAGTAGTCATTAATATTAGAAAAGGGGTATGCATATTGGACTAGTGGATTAACATTATATCTCCTCCTTAGGTTGGTGGAAGATTTTAGTTTATCTCATCACTTTGAGGTACCTTTAACTTATAATGCCTTTTATTTTGGTTAATGAAATCTCAATTTCTTCTCAACGTAGATTTTTAGTCATTACATTGGTTTTTATATGATTTCAATATGGTTGAAATTTAGTGTTTGAACATTCAATTTGATTGGCAACTCAATATTTAAAATTGCGCTACAAAACCGAATTATAAATGTTAAATTGCAAAAAGGAAAAAATAAAAAGAAAAATTAAAGGCTAAACTTAAAAAATAAATGAAAGTAAACATTTACTCTCATTAATTAGGGAGGAATATTAGTAGTTCTAAGAAGGGGTGGGCAAAAAAACTGCAAACCACAAGTTGGACTGAAAAATCGATTTTTTTGCTAACTGTCTAATTTATAGCTCAATTCAATTATATATAAACGATTCGCAATTCGGTTAGAGGAAGCAAATCAAATTGTACAATTTAGAATCGAACCGAACCGTTTAGTTAAATAAAAAAAAATTATGTAATTATTTTGTACTTTTTTATATATGTTTCTATCAATCTTCATAAATTTCATTAAATTTTTCATATTTTTTATCATAATTTTATATTAATTATTAAGATTAAGTTAAGTAAATTCCATTTGAGAATTTATATTTATTAAAGATAAAAATGTTTAGTGAAAATTGAAAATCACTAGACTAAACTCAAGAGAGGGGGGCGGGGGTGGGGTGAATTAAGTTTTAAGGACAAATTGTAATTTTTTTCCGATTAAACAATTAAATGCAATAATAAGAGTAATCAAAGTAACAATAAAATAATAATAAGCATGGAAATTGAAAGAGATAAGGATAAAGAAGATTAAGCCCGAATATAACATAGAGTTCAGATCACCCCCTAGTCTCTATAGACATACAATGCCTCCAATCAAGGACTTCACACCACTTTATTGATTTCTCAATTCAAGTTTCAAGAGCTACACACACACTTGATTACACAAGTTTCTCACTCACAATTCTTAACACAAGTCACAATTTTTACTCACAACACAAAACTCAATCTCAAGAATTATTGGTGTAGTGCTTTTAACTCTCGATACTTTATAACTAATAACTTATAAGTAATACACTTCAAATCTCTCTAAATATCAGCAATTTATGGTATAAGAGACAATGAGAATTATATACAACAAGAATACAAGAGAATGCTGAAATATTGCAACAAAAGATCAATTCTCTTCTATCCTTAGTTAGGTTGTTAAGCATTTATATCATCCCATTCAATTTTTCCCGTTACAGTGCATTAAATGCTCCAACAGCTAGTTGTATTAAACTTACTTTTAACTACTGACATACCGATACTTTTAACTAAAGTCGGTAAAAATTTTTCTACCAATAAGTACATAAAAGAAATATTGGGTATATATACATATAATATACAAGTATTCCTACATATATTATATACCAAATACTAATTATTCATACATATATAATACATACATACATAGATATATTTTCGTGTACATGTATATATATATATATCTAGCAATACTTAATTAGTGAAAATATTAAATACTTAGCACATGTATTCTTATTTATACTTACATATATATATACATATACCGTATCTTCTAAATAATGTATATATACATGTCCACATACATATGTTTATATACACATAAAAGAGATATAAATATATATTAATTTATCTACTCATACATATATATACATGTAATAGAATAATTAGTATATACAAGCACATACTATATAATATACATATGTATAAGTAAATTAAATATACTTACCTAAATTTATTGGTAATATTCTTAATTTTCTTCTTCTTTTCCTCCTCTTCCTTCTTCTTCTTAATTTTTTTCTTGTTCTTGGTTTTCTTTTTGTTTTGCTCTTTTGATTTGTTTTTCCTTTCTTTTGCTTTATATTTTCGATTTGTTTTTTTTTTCTCCAGATATTTAGGACGTGAAGATCATTTGATTTTGGGAGCAAATAAAATAAAAAAATAAGGAATCTTATCATCTTAATTTAGGCATTAATTAAGATAAGATATATACTTTATCATTTTGTCCTTTATCCCTTTATTTTGTGACACTTGGACATTATATTTATGCATATGTGCTGCTGTAAATTACAGCTCCATTCATGTAGGAAAAGGAAAAGGAAAAATAGAAGAGAAAAGGAAAAGAAGGAAAAAGAAAGAAAAAAAAAATAGAGAAAATGGAAGAAAAAGGAAATTAGAAATAATTATATGTAATTTTTCTAAACATAAAAATCATAAAAATAATAATTATAAATTAATTTTGGAATTTTATAAAAATTTATCAATTTAATTGGTACTTGTTACAATTATAATTTTTACAAGTTATTTTAACGGTTTTTTTAAAAGTTTTATGCAATTACACGATTTAGTTGATAATTGCAATCGACTACAATTATATCACTATTAAGTAATATTTAATTATCTTATAGGTTTAAAGTTATAATTTTAGGGTTTCGATCAAGTTCGGGTTCGATTTTAGGTAATTGTGCATAAATTAGATTTAGGGTTTTGGTACACGATTTAGGATTTCAATCAATTTCTAGGATTTTTATTATCTATGTTATATTTGATTTATTAAATTTCATAAACTTTTATTGTTACTAGCTTTATCGACTCATGACAGAGTTTAGGACACTCGGACTTAAATTAGGGTTCAAACTACCGATTTTCTAAAGTTTACAAAGCCACAAACCAATATCTCTTAAGAATAATCACAGGGACTATCTTACTCCTTGCTTATAAAAACACAGTCAACTTGGGTTTGTGAATAGTCTCCCTATTCTCTCTTAAAGCTTTATAAAGCTAAACTGACTATAAATTGTAGTAGTTATAGTTACTTCATGGAAATGTTTGCTTTTGGATTAAAGGTGGAGGAGAAGGCATTATAAGAGGTGTTAGTAAAATACTCTAGTTAAAGTAAAAATAATAGTTAATAATAAAATTTATTTAGATTATGTCATTATAATGCACATCGTTAGTAAGGAAAATTTTCAACTTATAAATCTTAGCATAATTTTAGACTAATTTGAATCTTTGTCTTATAAATAATTAAAGCAAGGAATAAAGTAACATTTTTTTTTTAAATAACTCTTATTGTATGTAATCATAAAATAGGGTAATTTTATTTTACAAATAAATTATATATATTTTATATTCACATTATCTCTTCCTATATTTTAATCCCTTCCCTATTTTCTTATTTTCCCTCAATTCCTTTATTTTCATTTTATTTCTATTTCTTTTTTTTTTCTCCAACTTTCTTAGAATCCTTACCATAAATTCTAGAATAATCTATCTACCTTAAACCCTACCCTATTTATTCTTAAATCTTTCTCATTGTCATCCTATAACTGAACGCTACCCTCACTCTCTTGTCATCTTTCCTCTCTCTTACCCTCTTCACTCTCTTTCACCGTCACCCACAATTCTCAGACCTACCCCCCTCATTCTCTCATCCCTCATTCTTCTCACCGTCGGATCTTATACCCCTCTCAATTCTCAATCTCTCACTCTCATCATTTCTTTTCCTTACTAGACCTCACTTTCAATCTCTTACCCCTTCTTCCCTTGTATACCTATACTCTCTCAGATTTCTATAGGACTTCACCACTACCTACCATCCACCCCCCCTACATTTCCCTCTCAATCTCATACTCACTCTTGTCACTCTTTCAATCTCTCTTTTCTCTTTTGCCGTCATTGTCTGGCTAGACCTCACCCTATACTTCCTTAATTTCTCAATCTCTCTTCTCTTCTCTCTCGCCATTAGTTAAATTAGATGGTGATTTACTTCAACAATGACGAGTTTTAGCTTTGTTCCGATTACTGTTTTGAGTTTCATTTCTGTAAAGTTATTTATCGATATTTGTTTTTGTTTTTTGTAGCACAAAGTGTAAACTCTAGTTTTATTGTTTTACATTAGGACTACTATCTGACAACGATTATGTATTTATCAGTTACTCTTGTATTGACCAAATACTCAATCACCTTTTGATATCGTGTATATATAATGTTATTTTATTTTTATTTTTTTTCCCTATTATAGTAATAAGTGATTATTTTGCTAGTAAATAGGTTTCTATGATAAATTATGTTATATGCTATATTGTGCTATTATTTTATATGGAAGTTTTCTATCATAAATTATGCTATACGTTGTTTTGTATTATCGTATATATAGTTGTAGAGTTGGTTTACTCTCTTTTGTGGGATGTAGAGTTTATGTTGATAATGGTATTATATATATACTATTTCAATTATTAATTAAGTTATGGTGATTCTATTTTATTATGTTACACTTTAGATTTATTACTGTTGTCATTATTATTAAAATTCCTGTTATGACTATTGCTACTATTATGTGATATATGGCACTAATAGTGTAGTATGTTTGTTTTGGCTTCCATTTTCTAGAATGGTTTTCTTTTACATATTTATATGAATTCTAATGTTATTTAATTATATACGTTTCTTTTTATTATATTGGTTAGTAAGCTATATATTTTAACATCCTCATTATACATTTACTTATTGTTTCTCTTCTATATACTATACCTTACGATATGAGTAAATAAATAGTATTATATAAATATGTTAACATCTTACTTTATTGTATTATCTATTATTATTATATTTTATTTCCAAATCTTACCTTGACTAGTGAATTGGCTCGATAATTTTATTCGGAACACTCGAAGTGATAAGTAGATGTAATAAAAGTTAATATATATACTTGTTCTTAATTTCAAATAGATTTGTGTTGTTTATCAGCTTTCTTCCTTGTTGGGTAGATTGCGCCTTTTTGTATGAGACTTGTAGTTTTGGTGTTTCGGTTAACTGTTGAGGAGCTATCTCAAGCACATGGTGCTTGGTTCTCTGCTTATGCTTGTTAGGATTTAGTAAGTTAATTAGATTAATTGATATTTGACCTAATTAAATTTAGTTGCTAGATGTGCTTGACTCACTCTCTCTAAGGGCCCACAATGGTAGATTTCTAGAGGAGCAACTACTGATCATATGTGAGGTTTCCTTTATGGACTTTTATATGGGACGACATAGCCAAAATTTTAGGTTTGTGGTCTCTAAACTCTAGATTCTAGGCGTAAAGGACTTAAAGGAAAATTTATATTTTATCTACCTATGAATATGAACAAATATCATAGTATAGCAAGGTCTTGAAAACCCCTATGTTATTGACTAGCCTAAATTAAAGATAATTAAACTATCTTTTTTGTTTATATATTGTTATAGTTACGTTATATGCATGTGTATGTTTTGGGCTTGGTGTCCATGTCTATTTGTGTAGCCATACTAGGCTTTGACTAATTCTTTTATATTTGCAGTTGCAAGTCAATTCGATAAATTTACAACAAGTATAAAAATTGCTATCATCAAGTTGGGAAAAAGAGACAATTAGTTCTATATATTGTAAAATATCAAGATCTAATTATTGAGTATATTTGTGGTTGAACTCACCTATGAGTCACTTAGATTGATGTATTTGAAGAATTATTATTTTGTACCCAATAAGTGGTTGTTACAAGTGATTATGGAAATTATAGTTAATTTTAGAGTTTTAACGTGTTCCTAAATAAGAAAGATACGAGGCAGGTTATGATACCCTTAGGTTCCGAGGCATTATAGTTAGTGGCCAAGCTAAGATGTTGTTAAAGCCCTAATTTAAAGATAGAATAATGATACTTATGCTTCTGCCCTCACATTTAGAGGTTATGGTATTAAAAGTATATAAATAGGTTATGCTCTTCTTGAGGGGGTAAGTGGTCTAAGGCCCTTTTGACTTCATACTCTAAAAGTAGGTCTATTTTATTAATTTCATAATCCCTTTAGTTGGATGAGTGTCCTATACAAGAAAGAAAAGGATTGTTTTTTGCTAATCCTCTTTAAGGAAATGGTCACTCTTATTCTTTAAATGGCAAAAGAGATAAGAAGGGGCCTTTTTTATTCAATGGCGTTGAAGTACTATTCCAAGCTTTAATATAAGGTATATCTTTCCTATGCATATTCATTTAGTTAATATTCTAGTAATAGAAATCAAGGGGTCAATCTCCTAGCAATCACATAACCATCTTAACATGTAGAACTGCATAAAAAAATGAGAATCAAAAGGTATCTCCACTCTAATCTCCTTTCCGTCTCATGATTCTAAAAGCTCATTCATCGATACTCCAAAAACACCAATGAAAAATGTAAGGATTTCCATAACTAATCTTCTTTTTGTTTGATAATTATGAAAACCCATTTAATTCTCATTGATTCATATGACTAATCTCCTTTTAGTCTCATAATTATAAAAAAAACTCATTAAAAAATCATTTTAGGGCTCTTTGACATAAAATGAAATGAAGCAATAATCATCAAAATCCTAATTTAACACCTTACTCATATCAAAATTACAAGGTTTCACTAATTACATCATTCACTTTATCGTAAAACCACAATAAAACAATTAGCTACTCATGGTATTAATAATAACATCAACATTAAACAAGAATATAGCCGAAAACTCAATCAATAAAAAAGAGAAATAAAACCCAAATGATGAACAAGAGATATAATGAAAGCAAATGATGAAAACTAGTGAAACTCAATGTTTATGATAAGGAAATATGTATGAAATCTCAAAATAAACACTAAATATCACTAAAACAAGGTTTAGAACATTAAAAAACCAAGAAATAGTAGAAATATCCTAAAAACTAAACCTAAAAATGGTTGTGCACTAAAAATAGGAAGAAAAAGACATTCATATATTTGAACTATCGATCGATCAATAACCTTCCATTAGTGATAAGGTTTATTGATCAATTAGTAAACAACAACAACATTTAACTTTAAACAAATATGTGAAACAATGCTTTTTGTTCTTAAACCCTAAAGTTTAGAAAAACCTTAGCTTTTGTACTATCGATTGATTGGTAGAGAAGGTCTTAGTCAATCAATAAGGGTGAGTCTACCCTTAGACATTTTGTGACTTATTGCTTGAGTCCTATCCTCTTAAGCTAATCGATCGTTGAAGGCATTGGTCTTCCCTTGATGATTTAAGGCTTATCGATCAATCGATAGGCTAAATGTCTATAGATCTTCTTCTATCCTCCTAATCAGATGACAACAACTACTAAGGACATAGTAGCCCCTATGTACCCATACATGCAAGATAAACTCAATGTAATTCAATTAAGAACGAATCTTTTTCATGCATTGCAAACAATTTTGATCAAGTTGGTCCATTTTTTTACATAAATATCACTTTTTATATAAAATCAGTCAATTTTCCCTTTAATTTATACACAAGTGCAGCTCTTTAGTTAATCAAAATCATGTATTTTAGACCATGATCACCACCCCCAACTTTAGATCTTACTTGTCCTAAACTAAGCCTTAAAAATTGGATTAATTTAAAAAGATGAGGACAAGCATACACTACCTTTATACCCTTGTTCAAAACAAAAGCAAGTCACTTCATTGAAGGCTCAAGTTTGCATATATTCCTTTCATTTAGAATCTTTTTAAAAATGATGTTGAATTTATCCTAATTATGATCAATCAAACACACAAAGATTAAGAAACAGTATAATTAATTTATTAATCAATGCTAATAAAAGTTAACATTCTCATTTGGGTTAAGTTTTGGAAATCTAGAGTCGAGTCTAGCATTTTGAGTCAAGTGAGAGACCTTAGTGTTAAATTGATCAACAATCTTTAGAAGGAAAATTATTATCGTACAACTTTAAGGTTCTCAAATCTTGTGGTTTAAGTTGGAATTGGAGTGATAGTGACTTAATACTCAACTAATAGTTAGTTAGTTTAGTTAGTTTTCAATTATAATTGCCATATAATTTGTTGGTTATCATGAAGATGTCACTTTTCGTCCATTTTCTTGCCTTAGCCATAATTTTATACCTTGGATTACTTAAGTTGACTAAATTTGACTCATCCTTATCTAATTATCTATAGTAATTCCTAGTGGAACTCTCACTAAGATCTTGTCCCTTCTTTAGGTAACTAGGAAAATAAAACTAAAATGAAGAAAAGTCCTTATATGAATCCAATTTCTGCTTTGTTTTTGGCTTTTTAGTGGAGAAGTACCTTTATTAGTGGGTTCTTGAGGTCATGCCACTTTCTCCATGCTTCTATCCATTTTATTTTCATTTATTGTTTTCTTTTACTTCTTATTTCATGTGATTTTGATGTTTATAACAGCTTTACATAAGTTATCATAAGCCTTTAGGTCTCAGTTTCTACTAATATCTTTGATTTTTAGAAAACCCAATTTAAGACTACAAAAGTTGGTATTTGAAAGTATTTATAGAGACTATAATTGATCTTTGTTATATCTCTTAAATCTCTCTTAGTGATTTCAGTTTATCTTAAGTATATCTCTAAATTCTTTCTTAACGATTCTGATCTTATAATAGAGTCATGTTAGAATTAAAAAGGGAGTGTTGTGGTTTTCAAGGAGATCATGAGCTAAAGAGGGATGTTTCTTATTTCTTTTACATCTTTTAGATGTTATAGTTTAATTCTTCTTAGTATTGAAACATTGAACCTACACTTCTGTGTAAAAATTCTCTTCTTTTTAGTTCAATTAATGATTTTTTATTTGATGTGATTTAATTACTTATGCTTATTTATTCTTTGAATTGATGTTATCTAGGTTATTGATTCAATGTTTGATTTTATGTATAGAAATTTGAGAGATAATATATGTAAATAAATCCAGTGTAATTAGATGGAGTTGATGTAGACCTAAAGATATGCTACATAATTTCTCTAGATTAAGGTGAAACCTAATAGTAGAATTTTTATGCAACCTTAAGGTTTTATTAATTAGAAAGAGATATCAATTAATAACCTTAGGGTTAGAAGTTGATATTCTGGAGAGAGATGTTGGGACAATTTAGGAATCCTCATGATCCAATAAATTAGGATGAGATTGATATGTATATAGATATCTAGAGGATCTAATATTTGAACACTAAGATTCATGCATTCTTAATAACTTTAATTATGTTTTTATTTTCGTGTTCTTGATTGTTTATTTTATTTATATTAGATTAGTTTAGTTTAATTTAGAATTACTACTTTGATAATCTAGACTTAATTGTTAAGATAGACAAAGTGATAAGGAAAAGTACCGGTACTTAGATTTTTATAGTTCTTATAAAGAATGACTTGGTCTCACTAATTTTATGTTAGATATGTACCTAATATACTTGCTAATAGAATTATACACGATTATGGGGAATTAAGTAGAACTAGGAGTTGAATATACATATATCAAATGACCTTCCTTTAAATACCAAGTTTTAAAAGGTGTAACTTCCATAGACACCTGGAGCGTTAGATAACAATATTAGAGCACAATGTTAAAAACATAATGGAGAGGTATAGTCTTGAGGTTGAGAAACTAAAGCTAGTTGACTGTTCTAAGGTGTTTTCACACGTGGAATGAAGAAGTATTGTCTTGATCTTAAGAAACTAAAGCACCCTAATAAGAACTATTGAGGAATGTTTGGTATTAGCACATCACTTGCATAACATTTATGTTTTGACCCATGAATGAATGTTGATGTTGCTTTATCTTTGTCTTGTTTTATGTACTCGTTTTGCTCGATAAAGAGTTGAGCGGTTAGTGATTTATTGACCTTAAACATAGGTGAAAACCTTTAAAGTCTTTTGACATTATTGGCTTGTGATTTTAGGAAGACTTCGAAAGTGTTAGGCATCCTTATCAATAGTTAAGTCTTTGTCCTTTGGTGTGTAAACTTTAAGCACCATAAGTGCCAAAGTTATGTCTTTTATTTACCTTATGTGAATCAAGTAATGTAAGTCCTCCAAATTAGGTGCAAATTGCTATAAGTGCATCTCCATAGGTTTGAAATCATGGTATTTCGATTCCATGAGTAGAGTTTGGCAAGATATGGCTATGATCTTTAAGTGGATCTTGAGATTGAGATATATAGGTTTAGTCCAGGTTGTAAGTCCAACAAAAGCTTTTGGACAATTTAGTCACTTTTATTCGTCTATGTTAAGTAGGATTCCTAAAAATTTGACACTTTAGGAGACTTAAAAGGTTGTAGATATCCCATTTTTACCCCATATAATTTATTTATTTTTCCTTAGGTAATAAGAGGGTCTTAATTAAAAAATAGAAAATTTAAAAAATGGAAAAATATATATAGAGAAAAAATATTAAAGAATAGGAAAATAATTTTAAAGAATAAATAGTGTAAAAATAAGCCTTTTTTTATTAGTAGTCCATTAGTAGTTAATTTAGGTCTAGATAAGTTTGTTTCTTTTTATAAAGACTAGATTTAATAGCTTTAGTATATTTTACTTTCAATAATTGCTAAGGCATAGGCCAATAGCCTAATAGATAAGTCACATGCATGTAAATATAAAGTCCTAAGTTCGAATCCTAGTATAAGCTCTTAGGCTTCTTTTACTTTTGCTTGCTAGTGTGGATACATGTTAGCCTCTGATTGGTCAACCTATCTACTTTCCATCTCTTTCCCCTTCTTTCCATTTCTTTCTCGTAAAATACCCATGCGAATAGCTCACTTCAAGAACATTTTTTGGCCATTTTTCTTCATAATTTCACTAAATTAATGGTGAAATCACAAAGTAGACTTGGAGTACTTCAAATTGGTACCAATATCTTGTCCATATTCAATTGTTTAGAGGGTCAAAATGAAGTTTGAAAATCGAAAGAACTTAAAAGCTCAAATTTTCCTTCTCTCTTGATCTTCATGATTCAAGCTGTGCAAGGATTTTCAAAGCTTTTGATCTTCCATTTTGGCAAGAAAGAGCATCATGGATATGAATATGACCTCCTAATTCATTCAAATCTTAGTTGATTTGGATCGAATTCGGTCAAGACCTGTTTATTCAATATCTTCAAATTTAATCCAATTTTCAACCTTCCATACTTAATTGAGTTACTCTATGTATAAAAGGGACCTCACAGATTCATTCTATTGATCAAGTAACGCATAAACACATCTACAAAAGTTGTTTCGAAGCTTTCTCTCTCCTTTGTACAACTCTCTCTCTCTCTTTCTTTCTCTCTCTCTCTCTCTCTCTAAAAATCCTTAACTTTTCCCTCATCTTCGTAGAAGACCAAAGGCTTTCCAAGCTCTACCAACACCTAAGTAATCGAAGCCAAGCCTTCTTGCTTGCTACCATAGCCTAAAACAAACCCAAGCTCCATCAACTAGTAAACCCTAACAATTGTCGCAACCACCAACTTGTCCACCACAAGCCACCACCTTAGTGTAAACTACCTACACCATTAGACTCTCTACCCTTGCAAACACTAGCTTGACCACCTGTCTCACTTCGTACGTCGACCACTAGTCTTGTACACCCCCCTTCTATCTTTACCCAAACTACTAAATTCTAACATCACCAAAACAATGAACAAAGACGACAACACCAACACCAACACCAAACCATTTTTTGTTAATAAAAATGACATGAAAGTCAATTTTCCTGTTGGTTTTGCCGCCTTGAACCACTAGCAAGACACCCCACCATGGTTGCTTTTTGTCATCCTTCTTGACCCAATTTTGACCCCATACTTAGGTCCAAAACCAAACCGAATTTGGCTTAACTCTATCCCCTAACCTGAATGTAACCCAGTCTCCAATTCAGGTTTTCTTTTTCTTTTTCATTTTATTTGTTTACTTATATTTTTATTAATCATTTATTTATTTATTGTTCCATGTCATATTATGTATGTTTTATAAAAAGAAATAAAGAATATGATGATAAGTAAATGAGGCTAAGGTCGAATAATTCATCTTATTATAGAAACTTTTTTTTTTCTTTTTTTCTCCCTCTTTTTTCAAAATAATAAATGACTCTTTTTTTTACTTAGAAAATAACCTATATTTTCAAAAAATAATGTACATATATATGTATAACCCTTTACAAAGTGAAGGCTTTTTAGAATTTTCAAAAATAATATCACCAGAATTTATGACTCTTTTCCTAGATTTTTTTTAATATAAGCTAAATGAAATAAAAAATGTAAATTTGATTGGTTTGTCAAAATTAAAACAAACTCACGCATTTAAGTTTTCAAAAATGAACTACTAAAAGTTTGATCTTGAACAGCAAGTATATAGGCACTTGTAGACTATTATTAGGCAACTTAAAATAGGGAATTTTTTTATTTCCCCTATTGTAAATAAATTTATTTTCTTCTAATTTTTGTAAATAGAATTAATTTTCTTTAATTATAAATTAGAGTTTATCTTTTATATTAAAAAGGATTATCTTGAAAAATAAAGTTAATCTTAGAAGGTTCAGGCGGTACCTATTTATGGTTTAGTAGTATGGCTCCCGAATTCAAGATCTTTGGTTTTTGTATTTGTTTTCACAAAAATAGAATCAATTTTTATGCAGTTTAGTAGTTAAGTTAAAACTAATCTACCCAATTGGTTATAACTTAACTTTTTTATTCTCGACCTCCGTTGAGTGGCAACTCCAAAAAGTTTTCAAAATTAAAAAGAACTAAATTTTCCTTAATTCTTAGCTAAGAGTTTATATCAAATGGGTATAGTGTTTGATATAAATCGAATTAAGGAAAATAAATAAAAGCTAAAAAAATTTCAAGCTTAACAAAGGTTAGTTAAAAGGTTCAAAAAGTTAAGCTGAGTGAACTAGGAAAGTTAGAAGCTTGCAAACTAAATTTAAAAGGTTCACTTTTGAGGATAAAAAGTTAAGACTAGAACTTCGAATTTTAGAAATTAGATTTACAACGTAGAATTGTACACACTAAAGATTGAAATTTAAAGTAAGAAGATTCCATCTATGCTTTTAAATGTGAAATGTTTTGAATGTATATGAAATATATGATTGAATTATAGGGTATAAGTTTGCTTTTAGCATTATCCTTATCTTAGGGACGATATAACGTCCATCCTATAAGTAGCAAGTTTCCAAAAATATAGGTTAAGTGAACAATTACAAAATGCTAGGCACTACACCACTTTAACTTGCAAGTTAACCAAGGCGGGCTAAAAAAGCTCGCATCTATTGGTTTTTTATAAAAGGCCATTGAACATCTATACATCATCACATACTTCATTGCAACAACCATCACCTCTACTTTAATCGAAGGTCTAAGAGTTCCTAATTTTTTTTTTTCCATTTAGAGTAGGTTTAGTTTCTACTACTTATATAGATATTTTTCCCATCCTAATTTAGGTCTTGATCCCAATCTTTTTACTTGTCATTATCCATAATGTTGTTTGATTTAGGCCATAATCCTAATCTGTTGTGTGGGTGTGTGTATGTGTATGGAGGGGGGAGGGGTGGGTGGGGTTGGGGAAGGGAAGAGAGAGAGAGAGAACTTAGAATGAAATATTACATAATATCACACATAACCTTACTATCATAAATTACATAGTAATATAGATATATAGTCGATTGTTACTATAACGACCCAACAGTATCGTTGTCGTGATAGGTCGCCGTGTACCGTATAAAGGTCTATTATCAACCTCCTTGCTGATCATAGGCCTTTCATATGACACACAAGGCTCCTTCCACTCTACGTTACTACTAGGCCCATAGATTAATAATATAGAGCAAATTAAACTAAAATTTCTTTTATGTTATAATTTAACTAATTGTGTGGGCTCGTGAGACCCACACCAAAATAATATTACAAACAAATGCAGTTCATAACGGAACTGCATAAAATCTAAGTTATGCATAAATACATAAAAGTATCTAAATATCTATAATCTATTACAAAATATCCTCTTCGCTCTCTAATCGCTCCAACCCGTCTCTACTCGAGACTTACCATGGGCATGCCTTGGCCCGGATTGACGAAGAGGTTCTCCTGCACCAACAAAAATCTATAAGGGAGTAAGCTTACGCTTAGTGAGATAAATGCCCTCATCAGTACCACATAGCAGAAATTTATTATATGCACAATCATATGAATGCATGAACAACCAGTATGCCAAACAACGCATGCAGTGACCTAGGAACCGCATACGACTCAGAATTACGCCCCCTGAAGTCGGGGTTTGAAGATAATTAACCGACCCAAACCAAAATCCGGGTTCTAGACCTTGGGTTTTATTTCATTTGCACCATCGTGCTCATACCAAAACAAGACTCTACATATATATATATATATATATATATACTTCCTTTACTAAAATCAAATCGTATCTTTGAAAATCCCAAGTCTAGCGGTGTGGTGGCCCCCACAGTCCACAAACACACGCCCTAAGCAGAAGCCACAAGACTAGGCCCCTCGCCGACGGTTGGCGTCTCCCGGCGCCTAGTAAGCCCATCAGCTTAAGACAGAGACTCAATATATATGCTGGCGTAGCTAGTGCCCAATCCTGCAGGAAACTCGTATTCCTGTGAGTCCCTTCCCATCTTCTGCGTGAAGCAGCAGTCGGTGTTATCCGTATGCAATATGGGGAATGCATGATTCATTTTTAGTTCTTAATCGTATAAGCAATTAACTTAATTTTTAGGGTGATCAACCAGTTTCATCCCATACAATTCACATGTATATATTCATACAAACAATTCCCATTGGTATATATAATTAACAAGTCATCACATTCATCCACAAATTCATACACATGCATCTCCCATATCCCACAAGCATCCAAATTCATATATATAAGTTTAGGTGCATCTATTTCTACAAGCACAATCAAGTAAAGAGTCATCGGGAATTTACTCACTCTGCCATGTGGGTCAGTCAAAATAATCCGGAGGCAAGTCCTCTCCGTAAACAGTGTCCCCTGGTCATTGAAATAATTTTTATAAGGAATTGAAACAAACTTAAGAAACTATGTAAGTTTTCTTTAAGTTATACTCTTGACTAGTTTTTGAAATTTTTCCCGGTTTTTACCTAAAGTTCAATCGCGTATAACTTTTTCGTTTTAAATCCGATTTTTATGATCTTATAGTCAATATTCATCGTTTTCGAGTATACTTTAATGTGGTAAGGTTAGATTTTCGAAATGAGGTATACAATTCTGTCCATGGGTCAGAACAGTAGTGTTCCTCATGTGTTGGAGTGTTTTTGGGCCTTGTTTGGTAAATAGGCTTTTTGAGAACTTGAGAAATTCTTTGGGCTTGGTCTTTAGATTTTATCCTAAGCTTAAAATATTCCTTAAGATCAGATTTACAATTTTGATTTATATTCCTAAGGCTAACAACCACTTCTTGGGCCTTTTAGTGGGCTTAAGTTGTCAAATGGGCTTGTTTTTGGTTCAAACTAAAGTTAATGACTTTGGTGGGCTTATGGGGCCTTAGGTGGATTTCTTATGAGCTTCAAAACAACTTCTCTTGGTTCTTTAAGTTGCTGGTCAGATTTTTGTTGAAGGCCCATCTTAATGTTCTAAGCTTGTTTTGAGAGTTTTAGGCCCGGTTTTGAGTTTTAGGCTTTGTATGCTAATCATACTTGCTTTGGTTAATCTTTTTACTTTGTTCTTTCACTTTTATCATATTTTTAGGCCTCATTTACCCATGTTCCCGATCTGTTCATGTTGGTCCTATGGGGTCCTTACTTGGTTTTTCAACTTGTTTCATCATTTCCTTAAGTGTAGGTGATAGATTATGCACTTAACTACTTATGTACAAATCTTAACTTAAGTTTCCTTCCATCAAATGATCCTTTAACTCATGCTCCACATAAAGAAATAAAAGATCTTATACTTCATAAAACCTCCATATCATAGCTCATGCCATACAAAGTTGATTTCTTCATAAAACTTCATGTGATGGATTTTTCCTTAACTTAAGTCTAGTTTTGAGCATGTTTAACTAAATGGAAACAAAATCAACATTCAAATGATCATGGAACCTTCACGTCCAGCATGCTTACCCTTCATCAAATTTCTCATTTCAAGATTTCCTTATCTTAAAATCTTCCATTCAAAGCATTAAACAAATGTCCATACAAAACACCAACTTTGCATGCTCATATTTCAACTTCATGTAATGGTTTTAGGGTTTGTTTCTTAAAACGAATTTTTGTGCTATAACAACTCAAACCTTACTCATATCTTCAAGAAATCCAAGTCTTCTAACATAAATATTAATCCACACATCATAAGAATCACTTACTCGTCCTTAACGCAAAGTTTGGTGGTTGTGCACTAAGGTTCCTCTTAAGCCTTTAACTTTGCTTCCTCCTTTTTGCTTACCTTTTGAAACCCGAATCCTTTGGTCTTTTGGAAAGGGGTTTATGAAAGATTCTAATGGTCTTAGATGATCTTAAATGATGAAAGAAAATGGCACATGAAAAAAAGAAAAAAATGCCGTGAGTTGAAGCTTTCAAAATGGAAGAAAATGGATTTTGTGGGGTAAAGTTGTTTCCCCTTTTTATGTTTGTTTCTAAAGAGAGAAAGATGAAGTGAAAATGAATTTGAAAGTGAGAGAAATGGGGAGGAGTGCAGCTGGTTGGAATGAAGAGAGAAGGAGTGTTTAAATGCCTTGAAAGTATTGTCTTAAAGCTTACAAAAAGTCAACAATCGCAACTCTTGATGATGTAAGCATTAAGGGGTGAATAGTGATGTGTAAGAGAAAGTGATTGATGGGTGAATGACAAATGCATGGCCCCCCTTTCTCCTCTTTTTAGATCTGCCATGGGAAGTCTTTTAATGGCATGGAGTGGTCTTGTCACCTTTATTAAAGTTAAGCTCATGATTTCTTGTGAAAATTTGTCCATATGTAGTATAAGTGAAGAGGTGATAAGGAAATTGTCTTATCACTAGATTTTGATAAGTTATCAATTGATAAATGATTCCAACTCTCAATTGATAAGTTATCTAAGGTGATTGGTTGGTCTACTTATTTATGTGTAAGGCTTATGTATGAAGATAAGGGCATAGCCTTATAGAAAATTGTTTTAGGATTTTCATCTTACATTGTTTTGTGATTTATGATTTGATTTTTGTAGAATTGTGAAATTTTCTAAAGTTGAATAAAATTATTCAAATTAAATTATCGATTAATTATTTAGGGTTAAAATTCCTTAATGGTCTTAAGGTTTAGGGTTTTAAGTAGCTTTAGAGCTCGCAGTTCTTCAAGCTCGGGTTTTATCGACAATTGGCTTTTGAATTGACAATTGGCTTTTGAATTGTAAAAATTTAATTTGTTCCTAAATATAAACTTAAGTTTTTGGTTTAGTTGATCTTTAGGAACGTTCGGGAGGTACTCCTAATCAAGTCTTAGGCCTACTAAAAGTAGGGTTTACAGTTACAATGACAAACAAATTCAAAAAATGATGGAAATTTAGTGCATAAGATGCTATATCTATTGTCGACGACGAACCGAACAACTTTAAGACCAATCTAATATATGATAACTTAGACCCTATGGAAAATTACTACAACTTGTACAATGACACTCTAACTATCAAAACATGAAATAGACATATAAGAACATTAGAGCAACTAAGACATGAAATAAGCTTTGATATTCTTGGATTTCATTGGAAGAGCCCGAATGATCACAAAATTTTACACTCTCTTCAATTGCTCTTAGTTTTGCCAAAGCCTTATGCTTACCTCTTAATCAATCATGGATTGATGACTCAATTGAACTAATTTATACTTTGCTCTTGCCTTTTCTCTCCCTTTCTAAAGCAACTACTAATTTATGCTTATGGAGTTTAACAACCTACATTTATGGAATTGATTCATTGTTTCTTTTCATATGAACAACATCACTTATAAGCTTAGAAAGATTAATATAGGAAGTTGTAACTATATACCATCTGTTTTGCTATAATTGCTTCCTTGCATGTAGCATGATATATGTTCATTGTTCGTTGTAGCTCTATATTTAGCCTTATAATGTCTCCTTCCATAATGATGGGTTATTGATCACCAGCCTACTTACTCGCATACGCCTTAGAGGCCTCTAGTCCCTCACCATGAGAATTCTCTCTTGTCATCCTACTGAGGATGAGAAACAGTATACAGAAGAATGGTAGCTAAACTCCTTAAGAGCTATGGTTAGGTATACCTTGTTTTGCTCTATCCCTTATACCAATACCGACTACTCTCCTACTAAGGACCCTTTACCGAGTGATGAGAACCAAGACCACACACTAATTCCTATTTGGACCTCTAGTTGTCGAGAGCTTCTTATCGAGTGACGAGATACAGGCTTCTATCGACTGAGCACTTATCTTTCAACCCCTTACTTTTCTTTTGGCATCCCTTACTCGTCTTGGCAACTTTAAGGCCACCACGTCATGTTCTAACTTAGTTGCTTCACCTATGGATTCCTTTGTACGAATCCATTAACAAGCTACCACCTATCCCTTTTACCTAATATTGTACTTTTATTCCTTTTATCCTTTGTCCCTTTTACCCTGTTCATATATACTAGGAATCTTCTTTTTATGTATGCCTTTTTATAATTTTCCTCATTTGTAATGTTGCCCTAGGGACTTACTATAAACTGTCTCTTCTCCTTGTAGCTGAAATATCGATCATTCCTTACAAACATATTGAATATACTTGGTCCTTACAAGACATTTTCTCTAAGTTCATTTCTATATACTCTTATCTAGTCTTGTAGAGTAGCTCAAGATTAGTGGTAGGTAAACGTTAATATTAACTTGTGCGTTATATCAAGTGAAGTGCCAAGTCGTATTTGTAGGTTAGTTATATCCTCCAAGTAGCTTTACATCAACTACTGCATTTAATTTGCCGACCTTACCATTCTGTTTTCTTCTATACTTTGAAGGACCCATTTGGTTCTCTTCCCTTACGGTAAGTCCTAATGATAGTTGAGCTCCTAGGCACATCACATAGTCTCCTAAAAATTTAAGTTCTAAATCTAAATAGGCAATCTAAGGAAATTTTCTCTATGAGTAATAATATGCCAGTTATTACTGCTTAGTTGTCACTACTACTTGTAGCTTACTAATTTAAATTTCTGATCTGTAATTAGTAGTTTTTTCCATAATTGCTTGAATAAGATTTTTTTTTTCTTAACAATTAACAACAATCTTATGTGATTTGCTATTTTGTTAAGCAAAACAAAAGTATCAAAATCTATGCTTTTATAGTATAGTTAAAAAAAAAATGTAAGATATATGCTCACTAGGTTTGTACTTTATTATTTGAGATAAGCCTTCAATGTCTTGAAACCAAATAATCAATAGTATGTGTTAATTATCCAAGAAACGTTTATGTATGAGATCCTTATTTTCCTTCTCTATCATTTTAGAAGTGATTACTATTGAATAGGGTTACTACTAGGAAGATCATTTTAAGGTACCATATTCACCAACTCTATAAACACCCTATAAGGTAACTCCTTATAGGGTTTAGGGATAAGTTTTGGGTATTGTTTTATAACCCTATAAGGTTATAGATAAAGTTTTGAGAGTTAAATAAAATCCAATAACAAACTTAAACCTAATAGAAAAAATAATATATAATAAATGGCTAATATCCACTATACTTATGTGGATAATAATTTTCGAACAACCTTAGCCTATCGCTAAGTTATTATCTCTAGTCTTTTCACCTCTCACACTCACTAATAACTCTTCCTCACATTACTATCTCTCTTCACTCTCTCTTGTCTCGCCTCAATTAACTTTATCTCAATTCTCATAGAGTCATAGCTATCCATCCTCATCCTCTAACCCTCATAGTCTCACTATCATCCATCTTTACTTCATTTTTCCTCTTTATTGATGGTCTAAATATCACAACATAGTGGCTTTTGTTTTTATTTTTTGACGTTTTGTATCATTAAATTTTTATAAGTTTCATATATTAAATTAAATATAAGTTGTTAAGAAAGCTTAATTGAGTTTGTGAAACTTTAAGGTCATAAATAAAATTTTAAAAAAAGAGGAAAAATATTTAGTTGGTGGCTCACAATTTAATGGTTACCCATAGAGTGAGTTTCGAGTATAAGATGAAAATCCTATGTAGTTCTCATACGGAAGTTGAGAAGCTCACAAAGTATTGAGTTAGCTTTAGGTTTGACAAACCCACTCCGAGGATATCCCTACTACTAAAAGCAAATGGAACCATTATTCAAGAATAAGAAAGGAATTCAAATTTCAACATATGTCATTGATGGTATGGATTTCATGATAAAGAGCCACAAAATATGTTCACCTGTGTTAGTATTTAAATTCTTATTTTTTTATTTTAAATAATAATTAGGCCATGTTAGTAAATTACCAGGAAATTTGTTTGTTGAGGTGATTACTTAAAAAATTAGTTGTTATAGAAAATATTATGTATAACATTTTGTAGAATAAAAGGTTTCTATTAAGAATATCTCTAGGAGCTTATTTTTAACTCGAACTAAAAATGATTTCATTTTATCCTTTATTCCTGTAATCGGGCTATGGGAGATCCTATTAATGATGCTCTTGTTGTTCTGTATCCAATCCCATAATCCATAGCATTGTTAAGAGGATTTGATCATCTTGTTCAAAAACTAAGAATGTCTGTTAACAATTTGGAGATATTAATGCAATGTCTAAATGAGGCCATGGAAGAATTAGTGGCATGCATTCATGTTCTTTTGATAAATTGGAATCATAATTTAGTGATGCCATTATTTAACAACAACAACCATATGATCAAGAAGTTGGAATCTACATAATATTACGTTAAAAACATAAAGTTGAAGTTACCAAGATTTTATCCAATCAGGTGGAATCTCATAGCTAATCAATTCTTTAATTTTCATGGTGTACTTGAAAATAAAAAATTTAAAATTTCTTTATGTAATGTGGTGAGGGGAGGCCTTAAGCTACTATCAATGGTTATTTCGCAATAAATTGGTGAATACTTGCTAAGCATTTATGAGAGCATTATGTGAACACAGTTCAAGAAAATTGACAAAATTGCCTGGACCTTCCAATGAAAGGAGCATTATCATGATGATCAACACATTTAGATACAGTGTTGAGAGAGCATTAGTTGTTGTAGTTACACAAGACAACAACTATAACGATATGTTCACTTTATGGAATTAGAATTCCATTTCCTCCTTATAAACAAAATAATATGTATTATACCCTTATTCCATTCCTTACGGAATTCTCATTCTATTCCATGAAATGAATGAGATAGAAAAGAAGATGAAGATTCCATATCCATTATAGAAGAACATAAAGACCCTACAACCACTATAGAAGAAGATATACCTACTACATAAGAAACAATGGACAACCATATATAACTTTAAAAGGATCAAAGAATGGCATATTGTAATAAACCAAAAGGTAGTGGATAACATAGATGCATTGCAAGCAAAAACTAATGACCTGGAGAAAGTCTTCCCTCAAAACATATTAGAAGAACAAGTAATGAAGGAAAGTTTAAAACAGCGCATATATTATCTAAATGTCACTTCTAGTTAACTTGAAGTTTAGCAATTCATGAGAGCAACATTAAATTGAATTTACAAAAATAATGAGTATTTGATTTTATCAAATTACATTACTCAATCATAGTTTGTTTTTCTTTTCTTATTTTCTCTAAAACTTAAGGGTAAGGTTTATATTAAGGATGTGGGAAATTGTTATAATTTTATAGATTAATTAGGTAAAGTCAGTATATAGTTACAATTGGATTATATGGAAACTAGTTGCTACAGAAGATTAGTTAAAGAATTAGTTGGAAAATATTGTAAATAGCATTTTGTAGAATCAAAATATATCCATTGATTTTAAGAATGAAAATCCATGAAAGTTTCTTTTAAGAATCTTATTAGGAGTTTGTCATTGACTCAAACTAAAGACGATTTCATTTTTTCATTTGTTCCTATAATCAAGCTATGTAAGAATCTATTAGCCTAGCATTGTGACTACGGAAAAACAATGTGATCAGAATCAAGAGCTATTTTATGATTGAAATGTTTTTGCTAATTTAACATATTTTGTTTGTTGATCTTTTCCAAAAGATAGATTATCACAGTAGTGGTGCTGATGATGATGATTTTAAATTTACTAATTTTATATTTTACTTTTACATATATTGATGTACAACATTATGGGCAGCATGTCCTCTTCTAAGGTTTTTGGTTGGCACTAACTGTGGAAATATAATCATAAAACAATACATATTATAATTACAGCTAATAGTAAAACATTAAAAATAATAAGGTTCCATGCATACTCAAAAAGTTGTCTATCCTACAGAAGAAAGTTATAATATTTTGGAGGACAATATTCATATAAGACTTTATTACTACTATTGGCGCTAAGGTAAAAGCAACTTAAATTAAAACTTAAAGAAAAAGATCATGAAGAGATGGTCTAAGAGTTGAAAAATGTAGTTATTATTATGTTCTAGTTTGGAGGGTTGAGCCGAATGGACTTAAATAGAACCACTTTAACCTGAATTGAATCGTTATTCCTTAAAAGGAAAAGAAGAAAAAGAAGAAGAAGAAGTGGTGATGTGGTTTGACTTTTGAATACAAAAAAAAAAAAAAAAAGGCTCAACTTAGTGAACCTTATGGTGGATAGTTAAAAAGAGAGCTAAACCTAACCTTACAACCTTAACTTTAGCCTATTCACTTCACTGAACAAAGGGCAAATTGTTTCCATTCTCCCTCTCTTCTACAAAATGGGCCTATTATGATGTTTACTATAATAGCTAAATAACGAGGCAAAAATTCTTACCAAATAATGAATAAATATTATAGAAGAAGACCTTATAGATAACCATTACAAGTTTACTCATTATCATTTACTCCATCATAGCTACCAAACCCTTCTCTATATAGAAATGCTACCACCACCACTTCTCAACATTTGTGTCATTACCACTATCATGGCCACAACACTATAGAAATGACACCATCACCTTTAGAAATGCCCTAAACCCTTTATTTAGCTATCTATCGAATCATATTCATCAAGGGAGAAAGAATCTAAACTTTTTTTTTTTTTATTGGAGGCAAAAGTCCCCATTTGGATCCTAAACATAATTGTTGATGGTGAATTCTTGATAAAGAGTTTGGGCTTGTGTTAGCTTATTATCATTTGATTAGGCAAAAAGAATAAACATTATTAGGGGATGCTAAAGGTGACTCTGGCACGTACACTCTCAAATGTTCAATTCATGCAATCAATTGAGAACAAACCCATAGTAAGTAGAAAGGGAAAGATATTGGCTAGATGTTTTAGTCTCCTACCTAGAGGCAATCTAAGGATATTTATAAGAGAGAGGAGGTATGGATTGATTAGGTAAGTAAGATCTTTAGGAGCCTTCCATGTCATGGATTTGATTAGGGAGAAACCTCATATATGATCCTCTTGCCATATTCACTCATTATCTTCCTTTCCATGTCCCTTTAGATAGATGGGCCTTGTACTAAGCTCATCTTCAAGAAGCCTAAGAGAAAAAATACACCACTAACACTTATCTCCCTACTCTTATTGTTGACCAATCAATAGGGAGAGGTAAATCATAGTTGAGATCCGAGGGTTGTGAGTGAGAGCCATTAATACTTCATGATTTGTCGAGGGGAGATAGCAAGTCTCAAAGGTTAGCTTGCTTCCAAGCTATCTAAGACTTTAGCTATGTACTTGGGGCATAACCCTAAGCTATGGATGCTAAAACAAGTAGGCTCGTCATTTGAGGGAGAGTTGATCCTAGTGTAACATCGAGCTAGCAGCCTATATAAGAGGTGTCAAGTCATGATGAGAGTGCCTAAGCTATAGCTAGTTTGAGATTTTTTTTATTTTTTATTTTTGTAGTAAAGGCATCATTTTGGTTTCCAAAAACAAGAAGTTATCAAGCAATTAGGTTAGCTAGTGAGGACCTTGCTTAGTTCTCTATTCTACCATGAATGAAAGAGGAACCATGTTGAGCATGTTTGCTATAATAGCTACGTTTTTGTTAATCATCAATCGCTTTTGACATTCCAATTTCCTATATTGTAATATGAGGTTGATTTTGATTATTTTTCTTCCGTGCATTAGTGTGCTTCATTAACTATAATCTTCTCTTAATGCTTTAATGATAGAGACACATGAATGATTGTTGAGTCAAATGGGCTCTTTTCACATTTTGCAACCATAACAATTGTTGAGTCAAACAAACTCCATAGCATCTTTTTGCATTTTGTATTTTGTTTCCTTCAAATAGACTATTAGTCTCCTAGGCCTTAACATTTCAATTTCTTCTTCATTTTTTACATTAGACCACACTTTCACTCTCTCAATTCACATCTTTATTAAGTTCACCTTCATCTCTTATCTCTATCTTAATTCCTTGTACTCTCATAGATTGACTCTTGTCTTTCCCTAATCATTAGATTAGTATACCCCAGTGTACTATAAGTATATAACACTTTTTCTCCTCTTAATTACTTATTGTGCAATGTAAATTATCTAGTTAGTAGAGAATATCTAAGATAGGTTTTACTAGCAACTTGAGCATATTTAAGTGGAATTGTTGCAGCAAACGCCCACCACCACAACCCACCCCAAACCCCACACCCCACCTCCACCCCCACTCCCTTTTTGCTTTTAGTCTTAGGACATACAATTATAATCCACTTATTAAACTTTTTTTTTACTTAAAATCTTGCATCAATATGTCTAAGAAAAATATAAGCGATTTTTGTGTATTGCAGATAGTGAAATGTGATCAAACCATTAGGTACTTCGAAAGAAATATGAATTGAATCAAATCGAGTTGAACCGCATTTGACGTGGTTTGATTTGAAATATTGAATTGTTAAAAGTAGTTAAGATTAAGGTTTAAACTAACATATTAAATGCAATTCAAGACTAATGCAAGCCAAATTATGAACCCCTTTGATTGGTTTTGCATTGTTAATTAAAGTTATCAAATCTTCTCTTTTCCATTTTTGCTTGACGTGCTAATTAGACTTGTAACTTAGTAATTTTTGTCCCTACTGACGTGGATTTAACATTCTAACTCTTGTCTATTTTGCTAACTAATAAAGACCTTTACACTTGCAAAATTAAATATTTAACACCCTATGTTTATTAGCGAAAGAAAAAGAAATGGAAGCTATGATAACTACAATTTGTGCTTGATAGTTGATTGTGGAAAAGAAATAGAACAAAGAAGAAACAAAATGTAGGAATGTGTACTTTGCTCATTAATTTACTTCATTGTTTCTACAAGTATTCATAAAGGTGCTGATAAATATCAACTAACTACTGCTAACTACTTGTAACTAACTACCTAGTGTAAGCTAGCTAGAATAAAACTAACTAAACTAACTTCATAATAGCTAACTAAAAGTTGTTGCTTCACACCTCGCCCCAACCCCCTCCACCCCCTCCAACTAGAATAAAAACATTTTGAATTCTTAGCTTGAATAAGAAAATTTTAAAGGATGATGGAGGAAGAACTTTAGTGAACACATTAGCAAGTTGTATCGAAGTAGAAACAGGTAGAAGTTTAACAATTCTGGCTTGAAGTTTTTTGCAAACAACATGGTAATATAAGTCAATATGTTTCGTTCATTGGTGAAAAATAGGATTATGTGCTATATACATGGCAGATTAGTTATCGTAGAATAGTAACGCTAATCGTTCATGATCACAATTGAAATCCTTGAGTAAATAAAATAACCATTAGAGTTCATAAACCGTAGCAGCAAGAGCATGATACTTGACCTTAAAGGATGATCTAGAAACAGTTGATTATTTCTTAGATGTCTAAGAAATAAGTGACTCTCCATAGCAGATATAGAAGTTAGTTACAGACCATCTAGAACTAGGGCATGTAGCCCAATCTAAATCACTATATGCACATAGCTGAAATGAAGGAATAATTGGAAAAAATAACCCTTAACTAGGAGACCCTTTAAGATAACGAAGTACACGATGAGCAACTTGAAGGTGTAAAACAATAAGCTTGTCCAAAAATTGAGAAAGTTGTTCAACAACAAAACAAAGGTCTGGTCGAGTATATGTAAGATATAATAGTCATCCAATGAGTCTAGAAATAGAAGGATCAGTAAGCTGAGGAGAACCATCATCTTTACTCAACTTAATAGCAGTCACCATAGGGGAAGAAACATGCTTAGCTCCAAGAAACCCATTATGCTTGAGGAGATCTAGACAATATTTCCTTTAGCAAAGATTAATACTCGTATTATTTCGTATCACTTTAAGCCCCAAGAAATATTTCAACTCCTTAAGATCCTTGATCTTGAAAGCATCATGTATATACTTCTTAATTGCACCAATAGCATCCATTGAATCACTTACGACAAGAAAATCATCCACATATACAAGAAAAACAAGGAAATGATTATTAGTCTGTTTGAAAAATAAACTATAATCTACTGTAAACTATTGAAAATCATAAGAGAGAAGTGCATGAGTAAGCTTCTCATTCTACTGACGACTATCCTATTTCAATCCATATAAGGATTTGAGCAACTTACACACGTTAGAAGGATTCAAAGAGTGAAACCCTTTAGGCAAAGTAATATAAACTTCTTCATGGAGATCCCCATGAAGGAAAGCAATGTTGATGTCGAGCTGATGAAACAACCATCCTCATGAAGCAGTAAGAGGCAGTAACAAATGTACAAAAGTAATCTTAGCAACTAGAGTAAAAGTATCTAGATAGTCTATCCCAAATTGTTGTGTATAATTGTTGGCTATAAGCCTTGCTTTATAGCATTCAATGCTTCCATCTACCTTGTACTTGATTTTGTACACCCACTTACAGCCAATCAATTGTTTACCTTGAGGCAATTTAATAAGTTCCTAAGTTTTACTAGCTACAAGTGTTGAAATTTCAGATTGCATGGCTTCTATCCATTCATGAAATTTCATTGCTTCATGAAAGCTCGTAGGTTCATTAGTCTTATAAATAACACAAAAAAAAAAAAACTTTGTATGAAGGATCAAGATGTTCATAATTGAAAACAAAGGCCAAAGAATGAGGAATCATAGTGGTACAAACATAATTGTTCAGATGACTAAGAGCATGTTTGACTCTATTAGATTTTCGAACTACTAGCTGATCATTCACTAGAGATAAAGCATCAATAGAACCTTGATTATGTGTGAAATGATCAAAATAAACATCACTATAAGGGAGATTAGGAAAAATAATATCAGTAGAAAAGCCATCCAAACACTGATGATGAAGAAAAGGGAAAACTAACTCGTAAAAGATAACATCTCATAAGATTAAGACTTGTTGCTTCTTTAAATCATAAAGATGATAGCATTTCATTCCTTAACGAATCTAAGAAACACACATCTGATAGTTCATGGATCAAACTTATGCCTCAATCAATCATGTGTAGAAGCAAAGCACAAACACCCAATCACTCAAAGTTGAGTATAGTTTGGTATTATCTTAAGCAAAACTTGATAAGGGCTGCTATTATGTAAAATAGCAATAGGAAATCTATTGAGCAAATAGATTGAATGCAAGATGCAATCTCCCTAAAATTGTAAAGGCAACCTTGCCTATAGTCTTAGTGCCCTAGCTACTTGAAGTATCTATTGATGCTTATGCTCTATGACACTATTTTGTTGTGGAGTTTGAACACAAGAATTTTGATGAATGATTCTCTAAGAATCATAAAATTTGGACATGTTGAACTCTTGCCCATTATCTATCCGTATAAACTTTACTTTAGCACTAAACTAAGTATCAACATACACTAGAAACTGCTTCATCAAAGTTCGGGTCAGTGATTTAAATCTCATCAAGAAAACCTAAGTAACACGACTAAAATCATCCACAACAATTAAAAAATAATACTCGTTATTTCTTATTGGAACTTAGATAAGCTCCCATATGTCAAAATGCACAAGTTCAAAAGGAGCAATAGAAGTTGAAGTGCTTAAAGGAAATGGCAATCTTTTTTGCATTGCTAAATGACAAACATTACAAGGATCATCTATATTATTGACCTAAACTTTTGGACACAATCTAGAAACAATCCTCAATTTCTCACTTAGAGAATGCCCTAATCGAAGATGCCACAAATTATAGTGTTTATTTCTAACTATACTACTACTCAGAAGACAACTTATATTATCATTATTCTTTAAAGTTTCACATGTAAAACAATAAAATCCTCTATCTACTTTAGCATATCCAATCACCTTGTAATGCTTCATTTCCTATACAAAACAATCTCTTATAGTAAAAACAAGTTGACAATTGAGCTGAGAGGTAAGCTTACTAACTGACAACAAGTTAATTTGGAAGCTAGGAACACATAATACTTCATCAAGTGTTAAGTAATCATTTAGCTTCACCATGCTAATATGTGCAATTTGTGCTTGATGATTATTGGGTAGCCATACATTCATAGCAGAAACTGACTTAAAGAAGAGAGATTGTTCAAAGAACAAGTAACATGATTGCTAGCCCCAGTATCTGTGATCCAATTTTGTTTGAAACAAGAATTAACAAGAGAATAGCAAATATCTTCAAAAGGTTGAACAACCTGAGTGGATGATTGAGCCTCTATTGATTCAACATGTTTTGACTTATCCTTCTCAAGCAACCAGATAAGTTTATAATATTGATCCTTTGTAAAATGGAAAGGACTGCTTACCTTACTCATCTGAATAGACTCTAATTGATTTATTCTCCTTGAACCATCGATTCTTAGATCAGCTCTTTCCTTAAAACTTGATGGAAAACCATGCTTTTAATAGCGTTTGTCAATAGTGTGGCTATTCATGCCACAAAAAGAACAAACAAGCCTTTTTTGGATTACTATTGAGAAACCTCCTCTGTGTTCCAGATCTAGCAACAAAAGCACTTGAATCATTGAATCCTTGCTATACACTAAATAACATCTATCTAATGAGAAAGCTCTATTAACATCAAGCAAATGGACCCATTAGCAAAATTTGTATCTTAACTAAAGCAAAGGAATCATTCAATCCCTTAATGAATTAGATGACTTGATCAGAATTTTGCTATGTCTTCATTATGCTTGCAACTGTACAATCATCATGTACCTCACAAATAGGAAAAAGTCTCAAAACTGATAATTCATCCTACAAAATTTTAAGTTTCATATAATATTTAGTAACACTAAGCAGACCTTAATGCATATTATAGATTTCTTCTTGTAAATTAGAAATTCTCAAGGAATCTCCTTGAGAAAATTGATCATGTAAATCCTTCCAAACATCACATGCATTTTCTATCTAGATTATGCTTTATGCTATAAATTTGGATAAGGAATTTACTCACCACGAAAGCACCATTGTATTGGACCTCTCCCAGGCCATGTATGATTCATGAATCTTATCCGATTGTGTGATGGATCCATCTACAAATTTTAGATTATTCTTCGATAGCAAAGCTACTCTCATTGCTGGACTCCATAAATGATAATTCGCTCTAGTTGAGATCATAGAAATAAGTATAAGAGAAGGATTCTCATTCGAATGTAAGTAGTATGGACTGATAGTTGCTTGAATTCCTTCACAATAGAGTATTTAATAGAAATGCTTTGATACCATGAAAGAAAAAGCAATGGAAGCTACGCTAACTATAATTTGTGCTTGACAGTTGATTGCAGAAAAGAAACAGAACAAAGAAGAAACAAATTGTAGGAGTTTTTACTTCATTATTTCTATAAGTATTTATAAAGGTCTAATAACTATCAACTAACTACTTGTAACTAACTACCTGATGTAAGCTAGTTGGAGTAAAACTAACTAAACTAATTTCATAACAGCTAACTAAAAGTTGTTGCTTAATAATTAGCATGCATGGCATTATCAAAAGCAAACTAAGTATTAACTCATGTTTTCAATATCATATCTAACCTCATTGCTATCTTTAGATCACGTTGATGCTTAATGTGAAATGGTGTTCTCAGGAATTTCATCATAAAAGCTAAGAAAAAAAAGGAGGGCATTACATAATTTTACATATTTTGGAATTGTTATGTGCTAGCATATTTGGGTAACTCGTGAGATAATGATTGTGTGGATATAACGTTTCCCATTATCAAAAAAGAAAGAGAAAGTTACAAGCTTTAGAAGTTGTTAGGTGCAAAACCAAAATTTTATTTATTCAATATCATTTCATGTGTAGAGAGTAATGTTGATAAAGTTATTAATACACATATTTATATATTGTTTACATACACTCAATGACACAGTACATAGAATAGAGAATAGGCCTAGGGTATACCTTTTGTACGTATGATGGTTATAAGGTTGACCATTTACCAATACCTATTTTTAGATCGCTTCGATTGATAAGCTATATGTTACTCAGTTTGCCTTCTTTTAACTAGTTAATTAGCTTGCTTAAGCCTAAATGACTAGATCAATCATGACTATTAATATACTTGTATGGTTCATTTATATTTATGGTTCATGTTAATGAACTTGCTATTTTCTTGTTATATTGCTACAGTAGTATGTAATGATATTTGTATGCACATTGAGTATTGATATGATATGCTTGAATTTGGCCTAGTATGAAATCATGTCGTAACATGATACGAAAAAGGTCCTTTGGTTCATGATTTTCAAAGATTGGTTTATGTTCGGTTTAAGCTTGGAAAATGTTCGTTTTCATAATTTGTTTTATGTGCATAGAGATTTGATATCATTCTAATGAGGTTCTAATCCAAGGCCTACTCAGTTTATCAATTGTAGTCTTTAGACACATATGGTTGAATTAAAGGGATTTTATTTCTCAATTGCACAACAATTGACTCAATTTAGACTCTTGCACCTTACATAGTTTGCTTTGTAGGTTATCTATGTTAGTCATGTCATATGCTTTAACATGGCATATAGGCATTTAGGTTTTGCATTGTAGCTCACTTATGGAAGTAAGTGTCATGAATTGAGGACGATCTAGTCATGGTAGATGTCGTATACTATATAAAGAACTCCTGATTGGTTACTCTTCCAATCATAAACTCTTTACACAATATACAAGGCTCTACAACCACCAGCTTCCTAAGAACATATAGATCTACATGATATCATCATATAAACATATTTATATAAAATTTAAATTTTTAAGATTACATTATACAATAGTCTAATACATCTGAGTCTATACTACTAACAAAAGAAAGGTACAAGAGTAAAAGTCTATGAAACATGTCTTCTCATCACACTGGATGGCCTGCTCTTCCCTAAGTCCCCAAGCTAACCTGTGGCATTCCTCGGCCAACCTCAACGAATATGCCATCCTACAACAAAAGTCTAAGTGGGTGTAAGCTTAAGCTTAGTGAGCAAAACCCTCAGCCACAACACAAGCAAGTTATCAATACAATATATTCACGCATATGAATGAATGAATGATCAAGCAGAATGTTAGACAATACATATAGTTAACTAGTCCATATACGTAACTCAGATTTAATGCCTTTCGAAATCAGGGTTGGGGTATACACGGCACCAATCAGATCCGGGTATTATACTAGAACTTGCTTTACTACGGAACTCCACGTTCCGTACTTAAATCGAATAAGTCTTTTATTTTCATAAAAACCAAGTTCTAGTATAATCATGAGTGGGCCCCTACAGTCTACACTCACCCTTAAATGGAGGCCTCTAGACTCGACCCTTAGCTAGGCGATTAGTGCCTCCAACGCCTAGTATTCCGATGGGCCAAGGTAAGGTCATTTTGTATGAGTGCACTGCACAGAACCAATAAATTTATAATAACAACCCCTGAATGGCCTCTCTTTACCTCCGTGTGATATGACGACCGAAATTATGTCTATGCAATGTATGTTGATGCATGTACTTCTTCTTATGAGCCGTGTATAGTTAAGTTTAATTATAATGTGACCATCCAATAGTACATACAGTCATTTTCTTTACTACCATGCAACAAACAAAATATTATCTGTACTTAAGGTAAATTCACAACTTAGTACATAATAACATACACAAGCATATCCCGACCCGACACAACAATCAATTAACAATATCATTTAAGTCCACTATCTACAATCACATACAAGCATGGAATCTTAGGGTAAATACTCACTCAGCCATGACGATTCGCTTTAGTTGTAGTAATCAATCGGGAGATCTTCGCTTGCATTAGGATCACCTGATCATTATGATATAATAATGGTAGTAAGCAATTGAATTACTAGTAAGTCTAGGTCTCTATTTACCTAATTCTACTTAGATTACTATCAATTTTTATTTGATTAGACTTTATCGCTAGTCGTATATAACTTTTTCGTTCTATTTTCGATATTTATGAATTTATAGTTGTTTTTCATCATTTTCGGATGCACATTTATACGATGATGTCCATTTTGGATGTTAACACCCATATTTTACGATATAGACTAAATTTATGGAAATTTTAACTATTGAAGCTTAATTATTCTTATTGCTTATATTTATATCCTATGTTTGTGCTTAATGATTTAATTAGCTCGTAGATTCTTACACTTAGAGAATTTTACCTTGATATTACTAATTCATGTACTTAATTAAGTTTAATCCAATTTAGGAAATGTATTAGGGTTTACTAATTTATATACCTAATTCTTATATACTCTTCTTATTTCTTATTTTATAAACTTATGCTTATGTCATCGCTTATGTCATCATGTGATTACATCATTGCTTACATCATCATGTGATTACATCATTACTTACATCATCCTTTGCTTACATAAGGTTTACCTCATGCCTAAGTGTCTTATGTACACTTATACATATGTTAAGTGTATATTTATACCTTTACTCTACTTATATGTATACTAGTATACTCATATGTATATTTATACTTATACCATATTTATACTTGTATATACACCCATATATACATACGGTCACATACGTATTTTTATACAAATTTTGTATACCTAAAATTCCTCTTAAGAAAGTTTCTCAAATTTTATTCTTTTTGTATTTTAAGGGTATATTTAGCATGGCATAGGTATGTATAGTTAGTATATGTCTTAGTTTAGGTTATATACATAATAAATACTTATGTACAAAGGTCTTTATATATGTATTTCTCTAGTATGCCCTTATGTACCCGTACTTAAAGACATATACACATGCATCTTCTTCCACTTTATAAAGATTCCTACTCTTCTACACCTAAAGATTGAAGCTTTAAGCCTTCATCAACATAACTATACACAACACATAAACTACTCAAATTAACCTACCTCTTTATCTAACTAGTAAATAATATGAAGCAATACATAATAACATAATAACATACCTTAGTTTGCTCTTGAAATATGGATGCAAAGTTGAAAATAAAAAAAAAAAAAAAAAGAGTGAAAGGGAAAGGGAAGTCATGGTTATGGAGGTGGGGTAAAGGACTTGGTTTGATTTCATTTTGTGTTTGAAAAGATGAAGAAAAGTGGGGTCTAGGAGGAGAAAAGGAGTGGACAACAAAAGAGGAAGGAAAAAGGAAGAAAAGTCTAAAAGAAAAGAAAAGAAATCATTAGAAGGAAGAGATATTTGTAAAGTGAAAGTGACATTTTATTGACTTTTTCACATGTTGAACATGTGTTGACTTGGTCAACTTTCTAAAAGTATATGCCATTTAGCATATATAATATAGTAATTAGGGAAAATTAAGAGAAAAATTAACAGAAATGAGATATTTGGTGAATTGATTAGTAAAAATAGATGATGAGATCTTACTTTAGGTATTTATATCCCATATACATCATTTGCTAAGCTACTTAGTATAACTAGTATGAAAAGTATCAATTAGGGTATTAAGGTTTACTACATGTAACCTAAGTATAACTAAACCCTTAACTTTATGTAATACTAACCTAATTAGATACTTAGAAGATAAATGTGATCTATGATGCAATATCTTTATTTCTAAAGGTTTACTTAAGGATTCTAAATATGTATGCATGATTGAAAGTTATCTTTAATATTTCACTAATAATTTGGCAAAATACAAAGGTTATATTATCAATTAGGGTTTTAGGGTAAATTATGATGAATTAGTGCTTGTATATCTTTAAGGTTATAGTTATAGGGTTTTTATCACTTTTGGATGAAATCTTTAGTATTTACATACATTTAAGGTAGAAAAATTTTATACGCGATTAACTAGTTATTTTAGGGTTTTCACTTTTATTAGCCTTGTCAACTCCTAGATCATTTAACATACTTAAGTCTACTTCAAATACTAGATCGAAAAATTTAGGGGTTTACAATAAGTGTTGAGCTATTTATGCCTATCATATACTCACATGCATATGGATACACCTTATCCATTTTACAAATTTAGCTTATGAAATTAGGGGGACAAATTGTTCTATCCTCATGCTTAGATGAGGATTAAAATGGCTTGTTAATGCAACATGAGGGACATTGAGCAAGTCTATAAAAGAAGAAGAATTAATGAAGCTACTTGATATTTTTGTCACTACATGGTGTACATGTAGCCTAGGTTACAATATCCCTAACAACAAAGCTAAGACTTTCATATGTATCAATAATTTGAAAAGAATCGCAATATCCTATTATGTCACTTATACCTATCTTAGATTTCATGTAAACTTCAGCAAGACTCAATAGATAGTAGCAAGCCTAATAAGGCAAGTTGCCATGATAAAAAGAGTAATGCTGTCTTATAGTCTTAATTCTACTCTAGATTATAAGCTAAGAATCTAGCCTCACTAAAAGATTATTTAATTCATAATAGAAATTAAGTATTTAGCTGATCGTATAGGAAAATAAGACCGAAAGGAGATTTTTCACTATACAATTAAGTAATCCAAAATTGTACTAAAGTGAATTCCATTAAAAGGTAACTAAAGACCTTACCCATTATCTTAATGGCATAATTACTTCATCACTACATCAAAAACATGTCACAAGTTTACACCTTTCTTGATTTACATTAGCTGTTCATTTCTTGCACTTATGCTCATATTCTTCTATAATTTCTCAACTATCCATTTGATTAGACTATATTAAAGTGTTATATTAGAATCTAGTGCTTTGATGAGCCCTTCTCCTTGAGGAAATGGCTTAGTGAATACTTACTGGTTTTTGTTATTATAGATGATCCAACATACTAATTGGTCAAGGATGACACAAATTTGAGAAGCTTTCATCTATAGATTTGTGTATTAAAAATTACTAATGTACGTGTCAAAACACCTATCAGAGAACACCACTCTTATTATCTTCAGCCACCACATTAACACTAAGATCAATCATTTTCTTCAACAGATTCGAGTAACACCATTGTTACAAAGCTAAGCTCCAAGACTAGAATGGAACACAGGCACTACATGGACCAAACACTCAATACTCCACTTTGACTACTTCTAAGAATCCGAAACCTACAACAATACTTAAAAACTTCAACTTCACAACTCCATCTACAATAGTTATTACCACTTTTGCTATAAGCTACTATGATAGAGACACTATAAAACAAAGCTCAACTAGAAGCTTTGATACCAAGATAATATGCTATAATGAGGAAGAGTCCAAGCTATAGCTTGAGAAAGAATGAAAGTAAAGGGTGTTTAGCAAAATTCACACACAAATTGGTAGATATATTGCACCACCAACCTTGCACGAACCAAATAACTAAACCTAATATGCTACATAAGGTAATTATATCGGTTGTTCACTAGTCTTTGCTAAAGGGGCTAATAAGATCTAGTGTTAGACTTAGTAGCTTAAGCTAACTTAAGAACAATAATGGGGGACAAATGAAAAATATTCACTTTGTCAATGATAACTAACTATTATGGCTTGCATAAATGAGGGTATTTACAACAACTCTCTCTCTCTCGCGCCCCGCACCACCTCGCCCCCCCTTAGGGCAATCCCTTACACAAGATAATTACATAAAGGGCTAAGTTACCCTAAAGGAAAATCCTATCTAATGTACAAAAGAAAGGGGGTAAATATGAGAAAAGACAAAAAGATCATTCTAATAACATACAGTATGGAAAAAAGCTCATGGATACGCATTAGTGTTCATTTAGGTTGGAATTTGGTGTATGTAATGGCCTCAAATTTAACTAGAGGTAGGTTGATAGTTGGTCAAGATAGAGGGAGGTCAATAGATGTGTCGTGTTAATGTTTGACATGTATAGCCCTATTATAGGGTAGTAAAGGATAAGGCTAGTAGTTACTTAAACAAGTCAGTAAGGGATATAGGAAGCTCATAAACATGACAAATGAGCTATTAGTTAAGCATGTCGAGCTATTGGTCAAGTAAGTCAAGATAACACCAAGACAGATTGGATCAACACAATTTAGTTGCAATATGGAAAAGGGAACAAAGGAGCTTGAAATACTAAGCAACTCAGGTCCAAACATTAGGGAAGACTCTTCGAGACTCGGTTAGAGGAAGATGATTTGGCATGCCATACTCTGAAGTTCTTTAGCTTAGGTACGAGTAAGGGGGGCTTAGGTCTAATTACTATCATTTTGTCTTGGGTTATCCTACTCAATAGGTTTGGTTTTTACCTTAGGTCAAATGTACAATACTTCGGTTCATGAAGAGTTAGATTATCACCCCTTTAAATTGTCTATGGTTGTGTTCCCCCTTATCATTCCATCATATATTAGGGATACTTCTAAGATTGAGGTGATAAAAGTAGATCTTTATACTAAAGGCGAAGTTTTAAGCTGCCTTAGGGATAGATTGTTGAAAACTCAAGAACGCATGAAACATTATGCTAATCAACATCATTCAAATGTTTTATTTGAAATTAGAGATATGGTCATTGTGCACCTTCAACCACATAAACAAGTTTTACTCTCTTCTCTTATGACTCATAAACTTTCTAAACATTATCATGGTCTTTTTTTTATTACTAAGAAGATAGGAACTTATTCATATTAATTGGCAATCCTGGCCTATGCTAAGGTTTACAATGTATTTCTCATTTTATAGTTTAAAAAGGCTTATGGAACAACCATTCCTATTTTGGATTTACCACCAAAAACTATTTAAGATTATGCTTTTATTGTCTTCCATTGTGATCTTATACTCAAGAGCGATTCTTGGTAATAGTCAGCGTATCACTTAGGTTTTGGTACAGTTGAAAGGTATAGCCTTTGAAGACATATTGTTTGAAGACGTAGATCAGTTTTGACTACTTTACCCTCACTACAACCTTGAGAATAAGGTTGTTCTTCAAGAAGGGAAGAAATCTATTATAATTAGAAGCAAGAGGGATACAATAAGATTGCTCAAGGATTACATGCAAATTTGAACTGAATTGTACAAATCACATTTAGTTGCAACAACTAGTTAGGATAGGTGGAAAATTAGTTGTTGTACTCTCAAAAACAATATTCATCATTAAATATAAATAAAAGAGAAAAAACAAGAAAGGGAACCATCTCGTTTTCCCCTAAAGAAAGGTGCCTCTAGCTTTAGAGTCTAACCAACTTGAACACGGTCCATATCTTTTCCAACATAACCATCAATTACCTCATAGAGACGTAAAATAACAAGTTAAACTCTAAAATGATTAATTTAGAGAAAACACTAAAACACAATATAAAGAGAAATCATGGTTTTATAACAAAATAGCTCTTTAGCAAGAATACTTTTACCAAAAAAACAAATTTTATTAAAAAAATATAATATATATCAACAAAAATATTGTTTAGTTAGTATATATCACATGTTTTGCAACAAAATATAATTTTATAGGCATGTATCAAGGTGGAGTTGTTCCTACCTTTTTGAGTTGACTTGCTACCAATTATTTTGTTGGTAAAGATGTAATATGTGCCGACAAAAATATTGCTTAGTTGATATACATCACATGTTTTTCTACAAAATTTAATTTTGTAAGTATATATCATTGTAGCATTGTTTCCTCCTTTTTTAGGTTAAGTTGCAACCAATTATTTTATCAGTAAAGATTTAATATATATTGACAAAAATATTACTTAGTCAATATATATTGCATGTTTTGCAAATATATATATATATAATTTTGTTGGTATATATGATAGTAGTAATAGTTCTTTCCTTTTGAAGTTGAATAGCAAACAATTATTTTATTAGTAAAGATTTAATATATATTGAAAAAAAAATATTAATTTCCCACGTTTTTTAAGTTAAGTTGTGACCAATTATTTTATAGGTGTACTTCACATGGTTTGCAACAAAATGTAATTTTGTAGGTACACATAATAGTTGTAGTGGTTGTTGCCTTTTAAAGTTGAGTTGCAACTAATTATTTTGTTGTTAAAGATGGTCGGTAGATAATATGTATATACTTAAAAAATTATTGATTATTCAATATGCATAAAATGAGTTCCAACAAAATTTAATTTTGTAGTTAGGATTAGAATATTTGAATAATTAAATGTAATTAGATATTTTGTTGGGAGACATGTATATCACATGACACTTTTGTTAGTGAAATAAGGATTTTTTAAGAAAAAAAAATACATATAATATATTTCCAAAGAAATGAATACTAGGTATATGTGTGTGTGTATTTACGTATACTTTCAAAAAGATATATGAACTAAAGAATATATATATTTTCAAACAGAAATATAAATTAATGTAATTGATTTCTTAGTAAATTAATGACCTACAAGGGTGCTTGAGTATATATATATAGATTATTTTTGAATGGAAATGTGAACTAATAAAATAGATTTCTTATTAAATTAAATATATTTAAAAGTACTTAACATATATATATGTATATATATATGTACATATACACTTTCAAATGAAATATGAGATTAATAAAATAATTTTCTTAGTAATTAAACATATACTAATGTTTTTTATATATATGTATATATATATATATATATACTTTTTAAGAAGATCAAAATTAGAAAGGGAAAATCAATAATGATCAACAAATCATAAGTTGGCGAGCGTTCTACCTAGCATTTAATGAAACATAGGTATTACTTCTCCCCTTGCATAACAGCACAAACAATACATCATGTGGCCCTACAACGTCTTTTACTATCTCTCCTACTCATTCTTACATTTCTCATCATTTATTTTATTAGTATCATTTTCCCTCACACATTTGCGGCTTTGCCCTGCCACTCGTCAAGTCAGAAGAGATCCTGACACCCAAAAGGGATCTACAATAAAATTTATTTATTTTACATATTGGATTATAGAATATTGTTATGCATACTAATATGATATGTTGTACAATGATACTATATACTATATGTTATGCTATGTCTCATATATTGTACAATACCATGTATGATCAATAATATGGCAGATTTTTTTTTTTTTTGGTCGAAGTTTCAAGCATGGCCATGACTGTTTGAGTTTAGATTGCGGATGGTCACACACACACACACAAATATTCGTTGAATTATATTTTGTATTATTTCCTAAACGTAGTGGATAAATATGAATCCGTTTAAGTTTTATGTTATATTCTCCATATAATATGATTCAGTGCTTGATTTACTCAAAAACAAAAGCAACAAAGAAACAGATGTAGTCCATTTAAAGCACATGAACAAATGAAAGACCTGGATTACATAAAAGGTCAAAACAATAGGGAAATTGTCCTGTCCAATTTAGAGGGCATCCTGAGATTTCTCATGCAACACCTCATGCCCGAGAGAGAGTTGAAAGAGCAAGAGGAAAGAAAAAAAAAAAAGAAAGGGACATTGTCAAACGTTATCCTCTCTTTCCATGTTTTCTTCTTTTGTCTCTCTGCCCCTTTCTAACCATTCTCTATTCTTAGCAATTCTCTCTCTTTCCTGTTCTTGCTGGTTCTGCCCCCACACTGCCCCTTGAGGGAGTTACCAGATCCGAATTATTCTACCACTATAGCCCTCCATATTGCCTCCTCTACCTCTTCCGGGGAAGAAAGAAAACCAGCCATCGGGATTATTGGAGCCCCCTCAAGAGGGCGCGCACGCCGCCCTTTGAGTGCGAATGTGCGCCGGCCACCAGAGGAATTAAGTGATGATCCAAGACCAAAACAAACATTACTAGGTCATGGCCATTAAAAATTGCCGATTCCTCCTCCTGGTATTTCTTCTTAGCATCACCAGCATCACCGATTCCATAGCGTTATCAGACGCAGATAGTCTTCTCGCATTCAAGAATTCCCTTCAGGGCAACGAGGCATTATCCTCATGGAACACGTCCATGAGCCCATGCAGAGGCAATTATGCCAATTGGAAAGGTGTTCTTTGCTCAAACAATGTTGTCTGGGGATTGCAGTTAGAGAATATGGGGCTAAAGGGCACCATAGACATGGATTCCCTAAAGGACATGAATTCATTGAGGACGTTGAGCTTCATGAATAATGTTTTTGAGGGTCCAATGCCCAACATAAAGAAACTCGGGGCGCTTAAGTCTGTGTATCTCTCGTTCAATCATTTCTCGGGTGAGATTCCTGAGGATGCATTTGTAGGGATGCTATCACTGAAGAAGCTGCATCTAGCACAAAATGAGTTTTCAGGTCAGATTCCTCCGTCATTGGCTAAATTGCCAAGGCTTTTGGAGGTAAGGCTAGAAAGAAATATGTTCTCTGGGACAATACCGGAGTTTCATGTCCAGGAACTCCAAGTGCTCGATGTCGCTGATAATTCCTTGGAGGGTTCCATCCCACCTTCCCTGGCAAAGATGAAACCAGAATGGTTTTCAGGTAGGATTTTTATTATGTGATTGTGTGTTATCTGTTATGCCTCTTTATAATTTTAATCTTTTCGCATTGTTTTGTGTTTTTTTTCTAATAGTTTGACCGATGGATTCAAAATAAACAAACTTCTATACTTTACAATGTTCCACTTTCATTCGAATAAGATAGTAAATGTAGTAAAGTTCGAATTTCGCGTTTACTTGGCTGGTCGGATTTCATAACGTCATTTCAGCGGAGCATGACTGGTTTAATTTTGGAAATGGATCCTTTAATTTTAGTTAAAGCATGCATATCATTTCATCTATTTGATCTTTTGATATTTTTCAACTTTTTTAAAATATGATTTCATTCAATTTACAGCCTACAACCCTCTGGTGACTAGCTAAGGTAGTTGGAATTTGCATAAATTTTTGTATCAAATTTTCTTTATTTTTATTTTTATTTTTTAGTATTCTTGTTAGACTGAGTAATTAACAAGATATTGCATTATTTTTAAAATATTATGTAACTAAAAGTATATAAAGTTATTATCTATTTAAATTAATTATTTTGGACTGATTAAAGGGTAATACATGTTAGGGATGGTCGAAAATTAAAAGGAGTTGATGGAAATTCTATTTACAAAAAAAAAAAAAAATTCAAAAAGTTGTTAACAACTCAAATAGAATTAAAGAAATGTTGATGATTTAAATTGAAAGTTAGATAACAAATAGTATTTTCCCTTAATTCTATTGCCATGAGAAGCATGTATTCTAAACTACATATACACTTATCTGTTCATCTATATTATTAAAGGGAAAGTCCCTTTAATAATTGCCTTTTGGTGTCTTTAGTGATTGTAGGTAGTTTTTATTTTTAAATTTACAAATTGTTTCTTAATTAATTACTTATTTAAAACAACATGACCATGTAATTGGGAATACCAAAGTAAATATATCATTTATGCCAACCGCAAATTCTATTTCCAAATTTACATTCCACTTTCATCCACAAAAAACTAACCTAATAATCCACTAACCCACTAGTTTTTTTCTTTTTTTCCCTCCTATCCATTTTATAAACTACCATCATCATTTAAAACACAAAATGTGTGTATATATAATTAAGCACATGCGTCCCGAGTTTGTACTTCCACTAGTATTATTTAAAGGAAAAATGGGAGGAGTTTGGTATTACATTCCAAATTACCAAGCTAATGCATCCTCGTAGAAAAAGCTATTACATTAGGAAACTATAAAATAAGTAATAATATTAATAATAGCAGCAGCGGTAATGGTTTTTGCATTTTTATATCCAATTTTACTACGTCAAGTTTTATAAAAATGAGAATAAAAAATTATTTTCTAATTATATAATTATTTTGTATTTCTTCAACACTCAATTTATAGAAGAGTGTGTTACTTATAATATATATATATATATATATATATATGTGTGTATAATATATTCCTCCCATTTACTTAGTAATATAATCTCTTTGCTTGAAATTCATCAAAATTGGGTGAAATTTCATTATACCTCACTACATTAGAAATATAAAACGTCTTGCTCTCTCTTTATATATATATATATATATTTTTTTTCTTCCGTTTCTCTAAATACTTGCAGGTAACAAAGGACTTTGTGGAGCACCATTGAGTAATCCATGTGCAACAACCAGTAGTCCTCCCACTTCCCCTCCCTCAAATGGCAACAATAACAAATCCCCAGCCCTTGCCGCCATAATTGCTGCTATCATCATCGGTGCACTACTAGTCGCCATTGCGTTGCTCATCTGCTTTCACCGAAAACGGAACAAAAACTCCAACTCCATCGAGTCTCCTACTACTTCGCCATCCAACCTCCAAAGGAAAGCTAGCATCAAAGAAGAGAGCAATAGCAATCACTCAAGACAAGGCTCCCCAGAACACTCTGGAAAAAAGGCTGAGAGTATGCGGCTTTCGTTCGTACGTGAAGATAGGGAGAGGTTTGATCTTCAGGACTTACTAAAGGCATCAGCCGAGATATTGGGAAGCGGATGCTTTGGATCATCTTATAAGGCTGCTTTGACCAGTGGTACTATAATGGTTGTGAAGAGATATAGACAAATGAATAATGTTGGAAAAGAAGAATTTCAGGAGCACATGAGGAGATTCGGAAGACTTGATCATCCCAATTTGCTTCCCCTTGTGGCTTACTACTATAGGAAAGAAGAGAAGCTTTTGGTTACTGACTATGTTAAAAAAGGAAGCTTAGCCGTCCATCTCCACAGTAAGTTCTGTTCTATCGGATCGATCCCATCCCATTTCATTTCATTTCGGTTTTTATATATATATTTTTTTTTAATTTATTTATTGGTTTGCATTTCATTTCAATAATTTCAGGCAATCGTGCTAGAGGTCATCCTGCACTTGATTGGCCTACAAGGCTGAAAATAATCAAGGGAGTTACAAGAGGACTTGCTTATCTATACACAGAGCTACCGAGCCTCATCGCCCCCCATGGCCACCTCAAATCCTCCAATGTCCTTATTAGTGACTCCTTCGAGCCACTCCTTACTGACTATGCCCTCGTACCAGTCATTAACCAAGAGAATGCTCAAGACTTTATGGTGGTCTATAAGTCCCCCGAGTACTTGCAAACTGCTCGTGTCACGAAAAAGACTGATGTGTGGAGCCTTGGTATATTAATCCTGGAGATCCTGACAGGTAAGTTCCCTGCAAATTTCCTGCATCAAGGGGGCGGTCATGCAGGTGGAACTGAGGAAGAAGACCTCACCAAGTGGGTGAAGTCGGTTGAGGGTAACACAAAGGAGGTGTTTGATGAGGAAATGAAGGGTACGAGCAATGCCGAAAGCGAGATGATGAAGCTGTTGGAAATAGGGTTGAGCTGTTCACAAGAGGATGTGGAGAAGAGGTTGGACTTGAAGGAGGCAATAGAAAGAATCGAACAAGTGAAAGAGAAGGACAACAGTGACAATGACGAATTCTACTCCTCTTATGCTAGTGAAGCAGATATAAGGTCATCAAGAGGGTTGTCCGATGAATTGTCATTCACAGTTTGATGATGCAAAAAGACGAATTTCCATGATTAAAACTTTGTCTGTGCATCTAATGAAGGGGAAAGTTAAAAGCTAATGGGGGAGATAGGAATGGTTTGTGTGTCAATTATTTCTAAATTTTATGTAGTTTTACAGTCAAGAACGCATCACATATCAACAGCTTTGCACTAATTCAATTTGTTCCATGCGAATGATAACGGTCGCTATTGTTGGATATCTATAGATTTTTTTTATCTTATTTTAAGTTTAGTTGTCAAGTATAGAGAGTTATGACTTCTAATTACCCCATTTATCCCTCATCAAGATAGAATATTATTGCTGGCTTCCGATCCATCAAAGCTACATGCTTTAAAAAATAACATTAGTAATTCTTGATTCTTAATATTCAAAAAAATTAAAATACAAAAGATCATCAAGAAATTAAAAAAAAAAAAAAAAAAAAAAAAAAAAGAAACAAAAGGAAAGTTTATTATTGAAGATACCGAAGGACATCATTCTACCAAGGCTAGCTACCGTATCCAACGTGGTTCTGAAGCGTCGCCTCGCCTCAACCAATCGGAAACATTAAATGGTTTGGTAGTTTTACTACCTAATTATTATTAAACCTAGGAAGAGAGCACGGACCAATTTGTATTTGAGTTGTGCTAATGTACAAGAATTTTCATCTTGCCGCATGGACGAAATGGATTTTAAAGTAACACACTTGAAATTCAAATGACTATTAGAATGAATGTCTCAAGAGTATCAAAAACATCATTGCTAAAAAGAGACACTTGAGGTTAAATCTTAACTAAATATCTCGAGGGATGCGTGTGGATCGAACCGTGCCACCAGGTCAAATTATCTGCAATAAAGACATAAAATGGTCTGAAACTATGAAACCATAATGAAAGCATGACACCTTTTATATTATTGCTTTGGGTCCCTGGAATCAAGTTTTGAACACTAAAGTGAGCACTACTCCCTCGGGCTAGAGGAATGAAAGCATAATTTGAAGTCACCGTCTAAGGCTCTAGGGAAAAATAGTGATTGACTTGAATAATCACCAACTGTTTGAGGGATATATATATATATATATATATAATTTAAAGGAGAAAATAAATGAATAAAGAATCTTCCAATTATTTTTGGTGCACTTTATTTCCGTTAAATAGTGTTTTAAGTTTCTACGGTAATGCAAGTAAAATATCATTATCATAATATCAACCAATTTATACCATCCATTTATCAAAACTAAATCTAGACCAAGGCTTTTATTAAAATGCCATAATTTGCAGCCCAAAAAATAGGTTAATGGATTTCGAGAATTAAAAAATAAAAAATAAATTAACAAATTGAATTAAATAAGATATGGAAGAGGTTTTTTGCATTTTTAATTAATATAATCCATGAAGAATTCATCCAAGTATGTTTTCTCATAATTTTTTCATACTTATTCCATTAAAATTCTTTTTATTTTTTTGTTGGGGTATAGGATTTTTGCATTTTAATTCAACTGTCAATAGTAGATGTTGGGGTTTTGTGCTTTTTTTATCATATTGTTGGGTCTTTGTCTTTGAGATTGCATTAGGGTTTGAAAATTTTGTGATTGGGCTTTGTTGTTGTTAGGAAAAATTGTCGATAGTTCTTTGTATCTGTTGACAGTTTATGGGGGAGGGAAATTACACATTCGATTTTCTATCGATAGTCTATAGTTACTACCGATAGAAAATTGGAAGGGCATTTGTGTTTAAGCTTCACTATCAACAGTAATAGTGTGCTATCTACAGTCATCACATGGCATATGCCCTATTAACAATTTAATGTCACTATTGACAGTTTATTCTGTTTTGTTCAGTTATTAAGCAATTTATGTCAACAGTTTTGTGTTATTTGTCAACAGTTATTTGCTGCACTTTACTATATGCTTTTCATAATTTTATTAAAACTTAATTTTAGTGATTACTTGTTACATGCTATTGGTTTTGTAATTTTTTGGATGAAGAAAGATAAAGTGGCCAATGACATCATACATGCATTACTTGTACGACTCAAGATGTCCGTTTTTTTTCAATTGTTTATTATTTACTTGTATTGTTATTGGAATGTAATGATTTTGTTTTCTTGGTTTATCCTTACACAAGCAGGATGAGAGTAAGAAGCTAAAAGTGGATAAACAGCCGGTTAAGGGAGAGGTTAGTGAGGTTATAGTTTATACATTTTAGATAGCTTAAGATAGTTTTTGGTAACCGTTATATCATGATGTTTGTTTTTTGTTTGTTTTTCTTTTTTTTATAGACACTTGTGAGGAGAGTTGAAAAGTGGTGTATTCTTCCTTCTAAAGTAAAGAGGGAATATGAAAAAATGCAGATGAATAGCTCAAAAGAGTATCAAAGTCAGAAGGAGGAATCCATGGGTGTTATGAAGCTAATAAGATTATATAGGTGTTCAAAACTATTAACTTGGGATTTTGTTATCCTTTTAAATACTTATTTTGGACCTTTTTTTATTGTACCAGATGAGATGTCAACCTAAACATGTTGCTAATGGCCTTTCATTTTTTAGTGATGTGAAAAAAGATGCAATGAGTGAGGTAGCATTTGGTAGCCTTTTAGAGTTGAACTATAGTAGGATGGATGGAGATTTATGTTTTTGGCTGATCAAGAACTTTGATCGTGAGAGCTGTATTTTAGACATAAATGAGATAAGTCTACCTATTACTCCTAATGATGTGGAAAATATTCTTAGCTTAAGTAGTAAAGGGGGAAGATGTACCAATAGATGCTATAGATTAGTTATTGGCCAGTGTAAGGTGTAGCTTAAGATTAAAAGAACATGCGAAGTTAATTGTCCTCAAGGAAAGTTTGAAAAAAGCTAAGGTTGTTGATGACAAGTTTAAGAAATTGCTCACAATATTGGTACTTAGCAAATACTTGCCCTTCAATCCGATGTGATGGTTGTGAGGGAATATTTGGTAGTGGTAGCGGATGCAAGTAAGCTACTAAATATAACTAGGCAAAGTATGTTTTGCAAAGAATGTAAGATGGTATTCTAAAATATAAGATGATCAATCAAAGTTATATATAAGGCTATATTCTATTCCTCATGGTACATTTTTTATCCTTAATAACCTTTACTTACATTAAGTAACATAAGATTCATTAATAATACAGTTGTTGAATATATTATATCTTTAGCGTAACGTATCTAATTGATTATAATTTTCCATGTTGTGTTCTCTTTAGCTATATTTTATTAACAAGTATTCGCTAGGCTTTGTGCTGGTTAATAGCTCAATGCGAGCTACACCTTAGTTGAAGACATGGACTAAAGTAAGAATGAGGAAAGTTAAACAAAAGTTCAACAAGATTCCAAGAGAATGGGTAAGCTATTTGAGTTTTATTACAAGGTTTAACCATGGATGACTTTAGAGTTTTTTGTACCATGCTAATCTTCATTCCATTTAATAAGTGGTTGTGGAATTTAGTAAAACCATTATTTGAAGAAAGATTGTCCGCATAAGGGAAATCAAAGCTTAAGGTTGCACTTTTCCTTTCCTATTATAGTTGTCAATCTAGGTTATATACTTAATTGATTGATATGTAATGTTAATGTGATTTTTGTAGATGTTGGAGGAGAAGCTAAATATTTTATTAAAACAACAAAAAGAACTAAAAGAAGAAGCTCAGAAGATTGCAATGGTAGATACCCCATTTCTAGTATCCATGAAAAGTTAGTTTCCATTCAAGATGGCATCCAAAGGTACCACCAATGTGAAAAAAAAAAAATGAGGACTTAGGTAGAGATTTCCCTCCTCTCCAGGACCCGAACTTGAATGATGATGGATGCATGAGGTCGAGCCTTTATAAGAGATGTCACCTAACTGTGATGAGAATGATCCCAAACAACCATCGGTAATCATCTATGCATCATTTTACATTTTTTATTGCTTGAATTATCTAAAAACTATTTTAGCTTAAACGTTTAACTTTCATGTGTTGCAATTGATTTATTTACTTACCTTCTTTTTTTTTTTTTTTTTTTTTTTTTTTGCTTTAAGACGAAGCCAAATATAGTGTTGTACACAACCAATGAAAAGATATCATGATCATCTCATCAAAAAGTCCTAATCATAGTGATTTCATTATATAGCCTAGAGAAATAAGGGAAGAGGGGAGACCTTTCCAATATCAAGTGTCTCCTTATTTAAACACAACAATGATGGACAAGAAGAAAAAACCAATACTATAGTAGACACCAGTTAGTAATTTATATGTGGTCTTTTTTCTTTTTTTTCTTTCTTTCTTTTTCTCTAATGTGATATATTTTCCAATTTTTCTCATTCTTTTTACATGTAAATCAATACATTAGGGAGCATATAAAGAAGAATGATGAAGGTTGCTAGATTTCCATACCCCATGAAGATGTGTGCATAATTAACTATGTTTTTTATACCAACCAGGATGCAAAGTAAGATCACTGACCATAAATTGTATAGTTTGAAGTTTATTGTGAGAGTAACATGCTGTAACATATGTTTCTTCCATGTGCAATGAAATACTAGTGCGATTCAATTGTCATGTCATTTTATCGCACATAGATCTATACACACTAAGACCACTTAGGTGGTTGTGTAATGGGGGTTATCAAAATGATCATAAAGTGGTTCCATTCAAGAGGGAATGATGAAACAAGAAGGAAGATATGTTTTTTTCGCTATACTTTTGCGGTAATAACTTATTACTTTGTTACGTGATTACTATGTCATCAAACTTTTCCTAATGAATCGAATTTTTGACACTGAATGTAAGCATATGTCTTCTTGGGAAAGACTAATCCAATTAACTTCCATAACATCTTACACATTAGCGAAGACTTTTTAGGAAAGTCAAATCGATGTGAGAGGGTACGTACTCTACTAATCTTTATTGTTTGATATGACATTTGTTAGAATTTAAGTGTTGAGCTCATTGGTTAATGCAAGTCTTCATACTAATGAATCCATCAAAAGAACATTAGTATTTAATTAAGCTACAAATGACTCACAAGACCATCATGGTGTATGAGAGTATATACACAACACTAACTAATAAAACCACTACTAAAGCGAAGCAAGTGGTATGATGTTACACTATTCACTCTTAGGCAGCTTACATGAGACCTGTAGTTGAAATCTAAATATAACTATTTAGTGATGACATTTTGATAGGTTGGAATCATGGATAGTATATTCTGACTAAAAGAATTTACGTAGGATGATAGTCTATCCAATAAAGTCATTTCTACTTAACCAATTGAAATGAATGATAAAGTGCCACAATAACCGACAACCAGCTACTACTAATGGGTAATGCTCTTATTTTTAATACACTCATTCGTACAATATAAGTCATAGTTTCAATGCCAGTAACATGTTTTGTCTATTGTAGTTTCAACTGTAGTGTATATGTTACAAACGTTTGAAATTTAAAGGTCGAACAACAGAGATTGAAGGAAACATATGACTTTTAATATTTTTATAACTTTTAACTTTTACTTAAACCTTGACATTGTCTCAAAACTCCTCTTACTAAATGTGCTTATATCATTTCAAAGTTTGCGACTCCAAGGGATTGTTAGGACATCTTATTGGAGCTTATAAAGTCCGAATTAAATACAAAGAGAGATGAAACAATAAAAAAAGCACGTAATCACTATGAGAGGACAAAAAAATCAAGATTCAATACAAAACCAAAAGAATATAAGTGAATTATATTCTCATAAATTGTTGTTATTTGTCCATTTTCTATATAAATCTTATAAATTGTAAAGGAAACAAATATTTTTTGTAAAGGAATAGCATTATTACATGGTAAAATCACACAATTTACTGTATCCTTGAATTTACTTACTTTCCTTTTATAGTATTCTCAATTTGTTTCATTCCGAATTTATTATTTTTGAAGACAACAGTTTATTACTACACTAAACTGTCAATAATAAGTGCAAGGCTATCGACGGATTTGAAAAATTATTGTACACTAACCCTAATTTTACTACAAAAGAAGTTTGTTTTACTGTAAAGGATACACAATTTACAAAGATTGTCGAAAGTATGAACAAACTATCACTATACATAGGATTGTCAATAAATGAGTAAATCACATTAGATTTATCATAAAAGAACCACATTTTACAATGCTCAAAAACTATCTTTATTGTAAAGGAAGTTGAATTTACTATAAAAAAGTTTATTTTTACCATAAAGAAACCCCATTTTATTGTACTCTAGTACCATCTTTACCATAAAGGAAGTTCATTTTATCCTAAATAAAGCTTATTTTACCGTAAAGGAACTTAATTTTATTGTGCTTTACTACAAAGGATGTTTGCTTTACTACAGAGGAAGTGCATTTTACTGTAAAGAAACTCCAATTTACTATGCTTAAAAACTACTTTTGCCATAAATGAAGTTTGTAGACTCTGTAAATTCAACCTTCTAAACATAGTATCGGATTCGAGTGTCGTAGACATTTCTCTAAGTCAACAAAACTACATAAAATGAAAACCGACTAAAATTTTGAACCTGGAACTCAAAATGAACTTGAAAAACCCAATTATATAATTTGGAAACTCTTATCATGCAAGAAAACCCCAATCCCTACATACGTGTACTTAAAAAAAAAAATTTTAAACTCTATAAAATTATCTTAACGCTTGAAAAGCCATAAATCAATAAAATTATCATATGATATATATATATATATCTATATGTTGCATAATAAAACGATGTTCCTAAATAATTAAGCCAATTGATCCTTAAGCTCATAAGTGTAAGTAAATTATTCCCAAGTTGGTGAAAAACCTTAAAACATGCATAATCTCACTCGAACTCTAAAACATACATAAACTCACTCGAACCCTAAAACCTAGGATGATCAAGGACTTACGATCCTAAATAAATAATTAAAAATATAATTTCAGTAAATTTTATTTAACACTAGAAAACTTGAAAATTTCTTAAGAGGCGAATCACAACCTACAAATTAATTCGAGAACCAAACCCTAAAAGAATTTCATATAAGACAATTCTCTTATTTTTACTTATGAGTCATGTTACGTATGGATAAATTGTAAACCCTACTTTTAGCAAACTTGTGATTCAACTAAGAACACTTCCCAAATATTCCCAAGGATAAACTAAGCTAAGAATCCAAGTTTACATTTAAAAACGAATTTAATTTTCCAAATTCGAAACCCTATTATCGATAAAACTCGAATACAAGAACTATAGACTCTAAACGCAAAACCCTAAAACAATTAAGGACTTATAACCCTAAGCGGCTAATTAAGAATTTAATTTAAATAATTTTATTCAATTCTAGAAACTTTCATAATTTTATAGAAATTTAATCATAACTTACAAATCAATTTAAGAGACAAACTCCAAAAGAATTTCAAATCAAACAATCTCCAAAAGAATTTCAAATCAAACAATCTCCTTATCTTCATGCATAAGATTTGTGTACATGAATAAGTAAACTAACTGTAAACCCTACTATCAGTGGGCATAGGATTTGAGTACGAGTAAATTTTGAACGTTCCCAAAGGATCAACTAAACTAGAAACTTAAGTTTACATTTAGAAACAAATTAAAATTTTCCAATTCAAAAACCAATTATTAAGAAAACCTGACCTTGAAGAACTACGAGCTCTAAACTCACATAAGACCCTAAACCCTAAAACAATTAGGGAATTTTGACCATAAGTGACTAATCGATAATTTAATTCGAATAATTTCATTCAACTTTAGAAAATTTCACAATTCTACGAAAATCAAATCATAAATCACAAAACAATGTAAGATAAAAATCCTAAAACAATTTTCTATAAAGCTATGCCCTTATCTTCATGCATAAGCCTTACACATAAATAAGTAGACCAACCAATCACCTTAGATAACTTATCAATTGAGAGTTGGAATCATTTATCAATTAATAACTTATCAAAATCTAGTGATAAGATAATTTCCTTATCACCTCTTCACTTATACTACATATGGACAAATTTTCATAAGAAATCATGAGCTTAACTTTAATAAAGGTGACAAGACCACTCTATGACATAAAAAGACTTCCCATGGCAGATCTAAAAAGGGGAGAAAGGGGGGCCATGCATTTGTCATTCACCCATCAATCACTTCTCCTTACACATTACTATTCATCCTTTAATGCTTACATCATCAAGAGTTGCAATTGTTGACTTTTTGTAAGCTTTAAGACAACACTTCCAAGACATTTAAGCACTCCTTCTCTCTCCATTTCCAATCGGCCACACTCTTCCCCATTTCTCTCACTTTCAATTTCACTTTCACTTTCACTTCATCTTTCTCTCTTTTGAAACAAACATAAAAAGGGGAAACAACCTTACCCCACAAAATCCATTTTTCTTCCATTTTGAAGCTTCAACTCACGGCATTTTTTCCCTTGCTCATGTGCCATTTTCTTTCATCATTTAAGATCATTTAAGACCATTAGAATCTTCCATAAACCCCTTTCCAAAAGACCAAAAGATTCGGGTTTCAAAGGGTAAGCAAAAAGGAGGAAGCAAAGTTAAAGGCTTAAGAGGAACCTTAGTACACAACCACCAAACTTTGCGTTAAGGACGAGTAAGTGTTTCTTGTGATGTGTGGATTAATATTTATGTTAGAAGACTTGGATTTCTTGAAGATATGAGTAAGGTTTGAGTTGTTATAGCACCAAAAATCGTTTTAAGAAACAAACCCTAAAACCCTTACATGAAGTTGAAATATGAGCATGTAAAGTTGGTGTTTTGTATGGACATTTGTTTAATGCTTTGAATGGAAGATTTTAAGTTAATAAAATCTTGAAATGAAAACTTTAATGGAGGATAAGCATGCTAGACGTGAGGGTTCCATAGTCATTTGGATGTTGATTTTGTTTCCATTAAGTTAAACATGCTCAAATCTAGACTTAAGTTAAGGAAAAATCCATCACCTGAAGTTTTATGAAGAAACCAACTTTGTATGACATGAGCTATGCTATGGAGGTTTTATTAAGTATAAGATCTTTTATTTCTTTATGTGGAGCATGAGTTAAAGGATCATTTGATGGAAGGAAACTTAAGTTAAGATTTATACACAAGTAGTTAAGTGCATAATCTACCACCTAAACTTAAGGAAATGATGAAACAAGTTGAAAAACCAAGTAAGGACCCCTTAGGACCAATATGAACAGATCTGGAACGTGGGAAAATGAGGCTTAAAAATATGATAAAAGTGAAAGAACAAAGTGAAAATATTAACTAAAGCAAGTATAGTAAGCATATAAAGCCTAAAACTCAAAATCGAGCTTAAAACTCTCAAAACAAGCCTAGAACTCTAAGATGGGCCTTCAATAAAAATTTGATCAGCATCTTAAAGTACCAAGAGAAGTTGTTTTGAAGCCCATAAGAAATCCACCTAAGGCCCCATAAGCCCACCAAAGTCATTAACTTTAGTTTGAACCAAAAACAAGCCCATTTGATAACTTAAGCCCACTAAAGGGCCCAAGAAGTGGTTGTTAGCCTTAGGAATATAAATCAAGGTTGTAAATCTAATCTCAAGGAGTATTTTAAGCTTAAGATAAAATCTTAAGACCAAGCCCAAAGGATTTCTCAAGTTATCAAAAAGCCTATTTACCAAACAAGGCCCAAAAGCACTCCAACACATGAGGAACGCTACTGTTTTGACCCATGGACAGATTTTCATGCCTCATTTCGAAAATATAACCTCACCATGTTAAAGTACACTCGAAAATGATGAAGATTGACTATAAGATCATAAAAATCGGATTTAAAATGAGAAAGTTATACGCGATTGAACTTTAGGTAAAAACCGGGAAAATTTTCGAAAACTAGTCAAGAGTATAACTTAAGGAAAATTTACTTAGTTTCTTAAGTTTGCTTCAATTCCTTATAAAAATTATTTCAATGACCAGGGGACACTTTTTACGGAGACGACTTACCTCCGGATTACTTTGACTGACCCATATGGTAAAGTGAGTAAATTCCCGATGACTCTTTACTTGATTGTGCTTGTAGAAATAGATGCACCTAAACTTATAATATGAATTTGGATGCTTGTGGGATATGGGAGATGCATGTGTATGAATTTGTGGATGAATGTGATGACTTGTTAAGTATATTTAATAAAGGGAATTGCTTGCATCATATATACATATGAATTGTCTGGAATGAAATTGTCTGATCACCCTGAAAATCGAGTTAATCACTTATGCAATTAAGAAATCAAAATGAATCATGCATACCCCATATTGCATACGGATAACATCGATTGCCGCTTCACGCAGAAGATGGGAAGGGACTCACAAGAATATGAGTTTCCTGCAGGATTGGGCACTAGCTACGCTATCATATATATTGAGTCTCTGTCTTAAGCTGATGGGCTTACTAGGCGCCGGGAGACGCCAACCGTTGGCGAGGGACCAAGTCTTTTGGCATCTGCTTAGGGCGTGTGATTATGGATTGCGGAGGCCACCACACCGCTAGACTTGGGATTTTAAAAATATGATTCGGTAATGAAAGTATATATATGTATATATATACATATTTTTGTTTTGACTTAAGCACAATAGTGCTAATGAATTAAAACCCAAGGTCTAGAACCCGGATTTTGGTTTAGGTCGGTTAATTATCTCCAAACCCCGACTTCAGGGGGCGTAATTCTGAGTCATATACAGTTCCTAGGTCACTGCATGCGTTTTTGGCATACTAATTGTTCATGCATTCATATAATTGTGCATATAATAAATTTCTGTTATGTGGTATTGACGAGGGTAATTATCTCACTAAGCGTAAGCTTACACCCCAACAGTTCTTTTCCTTGCAGGTTGATCGATAGTTGGGAAAGGGGATAGGAATCGAGTGCAGAGTGCTACTATTGAATCAGTATGATGAAAAGCTTGTGTAGTTAATTCGGAATGCTCTGAAAAACGACTAATGTCTCATTTAAGTTTACTATCTTTAGTAAGTTTAGAATTTTCTAAAATTGTCTATCCTATTTCATTATTTTGGTAGGGATACCGATTCTTTGCAGTTCTGAGGAATTGTGGAAAAATTGGATATCCATAATTATATATATTATATAATGAGTCAATAAATTAAAATTGAAGACTCTAGCAAACAACTATTTAGAGTCTTGCAATTTCTGACTTGCAAGGCAATTTTCTTATCATGGGTGCACACATGATATGGAAATTTTAGGCAATACTACTAGGCTCCTCCTAAGGTAGCTACAAAGTTTGTTTTACCATAAAAAAAGCTCATTTTACCGTAAAGAAACTCCATTTTACTATGCTCCAAAACTTTTTTTACCATAAAGGAAGTTCACTTTACCTTAAAAGAAATTTATTTTACTGCAAAAGAACTCTGATTTATTGTGCTCTAAAACTACTCTTTCTATAAAAAAAAGTTTACTTTACCATAGAAGAAGTTTATTTTACTATAAAGAAACCCTATTTTACTATGCTCTAAAACTTCTTTTAAAGCAGTTTTGAAGCTTACCATAAAGAAAGCTTACTTTTTACTGTGCTTCAAAAGTACTTTTACCATAGAGGAAGTTTGCTTTACCGTAAAAGACATTTGCATTACTATAAAGGAAATTTATTTTACCTTAACGAAACTCCATTTTACTATACTCTAAATTTACTTTTACTAGAAAAGAGGTTCGCTTTTCCGTAAAGGAAGTTCACTTTTCCATAAAGGAAGTTTATTTTACTGTAAATGAAGCTTACTTTACCATAAAGGGAATTCATTTTACCATAAAGGTACTCCATTTTACTATGCTCTAAAAGTACTTTTACCATAAAGGAAGTTTGCTTTACAATTAAAGAAGTTTATTTTACCGTAAAAGAACCTCATTTTACTTTGCTAAAATACAAAGGAAGCTTACTTTACCATAAAGGAAGTTCAGTTTATCATAATGGAACTCTATTTTACCATGCTGCAAAACTACTTTTACCGTAAAGGAAATTCACTTTATCATAAAGGAAGTTCATTTTTCCGTAAAGAAACCCCATTTTACTATCCTGCAAAATTTCTTTTACTATAAGGGAAGTTTGCTTTACCATAATGAAAGTTTATTCTACTATAAAAGAACTCTTTTTTACTATGCTTCAAAACTACTTTTACTATAAAAGAAGCATACTTTACCATAAAAGAAGTCCATTTTATTGTGCTTCAAAACTACTTTTACCATAAAAGAAGTTCATTTTATCGTAAAGAAACCTCATTTTACTGTACTAAAATACTAGCTTTATTGTAAAGTTCATTTTATCTTAAAGAAACCCCATTTTACCGTAAAAGAAGTCCAATTTGCCATATAGGAAATTCATTTTATCATAAAGAAACCTTGTTTTACTATACTCAAATATTAGCTTTACTGTAAAGAAAACCTATTTTACCATAAAGTAAGTTTCTTTTACTATAAAAAAATCTCATCTTACTATGAAAAATACTAATTTTACCATAAAAGGAAGTTTATTTTACTGTAAAGAAACCTCATTTTATTGTGTAAAAATACTAACTTTACCTTTAAGGAACCAAATTTTACTAAGCTCAAGTGATATGCTTATTACATATGAGGCCATTGTATTATAGAAAACACTGTTTACAATCAAACCTTATTGTCAACAGTGTAGTAATTTGTACTAATTTTCAAGACTAAGAGACTATCGACAATAAGTAATATTTGTCAACAATTTCCTAAATTGTATTAATTTCTGAGGCCAAGAGATTATTGATAGAGTAATAATATTATTAATAGTTTGCTTTTAAATGTATTAATTTCTGAGATTAAGAGACTATCGATAGTGTAAGAATACTATCAACAGTTTTCTAATATGTTTTTATTCCCGAGGTCATAACATTTTTTACAGTATTGACTATACTATCGAAAAAAAACTTATAAGAGCATTCTACTACACTATTAAACTTAGTTATGTTTTTTTTTTCTTTCTTTCTTTCTTTTTGGTTGTCATTTCTTGGGAGAGGCAATTGTTATGTGCCTCTAGATTCATTATTTTGAAAATAACTTACACTATCCCAACTATAAAGTCAATACTTATGTAAACTTGAGTTAGGCCATTTTGGATTAGATCAAAAGCGCCTAACTTTTGATGTTACTTCTACTTAACAAGAGAGATGGTATAAGTTGATTTGGTATTCAAAGTGAAATAGTATTAACCATGTCTGTAAGAGGCAAAGCATGGATTGACAAAAGGAATTTCATACACTTTATCAATTTGATGTCTTAAACATGATTCTCCATAAATAAATACAGTGCAATATAGCATAAGAAGCATTTTTCATTGCTCATTACATGAAAAAAGAAAACCCGATCCTTATAACTACATTAGCCATTAGTCCTTGCTGAGAAAATGCATTTTCAATCCTTACAACTAAATTAGCTATTGGTTCTAAACAAAAATTTGAAATCATTCTTCACTATCTAGTAAAAAAACACATAATTGTCATTTCTACTAAAAATAATCTTCCCCGATCAATTCAATCTATACACAGAAAACACGTTCAACCTTATAAAATGAACAAAACAATGTAAGGCCAATAATATTATGTAAATGAGATTGCAATAGCTAATATTGAAGATTATACCTTCATATACAACTACAATCACTATTGATCATCTTGCTGAGCTAGTGGATTGGATGATGATGGTTATGGTGGCTAAGCCAAGTCAAAGTGTTTATACAAGCCAATGAACCCTATATTTTGGGTTTCCTTAACTTGGCAAACTTCTCCCTTCATGTCTTTAACAAACGTCTCAAAGTTGTCAACTTGCTAAATTAGGTTATCCACTTGTTCTTCTAATAAAGTTGCATGGCCACTCTCCTCATCTTCACTGTCTTCATCATCCAACAATTGTACAATATCCATAGGTTACTAGCTGGAAATCCATTAATTGTCTCAACCTTCTCAATAGCCTCCCTTCACAAGAGTTAACATGTCAATCATGTCCTGACTTTTTCAATAGTAGGCTAATCTTCAGATACAACTTTGTGTTTCTTAAAAAAATTGAAATTACTCTTGCATAAGGTAACGTCATTCTCCTATTCGATAAGGCCTTATTAATCTTGTAAATCATCCAATGCCTTGAATTAAACTTTCAGCCACTTAGGATTTTCTTCCATTAACCATAAATCCTTTACATACATACTGGCATGATCCCTGAAATGGATATTCACATGGTATGATATCATAAAATGAAGAATCCTATGACGGGCACTCAAATTCTTTGTCCCCATTCCTTGTATAACACTTGACCAATTTTTACTGTTTAATCCATGCAAGCCACCGTATAACATTTAACAAACACCGCTGCCATCACAATGTTGTTTGGAAGGCATTTTCGAACCTCCATACTCAATTCACAAAATGTCCAAAAAAAAACTAAAGGTTGACAGAAATAGGAACTCTACTCATAAATGTTTACAAATCAATAGTAACAATGTCAAGGTCCCATAAATCAATCATTACATCATTCGGTGTCATGTTTGAATAAAAAAGCCAAACTAAAGGCTTGATTCATCATCTTGAGCATCCAAATAATACCATTATCTTCTAAATTTTCATAGAACTCAAAACAAACATCGTTCATGAAACCTATATCGAACTCATGACCATAATTTAAATTACAATAAAAAAAAATTCTTCATACCTTAGGAAGTAGGCCTTATGGGGGAAATCTCTACTGTAGAGCTCACCAAATTGGCTATCCAACAATGATTCACCCATTTTGAGCTTGATTTTTTCTCAATTTTTATAATATTTTCCTTAACCCAATTAGTTCTAAACCCTAACCAGTTTAATACTAACCTATGATAAAGAGTTAAGAAAAACTAGCTTTGTATTTTAAAAATTAATTTAAAATCGCCACTCAATCGAAGTCGGGAATAAAGAGGATTAGGTTAAATCGATTGGGTGGAATAATTTAACCTAGCCACTAGTCTACTTGAGAAACCAATTTTAAGAAAAATAAAAGTTTTGAAAACTAAAGATTGAGTCCGGAGGGCTAATCTTTTTAAACCTTTACAGGTATTATTATTAACTTTTTGAAATTAGATTTAATTTTCAATGTACCCTTATAATTTAAAATTACAATTTCTATTTTACAAAAATAACAAATCATGTCTATTTATGAAAAGGCTAAAAGAACTAATTATTTACAAAAGGTGGAAAAATAATTTTTTTCTCCATATTTTAAGTTGCCCTGTGATTGCTACGAGGGCCTACGTATTCCGTAGTTCGTTTTATAAAACTTTAGATGGATGAGTTGATTTTAACTTCTAAAAGAAGTCAGGTTTATGTTTTAGTCTTGATTTGAGTTTATTTAAGGAAAACTTTCTAAAGGGTCTTAAATTATTTCATTTTTATTATTATTTAAAAAAAAATCTAAAAGGCCCCAATTTTGAAAAGCTTAATTTTATTTTTGTTTTTATTTGGAAAATTGATTTTTTTAAAGTGGTAAAACAATTTTTTCTTATTTTTATATTTTACTTTATCTAATTTTATGTATTCATCAAATAAAAATAAAAATGGACTAAGCTTTATCTTTCTTTTCTTTTTCATTTCTCTTTTTCTTTCTTTGATCTTTTTTTTTTTTTCTTTTCTTTGTTCTATTACAATTACAAGTAGGGAAGAGATTTTTCATGATTTTTGTATTAGATTTGAGGGGGTAGGCTTAATGCTGCAGTGTTTGGAGTTCACCTTGGTCATTTTCGAAGTTGGGGTAGTGAAGACGGTGTTAGGAAAGCTTTATGGTTGGCTGCTGGGTATGAATCGATGGTTGGGTTCTAGGTCATGGAGTGTGATAAGGCTCTTAGTGAGGTTAGTTTAGCTCGAGTAATGGTGGTTTGAGAGTGGGCTACTGCGGGGGCTTAGAGTTTCACGGCAGGAGGATAGTGAAGCGGCTAACGAAGTATGTCAATGGGCGAAAGGGGTATTGCTTGGCAGCTAAACACTTAAGAAACACCATTATGATATTTTTTTTTCTTTAAGAACGAATGGAAAGGGAGGAGCATATAAAGAGAGAAAGAGATACGCACAGTGATGATGTAGAGAGAGAGAGAGAGAGAAAGAGCTTCAAATTTTTTAGAGAGAGAGTTTGGGAGTAGGTTTTCGAATTTTCCCATCTACCTAGAAGCTTTTCCCAATCTCCTTATTAGCTCAAATTCAAGAAGGAAAACCATAAATGGCCTTGAATACAAAAATAAAAACCCCACTTTAACTAACCTTGACTCGCAATTTGAGGATGAAATGATGTTAATTGTTTGTCAAAATCATGTCCTTAAGCTTCCTTTTTTGCTAAATTTATCCATTGGAAACTTTGATTTTCCTTGAAAAACTTGAATCAAGCTTAGTCAATTCGGATGTTTAAGTTGTGCATTCAAGTTTTTTTTCCATTTTTGAACCTAATTTTGATTGATTTATTGTTTAAATCTAGACAACTTCTTAAACTCATTTCGAAGTAACCGTCTAGGCGCTACAATCACTTCATTAATTCGATCAAATTGTAGAGAAAAAGGACCCAAATCAAGTTGGGAAATGGACTATCCAAGGAAGAAAATTATAAGAATTTTGGGGAAAAGAAAGGAAAGAGGAGGAAAGTTGGGGGAAATGTGTTGATGTAGCACTACATCAACTAAGTAATCCAATAACAAGATACGTAGCCGAACACATAGTAGGAGCTAACGTGTCATTGTGCTACATGTCAAGACGTATGGCGCGATACATGTCACAAAGATGCTGACGTGGCACCACATCAATTGCATTTGGACGAAGCAGTGCCACATGTCCATAATGGACATGTGGCCTAATGCTATCTTGACATGTGGCAGTGTATTTTAAAAGGCACTTTGTGCCTTTGGTGAAATTCGAACCTAAGATCTTCAAGTTATATGCATTGGGAAGTCAAAGTGTAGAACTGTTAGGTCATTGGCATGTGCTTTATTTATATATGCAATCAAATTACATATATGGACTAAGTTGACTTGAGCTAGATTTAAATCTAAGCTTAGGCTCAAAAATCACTCTTCTTTTATTATCATTTAAGGTCTAAAAAAAACTAAGGCTAAACTAAAAAATCCTATTCTATTTAAACTATCTAAAAATTTTATTTTTTACTTTTTTTTCTTTTTTAAAAAAATTCTAAATTTTTCCTAAATTTTGTATTTTTTTATAGTTTTCTAATTTTTAACTTTTTGTGCTTTTTTCCTAAATTAGTACCCTTTTACCCTCTTCTAAAATTACACAAGGGTAAAAATGCGGTATTTACAACCTTCCCTCCAACACTTAATCTTCTTGTTGGTAGTGCGCAGCACCATAAGTGATGTGGTTTAATTCAAATTTGTTGAAGTTAAGGTTTTGTTTAGGGTATTGAGTACATTTAGAATGTGGGGCTATTAACTATAAGTGGGGTTTGGGTGTTAATTTGGGTTTGGGTTTATATACTTAAGGTTTTTGAAGGGGGGGTGTTTAGGCTATCTATCAATGAAACTATTGATAGTCATACTGTTACTATTGATAGCTACTACTTTATAAAGGTAAAATAACACTCCATTATGGTAAAAAATGATCCTTCACAGTACAACAACATAAATTGTAGTAAAATCAACAACTATCTATAATAACAGTTTAACTGTCAATAGTTTTGTTTCCATTATGATCAAATAGTACTACAATACAGTAAAACTCTTTCTTTTAAAGTAAAAAAGTTACATTGTAGCATCTACTACTAACTATTAACAACATACTTATTCTTATCTATAGTTTTCTATGTCTGTGAAATTATGGGAAAATTGTCGATAGGAATAGGTATGCTATCAACAATTGGTATAAGTCATTGTGATATTACTATAAAATCTATTCCTTTTTAGTAAAATAAGGTCCATGATAGTAAATATATTTTTAACTATCGAAGATATGTCAACAATAACAAGGTCAACTGTCAACAATTGGATGCAGCAATTAACTTCCCTACTTAGTCATTCATAAATTGACATGAACACAGTTATAATATACAATATGATAGAACAATATTATTTAAAAGTAAGAGAAGGTTGTAAGGAAACTTCAAATGTATTTCCACTATAAGAATGATTCTTTATACAACAAAATTAGATTACAATTGCTTAAAGTGGCCTTTCGAACCCATTTGTATTACTCTAACTCTTACTTAAAGTCAAAAGACATGCTATTTTTGAATTAGTGTTGTTTGTGTTTCAACCAAAAACCGATCATAGCTAGCTTTCCTAGACTGAGGCACATGATCTAGAGCATGTGGCAATGTTTTCTTCAGATGGACTATTCAAATTTACTACCGGATCTACACATATACTATTGTTTCAACCGACATTCCTAGGATTTCTTTGACAACGTAGATGATTATATCCCTCCTACTTGTACAAGCCACATCAAATCTATTTTCTTGGACACTTTGACTATTGACTAGAATATCCTTTAGCTCAATCGACTTTTGGATCCTTAATCCTACCTATACAACATAGTGGAACTAGCATATACAAAATAAAAAAAAAAATAGTGGAACTAACGTATACAAAAAATATATATATATAAATATAATACGACATAAGATGAAAGAGTCTTATCACCCATCGTACCGTCAGGTGTTGGAATGGCTTCTACATCATCCGAAGCTTCTTGCATCTCATGAGTCAAGTGTGCAATCTCATTCATTACTCGAGAAAAGGCTATCTTTGATTTTGACTCTAGATGACAGATAGCTCAGCTAATAGCTGATAATGCACCATATCAGACTTATTCTATCATGATTGCATCTCTAGTGCTCTATACAGCCCCATCACCTCCATGAATGATCTTTACCAACTTAGTCCACCTTGACAATATGAGATTCTAAGGGATATTATTCATAAACTCTAATTTAGCCAAATGAAAGGCATAGCTACAAGGAAATCTAGTAGCCTCATAGTGTCGACATCTGTAATTAATAGATTAGTCTAAATTTTTAAATGTTACCCTTATAAGTTTGGAGGGGTACTCATAACGGCGTAGAATGTGGATGGTCACCCCAGATTAGTTCTCATCACAACAATATAGAGTCCATAAGGCCTTCTGCTCAATCTCTAATCTTGATCTTTCCAAGGATGCCCTTGTATATATGGAGGTCACATGGTTTTCAAAACTCTTGAGCACAATACATAAACAGGTTTTATGTGTGCACTTTTGTAGTCAACCTTCAATTTTGCATGTCTCAAATTAGATAACACCCTCTCAAAATGCTGAACTACTTGGTACACCCAATACTTTTAAGAAATAGAATGGTTTCCCCATATAAATGAATGGATCCCCACACTTGCTACATACTACACATAAAAGCCCAAAAATGTCCCCTCAAATACACATGTGCCCAAGAGGACCACTTCTGGTATAACTCCTCCACCCATTCATTTCCTTCAAGTTCATGCCTTTCTAGGATATCTACCAAAGCCACTATAAATTCATCAATAAATTCTATATCAAACATGCATCTCTTGAAATCTCGTAGGAACCCATCACTGTGAACATGAGACACTGCATTCCTCTCAAGGTGCCATGAACAAAGGCAGTGTTGTGCTTGAGGGCAAATAGAAGTAATAGCTGCCTGCATTGCCCTATTCCTATCATGATAATAGCTATAGGCCTTTTGCCTTTCATTGCATGCAAAAACACATCAAGCAATCGACTATATGCCTCTTACATCTTATCATCTAATAGTATATTGATGAAGATGCAAATTTGATGCTGACCAAGATTAGTAACAGCATTAGATACTTATTCAATTGATATGTAGAATCAAAAGCAACATCTCCAAAACAAGCATAATCAAGCTGACATGTTGATCAGAATATCCAAATAAGTTATCCTTCTTCATTGACGGTGTTCTCATAAAATAACCTAAGATTAGCTTACTTTTGGCCTATTAGGAATGCTAGGGCTATCTCAGCATCACCATCAATTGTATCTTCCTACTTCTTCTTATCAATATAGATGTCGTAAATCTAACTTTCTCGTATCCGCTTGCTTAATGAACTAGACACTCCATTATATCACATTGCCAAATAGTAGAATTTAACATGCTACTGATTTGAATTTGATCAACATCCAAGTAGACTTGTTGGAATTTCAGAGACAATCCTATGATAGTGGCACAAGCTCATGATTATGCTTAGTATTTATAGCTAATACCTCTTAAAGTCCATCCTCCTTCGTGAGTTTTACTTTAAACATAGTTGGATAACCAATTCTAATCAACGTCCATTCCTTTCTAACTCAGTCAGTCTTACTAAGGTGTTATTGACCCCTATAACCCTCCCTAAGGCACACCTATAGACATAATCTCACGTGCTTTTTGTTCATTCTTTCTAGAGTTAAGCAAACAAGCACTAAACCCATTTATAGCAATGTACCTAGTATATAAATCATCGGCTTCTAAAAAAGATGCAAACGTTCTACTAACTAAAAGTTTTATCGAATGCAAACCTATGTATGATGACAAGTCATCAATGGTAATCACATTATTGTGTTGAGAAGAATCGTTGCTTCCACCATCATTAGAGATTGGAATATCACCCAATCCATCATATGCAACATCGATTTTGGTATTGTGGTCATGAACATTGTATCCATCTTTACTTTCATAACCTAAATCAAAGGCATGCCTACTAGAATCCATATTATGATTGCAAAAGTTGTTATTTTTATTATTACTAGGTATTCAAGGTACACTTAGGATATTAGTGTACAGAATTATGTGTTTACTAATGGAAAGAGTAGACTTTACTGTAAAAATATTAAGATTGTAGAACATTCTAATTTTAAAACACTGTCAACAGTTGTACATTACTATCAACAGTGAAGTGCCCCTACAAAAAAGCCCATGCAAAAAAATTATTGACAATAGCACATACTTATCAACAGTGATGTGCTCCATTCTAGTATAAACCAACTTATTTACAATAAAAAAATCACCGAACATGGTAGCATTTCTATGGTTGATGGTAAACTAAATAGTAGATTGTAATATTAAATTGTCTACAATTAGGCACTCCAATCAAGTAAATCCTAACTCCTTTACATTAAAAGATGACCGAGCATGGTAGGTTCTCCCTAGTTGATGGTAACTTGAGCTATCGATAGTAACAATACATTGTTGATAGTTGTAATAAAAAAATTGTTTATTTATCTTATTTAATTTTAAAATACATGTCACTATAAAATTTACGCTTGTATCATATAAAATTTTAACACCATATATGGATAGTAATATTACAGTACACAATCTTTTAACACGGCATTACATATATTGTACTAACGTTATTTATAAAGCATAAACATATGATCTTAGTGTAATGATATATGATATAGTATGGTATACTAGCAATCATAAATGAATTGTATGTGCAAATTACTAAATTATATGAATCATCTATAGATTTAGTATTTTCCATTAGTCATAATCTAGTTTATAGATAATTGTATATACAGATTACTTCCATATCAATTGTGCATGCAAATTACCAATTTATATGAATCATGTATAGATTTACTATTTTCCATTAGTCATAATATAGTTTATGGACAATGGTATGTACGAGTTTTATCCATATGATTTGTACGTGAAATTTACCAAATTATATGAATGGTGTATAGATTTAGTATTTTTCATTAATCATAATATAGTTTATAAACAATGTTATGTATAAGTTTTATCCATACGAATTGTACATAAAATTTATCAAATTATATGAATTGTGGATAGATTTAGTATTTTCCATTAATCATGATATAGTTTATAGAGAATGTTATGTATAGGTTTCATCCATATGAATTGTATACGAAATTTACTGAGTTATATGAATTATGTATAGTTTTAGTAAATTCTAACAATTATAAAAATAATTACAAAATAGTACAAATCACAACAACTTATCCCTTTCTTATAGAAAACATATGAAACATTCAATTACTTCTAGTTTATATAAATTTCATAATAATAATGTAAATGATAAATGAGGAAATACTATGTAAACAATATTTTGAATGTCAATATTAACAATGTAAATGATAAATGAACAAGAATTTAGGCGATAGGAAAATATTTTGAATGAAGAGAGGTAAAAAAATAAATATTAATACTTAATTGCAAAAAGGAGAAGACATTGTGTAAAAATATGGATACTAATATTTAATTGTAAAAATGAAGAGAGAGATTATAATAATAGAGATATTTATATTTAATGGAAAATATATAAAATGGAATAATAATTAAATGGGAAAGGGAATAATATATAAAAGGGAATATTAATTAAATGGGAAAATAAGAAAACATAAAAAGAAAAGTAATGAGGAATATGATTAAATGAGAAAAGTAATTAAATGGAAAAAGGGAAAGGAGAAGGTAAGCTACTGACCTCCTATAACATGTTACCTTACCTAACATTAGGATAATGCTACATGGTGACTCGATGTAAGTACAAACCAATAAGTGTATCGGGTCATGGAAGTAGTATGGTCAGTGAATCAAGGTTGTATTCTATAGGGAATGAGGTTCTAAGTACTAAACCAATCAAGTTTTTCCCTAAACTAAGCTATTGATAATTAAATTAAAGAGGGGTAAAAGCTAATTAATAAAATGAACACCAAAGCAAATATCTTAGCTCTACTATGAGGGTCCCAAGTCAAGGGAAAAAAAATACAATTTAAGATGTGCAAATCTATTCACATCCAAATTAATGTAATGTCTTGATGCAATATTTGAAATTAACTAAGCAGGATTTAACTAAACTCATTAGAACTCGCTTACCTTCTAAAGTAGCGATGTTCTAATTATAGCATAAATTGTCCAGTTAAGGCGATTTATTTATAATTATCGAGTAAACAATGATTCACTCACATCGAAATCACTACTCTAATTAGAAATATGATTTCAGCACATCCTATGACCCAAACCATATTTTCAACTGCATTAAGTGCATGAGTTCATGAATTTAATTAAAACCCACATATCTTATGATAAGCTTTTTCAAAAATTAAGGCTATATTTATCATGAGTTATCGAAATCCTCCCAAATATCTTCTAACTCTATCTAACTAAAAAGTGATGGCCAAATACTAAATAAGTAAACAATGAACATAATTGTCAAGTTTGAATTTTTTCCTATTTTTATTTTCCTTAACTTGATTTATATTGAACCCTAACTAAGAATTAAGGACATTTTGGTTTTTCTCGAAAAATTAAGTTTTTAGAATCACCACCCGATTGAAGTTGGGAAAAAGTTAAGTTAGAATCAATTGGATTGATTGATTCTAACTTAATCACTAATCTACAAGAAAATCATTTCTGAAAAACCAAAGATCTTTTAAGTTTAAGGGCTAACCTATTAAATCTAAATGACTACCACCTTAACTTTCTGAAATTAATTTTATTTTTCCAAAATACCCCTTTTAGCACAAATGAATAATTCTAAATTTGCTAAAAATCAATTCTATTTTTAAAAGAGAACAAAAATAACAAATTGAATTTATTTAAAAAGGGGAAAATAAAAAAAATTTCCTATTTTAAGTAGCCCTATAAGTGCCTACATATCCTTTAGTAGGGATTAGACTATCTGTAGTTCATTCCGAAAATTTAAATGTGCTTGTCCTTTTTAATTTCTAAAAACCAGTCAAATTTGCGTTTTAATACAGTGCAATTTTATTTAAAAAAATTATAAAGGGTCCTAATTTCAACTATTTTATTTTCTTAAAAAAAAATTCTAAAAAGGCCCTAACTTTGGAAATGGTTCATTAGTTTTTATTTTCTTAAAATCAAAATTTTCTAAGTGAATAAACATTATTTTTATTATTATTTTATTTATTTATTTTTTGTTTTTCATCGAAACATGCTAAATCAACTTTTCTTTCTCTTCCTCTTTTTTTCTTTTCCTTTCTTTCAATATATATATATATTTTTTTTTTACAATTTATACATGAAATAAACTAAATAAATATAAAATAAAATTTTAAAAAAGGAACAAATAGGGTCAAACCAAGGGAGTCTCACAAGTTAGTGGCACATCAGTTAGGTCAAGTCAATTTGACCAACCCAGTTTACTTATGCTATCCATGAGAGCTTTGAAAGGAGAAGAAGAAGGTAGTAACGATTGGAGAGGAGCCATGTACTCTGATCTAAGGGTTTTTCACACAAGTGAGACCATATTCATGTCAACTTGATTAGCAAAGGGGGGTGCTACACCAATAACACTGTGTTTGGTGGTGGTTAAGTTAAGTCCACCAAAGATAATAAGGTAGCGACAGCAATGATGATTAGGGGTGAAAGAAGTGTTGGATCTTATGTTCTCAGGGGTTACGAATGCAGTTATGGCATTGGTTCAAGAAGAAAACCACCACTTCATAGTGGTTCAAATCGGGCATGGTGGTAACTTAGGGTTTTAGGTAAGTGGTAGCTAGTAGCTATGGTAAGCCTTTGGTGTAATAGCTATCAAAGGCCCTGTCCTTAGAGAAGCTTCTAATGGGATTTGTTTTGCTTGATTTGCTTAAAATTCAAGCAAAATCTAGTAAGAGATAGCCTACTTGAACTAAAGAGAGAAGGTTGAGTGTACGCTTATGTGAGGGTTCTTTAGTTGAAAATTGATGATTGTTGATGGAAGTTGATGATTATGGGGGGTGGTAGTGGGGGAGGGGTGGTATGGAAGCTCTATTTATAGCTTCTTATGCTTACATGAGCTTAGAAAGCTTCTTAATGGCTGAAATCCACCATTAAAGCTCTAAGTCTAAAATTGATTTTTTTTTTTTTAATTTTCTAAGCTCGGTTTGGGTAAGTAAATGGATGAATAAGGATGGGATTTTTGGTTCAATGCAAAGAAGGTTGCATCTAATATGAGATGCTATAATAAAATCATGTAAGATCGTGTGTCATTTGCATGGAAAATCATGGCAAAGTGTAGGGATTGAGTGGGAAGGAAAGAGTAAAATTTAGGATTACTTATTTTTTTTCCTAACTTTGAGCTTAGATTTGGTTGCCTAAATGAAGGAATGTAGATGCGTTTTTTTTTTTTTTTTTTCAACTAGCAAAATCCCATATCAACAACATAAAGATAAAAAGATTTTGGATTGATGTTTACAAAAAATGGATGAAAAAAAGGCTTGAAATTAGGTAGCTCGATATCCATTTTAATCTTAGCTCTTAGATCATATTTTACTTAGTTTTTAGCGCATTTATCACTTTAATTGCAAATTTTGCAAGCATTACCTAGTAAAAGATATGTTGACTTCACATTTAAGACATTTTCCTAGATTTTGATCTATTTAGAATTAGTTATAAGTCATTTGCTCATCTATTTTATTTTATTTAGTTTTTGTTTAGAGGAAGCTGCACATTATACCATATTTTATTGAATAAATATTATCTAAGTTTCAGGAAAAAAAAAAGAAAAAAGAAGTAGATGAGATGTGTACTTTATGGTTTTGTACTTGTATTACTCCTACACCCCAATTTTCTATTTTAAACTCTTCTCCATCATATTTTATGCTATTTATTGTTCTTTCTTTGTTATTTATCTTGCTAGGCTCTTAAGCTAAATTGTTTTATGTAAGATTTTGTTAGTTTGATGAGTTTAATGTTGTAGTTGACTTGGCTATATGTTGCTGTGTTAATATATGTACTTTGGTTGAGCAATTAACACAACTTGAGTTATAGGACAACCTAATCGTGTAGATGTTACTAGAACTTCCTTACATTGATGATCTAACCATTGGTTTTTGTAACACCATAGAAAATCAATAAATAAATGGATTAATAAAAAGAAAATGAGAAAGTTATAGATAGGGTAAGAAAAGTAATAAAGTGATTTAATAGGGGCAAGATGGTCTTTTCTACCCTCAAGTATAAAAGGGGCTAAAAAACCCTTGGTTACATTGTAGAACTCTCTCCAAGAGAACTACAAGAACAAGACTAATGTAAGGTATTGTAAAGGAAATTCTTTTGTTTTAGGCTTAGTTTATGATTTTCACTTATATTAGGAGACATTTTAGTATTGTAGAAGCATGAGATTTTTTGGATTCAAAAGGCAAAAGTTATGATAAATTCTAAACCCTAACTCAATAAGTGATTCGTCGATCCCAAATAGAATAGTGATTGTTGTTATCGTTATTGTATTGCTCAAATTATGTTGATTGTATGTAAATAAACATAGGTCCTATGATCAAACATTTTACGATGTGGTTTACGGTTGCTTCAAGGGTTCTTAATCAAGGAGAAAGTCTTGATTCTTGTTATTTTGGTTTTTGTGTTAGGGATCAAAAAACGTCTAAGTGTTCCTTGTTGTTAATTTAGTGAGAAGTATTAAACCCCAGGAAGGAATCAGAGTATAAGATGGATTAAAGTTATTGTGGAGAGATTAGTAGTCGAAAAAGAGAAGAAATCATCAAATGAGAGGAACATAGGTAAAAATCACTACCGTGATCTTACCTATAGACCCCTCATCATGAATTTTCTTTGTAGCATGATGAGGAAAAATGAGGCCATAGAGGATCCTAATCCAAGACCACAGTCGTAAACTTAGGCATGGACTATTGATTAAAATTAACGAAGGACCATGGTCTAAGAACACAATCGTAAACCTTAGGCATGTTCTTGTAGCTCTCCTTTTCCAATCCTTTTTCATTTTTATCCTTCCCTTAACCCTATTATAACATCTATAAACATTTATGGGAGTCTAAATAAATTCTTAAACCTTAAGTTGAGCTAAAATCTGAACTTAATAGCCTAAGGAGATGAGTAAGAAAACTTAGGTAGAATTATGTGACTTAAGAATATAATCTAAAAAGAGATGTTCTTATTTTATTATTCAGGTGTTGATTTTGAAAAACCATTTGAGATAAGTACTTTGAGTTGTTTCCGAGACATAGGTACGTGGAACCTTATTTCTTGATTATACTTGCATAGGACAGTTGAAGTATAACAAATTAATAATTAATTGGAGTGTAATATGCTTGTTGCTTATGTTTAGCTAGGCTCAAGGAGTCACAGTACTAATATCTCTGAGGTGGCATCTTATTGATCATTGGGTAGTGTCATCCTAAATGGAGTCCCCCTTAGATATGATACAAGGTGGAGTAGGTTGGTATCCAAGGGCTGTAGTATAAGTATCCTGGAACCAAGTAGGTTAGGTGGCATTTAAGAGCCATAATACCAATGTCCCTATGCCCTTTTAGATGGGGGCCATAGTGCTAGTGTCCCAACTAAGAACTGTGTGTAGAGTCTAAGATGCTCTAAGTTTGGAGTTAATCATGAGTAATCCTAAGTTATGTTGTTTGTTGGCTTAATTTAAGATATTGACCTATTGCTTGATAATTCTTATTGCATTATTGCATGTGTATTAATGATTTTCACATGTCATGCGCATATGTTTATGGGCTCCCATACTAAGCATTAGTGTAAGCTCGTAAAATTGCATTTAGGGCAATTGAACCTAGATTTATGGCTTTTGGAGAAAAGTTATCCAATTGAATCTAAATTTTACTACTAGGATAGAAAAATTAGTCGAAGTGACAATGAAGTTAGATTTCAAAAATAATGATCCAAAATTCTAATTTTACCCTTAGAAGTGTTATTATTGAATATAGAGTAAAAATGATCAAAACTCCTAAAATCAAGCTCAAAATGCGACAAAAATTTAGAGATAAATTAATTAAGCTATAAAAGGAAGTAATATAGCGTAATACACTATATAAGTATACACGTATTTTTATGAGTATACTTACTATATATAATAATTATACTAGTAAATTAACCCAAAATTACGCAATTATATATAATATGTGAAGAATTCATAAAAATAAATAAGAAATATGCCTTAAAAATTAAAGATATGTTAGAAATACACATTTTGTGTAATACATATAAAGGACATATACACATATATTAACAAATTTACAAAACATTAGCATAATATATATATTATTAAGAATTAAACCAAAAACTAACCTAAAAGCTATCCAAATTGCCAAAACAAATTTGGAAATTACTGGAAGAATTTTGTGGCAATCAAATGAAGTGGATAACATGAATCAAAAGTGAAAATAACATGTAGATTGACATCTCCTACTTAGATTATTACAATAAGATAAAGATGGAAAAATTGCATATAAATCATGGCAACTTAAATTGACCTAAACTAATATATATAAGGCTCATAACACCAATTTAGATGCTTTAGGACCCTAAACTACACAAAGAAAAATTTAGAGAAAATTGTAGGAAAATAGAAAATTTTCAACAAAAATAGAGTAAAGATCGAGCTAAGATAGTTCCCTAACCAAACCTTCATTTGCTATGAAACCCTTCCACTACCATAGAGCAACCCCAACGTCTGGCCAAGCTTCTACTCTATTTTTCATGTAATTTTAAAAATTATTAAATCAACCAAGAAAATTATGAAAAAAAATATATTTATGTTATGTTAGATAGCCTATTGTGTGATATTTTTATTTTTGTAAAATTTAGAATATTTTATACACGTGCTTAAAAAGTCACTATTAATCTAAATTTTGACTTTCAAAATAAATGTATCAAATGATGTAATTTCTAGCTTGAAATTTTTGTATAGAATATACATGATATATATTTGATTACTATATAGCTAGATTTTTTATTTAAGTATCTTTAGTATTAAATGTAATTTTAGCCTTAAAAATAGCTAAAATTAGGGTAAAAATGTTAAATAAATATTTTTTATGAAATTAATTGACAAAAATGATCTATACTGACTTCTAGTGGCTTGTAATGATATTAGGATCTATTGAAAATAATTTGGCATTAAAAGGATAATATTAGGTTAATTAAATGCAATTTAAGGATAAAATTGTAATTTAAAGCATATAAGCGATAAATTGATAGCATGAAACCAAGTGATGACTGAATTCCCCATATTTTTAGGAGTCTATAGAAATTTTTAGAGAATTATTTGGTGACCTAAGCTATTTATTACAAATTTACGTAATAAAATAGCTTAAATTATGAATCAGGACTTGTTTTTAGTAATAATAGGCTCAAAAGTGATAAATATGAAAATAAAAACTATAGAGAAATATGCTAGTTAAATATTTTTAAAATAAAATTTTAGTATATTTAATGATAGTTTTATAACTAGGTTATGCTTTATACATATTAGGGTTAGATAATACTCATATTATCGAGTTATATTGGCAAGTTATATAAAATATAGTTTAAGTATATAAAATAAGTATAATATGATAATATTCATTATAAGCATGTATAGGTGTACCAAAAACTCGAAATACTCTTTAAAAGTTATCTTTTGAAATAAAGCCCGTAATATATATCAGTAGGTATGTACAAACCCAATAATACTACTTTTATAAAAATCAAATAATCCTAAATAATATAACCTATATCTTTATAATATTATGAAAATTTACATAATATGATGACTTTATTGTAATTGAAACATGATTTAATCGCTTAAAAGTACGTTTCGATATGATTAAAACAATATATTATACATAATAGTATAACTTCATATATTATTAATATTTAATAACTTAACTTAACTTATATAATAAAACTATATTCTATTATATAAGGAAAATAATAATATACTTTAGATATATATATATATATATATATAGATGTTTAGCGGAATACATTTAGATAGAGCCCTGACGTTTATATAACCCTACAAAAACTAAATTTCGATTTTGTATATTTATAAAGTCTCCCAGTTAACAAAATGCAAAAGAGACAAATCTTCTACAATAAGCATTTGAATAGGTAATTGAGATCGTAGCTTTACCGCTTATTGAGATACTGTATTAAAATATCTAAAGACTTAAGAGTATTTTCGTTTGTGATTATAATTAATTATTTGTGCCCATGCCATACATGTGATGGTATTATATTGTGATAGGAATTGAACTCCTTAGCTAGCATACTGTTCTACATGATTGTATCATTTTTATATTATGTGAATTTGTCCGGTCACCCCTAAATGAAACTAAGAGTGATATGACTACTAACTTAACTAAACATGCATAGCAACTGTTAAGGCAATAATTAGAAGTGTTAGGCCAAATACCAACTCCCTTCAATGAAGATAGCTAAAATGATTCTTTTTCCATCCTTAGTCAAACTAAATAACAAGCGAGGAGGTCATAGCAAGGGTGGGGGCCGTGGTTCGAAGGTGGTCACAGGAGGAAGGTGTTCTTCATTACATAAGCCTAGGTTTAGTTTAATTTTAGTTGTAGTAAAACTCTTCAATCCAGGTTGGAGCAGAGGTAATTTCTCTAACCTCACAATGGACCGGATAACATTGTGCAATGTTTCAAGTGATTGATTACAATGCATTTCATCATAATTAAAAACCTTATTTGTGATTGTATAGTACTCTTCTGATTCCATCCTACTTATTGAGCTAAATGTATTCACATTCCCATAAACTCTTTTACAGGTGACAGTTGAAGGTCGAGATGTTCAAATACCATTACCCCCAAGTTAATATACTGTTGGTTGAGAACGTGAGGAAAGGAATAATCCATTGAATCTGGGCTTTTGACTTTTCTTTTGAGTTTTGAGAAAACTAATTAAGAATTCCCTTAGACGCCCACTAATTTCCTATCTTATTGTAAATAGACTTTAAGACTTGTTGCTTTTAGTAAACTTTGATTGTAAATTATAACTCTACATGTGAAACATATATGTAAGTACTGTTGTGTTATGAGACAACAAGTTATACATAACAAGTATTTTATAAAGTTGTACCATAGGTTTGATCATTCAAAGGTATTAGAATGGATGCTTAAAGCTGGTTAAGTCGTGTACGCCTTGTGTAGACTATATCTATAACAGTAGCTATAAGGTTAGCTTCTATCTTAGGTTAGTTTAAACGGAAAAATTGTTATGACTTCTCTTGTTTAAAGCATGACAGTTACCCCATTTCCTTTCTTTTTTAACTACATAAACTTTATACAAACAAGTAGATTTTGATGAGAATGGGGAAGTATATTATTACTATCAAAATAAAAACACTTAAGAGTGTTATTACTATTATGAAGATGAGATGTGATCTAGTAGTGAGAGAAGTTAAATAGACTTACTATTTAAGATACTTATTGGTTCTGTGGAACATGGGAGTTTAACAATGTTTATTTTCATTTAAACATTTTGAAGAGATTTAATTATGACTTTTAGTTACATTTAAGACTTATTTATATGAGAGTTTATGGAGTTGTATTATGAAATTTTAAAGATTTTAGTTGCTCGTTTAGCTTAATGTATTAGTAGATGGTTGTGGACACATGGTGGTCCATGGCATTCCTTAGATTGGGCGCATTACAGTTTTGTCATAGCTCAACCTTATAGTGTTAATATGATCTAGATATCATAACTGGATCAGAAAACCCTAATTATAACCTTGCTTTTCTAATTTGATGAGTAACCTTGTGAATTATGACACATTAGAGCCCACTCCTTTATGCAATTGAAATTATGGTTCAAGTTTTCTATTTAGCTATTACTTTAAATAAAGTAGTTCAAGTTATGAGATGACTAAACTAACATAGCAGAAAAGTTTAAATGAATTACTTTAATAAGGATATTCCTACTACATGATAAAATGAGCAACTCCAAGTGTTCTGTGAGTTTTGTCAAAATCTTCATCAATACCATCAAATATGTGTTCAAGGAATAATAGTAGGCATTCATAGGATGACAATCCAAACATACAAAATGGTGGGTTGTTCTAACTATAGAAGAAAGTATGATGATTTTTGGTGAGAGTTTAGTAAACCTGAGCTACTCATATGAATATGGTACACCATACAAGCATAACACGATCTAGATTACTACTTGATATGATGAACAAGTAAAAATGGAGGCACTTGCCATGATTCCTTGCTAAAGGTAAATTGATAAGAGTAAAGTGTCACTTCCAGTAAACTTGCAAGAATAAGGCAATAAAAGTGTATTGTCATTCAACTTGATTTTGGCTATTACACAATGAGGCTATTTATAGTAAACTTTCTTAGGAGAAAATTAGAAAGAGGAGTGACTAAAAGTTACATGCCTAGAGGATATAAAATAGGCATTCTATAACTTTTCACTATAAGAATTTCTACATTTAATAATGTTTGTAGATTTTGAAAATGTCACTAATTACAATATGATTTAGTAGCATTTATTAAACGTCACATAAAGCATATTATTAGTAACATTTGTGAGCAAAGTTGAAAGAAGAAAATTACAATTTGATTTGTGACTTTTTTTTTTTTAAGTAAACATCACCAAAACTACATAACCCACTAATCCATTACTTATAGCTCAAAAAACTCATTGCCCTCAAACCTAAAATCAAAATGCCTAAATGTTTTAAATGGCCTTCAATATACTATCTGGCACTCTCAAACAAAAAAAAAAATGAATTAATATTTTATAATATAATTTCAAAAGTTTTTATTCAAGAAACATATCCTTTTAGTTAAGTAATGTGACTTTTAAAATTGCTGTAATCACTATGTAATTCAACGCAATGCTACATAACCCATTGCATAAATATATCAATATGTGTATATATGTAATACCCCACAACTCCAAACCCCCTAAATTTAGAGCATTTGGCGATGTTAATGAAATTAAAAGAAAGTTCATGGCTAGGCTATAAAAATTAGAAGAATTTATTCCATGAAATTGAACTACTGAAATAATATGTACATAAGAAATCATTAAATAAAGTTTCGGGTTAATCGGAACCAAAAGTCAATTAAATAGTGAAGCTTATGACTAGACTCAGAATATTATTTAAAGGTGATATGTGCTTAGCAAATATAATTTATATATTAAATACATACAAAATATGAAATGAATATGATTGGAAATAGAGCCTTGTAGAAACTTAGAAGATCCCCTTGTAGAAGTTTGCATTTATATGGAGAAAAATAATCAAGGAAGTAAATAAACAAAATAATCAAGGTGGTTTTGTCAAAACCAAGAGCTGCACATAGATTTAAAAACCAAAACCATGGATGTACATAGTTTTCAAAAGCAGAACAAGGGGAGACCATTGTTTTGGACCATGTTTTTTTAAGAACTACTTGACACTTAGCAATCTTGTCCCCCCATCAAAACCACTATAAAAAACCCAACCCTCTTCATTTTACAATCTTTTAACACTTAACAAATTATTGAATACCATGTAAAAATTAGAACTCATCACTGTCACAAGCTTCGACCATCGTAGACCACCAAGGCCTTGTTGGTCCACCTAAGCATTGGTTTTGGAGCCTAATGGTAGTGGACGCTCATTCCTAAATGGTCTTTTGTCCCCAGTTCCATGTATACTTAGATTTCGTATTATTTTTTGATTAATTTCCTCTAATTCCTAAAAATAGTAAATTAACTTGGAAAATTACAAAAATTTGTATTCTAAGGTTATTTTTAGTATACTTTCATGGAAAATATCAGTTCTTCAAAATATGCATGTTTTATATATTACTCTTAAGAAATGGGCTATTTCAAGTGAATTTTTTATATGATTTTCAAAAGGGCAAATGATGTTTCAAGATCAAAATTTTTTGTGGACTCCACATAAGGCTATTTTTAAGCTATGTCAAAAGGGCCAATTACGTGGTTTAAGTGGAATGCACTTGATTTTAAATCTTAGAATAATGTTTGCATTATGTGATGCCCTTATACATGTAATAGATTAACCATGCTTGGTTTGAATCTTGAGAATTAGTTGCCATGAATGTTTTGATTTGATGATATTTGCTATGGCACATTCAAACTATGGGAAACATTAGCAAATGGTTCAACCTTAAAGGTGTTCGCTTAAGTAAACCAGACATAAGGTTAAAGATCGAGACAATAAGACGCTAAATGAGATCAAAGCAAATTAAATTTATAGTTGATATGAAGCTCAGACATTTTGCTTAATGTGGTGTTTGATATATCATTAGTGCATTCATGACATGACACGAAAAAGACTTACAGGTCGATATTTGAAAGGAAACTATTTTTTTGAACAAGTACTCAATTTTGATAAAGCTCGCTTCTCGTAGTTTTGAAAAGCTTAATTTTGAAGCATATTGGCTTACATACTCTCGAGCATTTCACTTTGATCACTCCTTGTTGTGATCATCACTAATTTGGCAATGCTGTTTCCTCATTTGCAGCCATCACTCAAAATTTAGGGTTCCTACTCCTAAGCAACTCCTAATTGCCTACTCGTTCCTGGACATTGAATCCAGATACCTAATTGAGTCAACCAATCAAATGAAAAATAAGGCTCAAAGCTCGAATATTGGTACCAATGCAATTAGCTCACGTACATAAGCATGGACTGCATTTCTACATCATCCAACTCAGCTTAATACTATTTATTGTGTGACTATAGTATCCATGTGCTGGCTTCATTATTGCATCTCTCATATGTTTTCGTTGTGCTATTTTTGTTATCCACTCTCACTCAGTTCATAGTGAACTAAGCGGATATGTATCATATCTATAGGTCAGGGTGAAGAGTTGAATTGGTGCTACCACTATGGGGAGAAAGATTTTGAGAGCGCTTAGGTTGGAGTCAACCACTTTAGAGGACTTTTGTTTTTTATGATACACTTAGATAGTCATTATGTATAATGTTGTAAAAAGAGTTCAAAAAACTGACGGTTGGTTTATACAAAATCGTAAATATGTAAAGAATCACTTATAAGGCTAAACACTATTAAAAATCCTCTGATTATGTAAGTAAGTTGTTGTATATATATATATATATGTAGCCTTATCCTCTGGTTTATTGCAAGTTAGTTTATAGGTGTTGCATTATAAGCTAAACCAAGATGTGACACCTATTTAAGTGGTATCAAAGCATAAGTTAAGGACCAAAGAACTGGACACATGAGATGTGTGGGGTAGTAAGGAATTTGGTTGTTTTAGCCTTGTTTGGTAGAAACTATTGTGTAGAAGCTAACTAACATTAGCTATGCTAAACCTTGCTATCTCTAAAGATGGTTTAAGAATGATTAAAAGAAACTTTAAATGTTATCTACCAATAAGGATGAAAAAATGTATAGAATAAGAAAATGTTGGATAAATCTCAAGATTAAGAAATTCCTATGGATCTTATTGATTGAAATATGGATGAGTTGAATCTTTTAGATACTTCTAGAGATCTATGGATCAAAGAGATAAGTTAAGGATTGCCATCAAGACATATCTAGGAGATTCAATCTTGCATGCTTAAGTGAAATTATTACAATATGATTGAGAAATATCGTTAGTTGAGTTTAACTTAAAGGGGAAATGCTTGGGAATTCGATGGATTATGGTCATTATGAGAAGAAATAAGCTTAGGAAAAATCAAAATCTATGGATTGAAAGTGCTACACAAATCATAGGATTAAGGAATTCCTAGGAATGATGTGGACTAAAGTATAGATAAGGTGGATCATTAAGGTATAAAGGTTTGAGGATCATAAACATAAGCTAAAGATGATCATAAAGTATGACTTGTAGAAAAGATTTGGTACGCTTTAGTAAAAAAGTGTAGAATCTTGGTTTCATAGTCAATAGTAAATGGAAGAAGTAATGACGATGTGATAATAAGCACGAGATTGGAATTTTGGAATAATGTTGAACCTCCTTTACTTTAACAAATAAGAGTAATGTATTGTAGGAGATATAGTAGAAGTTCTTATGAGAATAAATCCTTAATTGAGTTGTTGTAGAAAGTTCAGTAGAAGGTTAATTGAATATAATATGTATTCTATATATGTTTGTTGTGTTGAGTAGCTAAGTCTGGTGATATGACAATAATTGTTCATGTTAGGATTGGTTCGAATGGGAGATAGATATGTTTATACAATGTGTGATATGAGAAGCATTCATTCTTTTGAATTCGAAGAATATACTAATAGAAATAGGCTCCTATTAATAGCTAGTATAGATCTCTTTAAGAAGTAAACAGTTTAAATACCAAAGAAAAAAAAAAGAAAAAAAAGGAAGAGGAAATATGCACAAATGCTTGATGAGAAGTCTACAAAGTTAGCAATATTGTATGTGAAAAGGATCTAAGCAACCTATGTCAATAAGGAGCAAGAAGAAGGAAAGAATGCTAGGGAATAAGCAAACATGATATGAAGTTAGTAGATTAATCCAAATAAAATATGAAAGGCTCTAGTATAGGACGAAGAAGAATGAAGGAAAAGAAGAAATACTATAAAGCAAGGCTTAAGTGTAATGAGTAACAAAAGTTGACATAAGGGGTTAGTAGAGATGTAAGATGAAAATGTTAGACCTTGATTATGATATGGATAGTAACCAAAATAGACATTAACTTTATAAGAAGAATAACCAAAAACATTATACGAGAGGGACAAAGGAATAGCAATAACTTTTATAAGTTTAGTTGGGATAGTTGGACAATATAAGGTGAATGGTAGTGGAAGTGATAGCTATGAATCATAGAAGAATTCAATCAATATGTATACTAGAATTTGTTAGAAAAATGAAGTTAAAACAAGAAGATTCCATAAGAAATGGAGACAAGAAGCTTTGGTTGAGTGTTGATAAGACGGAATTTTATTATTATTAACTCTTAATATGACAAAAGATTGATAGATGATGAGTATCAAATAAGTTTATATTTTAAGATAAGAGTTTAATAATAAAGTATGACCAATCGATTGGAAATACAGAATAATGGATCTTGCAAGATTAACTAAAATGATTTGAAGAGATGATGGAGATAGAAACATAAAATGATAGTTGCAAATCATAATGGGAACTAATATCAAATGATTAGGGAAATAATGTAAAAAACTTGGAGATGTAAAATGCAAAATGATAGAATTATATGTAGGTAAGCATCCCTAAAAGCACATTTATAGAGAATTGTATGACAATGACTAGGGGTATTTGAAAGTTTTAATTAGAAATTAGAGATCATGAGTATTTGGAATAGAGCTATAATGATTGCAGTTATAATTTTGAACTAGTGGTTAGATTTGATGGATTATATTGATTATTCTAAGATTTGGTCATAAATTTAAAATAGTGATTAGAAGTAAATGTGAATAATAAAATGAAATTGTTGTTTTATTGTTTGGAGTAATGAGCAAGTTGAGATAAGTTTTAGGGATAAAACTTGACAAAGTGAATGAGATGAGATCTATGAATTTTGAATAATGATAAAAAGGAGAAAGTTGTTTGATATTAAGAACAATAGTGTTGAAAAGTTGCAATAGATAAATGTTCCTGGTAAAGAACAAATTGAAGATACAAATATTTTAGTTATGTTGAGGAAATATAATTTGAAAAGTATAAGAGCTACTTTAAGACTCACATTTACATAACAATAGGCTTGGATAAATTTATAGTGTAACAATTATAGAACTCTTGTAATAGTCATATTAAGATAAAAAGAAGTTTTATAAGAGGAGATATGTTACAAGTAAAATTGAAATCTTGGTCAACCATGACATGTGGCTAAAAGGCTTAATGGTTAGGAATGAAAAATTAAGAGATCTCGAGTTTCATTATCTAAATATATTGTCGCTAGACACGGATATGAAAAGTAAAGATATACCCCCTTTAGAAATACTTAAAGACAGAGAATGATAAGGCCACTAGCTTGTGATGGTAAGAAGTATAATAAGAGGCTTGATTTATGAGCAAGAGTACATTACAATACACGATTGATATGATAAGATGATATGATAAGGTTTGAAGCTATAATTGTTTGCAGAGTTGCTAAAATTGTGACCTCAATAACAATCGATGATTGTGATATGATGTAGAAATAAGAATTACATAAAGAAAGTACGAAGATATACTTGGAATCTGTAAATATTGAAATATTTAAGTTTCAAAAATGAAACATTTTATAAGAGTGGTAAAATGTAATACCCCACAATAATACAAATTCAAATATTTTTTTATGACCTCTCCTCCTTATCCCAAGCATATATCTTTTACAAATTATATCAAAGAAAAGTTATTAAGTTATATCAACTAAGATATGTTTTTAAATATCACGAAACATCTGTTTTTCTTAAGAATGAGATAAAGAATTCTTTTAAAACACAAGCATTATTTCATTCTGAATTACAATAGAAGAATTCGAGAATAAATCAATAGAAAAATTGGTTACGAAGTCATTATCAATACGATTTATTTTCTATTAGATGGCATCGATTAGTTTTGCTAAAATAGAGAAATAGAATCACTCAACGACATATGAATTAAAATCCAAAATTAAATAAAACTTATTTGGCAAAAAAAGAACAATTAATTCATTACAAAAAAATTAAATGAATTTGAATCAAATTTATTAACAAATAAAAAATATAACTTCAAAAAAATGCTACAGATATAACCTTTTCTCTTATAAATTTCTTAATTACAAAGATAAAAAAGATTCATATATTTATGTATCAGCATTATGAGTTAATAAAAAAGAAGGGATTTCTTATAATTACAATATAGACAAACAAAAATTATTTCATATACTAGCAAGTATGATCCCTATCCCTAATTATCTAGGAGAAAAATGATATTTTGAATCTTGAAAAATTTCCAAATAGAAAATTTTTTTTATTGGAGAATTTTCCATTTTTATCTTAGAAATAAAGTAGATATTGAGTCTTGGATTGACATCACTACTGATTGTAAAAAAAATACTAACAATGGAGTTAATAATTATCAACTAATTGATAAAAAGGCTTTTTTATCTTTCAATTTCTAAAGATCATGAAATCAATCCATCCGATAAAAAAAAAAAAACGCCTTTTTGATTTAATGGGAATGAATGAAGAAATACTAATTCATCCCATATCAAACATGAAACTTTAGTTCTTCCCATAATTTATACTACTTTTTAATACATATAAAATTAAACCGTTGATCAATCAAATTACTTCTTTTCAATTTTAAAAGAAATGAAAGTTTTAGTGAAAATAAAAACATCACTAAAAAGAAAAAGGGAGATCCTCTTCTATTATCAAATGATAAAAAATATATTGAATAAAAAAATCGAAATCACAAGGAAAAACAATCTACAAGCTAAAGGAATCTTAAATCAGATGCACAAAACCAAGGCAATCTTGGATTAGTTCTCTCAAACAAAAAAAAAAATATGAAGATTATATGGGCCAAAATAAGGATATAAGAAAACATCAAAAGAAAAAAAAGCAATACAAGAGTAACACGGAAGCAAAGCTTAATTTCTTCTTAAAAAGATATTTACGTTTTCAATTAAGATGGGATGATTCTTTTAATAAAAAAAAATAATCAATAATATCAAAGTATATTACCCCACCAAACCCACTATAAAAACCTAACCCTTTTCATTTTACAATCTTTGGCTTGATTTCATTCCAAGAAAATTTAGGGAGCTCATTTAGATTATTTAGAAATTAGAGGAAATTAATCCAAAAATAATACGAAATCTAAGCGTACATAGAACCCAAGACAAACAACTACTTAAGAATGAGCGACCAACTAGGAATGAACCACCACTAGGCTCCAAAAGCAACGCCTCAGACCAATAAGGCCTTGATGGTGCATGGTGGCCAGAGCTTATGATGGTGGTAAGTTCCAATTTTTACCCAATTTTCAATAATTTGTTGCAAATAGTAAATTAACTTGGAAAATTATAAAAATTTGTATTCCTAAGTTATTTTTAGTGTACTTTCATGAAAAAATATCATTTTTTTCAAAATATGTATGTTTTATATATTGCTATAAGAAACAAGCTATTTTGAGCGAATTATCAATATGATTTTCAAAAAGGCAAATGACGTTGTTTCAAGGTCAAACTTTTTTTGTAGGCTCCTCATAATGTTTATTTTTAAGCTATGTCAAAAGTTTTCCTAAAATTGCTCAACAAATTTTTTTTTAATTTTGATTTACCAAAAACTGCCAAATTTGGAAATTTTAGAAAAATGGATTATCATTAAGTATCTTTGGCAGAACCTAATTTATATTCACATTTTTTGTGCTAAAATGAAATTTCATGAGGTTGCATGCGATTTTGAGGCCAAAAGTAGTCAAACAGGTGATTTATCATAATTTTTACAAGTTAAAAGTATCTTTTTGCAAAACTGGAACAGCCATGTCTTAAAAACGCGCATGCACGAGTTCTTGAAAAATTGTCCAAATCTAGAATTTGATCTTTGGGATGGTTTTCTTGCTGGTTGTGTCCAAAACTTGGTAAGTGTGAATGGTTAGATGGAGTTTTAGCAAGTTTAAGCACTATTTGACCTTATAGAAGCTTTTGTAGAAAGTTACCTATGAAAGCCTCAATGTGATAGTTAGTAGAAGCTTCTATAGAAGGTCTTTGGTGAGATATAAAATTAAGTAAACTAAAATGCATCCAAATAGAAGTTTGAGTAGAAGGTTCCTTAATGAAACTTAAAGTGAAAACTAAAAGTAAATATGAGTAGAAACTTGAGTAAAAGCTTCCCTAACAATAAATCCTAGGACCAACCTTAAGTAGAAGGTGAAGTAGAACATACAAGTAATGAAGTTAGTAAGGACCCTTCCCTAATAGAAGGTCATATAAAAGGTAATAAGAGGACCATGTTGAAGGTTGTGTAGAAGGTTTCAGGAACTATTAAAGTACTCTTACCAAAGCGCTTAAGCTCTAACAAAACATTTGCATAACTTGGACAAACATTGAAATACAACTCTTAATTCTAGGTTACTCAAATAATGGAAAACTCAAAGCTGCTATTTAAAGTGAAGGATATTACTCTCAGGTAAGTGGATATGTGTGTTTAGGAGTAGACTTTTGTTTACTCATTAGGTTGCACGTTACATGGTTTGAGTGGAATGTACTTGATTCTAAATCTTGGAATGATGTTTTCCAATTATGTGATGTCTTGATACATGTAATAGATTAACCATGCTTAGTTTAAATCTTGAGAATTAGTTGCCATGAATGTATTTATTTGATGATATCTGCTATAATACATTCAAACTATGGGAAACATTGGCAAACAATTCAACCTTTAAGATGTTCGCTTAAGTGAACCCAACATAAGGTTAAAGATTGAGACAATAAGACTCTAAATGAGATTAAAGCAAATTAAATTTATAGTTGATATGAAGCTTAGACATTTTACTTGATGTAGTGTTTGATACATTATTGGTGCAACATAAGTATGTGAACCAACAAGTGTATCAAGTCGTGGAAGTAGTATTAATGGTGAGTCAAGGTCGTAATCTATAAGGAGCTAGGAGCTAGGAGCTAGGTGCTAAATCACTTAAGTTTTTCCTTAAACTAAGTTATTGATAATTGAACTAAAAGTAAGTAAAAACTAAATAACAAGATGAACACTAAACCAAATATCCTAACTACACTATGAGGATCCCGGGTCTAGGAGATAAAAAAGATCAAACTGGGATTTGTAAATCTATTCTCATTTAAATCGACATAATGCCTTAAATCAATATTCGAAATTGACTAAAAGGGATTTAACTAAATTCACTAAAACTCACCTACCTCTCGGAGTAACGGAATTTTAATTATAGTATAAATTTACCCACTAAGACAATTTATCTATAATTATTAGGTAAATAATAATCCGCTTACACCGAAATTATTATTTTAGTTAGAAATATGGTTTAAGCATGTACCCATGACCCGAACCATATTTCGAACCACATTAAATGCGTGAGTTCATGAATTTAATTAAAACTCGTGTATCCTTATAACAAATTTTTTCAAAAATTTAAACTATGCTCAACATGAGTTATCGAAACCTTCCCAGATATCCTATAACTTTATCTAGCTGAAAAGTAATGGCCAAGTATTAAATAACTAGATGATAAACACAATAGAAAAATACACAAATACTTAAAATCAATATCAGAATAATATACAAAATACATTAACTCATCAAATCTATCAATACAAAACCTAAATAAATTAAGTACAATATCACATCGCAAAACCTAGATGAATCAAGATATATATAAATTAAAATAATAAGGAAAAGAAAAAATTTCTATCGATATATTTAATCCCGAAACCTGATACAAAATCGGTAAATCTCAATTCATTTGAAACGCATGATAATCCTCTAATGAGTTAGAACAAAATGATTTAGAATCCTAAAATTGAAGAAAACATACTAAAATTAAAAAAAGTAAACAGCAACCACAATTTTTATTCTCAAATATTCTCTAGAAAAAATAAAATAAAATTCCTAAACTACTAGATGATCTCTCTTGTCTTCCTCTCTGTTTTTTTCTTTCGTCTACTGTCTTCGTCTCCTCTTTTTCCTCCTCGGCTCCTATTCTATATGCCCTCTTTTTCTACTATCCTTCCTTTCCCTCCGCAACGTGGGCCTGCTTCTTTCGCTAAAATAAACAGTAGCCCCTAAAAGATGACAAAGTCCACCTCGCGTACAGCAAGAGTCTTCAAAAATGGAATTCCTCAAAGTTGCTATCTATTTTTTTTTTTTTTTTTTAATATCAGCACTTTCAGAGACTCGATGCTTTCTACGTGTGGGCCACTAAATATGACATCGGGCTAAAACTACCTTAAAGTTCATGGCCTGTCCCTTTCTATTCTTTTGCTTCAATTCACTAAAGAGAAAAGAATATATAACTATTAACCCACTTTGTCCATATTGAAGACTCCTTACACGTGTTACCATGCAGCTCCTTAATTGCTCCAATACTTCATGGACTGACCATGTGTGCAGGAACTTCCTCGGTTCTGTAATTTTCTATAAGATTGCAGCTCACTAGTCTCTTATTTGGTCAACGCTTGGTTGGAGTTACGCGTGACTGCTGTTCTATGACTGAATTTCACGGCTTGAAGTAAGCTGCTGCATTCGGTGAATTCAAGTTTGGTGGGTCGTTTTGACTTGAATGCTACAGCTGCTCTTCTCGGTTGACATGGAGCTTAAGTTAAATGCCGTAAGCAGGATGCAGGCTTGCTGCAGCTGCTATTCAGTTCAGTGGCTATTGTGGAATTTGACGGCCTGCTGTATGGACAAGAGCTTCTTGGCAAGTGCAGGAAGCTGCGGTTGTGCTCTATTCGTTGATCAACTGCTGGTCGTGCATTCGGACAAGTGGCTTAGGACAAGCTGGAGCTGCTGCTGTTGAAGTCCTCTGTTGCTGTTGTTCAATAGATTATCCCAACTCAACTGCGCTTGTGTTTAAATCAGCAGTTACACAACAGCTCGCACACTCTTCTGTAGTTCATCTCAATATCATGTGGAGTGAAGTTCAACAGATGCTATGCTTTGATGGAGCTCGGAGTGCTTGGTTCGAGAAGGTGAACTTGTCAATTGCTTGGAGAAGAACTGAAAAGGGGTGCGATTTGCTAAAGGAACTCAAACAGCTGCTAAAAGTCAGTTCATGTCAACTACTACTTAGGTACGATTCTATCTCAACCAGTTGCTGTTTTATTGGCTTTGCTAGTTTTAAACTCACATTAATGCTTATATATCTGCAATCAAACAAGCCAAAAGAGTAGTAAGCTGATGTCAAATAAATACACTACTGCTCATGAATGAAAAATTTAATGGTCAGTTGCAACTCGGATGAATTGATTGCTGTCATGTAGAATTCATCATGCTTGATTCTTGGCCGCAGCTGCTGTGTTCTTGGCTAGTTCGCATGTTGCAACTATTGTTTGGGTTCTTACTAGCTGTTACCTATCATATGGAGATGCTCGGATGAAATTCAGCAGCTGCTAGGCACATGTTGGTTCGGCTAGGAGTTGCTTGGTGCTAGGAGTTGGTTTGTCATCAAATAGAGCTGCTCTTAGTCCTTGCTACAATTTAGTTGCAGCTGCCGTGCTTGACAATTTGAAATGAATTGGTGCTCTTGGATTATTCTGGCACGTGCTTGGATTCAAGAAATTTCCATGGTCTTCAATTCCAAATTGCTGTTATATGCGCTTATCAAGAGAAGCTTGGTGAGATAAGTTGGTTCCATGCTTGCTTCTAGTATGGAGAGCCATGGCCTATAGTAAAATAAAATGATAATGAAAATTTTGTTCACTTAGTTCAATAGTAAAGTGCACATCAGCTTTTTAGATTAAAATTTAAAGGCTTATTATTAGTGTTCTATAAATGGGCTTGATTGATGAAGTGGATTGGAGAGCTTCTCAACTTGAAAGTTGCTAAGATTGGTACTCGGATTGTTGCTGCTAAGATATACTCAGTTAAGTGCTCTGCTCTATAATTTTATGGCTGTGGAGTTCATTCAATTGTAGCTTAAGGGTGGTATGTGCTACTGTCAGTTCATGGAGCTATCCACTTTGGAAGTTGCATGCTGTGGCTACTGTACTTAACCTTGGTTGCTATTGGATGTTAGAGTGTATACCTTGGCTCGCTTGCTTCGCTACTGTCTATGTGGATACTATTGCACGAGCTACTATTGTTTAGTGTCCATAAGAAGTTGAAATTCAACTACTGCTTTGGTTGGATGCTCGATTGATTCTTAGCCTGCTACATGCTTTGTAGCTCTCGATTGGAGATGTTTGGAGCACCGATTGGGTGCCACTTATAGCTATAACTTAAATGGTGATGAGTTGCCAACCACTAATCCTCTTACTCGCACACAACTTCAAGGCCTCTAATCTCACACCTCGAAGAATTCTCTCTCGACAACCTGTTGATGACGAGAAACACTATGTAAAAGAAAGATGGCTGAATCCCTTAACAATTCCAAGAGGTTATACCCTACTCTGTTCTCTCTCTTATGTTGACACCGACTACTACTTGCCGAAGGTTATGTGCCAAATGATCGAACTTTCAATTATCGAGAGACTCCTACTAAGTGATGAGACATTCTTCTTTAGGCCGAGTACTTTCTTCTAACTTCCTACCTACACTTACTGCACCCCTTCCTCATCTCGACAGTCCCTAATGCCACCACATCTTGATTCTACATAGCTACTACACCCATAGGGGCCTTACACAAAACCAATGTTACGTTGCCACTTGTCCATTTCATTCAATACTATACTATTTTTTCCTTTCTGTCGTTTACCCATTTTACCCTTTTTTTCATATGTACTAGGAATCCCTTTTTTATGTATACCTTTTTTTAATTTCTTTATTTGTAATGTTATCCTAGGGACTTACTATAAATAGTCTATTTTCCTTATAAGTCGAAATCATCTTACTTTACAAACATATATTAAATATATTGTTTTTGCGAGACAACCCTCTCCAATTTCTTTTTCATACACTTTTATTTAATCTTGCCAAGTAGCTCAAGATTAGTGACAGGTGGACCTTGACATCAATTTGTACGTCATATCAAGTGAAGTCAAGTCATGTTATGTTTATCGGTATGTCATATCCTTCGAGTAGCTTCACGTCAACTACTCTAGTCAGTTCATTAGCCTACTCACTTTATTTTCTTCGATATTTTAAAGAACCCATTAGTTCAAATCTGCTACAGTAAGTCTTAGTTGTTGTTGGTGAATTTTGGGGTCAGGAAATGTTCAAGAGTAAAAATACTTAGTACCGAAGCCAGTCCGATGCAGCCACTCCGATGCCTAAGTTAGAATAAAGATTTAGTATAATAAGTATAAGAATAAAAAGTGTTCGAGAGACTCTTATCAAGTTTCTTTCTGGTATTTATAGACAGTTGTGTCTAAGGCAGTTGCTAAGGTAATTGTTAAGACACGTGAGCACTCTTGACTTGATATCTCCCCTAATATGTAGGGATAGCAAGCGGTTGTAAAATGTAACCATGCTTATGATAACTGTTCGTGCTATAGATTTGAATTCAAATTAGGAGCGTTTCTTCTACTCGACATAATTTTCGAGTGTCTCCTAAAGAGTAGGAATGCCAAGAGATTCGATTACCCGACTTCTCTTCCGATGAAAAGACGAGTGTAAGTTGAGCGAAAATTGACTATCAACATTTACCCCCCCAACTCCCATATTCAAATAAACGACAAAGGGAGTTATGTATATATATATTGCAACAAAGGTCGAGTGGGGGGAGATTCTTTGGATTTATGCCGGGTAACATGGGAAGTAGGACGGATCATATCCCAACCAAAACGTCGCCATTTCAAATCTCTCATCCATTCGGGAAACCAAAAAGCTATAAGCATGACATATATCACCTAGGTTATCATTTTGTTGCAGGCCTAAAACTATCAGAAAGTTTTCAGTCATTAGATTTCTATCACGAGATACGCATCAACAATTCGTAGGAATATCATGTCAGCACATCAATACTTTCAAAAGTAGATTAGCAGTTATGAGAATGGATCGTCCATATATAAGGCATTGTTCACAATCAAGTTTTACTCCTTTAGTTGCATTTAAAATTTTCATTTGTTTTCAAATCTTTAGAATCTCACTCTTCAACTTCTATTATTTCATTTCATACGACCATCTAGGTATGGTTCGTAAAGTTTCTCTTTCCTCCCCTCCACCAAAATAGGAGCGAGGCAGCGTGTTCTTCGGGCAGTTCGAGAGATAGTATGAAGGAAGGTAGGATAAACTTGCTTGGATTAACGAGCTTCCTATAGATAATTATCTTGAGGATAAGGAAGGGAGGTCATTAGCAAGATATCTGTACCATACAATAGCCTACTTTCGTGATTCTCCTAATGGAATTGCCAGTTCCGTCGATAGAGTTCTAATCACAAAGTACAATTAGTACTGGCAGGATCTTCCTAGAACATGGAACTTAAGGAGGTCAAGAGGTAGGGAGAGAGTATGCTTTCCACAGGAGCGCAAGTTCTATATATACCTAAAGTATTTGGATTTTAGGTTGTACTTCCCTTTCTTGGCTTTTGTTTAGGGCTTCTTCAACAACTTTAGAGTCACGCCGACTATGTTCTCACCTAACACATATTGGCTTCTGGTGGCTTTTGAGATAGTATGTGAAGAGGTTGAGGTTAGGGCTATGCCTCAGTTGTTTAGATTTTTCTTCACTATCCATAGGCAGTTTGACGGGTTGTACTTCGCTGTTGCCAGGCATTGGCGTAAGTTCATGGACAGGTTAGAATCTAAGATTCATAAGTGGCACGATAAGTTCGTGTCAGTCGTATCGAATGAGGACTTAGACATCTGGACCTAATGGACTGAGTCGATACATACAAAGGATGTAGATTTAATGCCGAATGAGGTAGTAACAGTGAAGAAGATTTAGGAGAGAAGGAGAAACAAAATGTTCTTTTGGGATGTTGAGAGAATTATACGGTGTTATGAAAATGACAAACCAATATTTTCTGAAAAAGAAGGTACGCTGATGTGTTACTACCGTGTCAAGTATAACCACGAGGAAAGCCATTCTTGAAACTTTAAGAGAGAATAGTGACCTTTGAGCCTTGCTCGATACAGAAAATGTAAGTTTATATTTTTTTTCCTATTTATATTAATTGATTTACTCATCTTGTAGATATAGGTGTTGGAGAGATAGATCCTACAAAGCTACTTGCTCGGGCTAAGGCTAAGAAGTCCAAGGCTAATAGGAGGGGGACTACCTCTACAATGACCACGCGGCTTGCTATCATAAAGAGACCACCAAAGGAGGCTACAGCAAAGCATGCAGTTGTGCAAATCTCTCATCCTACCGAGAAAGTGAAGGAGAATAAGAATGTACAGTCGACCAAGGTTCGTTCTAAGGAGCCTCCTGTCATGATTATTCAAACTATAATCAAGCCGAGGTATAGCAAACGTTGAGAGACATACCTCGACAAGCAAGATGAAAATGCAATTGCCACAAAAGGCTTATCATAGGTGATTGCGGTAGCTCTAAGTGGTGAAAAAAAAAACTAGGGAAGGAACTTATCGGCCAGCCGCTTATTAAGAAATCCAAGGGCTTGGACGAACGGATGATGGAGGTAATACGTGCTAGAGCTTTCGGCATCAGTAATGCCAAATTCATGCCAAATAGAGAGGTTGGCGAGTACTTCATCCCTTGTTGGAGCCATTAGACTTTGGACACTAACTCAACCTTAGGAGATAGGACAAAATCTTTAGCTGTAATGGAAGGAGTCATTCTTACAAAAGACAAAGATATTGCCAAGGATGTCAATAGGGTCAGCGGTTGCAATAAGGCCTATGTTACGGCCAAATTGTATGATGTGAGTATCCATAAACATTTTCTTTCTCCAACTACTTTAGATAATTTAACACAATTTTCTTTTTCCAAATAAGCAACCACATCCTTATAGCTTAGCACGAGGCCAACAAAGAGGCAAAGAAGGTAATATCCTCTACTATATCTATGTAATATCTAATCGTTCTTAATTATAATAACTACATTTGCTGTAGAAAGTTAAGGATGCGTACAATGCATCAAAGGCCCAAACTGCCACAGCCAAGAATGTGAAGATTAGGGCTGAGATGGAGGCGAGAGAGCTTAAGGAGGAACTTGCTGCCAAGAAATTGGCATAAGAGCTCGCCGTTGATGAAATCTCTAGCTTGAAGGACAAAATGGAACAACAGTACAAAAGTTCGAAAGCTTAAAGGAGGAACTGTAGAAGAAAAGGGAAGAGTATTGGGGCTTAGGCCGAACTATTTGCACGATGAGCAATGATGAAGATAAGCTCAGGATACAGATAAAGGAGCTGGAGACTAACAACTTGAACTTACAGAGCTGTGTGGTCGAATTGTAGGAGGCTATGAAAAAGGGACCTTCAATTGAAGAGGCACTCAATATAGTCACTCCTAGTCGGTAATACGAGAGGCTTCTATGCAAGAAGTTGTTGGAGGGGGTTCAGCAGTAAGGCAAGAGGTCATAAAGCTTCATCCTAACTATGATCTCTCATGTCTCGACTTTACTAACATTGATGACAAAGTTAGTAATGCTAACGAAGACGAAGGCGACGAGATAGGTGCCGAGAGCATAGATCAAAGTGATAATGAAGCTCAAGCCAAAGAAGTTGCCCCCTCCGAGAAACTAGCTACCAAGGAAGCCCCAACAAAAGATTTAAGAATCACTTCTACTAAATTTGAGAATAGGCCATAAGACTTGTTATATTGGCATATTGCATTCTCCTATAATTAATCACTGGAATATAATCAAGGCAATGCCGAGTGTATGTGAATTTCGCATAAATTGTTTAGTTAATGCATGTTGCTTCGCACTCTCAATCATCAAATTGCTTTAATTCACTTCATTTATTTCTTGACATGTTTTAATTCACATGCCCTGTTATCCTTCGACATGTTTCATTCCACAAGTCTATCATTTCAAGGCATGTTTTATTTCATTCTCAATTTGTTTCTCGGCATGATTTATTTCACATGCCCATTTTTCCTCGACATATTTTATTTCACATGCTCATTATTCCTCAGCATGTTTTATTTCACACGCCCATTGTTCCTCGATAAGTTTTATTTCACATGCTCATTTTTACTAGGCATGTTTTATTTCATATGCCCATTTTTATACCGTCCGTTAACCGTTTAAGGTGTGGACTAGCCGCATTACTCGACCGTATAGTTAATTTGTATAGTTCTTCTACCGCGTTAGGCTAGAACTTAGATCAGTTCATTTGCCATGCAGCCTAGAACTCATTCATTCAACAATTATAACCAAATCACAAAGACATCAAATATATAACTATCATTAATATATCTTACAAGCACATTAGCTACCGCCAAATGAGTGACAGTAGAAATCGTTCGACATTAATTAAAATAAAATTTCAAATTCTTGGTGTTCTAAGCTCGCGAGATGACAGATCCATCCAACCTTTCTAATCAATATGCCCCCTCGCCAACGACTTCCCGAATCCTAACAGGATCCTCCTAATTTGCGCCGAGCTTACCCTGATTTGCTCACGTGCCTAGTGCTTCCATCTTATGACAAACCAAATCTTTAGGTTAGAAAACCTTGTGCTTCACTTTCTAATTGTAGTATCTTGCTGCTCCATGCTAGTATGCCACGACCTTAGCTTTTACAATGTCTCGGATTTCCTCAATAGTGTCTAGATTCACTATTTGTCTAACTTAATTAAGCATAAGGTCAAAATTATGTGTACAAAGATTAGGCAAGTCCAACTTAATCAGCAACACGGCTTTAGTGCTGTAGGCCAACTTAAATGGTGTCTCTCCCGTTGAGGTTCTATAAGTGGTTCTATATCCCCATAAGACGTTCGATAGTTCGTTGGCCCACTTCTCCCTAACTTGATCTACTTTTCGCTTCAGGCTGTGCAGTATGATCTTGTTTACGACTTCAACTTATCCATTTGTCTGAGGGTGCACTATAGATGTATAGTTCAGCCGAATGCCATGCTTTTGCCAAAATGTTTGGAATTTGTTGTTGTCAAATTGTGGGCCGTTATTTGTAATTATTGTGTAGGGAACTCTAAATCTAGATATGATGAAGTTGAAGACAAAAGCTTCCACATACTGCTTAGTGATCTTTGCCACAGCTTCGGCCTTAACCCACTTGGTAAAGTAGTCTACAGCAAAAATAACAAATTGTTGTTGGGCGGTAGACTTGGGAAAAGGTCCAAGAATATCTAACCCCTACTGGGTGAAAGGCTAAGGACTAGTTAAGCTACATAATTCACTTACAGGTGCTTTACTCGGCAACTTATGCTTCTAGCATTGAGGACACTACTAGACAACGTCCTTCGTATCTTCTTTCATAGTCGGCCAATAATAGCCGAATCGCAGTGCTCTAATATACAATGTTTGTACCTTCACATGATTGCTCCATATGCCACCATGAAGTTCAGATAATACCCTCTAGGCAACCCTTAGGGAAAGGCATCGAAGGTAAGGTTGGGATATGCCACGCTTGTACAACTAACCATTAATCAGCGTATAGTTTGCAACCTGGTAAGTCAATCTTTGTGCCACCTTTTTGTTGTCGGGGACAAAACCTTCTTTTAGATAATTCACTAAGGGATCCACCCATGATTCTTCTTTTGGGCAGGGAGCTAACTCACAGCTTTGCGAAAGATTGGACAAGCATTTTTTCGGTAGAAATTCAACGAAAAGTTTCTCATTCAACTCAAGGAATGCCATACTAGCCAACTTCAATAGCTTATTAGCAGCAATATTCTTACTTCTCAAATTTTTATGAATCGAGAAAGATAGAAATTCTTTTACAAGTGTTTGTACCACCAATAGGTACTTACTCATCTCTTCTTCTCTTGCCGCATAACTTACAGTGACCTAATTTACCACTAACTGCGAATTAGAAAACACTTCGAGTTTCTCGGCACTAATTTATTTTGCCAATTTCAATCCGGCAATTAGAGCTTCGTACTTTGCTTCATTGTTATTGGCTGGGAATCTAAATTTCAGAGCGTAATGAACTTTGACATTATGCAAGCCTTGGAGAACCAGACCTGCACCACTCCCTTTTCATGTCGAAGAACCATCAACAAAAAGAAACCAGATAGGTTTCTTAGCAATCTCCACACAATCTTCGTCCCCTATAAATTCAGCCAAAAACTCTGCTAGTACTAAGGCGTTTAGTGTCATTCTGGGTTTATATTATACACCATAGGCACTAAGCTCCAAGGCATATTTCATCATCCTTCTCAAAGAATCGTATCTCTGCAACGCTTGCCACAATGATTGATCGGTAAGGATAATAATCTAGTGAGCCTCAAAGTACAGCTTCAATTTTCTTGCCGAGAGAACCACTGCCAATACAAATTTTTCTATCTTTGAGTACTGAAGCTCTAACCCTTGCAAAATATGACCCACGTAATAAACGGGTCAATGATCTTTATTATCAATTCCAACCAACACAAAGGAAAGTGCTCGGTAGCTGACTGACAGATATAGGTATAAATTTTCTCTAGGAATGGGTGTTGAGAGTATCAAAGGCAACGCAAGAAATTCTTTGAGCTCATTGAAAGCTCTTTTACAATTGTCAATCCAGTTGGATTCCTTTAGATTCTTCAAAATTTTGAAGAATTCTACACACTTATGTGCAATTCTCGACTTGAATCTATTAAGGGCGGCAATTCGCTCAATGAGCTCCTACACCTCCTTGACCGTACGAAGTAACTTCATATTCTTTACAGCTTCAATCTTTCTTAGATTAGCTTCGATGCCACGTCGTCTGACCATATACCCGAGAAATTTTCCTGATGTTGTGCCAAAAACACATTTCTGTAGGTTAAGTTTCATGCTATATGTCCTCAATGTGGCAAACGTCTCCTCTAGATCTGCTAGATGATGATCTTCATTCATGTTCTTCATAATCATGTCATCCACATATACTTCAACATTCCTATGAATCTGAGATTTGAACATCTTCGTTACTAATCTCTGGTATGTAGCACTAGCATTCTTTAGCCTGAAAGACATCACCGTATAATAGTATGTTCCAAAATTAGTAACGAAAGATGTGTGAATTTCATTGGCTTTGTCCATCCTGATTTAATTGTAACTGAAGAAAGCGTCTATAAAAGAAAGCAACACATGTCCTGCAATTGCATCTACCATCTGATCAATTTTTTGCAATAGGAAACAGTCCTTGGGACAGGCCTCGTTGAGATCCATGAAGTCTATGCACATTCGCCATTTGCTATTAGACTTCTTGACTAGTACACATTTTGCTAGCCAAGTCGAATAAGGCTCTTCCTAGATGAATCCGACTGTCAACAATTCCTGGACCTCTTCTTCTATAGCCATTTATCTCTCTAGTGCAAAATGACTCTTTTTCTGTTGGACCACCTTTACATTCGGGTCAATCTAGAGCTTATGCACCATAACGTTTGTCGAAATACCGGGCATATCCAATGGTGACTATGCAAACACGTTAGCATTGGCTTGCAAGAAGTCAACTAGACTTTGCCGGACATCAGCTGACATAGGTTTTCCTATCCTTGTCATCTTCTCGAGATCATTTCCCAAAGGAATTTCCTCTGTATCATTCTCGGCATTCTCTATTCCGACTAACTTGCTTTCCAGGCAGGTCTTGACCTGAAATACTTCCTCTCGCCTCAAAGCCCTTGTATAAAAAGAGTGTACGGATTGCTAATCCTCTCTACACACACCAACCCTCGTAGGAGTGGAAAACTTGGCTTTTAGATGTGCCGTTGAAGGGACGATGCTAAATAAATGTTGGCATAACTGTCCCATTATCATGTTGTAAGGGGACAAATATTTGACGACGAGAAAATCCACTTTGTCCTCAGCAATATGCTCGTCATTGTCGATCTGCATCAGCAAAGAGATAACTCCAGCAACTTGGACTGGTTGATTATTGAAGGCATAGAGGTCATACTTGTAAGACCGTAATTGCACTTTGATCTTAGGCCTCATTTGATTGAAAGCATGCTGAAAAATGATATCGGCTGAACTTCACATGTCAATGAGAATCTTCTTAACTTCAAAGTTGGCAACTCTCAAGTTGATGACAAGTGCATCATCATGCAGCCTTTGTATGCCCTCAAAATCCTCTTCCCCAAAAGATATTGTATTATCAATTTTGACTTTCTTTTCATGAATATTGCAAATGTAATTCCTAGCGTTAACCGAGTTCAAAGAACTCAATTGGCCTATACTAGGTCCGCCAACAATTGTATTAATTACTCCGTTGGGTGCTCTGTTAGGATTTACATCCCTTACATCTCTCATGGCCATTGCTGGCCAAGTGTTATCCTTGTGTTCCTCTCTTCTCTTCTGAAACGGTCTTTCGATTCTCTCAACATCATACGCCAGAAATTTGCGCAGGTGCCCGCATTATATTACATCTTCAATTGCATTCTTGAGTTGAATGCACTCATCCGTATTGTAACCCTTATTAAGGTAGAAGTTGCAGTACTTATTTGAATTTCTTCTTAAGGGATTTCCTCACATTCTTTCCAGCCATTAGAGGATACCTCTCTCCCTACGAACCTCCATTAAAATATCTGAGATTGGACGATTGATAGGCATATGAGATGAGAATGTTGGGATCCTTGGTCTCTTCCTCTCGGCATCTGAGCCATTGTTGTTGTCAATGCCAAGTCTATCTTTGGCATTTTTTTGTTTTTCATTCTTTCCATGTCCTTTACCTTGATCAGCTTCTCACCATGCCTTTATGTTGTCTTCTTGTCGAATGTATGAGGTGGATTTAGCCTTAAACTCAATGAAAGTTTTCAAATTGTTTTTTGCAAGAGACTTGAAAAAGCCTCCATGAGGCTTAACTCCGTCAATTATGGAGTTGAGGGCCACACTCGTATCTAATTCTGGGATTTGGACCATCTCGGCCATGAACCTAGCCAAATAATCCCTAATTAACTCATCGAACTTTTGTTTAATGGTGTTCAGGATTGAAGAGTCCTTAACAGGAAGCTTGCTAGCAAGGAAGTGTTGAAGGAACACATCTGCTAGTTCATCAAAACATGATATGGTATTTAGATTAAGGTGTTTGAACCATGTGTTGGCTGCATTCCTCAAGGTTGAGGGAAAAGCTTAATAAGCCACCACGTCACTTAAACCATGCAACTTGGCTAATATTTGGTAGTACTCCAAGTGGTCTTCGGGGTCCTTCGTCCCATCATATGTTTCAAATTGAGGTAACTTAATGTGCTAAGGTATTATTTCCTCTAAAATCTCTACGACAGAAGGACTTTTTTTTATTTAGAACTGTTTGGTCGCTGAAACGAGTGTGCTGACATGCGAGGGTCCCATATGATGCACGTACTACGGTTACTTACCCTTATTAATCTTTTTAAAAGTAGGAGTTATGGGTCATGTTGGAACCTTAGCTTACTTTTTTGGCAATTTAGGTAAATAAATGGAATCGTCAATACTGTTGGCATCATCATCACCACGTTCTTTTTCTTGATTTAGGTGAAAACTTTTATGGAGAAGCTTAAGGATTTGTTCGTGTTTTTTGTTTAGCTTAGAATTTTCTATGGCTAAATCGAGACAGAGCTGCTCGAATCGAGCCAATCATTGTTCACCAACAAGCCAACTCCCTCCTTTACGTTGTTAAGAGGAAGTACCAACACTTGCACTTCATATCATCCTAATTCTATCCATGTAGTTGTGTTTAGAGAAAAACAGACAGTGCCAAATGTTGTTAGTGAATTTTGGGGTTAGGAAATAGTCCTGTAAAAGAGAGTAAAAATACTTAGTACCAAGGCCAATCCGGTACAGTCACTCTGATGCCTAAGTTAGAATGGTGATTTAGTATAGTAAGTATGAGAATAAGAAGTGTTTGAGAGACTCTTATTGAGTTTATTTCTGATCTTTATAGATAGTTGTTGTGTCTAAGGCAGTTGGCGAGGTAACTGTTAAAACACGTGAAGCGCTCTTGACTTGACATCTTCCCTAACATGTAGGAATAGCAAGTAGTTGTAAAATGTAATCATGCTTATGATAACTGTTCGCGCTATAAATTTGAATTCAAATTAGGAGCGTTTCTTCTACTCGGCATAATTTCCGAGTGTCTCCTAAAGAGTAGGAATGCCAAGAGATTCGATTACCCGGCTTCTCATCCGACGAAAAGACGAGTATAAGTTAAGCAAAAATTGACTATCAACATTAGTGATAATTGAGCTCTTAGGCACAACTAAGCTCTTACATACATCATATAATCCTAGTATTAAAGCTTGAGGTTGTGATCAAGAGCTATGTAGTTATAGTCACTACTAGTTTGCTGTTCATGATATTTTGTTCACATTTGGAAGAATAGATCAAGTTTATAGTTCACAGTTCGTATGATATTAGTATGTGTAAGGATTTCTTATGTGAAGATTATTTTCTGACACATCATTTTGAGAATGTCAAATCCTAATGTTCAGGGAGAGATTAACGATGCCAAGAGTGATGCTCATGGGTGTAGTCGAGTTACCCAACAAACATCATGTACTATTGATGAGCAAATATAAGACCTTATTACTATTATGACTAATTTAGTTATTTCAATACAGAGAGTCTTAGAGACTAGGTTGCGAGAGAGAGTTGTTAAGCAAGGCCAAGAAATGAGAGATAGACCAAGAAGATAGATGAATGAACCGCATGCACCAGAGCCCATTCCTGTGAACTAAGCACCACTATGATGTGCTGAAAGAATGGCAAGAAGGAGGTTAGAATTGGATGAAGTGGAGCAGTATAAAGAGGAAGAACAGTATGTTGAAGTTGACGAGCATGAACTTAAGGCTCCTAGGGGTGTCAAACACCTCAAAGTACAAATCCTGAGCTTCAATGGGTCTAGTAGTGCTGATGACTACTTAGACTGGGAGGAGAAGATCGAAAAGATATTCAACTTTTATGATTATGAGAATGTTATTCGTATTCGAGCGACTACATTGGAATTTTTTGGATATGCAGCAATATAGTGGAAGAAGTTGCAGAATATCCACTTGAGAGCCCGACGAGAAGTTTAGACCTATAATGAAATGAAGAGGGTCCTAAGAGTAGGTTTGTTCCCGGACACTACGAGCAAGACACTTTCAAACATCTCTAAGACTTGAGATAAGGTAGCAAATCTATGGATGACTATGTTCAAGAGTTTCAATTACTCATGATCCGACGTGATGTCAACCAACCCAAGATGCAAACTATCGTAAGGTTTATTTCTAAGCTAAGACCGAGGTTGGTAACGTAATGGAGCTACAGAGTCTTATGACTTTAGATGAAGTCATCAGAGTGGCACAAAGAGTCAAAAAGCAAAGGCGAAACCAGGTTAATCGAATGTTGAATAGCTAACCTATGTTATTGAACAGGAGTTGCATGCTAAGCTGACTAAGGAATGACCGAGCACTATACGGTTCTAAGGTAGAACGTCGAGGACAAGTGCTGATCCAACCAAAAGAAAGCTAAGGTAAGAGCAAGGCTAAGGAACCTGAGGCTCGAAAAGACCAAGGTCAAAGCTCTAGAAGAAAGACCCAAGAAATCAAATGCTTTAAATGTCTCGGTAATCGGCACGCGATTAGTTAATGTCCCGACCACCGAGTCATGACTATAAAGGGAGAAAGCCCCAATTTGAAGTAAAGAGTACAAGCGAAGGAGAGGAAGAGATGGGAGTTAAACAGATGCTAGAAGAGTTTCAAGAAGACCCCATAGTCTAGAAACCTCTTGAGGGTAGTGCCGAGTATTATTTTATTGTTCAACCATCTCCTAGTACATTTATGGCAAAAGAGAATGAGTAGAGGGAGAACCCCTTCCATACGAATTTCCGAGTGAATGGTAAGCTATGCGCCTTGATCATTGACAAAAAAAGCTATACCAATGTGATAGTACATAAGGGGTAGTTGAGGCCATGAAATTGCCAACTCTTCCATACCTTAAGCCATATAAGATTCACTGGCTAAACAAGAAAGGAGGCTTACATGTTGCTGAGCAGGTTAAAGTACTGATTACCATTGGTGATAGGTACAGGGACGAGGTGTTGTATGATGTCCTTCCGATGTGTGCTTCTCACATATTACTCAACCGACCGTGCCTGTTTGATTTGAAGGTGTTACATGATGGGTATAGGAATACCTACATGTTCCAGAAGGATAGGAAGAAAATAATATTGACGCCTATGAGTCTTAAGGAAGTGTAGGAAGCCTAAGAAAAGGTTGCTAGATCTCTATAGCGGAAGTCCTTAGTGATTTCCTGAGCTTAGTTTGCCCAAGAAGTCAAGGCCGAAGACTATGTGCTCCTTCTAGTTAGGAGACTCTTGGAGGTGAGAGATGCCAAGAACTGCCCAATCGAAGTGAGAGCTCTACTAAAAGTATATGCTGATCTATTTCTTGTCGAGATGCCAAAAGGTTTACCACCTTTAAGAGGCATTGAGCATTGTATTGATCTTCAGCCTGGAGTAGACCTACCAAACCAACCTGCTTATAGGCTCAATCTTGAGCAAGTAGCCAAACTAAAGAAGCAAGTTGATGAGTCAGTAGATTACAGGTATGTCTAAAAGAGCATAAGTCTATGTGCCATCCCAGCCGTGCTAGTACCAAAGAGAGATGGGTCATAGAGAATGTACATTGACAACCGTACCCTCAATAAAATTACTATTAAGTATCGATATCCGATTCCATGGTTGGATGATATGCTTGATGAGTTACATGGTGCTCGCATTTTTTCAAAAATTGATCTGAAAAGTGGCTACCACTAAATACGAATGAAGCTTGGAGATGAATGGAAGATGACCTTTAAGACAAGGGATAGTTTATTTGAATGGATGGTAATGTCATTTAGACTGACTAATGCACCGAGTACATTTATGTGGCTAATGAATCATGTGCTTAAAACATTGATTGGCAAATGTGTTGTGGTCTATTTTGATGACATTCTAGTCTATAGTACCGACCTCATCACTCAAGTTATGCATTTAAGATCAGTGTTTGACATCCCTTGAGTCGAAAGATTATTTAACAACCTGAAGAAATGTGTATTCTATCAAAGCGAGGTTTTGTTCATCAGATATATTGTTTCAGTGAATGGAGTTCGTATTGATGACAAGAAAGTCAGTACTATTCTTGAGCGGCCTACATCGACTAATGCTGCTGAAGTCAGGAACTTCCATGGTCTAGCTTCGTTCTATCATAAATTCATTTGAAACTCTAGCTCATAACTAGTCATTAACTGAATTAACTAGGAAGAATACTGAGTTTAAGTGGTCAGAGAAAGCTTAGAAGAGTTTTGAAGAGGTGAAGTCTAAGTTGACGTCTACTCCAACCAATTTCCTATTTTAGTAAGAAGCTCCATAGTGCTGTCTTGAATTACTCAACCTACGATAAGGAGTTCTATGCCCTTATACGAACACTACAGAACTAATAGCATTATTTGTTATCGAGAGAATTCATCATCCACTTAGATCATGAGTCTCTTAAGCATCTTCGTAGGCAACAGAAACTTTCTCGACGTCATGCCAAGTGGTTTGAGTTCTTAAAGACCTTTTACTACATCATCAGGTATAAGAAAGGAAGTGCAAACACTGTGCTAAACACTCTTTCTCGTCATCATACCCTTATTACAACTATGCAAGCCAAGGTATTTAGATTCGGCACCCTACTCGATCAGCATGAGCACGACCAGTATTTTAGGCCCTTAGTTGCCAAGTGCAATGTTACAGGACCTCTGACCCACAGTCGAGCCTGAGGACCAAAGAGGTTAGCACAACGAATCGTTATGTTCCAACCAACCTTGCCGAAGCTGAGTACTTCCTTGTCGAGTCATCTTTAATGTCATGCCGTATGACCGCCCATTATTCTATGTTATACCGAGTTAATGATTACTCTAACGCTGAGTCGACCAATCACTCAGCATCATCCTTATCGAGAAGACGAGAGATAGAGAATCCAGACTGACTAGGCCATCCTTGCTCAGACAAGCCCAGCTATCCGAACTTTTGTCCGCATCCCCTAAGAACCTTGCCAATGTAGCATCACTACGTATACAATATCGTATGGAGAATCTATAGCACCAATGATTGTTTTCCTTGTATATTCATTTTTACCCTTTTGTATCATGAACACTGCTTCTTTAAGAAACGTCCTTATTGTCTTTTCCCTTTTAAGCAAATTGCCCTAACTTATGGGTATAAATACCTCTGTACTTATAGCTGTAACTCATCAAATTACCTTCAATACACTTGAGTACTTTCTTCCTTGCATAAACACTGCTTATTTACTTTTGGCATCACTCTTATCCTTTCCCTTAAGCAAGGTTAGATAGCGAGTAATCTCAATGGACTAATTCTTGCATCATATCAAATTGAGCCATGAGTCCTCAGAAGTTCCATTGTTGTGTCATATCTTCTAGAGCTGTTCGTGGGTTTTTGCTTACTGTTTCATTCGTCTTTATCATTCTTTTTGTACCTTTCCCCATTAACCATTTTTTAAGCTTTCTGCAAACTTGGACCAATCTAGCGACCGACCTTGTCTATTCTTAGTTGCGGCTCCCAACATCTTAGTATTAGAGCGAAGGTTTTATGAGAACTATAGTTAGTTCTTCTTGAAGTTTTGTTGTGCTTTATTTTGCATGTATCAAACAGAGTCAGTTACTATATTCATTTGACTACTGTGTTATTAGTTGTTTACTTTCTAAAGTGTTTGCTTGAATTTTGAATTTGTGAGGAAAAAAATGACAAACCCAAGTATGAATGTGAGTGCTAAAGATGACAGTAGAGTTGTCTACCATAGATGACAATCTTAGGGAACTCCCAAAAGCACTAACGAAAAACTTGATGACGTAGCTAACCTCTTAGTAAATTTGACCCAAGCTATTCATGCCCTGTCTTGCCAACCCATTGAAGTCGTGTAAAGCACTCCACGAGCTACTCAACCTGTTAGAGGTCAAAACCCAACTCAACCAATTCGAGGTAGAGGAGTCGACGGATAAGTAAGGCAAAGGATAGACTTAAGAGAGCTTGATGAGGAGGAAGAAGAGTATTTTGAAGAGGAGCATATATAAGTCCCTAGAGCATCTGACCATGTGAAGCTTCGGATTCTAAGTTTCAATAGATCTAGGAATGCTAACGACTATTTGGAATAGGAAGAGAAGGTGAAGCGTATGTTTGATTACTATCAATATAAGGATTATGAGAAAGCAAGAACTGCTGCAATTGAATTCTCTGGATATGCTACCATGTGGTGGAAGAATTTTTAGGCCATGAGAAGAAGAGAAGGGTACCGAGAGATTAACACTTGACTTAAGATGAAGAGAGTATTTAAAAACATATTCGTGCCAGAAATGTATCTCCAAGATACTTTCACTTGGTTTCAAGAGCTGAGATAAGGAGGTCGAACTATTGATAAGTATATTCAAGAATTCCAAATGCTTATGATAAGATGCGAGGTGGAGGAACCACCAACCTGAAAGTCATAAGGTCAATTATTGGATTGAGAGCAGACATTCAAGACATTGTGGAGCTGCAACGATTTGACCCAATGGATGAAGATGTTAGGATTGCCTAGTGAGTGGAGAGGCAAAGAAGGAGCCAAGTAATGACCAAAACACCGACTAACTGACCAGGACAAGCAAGTCACCGAACTCAGTCTAATATCGAGCCGAGTAGAAGAGTTAATGTCAGAGTCAAGCATAAAGGCCACCCTAAAGATGTAGTGCCGACTCGAACGTATGAGAAGGGGCAAGAGTCTAACAGGAAGACAAACCAAATCAAGCGCTTTAAGTGTTAAAGGTTCGGGCATATGGCTGCTCAATGCCCAAACCAAAAGACTATAGTCATTAAGGGAGACATCCTGAAGTTAGAAGTAGAAAGTACGAATGAGGAACCCGAGGAAGACGAGGTTCCTACTAAGAAAAAACTAATCAAGGAGAATGTGTTTCCTGAGAACTTAGACTAGTTACTCATGGTCGTCTGGCGCATTATGAGCGTGGAACCCTCACGAGAGGAGGAGTAAAGAGAGAATTTATTTCATACCACCTACAAGGTGAATGATCGAATGTGTGCTCTCATTGTGGATAGTAGAAGTTACACCAATGTGGCATCGGCCGATCTTGTTTCAAAACTGAAACTGCCAACTATTGCACATCTTAGGTTGTATAAGTTGCACTGGTTAAGTGAGAAAGGAGCCTTACATGTCACTTAACAAATACTACTATTGATCACTATAGGGAATTACTTTGACCAAATCCTCTGCAACGTACTGCCTATGTGCGCTTCCCATATGTTGGTAAGTAGGCCGTGGTTGTTTAACAAGAGAGTTATACATGACAGCTATAGGTGTACATATATGATAGAAAAGGATGACCGAAAGATCACGCTGAATCTAATGCCGCCGAGAGAAGTTCAGAAGCTATAGATGAAACTCGCCCGCAGATCAAAGAAAGCTCTGGTGATGAATAGAAACGAGCTCTAAGAAGCCATCGTTGCTAACAAGCTAACCTTATTGTTGGTCAGGCGACTATTGGTAATGAAGGAGTGGGGTGAGCTTCCCTAAGAAATCAAAGGGTTGCTAGATGACTATGCTAACATGTTCCCAGAACAGTTACCTAAGGGGTTACCCCCAACTCGAGGCATAGAGTACTGCATTAACTTAGTACCCGACACTGTACTGCTGAATAAGCCAGCTTATCGAATGAATCTCAAGCAGGCTTCTAAACTCTAACAATAAGTCAATGAGTTGCTGGAGAGAGGTTATGTAAGAGAGAGTCTTAACCCTTGTACCGTACCTACATTTCTGGTGCCAAAGAAAGATGGAACCTGGCGGATGTATGTTAACAACCAAGCCGTGAACAAAATCACGATCAAATATAGGTATCCAATCCCGAAGCTAGAAGACATGTTAAATGAACTAAGTGAAGCTAAGATTTTCAGCAAAATTGATCTCAAGCTTGGTTACCATCAAAATCTGCATGAGGTCAAGAGACAAGTGGAAGTCTACGTTCAAGACTCGACATGAACTTTATGAATGGATGATCATGCCATTCGGCTTATCTAATGCCCCGAGCACTTTTATGAGACTTATGAATCATGTGTTAAGACATCTCATCGAGAAGTATGTCATCGTATACTTTGACAACATCCTGGTCTACAGTGCCAACATGTCGAGTCACTATGAACATTTCAAAGCAATCTTAAATATCCTTCGTACCGAGAGACTATTCAACAACTTGAAGAAGTATTGCTTTTACCTAAAGGAAGTGGTATTCTTGGGGTATATAGTCAGTGGAGGAGGCTTGCGATTCGATGATGAGAAAATCAAAGCAATTGTTAAGTGGTCGACTCTTATTACTTGTGTCGACATAGGAAGTTTTCATAAACTGGCTTCATTTTACAAGAGGTTTATCAGGAATTTCAGCACCATCACCACACCACTTACCAAGCTTACAAAGAAGAACACCGACTTCTGATGGGGAGAAAGGGAGGAGAGGAGTTTTGCTGATGTAAAAGAAAAAATTAACCTCTGCCCCGATGTTAGTACTACCCAACTTCAACAAGATTTTTGAGCCAAAATGCTATGCATCAGGCGTTGGAATAGGCGTTGTCCTGATGTAGGAAGGTTGACCAATTGCCTTCCATAATGAGAAGCTCTGAGGACCACAACTGAACTACTTCGTGTATGATAAGGAACTTTTAGCACTAATTTGAGCAATGCAAGTATAGCAACATTACTTACTGCTGAGAGAATTTTTCATATATACTGACCATGAATCGTTAAGGTACCTCCAAAGTCAGACCAAGTTGTCGAAGCGGCAGGTGAGATGGGTTAAATTCCTTGAGGGTTCAATTTTATGATAAAGTACAAACAAGGAAAGACCAACGTAGTTGTAAAACCCTAAAATTTCCAAGCTAAATCATTAGATTCAAGTGTACTAAACGACCATAAAAGTCAACAAGACTAAATAAGATGAAAACCCTAAGATAATAATCGAAGACTTAATCATATATAAAATAGTTAGCCCTAAATGCGTAAAATTATTAGAAATTGCACCTAAAAGTGATAAAAACTCTAAAACTATAACTTTAATGATATAAAAGTACTAATTCACTATAGTTTACTGTAAAACCTTAATTGCTAATATATTCTTAATATCATACTAAATCATTATTAAATGATCAAGATAACTTTCAATTATTCATAAATGTACACAATACTAATTCAATTTACTAAAGACTAAGGTATTGCATTATAGATCACATCCATCTTCTAATTATATAACTAAGTTAGTATTGTATAGAGTTAAGTATTTAGTTGATGTTTATATTACATATAGTAGTTATTAGCATCATAAATTATATTTTTCATGATAATTACACTAAGTAGCATACCAAATGATGTATATAGAATATAAATATCTAGAATATAAATATCTAGAAGAAGATCTCATTAACAAATTTTACTAATTATTTCAATAAACTCCACATTTCCTTAATCTTTCTCTCAGTTAACCTTAATTATCCTATTATGTACATACAAATTACATGTAATTTTAAGAGAGTTGACAAAGTCAACAAATGTCATTGTCATCTAGAGCTTTCTTCCATTTTCCTTAACATTCTATACATTGTTTTTGTCCAATTTTACCCCCTTGTTGCCGTCCACTCTTTTTCTTCTTCTAGACTTCACTTTTCTCAATAACAAAACACAAATTAAGACAACACAAACCCCTTTTTCCCCTCCCACAAAACTGTGAACTTCCCTTGTCCTTTTCATCTGCAAACTCTTTATAACTTGAACTACACAACTTCACTTACCACCATAAACCAATAAAACACATATACTTGCTTTCCTTTTCATATCACAAAGAAGAAAAAGGTATGATTTCATTTGAATCTTTATTTCAACAAGTGAGTTAGTTATCTATCTTAAGTTAGTGTAGGAACCTCGTGTAATATGTGCTTTTGTATTGTTGAAGATAAGAATCCTTATACTTATGCTTAGAAGTGTAGAAATACTTAGGGATACATGTAGAAATGTATATGTACATACAACAAGTGAGCACATGTGAAGTATAGGTGCAAGGGTTTGGTGAAATACTTAGTATAAGTGTAGGAAATCCTTAAATAAGTGGAGAAGGAACACATATACATATGATCAAGTATGTGTATACAAGGATATACTTGATGTACACATGTATGGATACTCTTATACATAAGTATCCTTTATGTACATAACCAAAAAGAAGGAATATACTAACTATACATACATATACCTTACTAAATAAGCCCATAAAGTGCAAAAATATGGATTTTGTTAAGATTTCTTAAGGGAATGTACAAGGCATACGAAAATAAGTATAAAAATACATATGTAACCATGTGTATATATGGGTATATGTACAAGTATACGTATAAGTATACAAATATACATACTAGTTTATTAGAAGTATAAATATATATTTAACATATGTATAAAGTACATAAATACATAAGAATAAGATATACATATGTAAAGTATGACCTAAGTGATGACATAAGCATATAAAATAATAAAATATAAGATGACATAATATAATAACATATATATGTATACATATACATATAGGCCGAAACTTCTTTAAACTCCTAATACACATCCTAAATTGAATTAGTCTTAATTAAGCACATAAATTAGTAATAACAATATAAAATCATCTAAGTATAAGAATCTAATGGTTAATTAAATTATTAAGTACTAAAATAAGATATAAAACTAGTCAATAAGAATATTTAAACTTCAATAGTTAAAATTTCAACAAATTTAGTCCATATCGTAAAACACGAGTCTTAACGTCCAAAAGGGACATCACCGCGTGAATGTATGTTTGAAAAACGACGAAAAACGACTATAAGTTCGTAAATATAAAAAAAAAATGAAAAAAAAAATGTTACATACAGTTAGCGATGAGATTCAACCAATTGAAAACTAATAGGAACCTAAGTAGAAATAAGTAAACAAATACCTAAGATAACTAGTTCATTTAGTTACTTACTATCATTTTTATCTTATAATAATTAGGTGATCCTAACGAGGATTAGAATCTTCCCAAGGACTACTACAATTAGTACAAGACGTCATAACCAAGTGAGTACTCTCAATAACTCTATTCTTGTTTTATGCTTATAGTTAGTGTACTTAAATTAAATATTAGCAACTTGATGCATGGGGTTCGAGATATGCTTGTGCTTGATATTGATTAATTACTATGAGAAATATTGTTAAACATGATAATTGAAGAATTGATTGTTTGATTGATTATTACATGATTTGGATGTTTTGCTAATATTGATTGATCACCCCATAATTTGACTTAATTATATTTAGCTTATCTTAAATTAAAAGGGTCATGCATTATCCATGCATTGCATTACTTATTCTGGCCGTCACTTCACGTGGAGATAAAGAGAGGCCTTACGAGGGTTGTTTCTATATATTAAAGGGTTTTAGTATGGTGCACTTGTACAACATGACCTTACCCAAACTTATGAGCTTACTAGGCGATGGAGATGCCAATCATATGGTTGAGGGTCAAGTCTAGAAACCTCCGCTGTAAAGTGTAAGTGTGGACTGTGGGGGCTACCTCACCGTTTAGCTTAGGATTTTGTGTACTACTAGACTTCTTAGAAATGGAAATATACTTTGCAAAATGCGAAATTCAAATTATGGTTAAAAACCCAAGTACTAGAGCCTGATTGTGATTAGTGCCGATGTATCTCCAATCCTTACCTCGAAAGGCGTTAAAGTTCGATGTTATATACAACACCAGTCAACTGCATATATTGTTTGGCATACTACGTTTGCATGCATTCATATGATTGTAATAATTTGTTTAATAACTTGTTTACCAATATAGTATGAAAGATAGCTCGTTAAACTCTTATAGCTTACTCCCCAATAGTTTTTCTTTTATAGGTTGATAGACAATTGGACTTGAGTTAAGAGCTAAGCATTGAGTGCAAGTACTGAGACATTTTAGAGGTTGGAATTAGAGAGAAGTTGTTTAGTTCATGTGAAACTTTAAATATAAATACCACTTATATATTTAGATTTAGCAACTTCAATAAGTTTGAATTTTAAGTTTATACCATTTAATCTTATCATTTGATAGGAGATACCGATTCTCTATGGTTTCAAGAAACCATGGGATATCGGACATCCATAGTTATTTATATTTATATTTTACAATAAATTAATTACTCAAAAATCAGTAATCTTAGTGGTTAATCATTTAGAGTCTTGCAATCTCTGACTTGTAAAGTAGTTTCCATATCATGGGTGCACACATGATATGGAAACTTTTAGGTAATCCTACTAGGCCTCCTTTAAGGTCCTAATAATAGCTGCAGATGCTCTTTTAAGGAGGCATGCGCTCTTATCAGAACTTCAGACCAAGCTGTTTGGTTTTTCCAGTATCAAAGAACAATACTCCAGGGATCTACACTTTAGACCAATAATTTTGCGATGCATCAATGGGAGGATAGTGGATGCGTATTATGTAGAGGATGTCTATCTATTCTGAAGAGGGAGACTGTACGTACCCACTTATTTACTATGGGAATTGTTAATCAGGGAAGCCTACAGTGAAGGGCTCTCCGAATACTTTGGAGATAAGGGGACCTGTGAACTATTGAATGGCCAATTCTTTTGGCCGAGAATGCAAAGAGATGTGCACCGAGTTGTGGAAAGCTGTACAGTGTGCAAAAAGGTCAAGTGTCAAGCCAAACAAGGGAAAGCAATGCCCCTACCTGTTCTGATAAGGCCATGGACTAAACTAAGTATAGACTTTGTTCTTAAATTACCTACCCTAAAGATTGCTTCCCCCTCCTTAAGATCGACTAGCCTGTCAATTCTACGCTAGGACACACTCTGTTGAGCTTTATAGACGCCTTCTCGGGTACAACCAGATCAAAATGGACTTAAAGGACGAAGTTCATACCTCCTTCATCACCGATTACGGCACCTATTATTATACCATGATGCCATGCAGGCTAAAAAACGTTCGAGCCATGTATCAGCGAATGGTGATGAAGTTATTTAAGCCCCAAATCAGGCGTAACATGGAGGTGTACATTGACAACATGATCATCAAGAGCCAAAAGCCGGCCAATCATGTCAGGAATCTCCTAGAAGTTTCAATCGAATGCACACACACAACATGAAGCTAAACCCTAAGAAGTGCGTCTTCAGCATCAGCTCTAGCAAGATCCTCAGTTTTCTAGTCACACAGAGAGGTATTGAGGCCAACCCTAAGAAGATTACAACCATCAGGGGAATAGAGCCTCTAATCTTAGTCTGAAACGTGTAGAAGCTCACTTATATGGTGGCTACCCTGAGCAAATTCATCTCGAACAGCACTGACCGATGCGTAAAGTTCTTCAAAATCTAAAGGGTTTTGAATAGACTCCCAAGTGCGCCATCGCCTTTTAGCAGCTACAAGACTTCTTCACTCACCCATCGGTCCTCTCCAAGCTTGTCCAAGGGGAGGACCTATTCCTAAACCTGGCCGTAAGCAACCAGGTACTCTCCTCTGTAATGGTCAGAGCAAAGGGAAGAGAACACAGGCCAGTATATAACGTCAACCATATACTACATGGGCCTGAGGTCAGGTACACCTAGGCAAAGAAATTTGCCCCGACCGTCATCATTACGACCTAACAACTAATTTCAGGTGCACCAAGTCACCGTACTTATGAATCAACCACTACATACTATGCTGCAAAAACTAGATGCATTTGGGCGAATGATGAAGTATGCAATAGAATTGAATGCATATGGAATCCAGTATTAGCCATAAATGGCTTACAAGGCACAAATGCCAGCCAACTTCATGGTAGAATATACAGGAGAAGAGGAAACACCACTGGACAATGGCAAGTTGGTGTGGACTCTCCACGTCGATAGGGCATCTACCTCAGGAGGTAGAGGTGTAGGTCTTGTTCTAACCAACCCACATAAGGTCACCATCTAATACGCCCTCAAGTTTGGATTCGATTCTAGTAACAACGAGTCTAAATACAAGGAGCTCATTGCCGATCTTAAGCTAGCTAAGGAGATCGGTATCGAACAGTTATGGATCTTTTCGGACTCCATGCTAGTCATCCAATAAGTCTAAGGTGAATATGAAGCCCAAGATGCCGCCATGGCAAGGTACCTCAAGAAAGTGAAAAGCCTCCTTGCTAAGTTCCCTTCTTGGGACATTAAGAAGCTCCCTCGACTAGAAAATTCCATAGTGGATTGGCTATCTAAGCTGGCCTCCATTAGCATACAGAAGCTTAAGGTGAAGAATATTAAGATCTTCATAAAGTACCTGCTAGAAAAAAGCATAGTTCCAAGCTCGAACCGAAGTTTTGGAACTAACTACGGCAGCACTAGAGCCGAGCTGAATGGACTCTATCCAGAGTTACTTGGAGGAGGGTACACTACCAAAGGACAGGAGGGAGTCAAAGAAGCTTCAATACCACGCTACCAATTACACGTTGATCAACAGTGTCTTGTATCACAGGAGAGTTAGCCTCCCCCTGCTCCGATGTCTTCGAGAAGGGGAAGGGTTGCACATCATAGAAGAGCTACATGCTAAAGTGTGCAGTAATCACATACAGTCCTAAGCACTTTACCTATAGGCACTACAACTTAGATATTGCTAGCCTACCATGAGTCAAGACACTAAAGTCGTAGCCTAGAAGTACCTGCAATGCCAGAAGCATGCCTCGATCAGTTATGCGCCCAACACCGCTCTCTAACCCCTAATGAGCCCATGGTCGTTTACACAACGAAGGATCGATATCCTCGATGCCTTCTTGAAACCATCAAGAGGATAGCAATTCATAATTGTCGCTATGGATTACTTCACGAAGTAGGTAGAAGCCGAAGCAATGGCTAAAATCATGAAGAGAAGTGTTGAATCCTTTGTCAAAAAAAAAAAAAAAAACATTCTTTCTCGGTTTGGAGTCTTACACACACTCATCATGGACAATGGGCGACAATTAGATAACCCCAAGTTCAGGGAATTTTGCGCCAAGCACTACATCACCCTACACTTCACCTCAATTGCCCACCCCCAATCAAATGGACAAGTTAAGGCAACTAACCAAGTGATTTTAGATAGCCCGAAGAAGCAGGTGGACCAATCTTAGGGCGCCTGGGTCAACGAGCTACCCAACATCTTGTGGGGATATAGGACCACACACTGTATCTCTATAGGTAAGACCCCCTTCCACCTTACTGTCAGGTCGAAAGCAATCCTCCCAATCAAGCTTGAACTCCTAAACATCCGAACCTGAAGTTTCGATGCCGGCTTTAACAACTTACTACTGCAAGTGAACGTTGATACCATTAAGGAAATCAAAGACCTTGCTACTGTTAAGGTGATCGTGTACCAACAGGTGATCGTGTACCAACATTGGGTTGCTTGGTATTATGATCAAAAGGTCAAACACAAGGAGTTTAAGGTTAGCGACCTAATGTACTGAAAACTTGAAGCTACAGGTTTACACGAAGGGTAGGGTAAACTAGCCCCCAATTAGGAAGACCCAATCAAAGTCAAGGAGAGATTGGGCAATGGAGCATACATATTAAAAAGATTGGATGGCGAGTTTATCCCATACATATGGAACGCTAATAATCTTCAGCTCTATTTTAACTAAGAATTTTACTATGTACAATTTTTTCTTTCCATTGTGATGAAATAAAAGTTCTCACTTAGTTGTATATTTCTCTCTCTCACTCCCTTTCTTTCTCTTACCTTATGAGCCTCTTAACCCGAGCAAGTTGGAACGCCACCGACCTGACCCCCCTTCGAATAACCTCGACAAAGAGAAATACCCCTTGCACATAAGAACTCCCCTATTACGGGAAGGTTGAAATGCTACCGGCCTAACCCCTCTTTCAAGTAACCTTGGTAAGGAGAAACACCCCTTGTACAGAAGAACTCCCCCAATAGTTAACCTTGCCAAAGGTCAACCTCCCTTAAAAAGAGGAATTCTCGAGTAAACACATTCAAAGATGAATAGAGAACAAAAAAAGACGTTTCAAAGAAAAAAAATTGATCTATTTATTCCTTGATTACTTAATTATAGAGCAAAGGCCAGCATCCTAGCCCTGACTACATTAATTTCAAAAAATAAAAAAAGAAATCTATTATCTCCTTGGATCATCAAACTCCGATAGTTCAAAAAAGTCCAAGGCATCTATCTACTCAAAGCTCTAATCCATCAAAGCTTGAGGCAGTAAACCTTGACTTGGTGCAGAGCCAAAGCAATGCGAATTAGGAACAATAAGAGGGTTGCCCTCAAAGGGTTGATCTTCAAGAACTACTTTAAAGGTAATCTTTTGCTAAGCTACTACTGTAGAAGCAGATATAGAAGCACCCTACCCAACCTCGATAGCAGAGGGTGTACCCTCATCTTTGTCAGCCACCAGGGTAGATTCCCTCTCCTGTGCAAGGGCTTCCCACTTCTCATTGAACGTCGGGGAGTCCAAAAAGTCAAGGAAGCTCAAGTCCAGTCCGGATAGTGGGAGAGAACCTCCCTACAAGTGTAGCAAGCGGAATCAGTGGATAGGTTCGCCAGTTCCTCCGACCACTCCTTAGTGGTTCGGTAGTGGACGACTGCCTTCTTAGCAACAGTGTCGCTTAAGACCTCGCCACTCTCCATCTTAGAGATGATCTCTTCCATCTTCGAAACCCTGTCCCGCAGCTCCCCCACCTATTGCTCTAAGTCAACCTTTAAACCAACCAGCTTCAGCGAAGTGGCCATAACGCCCTCACACTTGGATGCCTTCATCGCCAGCTTAGTTTGCAGCTTGGCCACAGACACCTTTAACTTGGCATTCTCTCTTTTGAGTTTGGCCCTAGCTTTGCCCTCCTTATCCAGCTACTAAGAGAGATGAGCCCTTGTCTTCTACTCGTTCTCCAGCCTAACCTTCAGTTTGTTGAGCTTTTGGGCCACCTTCTCAACTTTGCTCCTCTCCCACTCTGCATCCTTGAGCATAGCCTAAAGCCTGCCACCTGCACTATAAAGCGGCATAAGCACATGTTAACCTTGGCAAATTTACTAAAGTACCTCTTACTAAAAGTCTCTACCTCTAGCAAGCATTGCTTTTGTTGACCCAACGCCTCTCATAAGTCTGTTACCTCTTTATGGGTAGCTTTAGACTTGCTTAGTTAAAGCAACACCTGGTCACAATATTGTAAGACCAAAATGAAACCGACAATTAATACAAAAGACAAAGTACAATAACACAAGAGCAACAAAGACCAACTTGCCACATTAGTGTACTTAAGTGGCCTACAATCTATATGGGGTCATTCACATCCTCTTAAGAGATTCTCTCCAAGACAGCCTGATCGTCGGGGGTATATGATTACATCAACGCTTGATAACTAAGCGTCTAGTGCAATAGCGTCAAATTACCAGCGCAAACCTCCCACTTTAGCTTGAAGATCTTCCTCCGGGCCTTCTTCATGTCTGATTCAAGGGCAACTCTCTTTAATGCCTTATCTCAAGAAGTGAACATAGCTTGGTGGAACCAATCCGGCCCTATGCCCTTTTCCCTAAAATCATTGAAGGTATCCAAAAACTCATCCCCTATGTCATCGACGCTTTGGTAAGGATGCACCAAAGGCCACTCATTCTACTTCCCTTTAGCTAAAGCCCCCCTTGCTAGAGGCCTTTGTTGCTTCACCTTAGGACCTTGCTCCTCGACCGTCTCGGGGAGCTTTACGCTTCTAGCTTGCCACTAGAGGAAAGGTAACCCCTTCCTCAATATCTCACTTTACTACCCAAGGAGGGGAAAGCACCTACACATTGGGCCCCTCTTCAATGCCCTCATCGCCTACAATGATGGGTCCGGATGAATGTATGAGGGCAAAAGAAGGAAGAACCATTCCCAAAGGCTCTACATCTATGGGCTCATCCCAAAAGCCAATGGGAATCCCTTGGGGTACAAACGTCGACTATGCCTTGCCGGTTTTGCCAGGCTTTGACTTCAGCCTCACCACCTTTACCTTTAGTGGGTCTGCCTTGGTTCGCACCTAATGCCTGCTCATCAAATCATCCACAGATAGATGAGACATCATCGGGGCCAAATTTTTGCCTGCATGAAACCCAATCTAAAGTTAGAAAAATAAAATGAAGACAAACCAAAAGAAACTACCACTACCATTCGCAAAATACCGTCATGACCAACACAACCAAGGAAGTCCTCCCAACTTACAGCTGTCGGATAAAGCATATTGACACTAATACAACAGACAGGCGTATAGGAACCAACATGTACCTTTAGCTCACTTCTCCACTATAGCCTTCTTCATGCTCGAGAAGATTTTGGAGATCGGGCACCGGAAATACCTCTCCTCAATCTCTACAGCATTGATCTCTTAACTACCTCTGAATACCATGAAGGCTAAGATCTCCTAGACAACTTCAATGTCACTAGGACCAAGCCTCTTCTTTCCACTAGTACGGACCATCCCAGTCCACTAGGTCTAGAAATCCGCCTCTTCGAGCAGCTTAACCATTATGTATTCATCCTGCCAACCTTTAACTAAATCTATAACGTTGCAGAACAGCTTCCTCCTTAGGCGCGGCTGGAAGTAAGGCCACCCCACAACGTTCTTCCACATATAGGAGTGATAGAAGAACTCAAGAGTAACCCTTATCACTAGGTACTTGTAGAGCACTTAGAAAGCCTTCAATACCCTCTACCCATTGGGAGGGACCTGCAATAGACTGCAATGGTGGTAGTTGAAGAACTCCCTCTCAAAACAATTAGAAGGGAGGTGTTGTCCAAACTCTAAGCACTTCTTAAAGACTGCAAAGCGCCTCTTTAATAGCAATGCCACCCATTCATCCCTGCTTAGCAACCTAATATGCCACCCAAGAATTTCCCCTATAAGAAAGTTGCTGATGATCCAACTAAGGGGTAGATTAACTACTTCTACTTATACGACTATCAGTCCCCTTGCCTGTACTAAGAGCGTTGAACAAGTCCTTCACAAGGGGTAAGGGAACGTCCACATATAAGTCCCTAGGGATGCCATTAATAACTCTGGCCTTGTCCAACGCTTCCACCGCTATCTTAGTTAGTTAGTCAAGCTGTGCTAATGATGAGACTTCGCCTTCCAATGCCTAAGGGCTATCACTCCTTATAGAGTCAAAACTAGAAGTGAGCAACGGCAAAAAGGAACTAGCCTCACCTCTGTTGGTCAACATGATTGTGATTCTCGAAGAAGGAAGAAAGACTCAAAAGTTTTGGAAAAGGTTTAAAAGTTCGAATACAAACGCAAAAATTGCAATGACTAAGCAAGAAGGTTGTAGTGAAGCATTCTCTCTCCGTGATACTCCTATTTATAGGTAAAACTGCTTGGAAAGCCGTTTAAGCGCTTATAGGGATCCATATAAGCATGAATCCCTTGAAATGCTGTATAGCAGACATGTAGAAAGCATCTAGATCGGATGACCACCTTTAAAAAGGTAAAAGGCATATAGTTGCACGTTAGTCTACTATGGTATGACACTTGTCATGTTACATTAAATGTATGAATACAAGCAGGAAAAAGTCGTATTTAAAAAATAAATAAATAAAGTTCCTTCGACATGAACTTTTTTAGGGCTCGTCCAACTTCTACCTGATCAGCATGACAATGATATGATGCAATTGTGCTTGCTCAAACAGACCGATACATAGCTTTGAAGCACCTACCCAACGAGCTGCAAGGGTATCTTACCCTTAAACCCAAACCTAAGCCTCATTTAGGCCTCCAGCACTTCACCTTGGGACTTTTAACTGCTCTTACTCATCACGCCTCGAATATTCTCGACTTAGGTGTCCACTACCTTGGCCATCTTCCAATCTGGATCTTCACGTCCGTCGTGTCAACCCCATAACGCTAGGTTGAATTCTTTTAAGTCAAATAGATTACGCTTGAGCAGCTCATGTATCTCTTCTCCTTGCTTTTGCCTCAGCAATAAGACTACGGAGAGGCAAGTGTTGACAAGATACTTTAAGCATGGACTCCTCTAGCTCAATCAAATCCACCAAGCCTTACGTCTCTAGACCTTCCCCCGTAAGTCTCAATCTTAAGGCTTAAACCGCTCAAGCTCATTAAGCACTACAACGACCATAAGCCATAAGATAAAAATAAAATGACCACATCTCAAATATTAGGGATACACTGGGTATAACAACTCTACTCTTCTATACTTATATGGGAAGATCTCTACCACCAACTGATTTCTAACTACTAGTTCCACTCTATTATAAATATTAAGCCATTACTCCACAGTAACTCACTCTACACTCTACATACCAAGCTTACACATTAACTTTAATATTTTATACCTTCAAGCCCACTACTAACTTAAATATCGAAATTGTCATATTGGATAATCTCCCGATGTACTCTCACGATATACTGTTTTGTAGGCCCATCACGTAAGCATCCAAAAAACTACCAAAATCTTAAGATCGAATATGAAATAAAAAATTACTGAATACGCTTACAGAAATCCTAAAAAGTCGAATGTGTATCAAACGAGTTTTCCTTTGTTTACTTTTCTTGTTGGTCGAAAGAAAGACAACGAGGAAACGGACACTGGTTTTGTTAACAGTAAACTATAGTCAACAGCTGCCATCTCTTAACTGCAGCAGTTGGCAGCACAAGACCCAAAACACACGACTTAAAATGGCAGTTTGACCGTCAAATGTTAAAAAAAATAAAAACACAGAGTTCCCTGTGGAAAATTTTCTAAATCCACTCCATGTGACGACGGAACCATCGCAGAAACCTTATCATCTTTGAGCATGCTGTTTTTTCTTTTCCACGTTAAAATTTCTATCCAGCTTCCTCCCTTGCATTGGTCCCCAACAGACGACACCAAACTAAGAAAAAATTAAAGGACAATCCGATATAAATATAACCCAGAAAGTGTATGCATGTACTACTCATCTTTTCATTTTCTCTAGCTTTGAATTGTCTTTGGATCCCTCAAAACCATTCCTTGTTTTCAATTTGAAAGAATAAAAAAAGGGGAGGAAAAAAAAAAAAGGAAAAGAAAACGAAACGGAGTACAAAACTAAAACGACCCACTCCATTGAATTCTTATTACACCATTCAACTTTCCTAAGTTGATTTTGTGGTAAAGAATTCAAAGCCACCCTCTTTTTTGTTGTCTATTCGACGCACTTATTTTCCAAGCCGTATTGGAAGGTTCAGTGCTTTTGTATAAAAGGAGAGGACTTGGGTCAGTATCAGATATCATCCAAGTTCTTCATTTTCTGAGTATTATACTTTGGAGAGGGTTGGATTTTGAAAAGTGAAAAAGACAACATTTTTGTAATACCCTGATTCTGCAATTTCAGGTAATGGGCATTTCATGATTAAAGTTTCAATCTTTGCAATGTTTTGGTTCATTTGTTAGGACATATTGATGCAAAGTTGTAATGCCTTTTGACCATTTGGGCCTACTTTGTTGTTTCTCAATCAAAATTTGAGTTTAGCCCCCTTGTTTTACCTTTTTGAATTACATGGGTTTTTCCCATTTAAATCATAGATTAATAGGGAGGTTTGTTGTAATTAATGTTATATTGTTTCAAAATACAGGATAGGGACTTGAGGAGAGAAAAAAAAGAAGGGACTGGCATGCCCTGCTTCTATATATTAAATCAGTTTCATCATCCATTTATAAAATTGTAACTTGATATAAACTTTGAGTATTGTTATGCAGGTCAAGTGTTTTTGAGTTTTCAAAGAGAACTGAGTGATTCTGAAATCATGACCACCCCACACAAGACTGCTTCTAAGAATACCATAAACATGAAGAACTAAAAACCCGATAATGTAATCCTTGACAGAACACTGTCATTTAAAGAATTTTCTTCTAGGAAACGAGGGCCAGCCTGTTCAAGACGGTATAAATAGGAATGAGTGTTCAGCGCACGAACCTACAGAGATCAAATCTCCACTTGACCCAAATATTTTTTCCTCACCGCTGCCCGTCAGTGGGCTCAATGCTGCTGCTGTTACGGTTCAAAAGATTTACAAGAGTTACCGGACAAGAAGAAACTTGGCAGATTGTGCAGTGGTGGTTGAGGAACTTTGGTTAGTTCCCATTTTACTCAAATTGGTTCAAATTTCTAATTTGCTTACGTCAATCGGGTTGTTTTGGATGTAAACTTACTAATGTGTTTGTGACATCGAATTCTTTCTGTATAGGTGGAAGGCGATTGATTTTGCAGCTTTGAGACATAGTTCCGTGTCGTTTTACAAGGATGATAAGCCCGAAACTGTTGGTTCACGGTGGGCAAGGATGGAAGCCGTACAACCGAAGGCCGCAAACTGTCCTCCAGGACCAGAGACCTCTTCACATTATGGAAGAGTGCACCCTTGTAGTGAAAATGCCTTTGTTCAGACAAAGGCTCCTGGGGAGCGACATCATACGGTTCATGGAATGGACTTGCAGGCTAATGGTCGAAAACATTTTCCTGAAGCCCGAAGTCCTAGTGGATGTCCAAAGGATCCCCTTTGTCCTGTCGCTGATGGAGGAAGGAGTGAGGATAGTCCGAATGAAGTCATGGGAGTAGCAAATGGTTCTTCTGCACACGCTTTTTCGACCATGTCAATGGAATGTGGAAGTTGAGTACTTCCATCGAAGATATACATCTGATTACTGGTATAAGATGAATGCTGCCATGATATGTTTTGATTATATAGATATTCTCTCCTCAAACATGCAGAGGGCGCCCTTTAAAGCTCTTGCATGGGATGCGAGAGGAGCAATTTCCGAAGGTAGGAGGAAAGCAATTAAAGATCTGGCCACCCAGTATGAGCCCCAGGTGCTGATAGTAACCGGAAAAATAAAAAAAATAAATGAATAGGTAAGTAGTGGAATTCCTCCAAGCTTACCTTGGGTACGATAGGATGATCTGTGCGGATGCTGAGGGATTTAGTGGTGGCATTACAGTATTTTGGAACTTAGAGGATGTCATCATCCATGCGAAACATATTTCCAGACGGCAAGTGCTAATGGAAATTCGGGGTCAATCGCGTGAGGATTGAAGCTGCGGATTATCTGGCAAAGCGTGGACTAAATCATCCTGGCTGTATGTTTTTTGTTGACTATATTCCTATGTTTTTGTCTCAGTTTGTTGATAGGCATGATGATATTTTGGGGTTGCACCCTACTATGTTACAACCAGACTAGTTTGACTTGGTGGTGTTGCGTTGGAGACTTTGCTGTACTGTGTTTGCTTTTTTCAGTTTATGAATTACATCCTTTATTACAAAATATATATATATATGAAACATATTCTTCACAAACTCATCTTCAAAAAAATCCCTTAAATTTTTACCAACTCATAACCCATCATTTTCTTTTTATTTTCCTTTTTGACCTTGCAGATTCTTCACTGTTTGATTACGCACATGGGACCCCCATAACCAGCATACTTCCTCAACAATATAATTTTGGTAAAATAATAAATCAACACTCCAACTCCGGCAATAACGATGCAATAACGCTATTAACCAACACAACATATCAAACAGCCAATAATCAAATTCAAACTTACAACTCTCCATTAAAACCAACCAATCAACCTTTCAAATCACAACTCTGATAACCGATACGAATAAAAATCCGTAGTCGAGTGTACTTATCAGTTAGTTTGTTTCTTTTTATAATCATCCTTCAAGAGGAACATCCACATCTTTTATTTTCTTTGCAAACCATGAATCCCAAAAATATTCAAAGGTGAAAACAAATTTTATATGAAAAATGTAAAGCACATATAAAATAAAGTATTTTCAGGGGTGTTTAATTGTATTGTTTGCAAAGAAAATAAAATATATGAATATTTATCTTAGAAGACAACCATAAAAGAAACAAGCTATTTGCGTGATTCCGAATGATAAGCCTTGTAAGATGCCACTGTATCAACCAAACAAATTGAAAGAGATGATATAAATAAAATCGGTATTTAAGTAATATACAGTAGAACTTGAAAATTCAATGTTTTAAAAGTTTTTTTTTTTATTTTTTTATGGGGGTTTTTGGAATAAGAACTACAAATTAAAAAGAGACGTTATTATTCATATTGAAGAATCACAGAAGAACTAACCTATCTAATCAATTCTTTTTAACAAGTTTAATAAGACACCACAATAAGAATTGAATTAGATCAAAGAACATAAAATAGATCACCACAATTTGACAAGATCTTTTATGGAAGGACAACGGTTTCTTAAGGTTTCAACGTCAAAGAAATCAAAACTAATGAATAAAGTCTATTAACAACTATTTATAACTAAACCTTATCAGTCTTAGGGCATAGACGTAATAAAATAAAAATACGACTCCTAGCAATATTAACTATTACTGCCAATTGTCTATAATTATTAATACTAGCTAATACTATCAACTTCTTAAGACAGTTAATAGCATGGACTTAATGGCTTCATTGTAAGATCCCAATAATAATAATAATAATAAAAGGTATATAAACATTCTAATCCCTAAACAATAATAAACCATGAATTTTACTGTAACCGCATGGCAAGCTCCACCGCATAAATCTTCTAAAGCCAAGAAAATCAATCCCTCTCGTAAGGTCTGAGGATTAAGGCGGAATTGGGCAAGATTGATTAATGTTAAAACTTTATTGATGTTGAATTTCGATAGGTTGTAGCTCGATGATTTTCATATATTATTGGATTTGTTTTTTTCATATCTTGTCATGAGCTTGTAGAAATATCTACGTTTAGTGGTTTTTGACTTTCTTCACTATTTTAGAATTTATGTTTTTAATTTTGCTTTAACATTCATTTAAGTGTATATTGTATTTTCAGTAAAATTGTATTAATTAATAAAGCAGGTTGTGGGTTTCAATACATTGAGTGTGCTTTGGAAATTAGGTAAAGAAAGCCAACGAGCCGCGACAGGTTGTTTTGAGATACTTAACAAGTTATCACGACAGATTTAGGATACACGTTCTAATAGCATCACTAGTTATTATGTGAGCAATTGAATTTCGAGCCCTCTCACAATTATAAATTAATTAAGTGTTACTATTTTCGGCATTTTCTTATTGATTAAAAAGATATGATTAATACCAACCGCAAAAACTAATCAGGATCAAAACTAGCCTACGATTATATTGACGTAACAGACAATTCAAGCAAAATCTACGGCGGATGAGAGAGTTCTCAACGATGGTTTAAGGACATGATAATAATATGCCCCTTTCGGTGCAGTTTATATGTATGGGTAAGCTTATCCAAAACATAATAGTAAAATCACAAAATGAAATTATGGAGGAAACCATCGGAGCAATCGCACACCTAGGAGCAAAGCAACCAGTCACATAGCAGCAGCTCGGTGCACTCTTATGGTTAAAATGCCGCTTATACCCGTTTTGTCGTCCGCATGGATGGCTAGACTTATACTTCTCTGTGGTCCAGGGACTCTAATGCTTCCACCTGCACTTCAGCCCATCTAAACCAGCCAAATAGAGCCTCCACAGGCTCATGGCCTTTATAACTGTGATTAGCTTTGACAGACCTTAAGAGACTATCAACCTTGGAATGTAACTCTTGCCAATTATTCGTGCAATAACCAGTCCAGCAGCCAAAGCAGCTCCAAATAAAGTATGTAATCTCACACAAATATATTTTGCCATGAAGATTAGGGTTTTGTCCTGTAAAAATAGGTTTCACAAGGAGTCAGCAGAGAGATGGTGGAGCAAAAAGTATAACAATCTCCTTCATTCTATGTGCGCACTTCAGTTGAGTGAACTTACTATACAAACCAACAATCTTACATATGAATATATGATATGAAATAGATTTATTCAATGGTATTTAAAAAAAATAAAATAAGATAAAATAACTTATGAACCAGCCACTTACCCCGTGGTTCTCTCCAACAAAGCTAACAACCCGAAATCCCATGGGTACAGTCAAAAGGCAGAGAAGCTGGAAAAGAATAATCAGCAAAGCCAAAGACAGGAATAATTAATCTAATGCAAACTAACACACGAAGCACTATAATGATGATCCATGGTATTTATTTAGGAACAAGCATAAGTTCATTAGAAAACTCACAATGCAAGGAAAAGGAAGATCTTTGGTAAGACCAAAGACAACAAGAAGAGTGTAGAGTGTCCCAACAGCTACTTTCACTAGAGAAGAGCCTCTACTGGTACCAAGCCTAACCTGCAAGCACAAGAAGGAAAAATATTACACTTCCTCTGGGTTTCACGAGTACCTCAATTGTAATAAGGATAGTCAACTTTACTCACTAGAGGCGATATTTTACCAACACTGCTATCTTCCTCCACCTGAAATGCGTTATTCTTTCTATGTAAATGATGTTAACCAGCAAACCAGCTAGATACTCAAAATATCACATACACACGTAAAAATCAGAAGATAACCTGATGAAAGTGACTGCAAAATAGAATTAAAGATGTTGTGAAGCCAACCAGGATTGATACACAGAGAGTCGTGCTGTTTAAGGGAAGATTTTCTGGGCAGCTATTATGAGAAAAAGGAACAAGTAAAATATAAAGAAAAATTGAAGCCCAAAATGGAGGTGGAAAAATTTATGCTACCTTGTGCTACCCTGCAAAAAGTAGAAAGCAGTAGTAGCAAAAGGGCCGAATGCTGCAAAACACAGGGGCTCCCCTAACCCATAGTAGCTCCACCGAAATGGCGGGCACTGCATAATCCACAAGTAAAGAATAAGAAGGCATGTCTTCACAAATATATTACATCTGCATAGAGAATACAGAACTCCAAGCCTCTGCATTTCATCCATCTAATACTGAAAAATCACAATATCACAGCTTTCAAACCCTTTTTCTTATAGAAAATAGAAAGCTAAAATTACATTTTAAAGGGCACATGATCTATGAAAACTTGAAATGAACAAAATCAAAATAAATCATAGCAGTAGCTGTTATAACTAACACCACAACCAATTGATTTAAAAGTTTAAGCTTATAGATATGGTATTCTATTATATTTATTGCTTAACACAGAGTTAAATTTCGACTAAGGCCCAACAACTAAACACATTTATTAAATAAGGTTTAATTGACAATACAAGGGTTTGAACCTAGAGCCTCCTACTCTAATACTATATTATGACTGATACTACAACTAACAAATCTAAAAGCTTAAACTTATAAATGTGATGTGAACTGTTATATTTATTACTTAATAATAACCTTGCAATATCCAAGTCAATAGAAAACCTTCAGTATTTGCATTTCTCGAAGTATTACATAAGGCAAAGATGAAAGAGCTTCCAATAATTTTAGAATAAGTTCACTTCATGAAAAACATTTTCCGGAATTTTAAAATTTGTTATAATCAAAGTCTTCAAATTATCAAATATTATCGTAATAACCTTATGAGACTATAATCACTAGTGGCTTCTGGCAACAACTAATGATAGGAAGTGAAGGTCATAGTCATCAATGGTGATTGATTATGGCTAATTTCACAAAAATGTTAATATATGCAACTTATTAAGATTGCGGTCACATTCTATAATCACTTCTCGTTAGAAACTACTAATATATGCAACCTATTAAGGCTATAATGGTAATATTTAACAACAATGAAGCATTGATTGATAACCAAAAGTAAGGAAATACACAGCAATGTGTTAAATAGGGGTTAACCTCAAATTTTACAAAAGTAAAAGTAGAGATAACCACTTAAGTTAGGATTTAGAATCCTTTTTTTCCTTTTTTTGGTAAATTGAGATATTCTGATTTTCATTAATTAAAAAAGGAAAGAAAGAAAAGAAAAGAAGAAGCTATAAGAGATAGGGAGCAAGCTCAAAGCCTATAGATTTAGAATTCTTTTTTTCCTTTTTTGGTAAAGTGAGACATTTTGATTTTCATTAATTAAAAAAAAGAAAGGAGGAAAAGAAAAGAAGAAGAAGAAGAAGCTATAAGAGAAAGGGAGCAAGCGAAAAGCCTATAGGATCAAACAAAGCATTAGGATTTAGTATTCTTGTGCAGTAAAGAACATGAAGAGCCAAATGGGGTGGACAGAGCAACAGCTTCTCCAAATGAATCTCATTTTTCTCATGCCATAAACAATTGGCTGAAGCGGCAAAAGTTGCAGCATGAACAAGAGATGTCTTTGAGCTTGTAGAAAGTAACAAACCATCCAAGACCAAGCACTGAAGGATGGCAGGCAATGAAGTTCTGCAATAACAGCAGGCTACATATGGAAGGGGAAGGGACACTGGAAGAACAAGTGAGCATGATCCTCCACAGCTGAATTACAAAGATAACAAAGGGAGCAGGTAGTGATCCCTCATTGCAGTAGCATTTCCAAAGTGTAAAAGCTTGCCATTGAGTGCTAAACAGAAGATGAAACAATAACTTGGCATGGATCTTTTACCACCAAAAAGATTTTGAGCCAACGCACAAGAGTATGCAGCATTCTGATGGCTTGAAAAGCACTTTTTGATTGAGAATTCACCAGAAGCAAAAGACCACACACCAGCCTGTCTGATATAGAAGAGTCCAGTGGCAAAAACGCAGGAAATACGCCAGAATTTCCCCTAACTGTAGGTGCTAGTTAAAGGGCCTTGTGGAAGCTGAGATTCCACCTAAAGCAAGATGGACACCTTCCCCCAATCCAATGAAAATGTTGTAGAACAAAAGGCCTTAACTTGAGTAGTTTACGCTATGTCCACAAACAAGTGGTTTGAACATTCCAAAAACTCATGCCTTTGAGGAAGTAGGTTTTTTTTTTTTTTTTTTTTTTTTTTAGGCCAACACCTTCAAGGAAGATTGAATGACTCAATAAACACACAATCCCTAAAGGCTACCATTGCAAAAGTTCCAAATATATCCTAATTTCTACAACTTTGTTCCAAATTTCCAAGTTAGGGATGCCAAGCGCCCCTTCCACCATAGACGAACATATCACTGTCCACTTTACATTTGCCTTACTGGAAATATTTGGCCTTATACTCCAAAGAAAATTCCTCATTAATTGCTTAATAATATATACAACTGTATAGAAATGATAAAATGGAAGCCCAATATACATGCATAGAGAAAATAACCGATTTAAGGAGTTGTAACCTTATCGCATAGGAGAGGAATTCACTCGTCCAAGGGTAGTTAAACATGCAGAAAGCTGTGCAATCAAAGCATCACAATTTGACTACTTTTACTATGACAAGATTCTGAATTTGCACTGCGAATTTTATGGGGAAACTCCAAAGACTTATCCTATAAGCTAATGATGTATGTGAAAAAAGACCCTATACAAAAGAAGGTGAAAGGAACACCATGATAACAAATAAGTAACCTTCTTTCAAGAAAACCAAGCAGAGAGAGCTGGAATTTTTATAGAATCCTCTACATCTTAAAAGAAAGCTGTGCTTTTCAATCCATTTGCATGAAGACCAAAAAAGCTCTCCATGTCAAATTGAGTTTGGTGGACAAGGTTGTTGGATTGTAGATCCCCTTTGCAACAAATCATCAAATCGTCTGCAAAGTAAAGGCAACTCTCTCCTTCCTACATCTCCATTGATAAGAAAATTGGGTCATATTAGCCATCTTCCTTAAGATGCCTAACAAAACTTCCATGACCAATACAAACAAGTATGGAAATATAGGAATCCCTTGTCTAACACCCCTATGACTAGGGATAAAAAGCAACTAGTTCTCCATTAACATTAACTGAGAACTTAAGAATGGAGAAGCATTCAGAAAGAAGTCTAATAAAGTGAGTACGGAAGTTCATAGTGACAAGGACTTGCTCCAAAACTAGTTCTTATGTTATAAAGACATTATCAATGAACTACCTTCTAGGGATAAATGCAACCCGTTCTTTGCCAATAGAGAGGCAAGAACATCCTTTAATCATGATGCTGGAAGTTTAGATATGGCCTTGTAAATCACATTACAACAAGAAATTGGCCTAAAATCTAGCAAAGCAATTGGACTAGAGAATTTAAGACCTGAAGAAATAATTGTATTGTTTACCTCTTTGAGCAAAAAACTCAAGTTAAGGAATTCCTTGACTGCCAGAGTTAGGTTCAAACTCAACACACTCCAAGTGACTTTAAAAAATCTTATGATGACATCAAGTTCTGGAGCTTTGCCATTGGCTTAGCTAAAAAGGCTTTAATATTGTCATCAAAGGAGGAGGAATTAATGAACACCACTTCTTCCAAAGCAAGGACCACATGAGAGTCTTGAGGCACATTGAAAAGCTTGAAAAAGTATGCAATAGCCTCCCAGTGAACAGCTTGGTCCCACTTCACACTGATCCATCTTCTCTTACCAAGGAATTTATTGAGCCTTTGGACCATGGCCTTGCAGAAGAATGATGTAATCTTGTCTCCAACATTTGACCATTGCCCTCTAGATTTCCGCCTTTATTATTGCTTGAAAGCCAAACATTCTTCACCATCAAAGTTGTGTTTCCACTAGCAATATCTATTTGAATGGATTTCAGCCTATTCTTAATTCTCTCTACCATTGAAGAAATGTGGGAGAAATCCCTTTCACTAGGCTTTTTCAAAACACCTTTAAGCTCCTTAAGTTTGGAAACAACTTAAAACATCTTATAGCCTATATGACTTCTCTCCTCCAAACATGCACCACCAAAGTTAGCAATTCATCAGACTTAGCCTAGACAGAAGAGGGGGGAAAAAAAATAAACCTGAAGGGTGGCCCCCTCAAGAGTCAGCAGAAGTTCAAAAACGCTAAGCAAAGGGCATGGTCAAACAGAATAAGAGAGAGGAATCTTGCTTGAGATCTTAGACAACATGTCAACCAAGTTTGGTTGACCAGATTATGAACAAGCTACCTTAATATTGGGTTATCCAATTGCTCATTAGCCTAAGAAAAGAAGTCACCTACAAAATGCAACTCATCAAGCTCCAGTTCATCAAGAAAGCACTTAAATTCCATGATTGCAAAAGACATACCGATATTTCCACCCATTCTTTCAAAATTGACTTGCTTATGTTAAAGTTCCTAAGAACAATCCAAGGATGAAACAAGAGATAAGGGGCCAACAACAATAGCTTTGCCATAACAAACGACCTTGGATTCAGAATTTGCACAATAGACAGAGAAGGCATAAAAGCATGCAACAAATCCAAGGATGCATAAACCAGTGGCTAGAGCATACATGAGGCCTTTGCCTCGTTAAATTGTTGCATTGGTGACCTGAGTGTTTGTATAGTAGACGCGTGTTGTCATAGTAGTGTATGTGGTGGGTGTATTGTTGGTGCTGTCATTGCAGTACAATGTATGTGCAATATTATGTTTAGTGTAGTGTCTGTAGGGATTGTGTAGTGTTGTATTGGGTCAGGGGTAATACTGTAATTGTGTCTGTTATGCTAAGGTGGAAAAGAAGGGAAGTTAGTAAGTTTGTTGAATACATTTTCCTGTACACAAGTAGAGCTTGGAGAGGAAAGCTCTGTTTGGTACTCATTGTAACCCTAATTGGAAGGAACCAGATTGGTGATTTTCTTCCTAATTGTTGCACCTTGCTTCTTTTCGGATCAGTTATTGCATTGTTCTCATTTTGAATATCATAGTCATTTTAAACCAGCAGTTAGGCAAACAGTTAAACAGAAGCAATGAAGGAATTGTGGATATTCTTTTAAGATTTGTACATTCCACACGCTAGGATCACAATCCAACTCCCAGTTTGACCAAAATATTTTCCCAGCCCAAGAATTAACAACAAAAACTCAACTAAGGCGAATTATATTTTTGATAGAAGATTCATTTGAGTGGTTGACTTTAGTTTCCAAAAGATCCATACGGGAAATTCCACATTCACTACAAACTTTCCTTAGATCAGCATGCTTAATCAGGCCACTAGGACCCTAAACATTCTAGACAGCAAAATTCACAGAGATTCCAAAAACTGATAGCTTCAAGTGAAGCGCTTCTTCCTATGAAAAAATTCTTTCTTCTTCCTCTTGCCACTACAGGAACTTCTCCCACAGCAAGAGGAAGAACTACTTCTAGAGAGCCTATTATGCAAGTGCCCTGGAAGACTAGGGTGTACAAGTCAACTCTACAATGGGGCCCTCCAAAACCTGATCCTCTCCATGCTCAAAAGGAGTTGAATGAACTTAACCATCCATCGAGAGCTGCTCCACTAAAGTATCAGAGACATGAGATATTAAAGGCTAGTTTGTTCTCCAAGAATTTGATAAAGAAGCTCTCTTAATTTTATTTGCAATAGCACTGAGAATATATACAAGAGGACGCATTACAGGAGATGAGAAATATCATCCTGATAAGATGCAACCAGATCAGATTCAATTTGATCAGAAGATACACATAAATATAAACAATATCTATCCTTATCTTAGAGAGAACCAACTAATAACAGAAAAAATAAATAAATAAATATCAACTACTATTTTCTACACTCCCCCTCAGGCTAAGGAATAGATATTTATCATTCCTAACTTGTTGATGCTTGTCTCAAAAAATTGTTTCAGCAATAACTTCGTCAAGATATCAGCCTCTTGATTCTTGGATGAAATGTAATTGAGTTTGATGCCTCCATTTTCAATCTTTAATTTGATGAAATAGCGATCAAGTCATATGTGTTTCATCCAATCATGTTGAACCGGATTCTTAACAATATTAAGAGCAGATTTGCTATCACAAAAAACCATCACTCCCTCACCTTCATCTTCAAATCTTCTAGTAGCCTTTGAACCCAAATCACCTCACAAATCCCATGTGCAATAGCTCTATATTTAGCCTCTGTACTACTTGTTGCCACTCGCTTTTTACTCCTCTAGGTCATTAAATTTCCCCAAACCTTGGTACAAAAGCCTGATATTGATTTACCATCTATCAAATCTCCTCCCCAACTAGCATCTACAAAAGCCTCAAGATTTCGACATTAAGTCTTCTTAACGAACAACCCTTTACTAGGAGTTCCTTTCAAATACCTTAAAATATGATTAACTCCATCCATATGATGTTTAGTTGGGGCATGCATAGCCTAACTAACCAAACTAATGAAATAAGCAAGATCTAATCGGGTTAAAAATAAGTAGATCAATTTGTCAACTAGACATTAATACTAACTTTTATCTACAAGAGTATCATTCTCAGGTGCTTAACACTTCCAATTATAAGGAAGTGGAGTACTCATTGTCTTGCATGCCAATTTACCTGTTTCCTAGAAAAGATCAAGCACATACTATCCCTTGTAATTACAATCCCCTCTTTACTCAATATTTCCCTCCCTAAGAAATACTTCAAATCACCAGGTTCCTTAATCTCGAATTCCTTCTTTATTTCCCTTTTTAATCTAGTAATGAGTATTCATCATCCATAATAATCATATTACCCACATACACTATTAGTATAGATTTTAATCCATCTTTACCAAATTTCACATAGTATGTTCAACTTAACTCTAAGTATACCCTTGAGTAACTATTCGTGCTTTGTATCTTGCAATGCTCCCATTAAACTTATGCTTAATACTAAATGCTCACTACTTACCAACCCTTTTCCAATTGGTAAATCAACTATCTCCTAAGTATTATTTATATGAAAGGCTTTCATTTCTTAAAAGACAGCTTCCCTTCACTTTTGTTTGAAAGTTTCTTGTATGTTTCTAGGGATTGCTCCTCGGGAAGTATGATATCCGATGTGGTGAAAAAAGGTCTTGTCGGAGGATGGTTACACTTATAACCCTTTTGCACAAAAGAATAACCCAAAAATATACACTTCAGAGCCTTAGCTCCAAGTTTGTGTTTATGAATGGAGTTATCAAGGATGAAACCAATACATCCAAAAACTTTAGGAGTGAGTGTATTAAAAAAGAGAATATTTGGGTAGAACTAGAGTAAAATATTGATGGGTGTTTTAAATTTAAGCACCTTAGATGTGATTCTATTGATGAGATATGCTACAATTAGTATAGCATCCACCTAAAGACAACTTAGTATTACATTTGTTAACATAATTGTTCTAGCCATTTCAAGTAAACTACAATTTTTCCGTTCAGATACTCCATTTTGCTGAGAAATATAGCCACATGAATTCTAATGGACAATCCCATTCTCACTCAAATCATTTTCGAGCTCATTTGAAAAATATTCCTTCCAATTGTTAATTCGTAGAACTTAGATACCAATCTAGAAGACAATAACAACAAATTAATTGAACACAATGCACAATTCAAACTTTTCCTTAAGTAGATATACTATGATGATCAATAAAAGTAACAAACCATTTATGCATGAAGTGAGTTAATATATAAGTAGGGGCCCGAATATCACTGTATACCAAAAGAAATGGCTTTGAAGGTTTATAAGTATGTAATGATAGGAGTTCTTAGAAAACTTAGCAATAAAGCAATGCTCATATTGGAAAGAACTAACATCTCTATCCATAAACAACTTGGGGTATAAGTACTTCATATATACAAAACTAAGGTAGCCTAAACGTTTTTTCCATAGCATAATATCATATTTATTCCTAATAGAAATTAAAGACTAGGGCTTCAACAAAGACTCAAACTCTTGACACAACTTAGATTGTACTCTAGGTAAATGATAAAGGTCATTAGACTCCTTAACACCACTAATCAACCTCTTCGAAACTAGGTCCTACACAATACAACACGTAGGAAAGAAAGTCACTCAACAGTTCAAATCTCTCATCAATCTACTTTCACAATATAGAATATATCTCATCTCAAGAACAAATAATGTTTCTTTTAACTTGAAATTTGCAATAAAAACTATTCCCTTTCCTTTTGCCAAAGCACTTTCCCCATTTGCTACCAATATTCTACTAAACACATCACAAGTATTTAAGTTATTAAAATGTAATGAGTTGCACATTTGATCAGATGCTCTCAATATCAACGATCCAACTATCCTTTTCTAAGCCTCAAGTAAGAGTTAAACAAGTACCTTTTTGAACCATACCAAGAATAGAGGGAGATTCAGTAGGATTGATTTTACCATATTTCAAATGAATCTGGCCAAGAATTTGTTGAAGTAATGCAAGTTATTCTAATGATTTGAATCTCATAAGTGGAATTGGGTTATGTATCAACTTCTACTACTCATGCTGTTCAAACACTTTGTAGAATCCTTTGGACGTATGGATTTAATATGTTATGGCTTTCCGTATAATCTCCAATACGTATTGCAAGTATGATTTGGTTTTTGACAAAAATCACACCACATTTTTTCTTTTGTACATGTATTTTGAGCTAAACCCTTTTTAGTTAATAAGGCTGAACTTGGACTAGGTTGCCCCAAAGTTATCATCACTCAACGCCTACTTTCTTTACGTTGAACTTCTACAAAGGCTTCTTCAAGGTTTAGGAATGGTTACTTCCCAATCAAACACCCCTGGACATCATTGAATTCTAGATTCAATTCATGCAAAAAGTCAAATACCCTATCATTTTCCAGCAATTCGTTGTACCTTGCTCCATCTTCTACACACTTCCAATCAACCTTATAAAAGAGGTCCATTTCTTGCCAAAGCTCCATGTGCAAGTTGAAGTAATCTATTACACTCATACTTCCTTGTGTGGTAGTGCGAATTTTTCATTAGAGTTCAAATCTCTGAGATGCATTTGCCATGTCTAAATAAATTTCTTGGACATTGTCCCAACAGTCTCACAAAATAAATAAGTTCTACCAACTCTTGGTTCCATGGAATTAATTAACCATGCCACAACCATTGATTTGAATTACATTCTGAAGCTATTATCGACCCAATCACACATCCTAACTTTCCTTTTCAACTAATAACCAATTTAACTAATTGAAAACACTCGTGAAAGTTTGTTCCATTAAGTTTATATTGGGTAAGTTCGAGGGAATTTTGATCCACCACAAATGAAGGAGGAGACATTGGAGTTTGCATGGTATTATCGGGGTCGATTAAGGAACTGAATCAGACTTTTGTTCCTGGATTGCTATCTGGTTTATTTCGTATTCCACTTACATTTGAGGAAATCCGATAGATTTGGGATCAACTAAAGCTCTGATACCATAAAGAATTTGATAAATAAACTATCAAAATAAGGTATATCCTACAAAATATTAATCTATATTTAGAATATATTATAAGCCCTAAAAGGATTTTTAGAATAATCGTAGTTATACTTTCCTTGTTTATATTTTCTGTAATCACCTAGATCTCCTAGGTCATTATTTCTTTATTTCTTTCCTAGTTTAGAAGATTATGTGCAACTATAAATATGTATGTTGTAATACTTGAAATAATACAGCAATACAATTTTTTCTTTCTTAGTTTAGATTTATTTTCTCATGCTATCAGAGTTAAGTCATTTTTTTCTGAAACAAAAAACCCTCACCGTTAAACACTTTTTTATTTCCTCCCTTCACCACCATGTCTGCAATCAAATCAGATTCTGCACATTTGACAAAGAACTCTCACGACCTTCCTTTTAATTCTCATTCTGTCCAGATCACTAATATCAGGCTAAATGGGCACAATTTTTTATGCTGGTCCTGATCTGTATGCATGTACATTCAAGATAGAGGAAAGATTGGATATCTAACCGGTGATAAAACGGAACTAGACGTGGATGATCCAAACTATCTAATTTGGGATGCAAAAAAGTCTTTGGTTATAACATGGTTAATGAACTCTATGGAAGAGGATATTAGTTCTAACTCTATGTATTATCATACAGTAAAAGAACTTTGGGATAATATTAATTTAACGTATTCAAAATTGGGAAATGAATCTCAAGTATATGAAATAATGCTGAAACTTGAAGAAATTTACCAAAGTGATGCCAACGTCAAAAAGTATTTCAGTTCTCCAAAAAACCTATGGCTAGACCTAGAACTATTTAATTCTTATGAATGGAAATTTTCTGAGGATTGTAACTATTAAAAGAAGAAGGTAGAGAATGACCGGATTTTGAAATTCCTGATGAGACTCAATGTTGAGTTTGATGAGGTGTAGGGTCAAATAATTGGGAGACAGCCCCTCCCGGTGAAGTTTTTGCTGAGGTTCACGGTGAGGAGAATCACAAGCTAGTAATGTTGAGTAAAAAAGCACTGGACAGCACATCAAAAAACTCTGCATTGGCAGTCATAAGTACCCATAAAGGTAAAATGACAATAAAGAAATCTGATGACAAAAATTGTATTTGGTGTGATTATCGCAATAAGCCAAAGTATACAGGAGAAGCTTCTTGGAAACTCCATGGCAAACCAAAAAACTGGAAAGATAAACATGAAAGGAAAATCAAAAGAAATCCTTCTGCTAATGAAGTCGAGACAATTCCTTTTAGTCCACAGCAACTGAATCATATCCTGAAATTGCTCATATCCAATTCTAGATTATCTATATCTCCTAATGCTTCTCTGGCACAAATAGGTGTTGATTTAAATGCCTTAATGTGTCACTCGTTATCACAATTTGCTCCATAGATCATTGATTCTCAAGCATCTGATCATATGACAAGTTTTTCAAATTTATTTCATAGTTTAGTCCCTTGTTCTAGTCAAGAAAAGATTCGTATAGCAGATGGATCTTATTCATCCATTGCGTGCAAAGGTTTGATTGTTTTGTCAAATACTTTATCCCTTAAATCCATCCCATGTACCAAAACTTGCAAGTAATCTTTTGTCTATCAACAAGTTATCCAAAGATTCTAATTGTAGTGTCACCTTTTTTTATTCCTATTGCATGTTTCAGGACCTAAATTCAGAGAAATTGACAATGCTAGAATGATTGATGGTCTTTACTATTTTGAAGACGAAATCCCCAAGGATAAAAAACCTCAAGGGCTAATTAGTATCAACTTGAACTTATTAAAGATAAAATAATACTTTGGGACTATAGACTGAGGCATCTTAGTTTTCTCTATCTTAAAAAATTGTTTCCTACCTTATTTAAAAGAACAAATTGTTCTCTTTTTCATCGTGAACATTGCATTTTGTCAAAAAGTCGTAAGAATATCTATCCTTGAAAAGGTTATCAGCCTTTACAACCATTTTTATTTAGTTCATACTAATGTATGGGGTCCTTCACGGATTCCTACTTATTCAAATAGAAAATGGTTTTTTTTGTTGATGATCATACTCATTTGTGTTAGGTATGTTTAATGGCTAATAAATCTGAAGTTAAGACAATGTTCCAAAATTTTTATATCACGATTGAAACTCAATTTCAAGCCAAAATTAGTATTCTACATACTTAATATGGTAGTAAATATATCAATGACATTCTTGGAAAAATTTTGAGAGAGAAGAGCATTCATCATCAATCAACTTATGTTGACATACCTCAACAAAATGGTATGGCTAAGCGAAAAAATTGACACTTGTTCAAAGTGCCTTGAGCTCTTATGTTTTCTATGTACGTTCCTAAGTATCTTTAGGGAGAAGCAATTTCAACTACAGCTTATTTGATAAATAGAATTTCTACTAAGGTACTTAACTTCATTACTCCTCTTGAGTGTTTTAAAAATTTCTTCCCTGAAAATTGAATTGCTTCCAAATTACCTTTTAAAATGTTTGGAAGCATCAAAATCAATTCAAACTTAATCCAAGGGCTGAAAAATATGTTTTTGTTGTTTATACATCAAATCAAAAGGGGTACAAGTGTTTTAATCCAAAAACACAAAAAGTCCTACTTACTATGGAAGTTTTATTCTTCAAAAATCAACCTCATTTTCAAAAGAATTTTCTTTGGAAAGAGTGTTTAAAGAAAGAAAATAATGAGGATAAAACACTTTGGTTTTACTACTTTGCCTCAAACTATGATTTTTACACCTAAAGAGGCTTTGACAAAAATTGTTGAATCTTTGATAGGAGAGAAATACTACAACATAATTCTAAGGATGAAAAACCTAAGATCTTCGTTTATACAAGGAGAGAATCATCAAAACCATAAAGAACCTATTGCTCCTTTAGCACCTAGTCAATCTACTACCTCGAATATAGGTACTTAAGACACTTCTCAAAATATTGGTTCTTCTATCTCACCTCTTGTTGTCTCTCATGAATATTCTAATCTTGACATCCCTATTGCTCTTAGAAAAGGAACTCGTTCTCACTAATCACCTTATTGCAAAATATCTATTGTATGATTGTCTCTCTGAAAAACATAAGGAATTTACTTCAAAAATCTCTAATCTTGTTGTTACAAGAAATATTCATTAAGCACTTAACGATCTAAATTGGAGAATAGTAGTCATGGAGGAAATGGATGCACTAAGGGAAAATGAGACATGGGAAATTGTAAAGCTACCCAAATGTCAAAAAATGGTTAGGTGTAAATGGGTATTTTCTCTGCAATGCAAGGCAGATGGCAATATAAAGAGATATAAGACAAGACTTATGGCTAAGGGATTTACTCAAACATATGGTGTCGATTACTATGAAACTTCCCAATAGCCAAAATTAACTTTATACGTTTCTATTATCTCTTGCAATTAATTTCAATTGCGTATTCTAGCAACTAGATGTAAAAATGCATTCACAAATGGTGATTTGGAAGAGGAAGTGTATGTGAGCTTGCCTCCTAGTTTTGAAAAGCCTGTTAGTCAAAATAAGGTTTGTAGACTTAAGAAGTCTTAATATGGTCTCAAACAATCTATAAGGGTATAGTTTGAGCAATATGGGAAAACTATAAAAAGATAAGGACATCAACAGAGTCAACTAGACCATACCTTTTTTATAAACATATTGATAAAAGAAAAAATATCAATCCTTATTGTCTAAGTTGATGACATGATACTAACAAATCACGATCTTGATGAGTTAGCAAGATTGAAGAAAAGGTTAGCCGAAGACTTTAAAACTGAAGATCTAGGAACATTAAAATATTTTCTTGGTCTGGAATTTGCAAGAACGCGTGAAGGAATATTTGTAAATCAAAGGAAATATATCCTTGATTTATTGGTTGAAACCGGTCTTCTAGGTTACAAGGCTATTGAAACTCCATCAAAGGTAAATCTCAAGCTAAACCCTACTAAAACTGAAAATGTGATTGAAAAGGAGAAATTTCAGGATTTAGTGTGCAGACTTATATATTTGCCATACACCCACCTTCATATAACATTTACTGTAAGCATTAGAAGCCAATTCATGCATGCACCTAGTAGAGAGCACTTTGAAACTGCATACAAGACTTTGAAATATCTAAAGGGGACTCCTGAAAAGGGTTTGATGTTTAAAAGATGTGATCATTTTCAAGTGGAAGTTTAATCAATGCTGACTAGGCTGCCAGTGTGATGAATAGGCAATCAACATCTCAATATTGCACATTTGTTGAAGGAAATTTAATAACCTAGAGAAGCAATTAGCAAAATGTTGTGGCACGAAGTAGTGCTGAAACAGAATTTAGATTCCTTGCACATGGGATTTGTGAAGCTATGTGGACTAAGAAGTTGCTAGAAGATTTGAAGTTTCCTATGTCACCTCCTATGAAAATCTACTGTGATAACAAAGCTGCCATTTCAATTGCTCATAATCCAGTTCTTCATGTTTGGACAAAAAATGTTGAAGTTGATAGGCACTTTATCAAGAAGAAACTTGAAAGTGGATTAATCTGTGTTCGTTGTGTTCCTACTTCTCAACAGGTGGCTAACATAATTACCAAAGGTCTGCTGAAAAAACAATTTGATTTTCTAGTAAGCAAGCTGGAGATGCAAGACATTTACAAACTACCTTAAGGGGGAGTATCAAAATAGGAAATATCCCACAAAATATTACTCTATATTTAAAGTATATTATAGGCTATAGAATAGGAGTTTTAGAATAATTGTAGCCGTACTTTCCTTGTTTATATTTTTTGTAATCTCCTAGATCATTATTTCTTTATTTCTTTCCTAGTTTAGAAGATAATGTGCAGCTATAAATATGTATGTTGTAATACTTGGAACAATACAGCAATACAACCTTTTCTTTCTTGGTTCAAGTTTATTTTCTCAAAAGCTCTCTTAATTTTATTTGCAGTAGTGCTGAGAATATATACAAGAGGACGCATTACAGGAGATAAGAAATATCACTCTGATAAGATGCAACCAAATCAGATTCAATCTGAACGGAATATACACATAAATATTGACAACATCTATCCTTATCTTAGAGAGAACCAACTAATAATAGATGACTACTAATAATAAAAAAATAAAAAAATAAATCAATATGTACTAATATTTTCTACAGCTCTCAACTGAAGCCTCAAAGGGAAGCATTGGCAGGATCTCATCCTCTTGAACAGAGTTTGATGGTTGACTTCCACTTTTTTACTCACCTTTAGGGGAAAGACAAACTTCCTCACATGCACTAACTTCATCCTTGTATTTTGGAGTAGCAACAGATTCGTCTGGTAGCAAACTTCAACTACAGGTCATTTGCCTTTTTTCTTATTATGAACCTAGCCTTCGTCTTCTAGATCTTTCAAGCAGGAAGCTACATGATTGTCACAAACGTCTTACAGACCTCACAGTTCAGGCATCTAGGAGGGAGCTATGGGTTCCACTAACACTAGAGCCACCAATTCTCCTCTCTACTTCCACTTGTGTTACAAGCTCCTAACAACTGTCAACTTCAATGAGAACCCTTGCATGGTTGGCTCTTTCTCTATATGCTATTAGAGAATTAGCTTGCAACGAGACAGCAACCAAACTTATGACTTAACTATCTCCATCAGCATCAAGGAACTCACAAGGAACATGAGAGAAGACTAACCAAGCCAGTATGACTAGATATGGCTTGGCAAGAGACACACCAATGCGCCACTTTAGAAACACTAAAAATCTCTTAGCAAAATACCAAGGATTGATCAAGATTAAGTCCAAGGTTGGAGTTGGCCAAAATCAAAAATAAAAGAATCCTTCCCTACTTCTCAAGACATTTAAGACGCCATAATTTTTTTTTACAACCTAAGGTAAGTAGTATCTTATGGCTAAGGAAGTAGCCTACTAAGGTAGACTCCTAGAACATTGCAACCATTTCAGTTTTTTGGAAGGTAGAGGAACGAACTTTTGTAGTGGACCTCTAATGACCAGTAAGGAAATATTGAGGTTGAGCTCTAGTGCCAGCTTGGTGGCAAAAGAAGAAGCACAGATGATAATTCTTATTTTAAATACATTTCACATGGTGATTTTATAGTATTTCCCTTACATCTTTAGTATTTTTTAAAAAAATTAATACTTAATTGAGTAAAATTTTGATTTCAAGATTTGAACGCGTTCTAGGATTGAAAACGAAGAAAAGGAATCAAGTTTCACTCAACTTAGAGTTCAAATAAAGAAGTTATGAAGTTTTAAAGTTTTAAAGTTACACAGTCTAAGACATGACCATGTCCTCAGGCTGTGTTCATGCTGGAAAATTTGCCAGGGTCAAAAAGTTACATGACCTAAAGACACGGTCATGTCTCAGGCCGTGTTTAGTGACGAAAATAGAAATCTTACAATACATTATAAAAAGACATATTAAGGTTTCAAAAGAAAAGGAGAGACACTAGAGAATTGAAAAGACTTGAGGAGAAGGAGAAGAAAAAGGCGAAAACAACACCAACTTCAAGATTAGAGAGATTTTTCATCAATCAAAGTGGTTTTTCATGTTTTATTTTATGTTTTTGATGGAACTCATTTTTAGTTTCATTATGATAGCTTAGAATTCGTGTATTTAAGATTATGAAACCTAGGGTTTCATATGACTCTTGGATTGATTCATAATTTCCAATAAAGTTTCTATCTTTTCTTGATTCAATTATGTTGTTTAATTGTTGATTGATATTTCTAGAATATCAATCTATGATATTATGCATGATGATTGATAAATTACATATATAATTAGATCTTGATATAATTAGAAAGAATTACATGTATATTTAGAGATAAAATACATGTTTCTTCTGAAAAGTTGTTTATTTGTATGGGAATTCATTATACATTAATGCAATTCTAAGTTATATTACTAAATGAAAAGATTCCGATAAATAATTTAGAATTAGGGTTAATATGCTTAAGAAAGGTATCAACTTTAATTATGAATCCCTCCGGTCAAGAATAATAGAAATTGAATTAAATATATTTTAAGCGGTCACATGTTAAACACTAGGGGAAATAATTTCTAAATACGTTATTACCTTCTTGAAGTCGTTCTTAATTTTATTACTTTCTAAATTACTTAATCAAGTCTCATAATTAAGTTAGTTTGTTAATTCTAGTATTTTTAATTTATCCAACTCAACACGATTTTCCGATTAGATAATAGAGGTAAGGTTAATATTAGTACTCGAAATCTCTGAGGAATCAACTTGAACTCACATTTGCTATATTAAAACTGATAGGTGCACTTGCCTGATATCAACAGATATTAGTAATGGATTAAGGTTGAACATAAGGAGAAGCACAGTGGTTTTCTTGTTCAACCTTTTCTTAAACCTCATTCAACCCTCACAAAAGGAAGAAGGAGCTTCAGAATCCTTTTTCTGGATGTCAGCTTGATCACCAGCAAAATGTAGAGGGCCAGCTTAGAGAAGGACCAAAGGCAAAAGCACAAGGCTCAAAAATACCACAATCAGCTTGATCTGCAGCCTTGGAACCAAAAGGCAAAAAGGGGTATTTCATCTGAAGGGGAAACACCAATACTACCCCAAGGGCCAATTCCCACACAATGGGTTAGTTTTTCATCTGAATGGTTAACACCAATACTACCCTAAGGGCCAATTCCCACACAATGGATTGGTTTGCTTTGCTGGCCTGTCAGCAAGGCAAACCAACCCTCATCAATGATCACAACAAGAACAGCTACAAAACAGAAGAAACAAAGATGAAGGTAAAACCACTGAAGAAAAAGGGAAAAAGGTTAGAGAGATAAGAAAAGTGGTTTCTTAGGGTGGTTTTGGGGGGTTTCAAGGAGAGGAAAGAAGCTTTGCTCATAAAAAATATCCAAAAAAAGTCCAGTAAACATTTTCGAGAGCATGCACATAGGCAAGATATGAAGGAGAACCTCCAACAGTGAAGGAAGTATTCTGCATTATCTACATAACATGTGCTATTGGTGGCATCACAATCCACAGATCACAACAAATTGACATGTGATGCAGATGATTAACATGATATTAAGAATTCCTTCAGATTAGGAGAGAAGTATGCATAACAGCAAAAGTAACATGAATGTTGTATCTGAGAGATCAATGAGTCAGAAATTTAGATACTCAAAAGAACTCCCAGCAATCATTTTTCTTGTTTGTATCTCATATTGTAAAAGCACGAATATTGTCATCAGACAATGAAATAAACATAAAAGCTATAGGAAAGGCAACTTGGTCATTAAGAATGCCCTAAAGACAGAAGTTATTGTTAGAAACAATGATACCACTTCTCCAATAATTGCCATATAAAATAAAATTACATAAAATAACTCATCAGCTAGATCATCAATTTCACCTGATAAACATAGCCGCACATGATTGCACAAGCCAATAATAAAATGGATTGAACATTTCCGGTCCTAAGAGATGCCATCACAAGCCACATAAAACCTACAAATAATGATAAATAGGCTGCAATAAAAATCCCTGTACGGCTTCCGAAGTGGATCCAAGTACAGAGTTTCCTAACTCTTAGTGTCATTCAACAAAGTGTAGGACAAAGATGATCTAACAATGTCTGAGAGCAAAAGCATCTTATGTACCTGCCTACCAGATTTACTACAGATTCCTTCTTATTTTTATCAGCTCCAGTATCAAAGTCATACACATCATTGCTGCACAAGTAGAAGATGTAAGAACAACATGATTGGAAAGAGGAGCTTAAGATTGAGCCATCATGAATATGGACTATCATCAGCATAACATCATGCATTACTAAGATGATATTCTTCATTACAAGTACACTTAACTGTATGTGCTAGACTTTTATTTAGCTGCATCCACATCAAAGATATTTTACCAATGGTGACAATTTGCCAAAGAAGTCAAGCAATTACCTTTCATCCAGCTGATATGATAGTGCTCTAGCATGGCACACTTAAAGTAAATTCATTTCTATGGGAAAAAAGTACTTAAGGTATTAAAAATTATTAATTCGTAAACATAAATGGTCATTCAAAAGTGAGTTTTGGTGGGTTTTTTCACGCTACAGTTACACTGCAGTTTGAGTCTGACAGCCTTGGCATTTAATTGCAGCCTTTTAGGAACAGCATCTCTTCTCTTCATGCATTATCAGATAAATCATTTGATTTGAGAAGAAACTGCAAATTACTTACTGAGGATTCACTAACCTTAGATTAATCCAAGTGATAATGAGAATTGATGAAGCTAAGAGAGTGAAGTAACTCTTAGCTGAAAATTTGCCAGTCTGCAGAAAGGCAGATGCACTTCCTACCTGTAAAAAGAAGCTCGTGTAAGAATAAGAAAGTTGTAATATTTTCACTGATTTCAAGAAGTACCACACTCATCTTCGAATATACATCTTAGGTACATTTCAAATTTAAATGATAAGGATACAACTTATCAAAAGATACATATCATAAGGATAAAGATAAGCTCCTCACTATAATACAGCACATACAACATATTCTTAACTAAGAAATGATAAAATGTTGTACAATAAACTAACATATCCAAGCTAAATTTGAATGGTAACTCCTTCAGACACTCTCCTCAAGCTAATGAGTTGATATCCGTGTCCCCAGCTTGGACAATAAATCTTTGAAAATTGTTGTAGGCAATCACTTTGTTACAAGATCTGCTATCTAGTTCCCCAAATATGGTGTGCAAATCAATGCCTTATCCAATTTCTCCTTGATGAAATGTCTGTCAACCTCAATATGTTTAGTCCCATGGGCAGTGTCTCATGCTTATTGACTATTTGTTCTTGCAGAACAACCTCGTACTACCCATCTCTTTATTCACAAGACATCTAAATTACCTTTATCCACAATAACTGACATATTCCCTGCACCATACACCTCTGCCTCAACACCCAAGTGAGTCACTACTCTTTTTTGCATGCTTGCCAATTGGCATGTAACTAAGTTCCCTCTAATGAATGCACAACAACCCATCTTCTATCTACTATGGACCAATTGTAGGCTGCATCTGTTTAAGCCTCACACTACTTAGAGTCCCTTTCAGGCATTGTAAAACTCGATCAAATCCCTTCAAATGCTCTAGCAAGGCTCATGATAAATTAACTAACAAGATCCATATGCTATATCAAGTCCTGTATAGGAACCCCCAAGAGGTTAACCTAGTGGTAAAGGTTTAAGACACTCATGACAACTTATATGGAGTCTTAAATTTAAATCCCATTATGGACACTTCTTAATTACTTACATAACACAAGCTACTCTTATCTAATGCATAGATCTTACAAGGTGGTTTATATACCCAAAAATCATTAGTTTCAATATGATCATGCCCTTGTATAGGAGAGCTAAATCAACTACCTATAACTCCTTGATCCTGACAATTGAAAGATGAAGATTCTTTCATTTCAAAACTCTATTTTGTTTCAATGATGCTGAATGGGCTTCAACTAACCACATGCTTTTATGGAGTTTCTCGTTTTTAAAAAAAATATGAATATTGTATACTAAAAACGTATCAAGTAAATATACCTTCAATTACTTATTTGTTTTACATTAAAGACACATAGCATATACAATAAATACGTCTTCAGTGTAATTCTTTATAACTGAAAGCATACACCCTCATTATACAAGCTATATATATCCCAATTCACGCAGTCAAAACTTATTCTTATCTATATCAGTTTTTGAAATTTTCGAAATACAAAAAAAAACTTGAGAAAACACATAGTTGAAATATCGAAACATTTCTTCGCACAAATGTACGTCTAAAACAGATAACAATCCATAACTTACAGACATATTATTTATTTATTTTTTTATTTTATTTTATTAATAGTCGATATTATGCAATTTTTTTTTTAGAAAAAAAATTGTTACGTTATTATATAGATTTAGTAACCGTAGATATACTGTAAATTATATAAATTATTAATATTTTATGAAAATTTATTATATGTTATCTAAATTTAGGAATTTTTTGTATTGTAGTATATAAGTTATATAAATGTTGATATGAATAATGTTGAAATATAAGTGGAAATTGTTGTGTATATATATATATACATATATATATAGATATATACATATATATATATATATATTTTTTTTTTTTTTGCATTTTTATTATATTGAGTTGAATTAGAAAGTTAAAGTTAAGTAGTTGTGTTGACAATGCAACTTATCAAGATGATTAAGTGCATTTTGTAAAATCGTCGTTCGATATGTAAATAAAGTTTTTAATGTCATTTAAATATTCGATTCATTGTGACATTACTAGGATGGAAACGGTAAATTACGTGAAAATTATTGTCTATACAAATAGAAATATAGTGATGAGTAGTTGGGCACCGAAGTATGATAAGAAACCTATTAAGAAGTTAAAAATTAAAAATGATTCAAACTTCTCTCATATTAATCAAAGAATTTATGGATGCGCTGAAGTTAATCCAAGTGGTGTTAAACTCGTGCCTAGGCATCTCTTTTTTCATGATGCTGAAATAGTCTACAAGTTGATAGCTATTAAAAATAATGAGAATGTTAAGAATTTCATTAAAATGGCGGAGTCTTTTGGGAAACGAAATATTCAGGGAGTGTACATAAGATACATTGGAGAATTGAATGCCAGGAACGAGCCTGAAATACATGAAGCAAACTACCCAACACTTCCAAATCTCAATGTGCATTCAACAATAATCGGTGCGGAGCAAACAAATGTGAATCAGTCAAATGAACCGTATATGGATTTCTCTAAGTATAAATACTTAAATATCACAAAAGAGTAGCTTGATAAAGTATTCAATCCTATTATCCAACATGAAAAATCTTATGATCTGTATGCAAAGAGAATGTATATGAATATAAATATCGATGATAGAGAGATGCAATAAATGTGGATGGTGATGAGGATAATAGAGATGATGAAAATAATGTTGGTCTCGAAAATGGCCACACTGAGAATTTAGGAGAGGTCCAAGTGAGACCATATGTTGGCAGAAACAGTATGTTAGTCCAGACACATCGCGGCGATAGCTCTAGTAAGCCATACCGTTGAACTAGTGAAGTATTGACAAGCAAGCAATTTGAAGGCTTTCCACAAATAAACGAACCTGTTGATAAGTTTATCAAAGATCCTACCCCCTTTTACAATAGCAAGTACAATGGTAACGGCTATGCAACATTCAAGAGAGATGTTAATAAAATGTGCAACAACATCATCAACTCTGATGACTTAAGTGTCAGTATGCATTTCAACACGAAAAAAGATCTCATAAATCTACCTAATAAACCACTGTAATTTTCATGTGGATATTACGAAACTGAATGTATACGCTGTCTATTATAACAAGAATAGGATTGTAAGTGAAAACTACGAGTTTGTTTGAAGAAAGTAGAAGGTCTTTTCAAAATAACAATTCAAAAAAGTCCGTACACTTGTCTGAACCCAATAATAAACAAAGATCATCCTCAGCTTAACAGTAACATAATAACTATACTATTCATCAATAGTGTACAGAACAACCCTGATATTAAGATAGCAGATCTTACAGCTAACGTGCAAACTATATATGGATATATAGTAAGCAATAAAAAGGTTTTCGAAACTAAGCGAAAGGCTGTTGAGATGGTATACGATAATTGGGATAAATCATATAACGAGTTGCCAAGACTATTAAATGCAATGAAATTAAACAATTTGAGGATACAAGTGAATTAGGGCTGGAGTAATTCACCAAAGTAAGGTTAATAATAAGTTTTCTAAACATTTGAGCAATGTGTGCAAGCCTTCAAATATTGTTGACTATTGTATGCATTGATAGCACATTTTTATATGGAAAGTCCGCATAAATTGTTGGTTACTTGTAACATAGATGGGAACAATTTAATTGTTCTATTAGCATTTGCTCTTGTTGATACAGAATCGACAAAACTTAAAGATGATTCCTATAGAAGCTTAAAGTGCAAATAGTCGGCCAAAAAAAGAAAACCTTGTCTTATATTCGATAGGGCATCCGTTATTAATTACGCATACAAGGAACCATCAGTAGGCTAACAGCCACCGTTTACAGTTTAGAGATATTGTCTACGACACATTGTTAGCAGCTTTAACATAGTCCACAAAAACTAATTATGCAAGAAACTTGTATGGTTTGTAGGTATTCAAGCACAACAAAGGAAATTCAATGTTTCATGAAAAAGTTAGCCTAAGCTAAAGAGGATACTTCCGCATGATTTGACAATGTTGATTTGGACAGGTGGACTCTCACATACGATAGATGTTACCGTTTTGGATACATAACATCAAACATTATCAAGAGTTATAACTCCATTTTGAAATCAACGCATAGATTACTTGTTACTGCATTAGTAAAGAAAATATTTTACAATTATATCGCCTATTAGAAAAAGAGGCATAAAGATGCGAATGAGATAATCGATTCTAACAAGATTTATACTGATTACACTATAAAAATGTATGAAACTTAAAGGGGATAAGCAAATGCACATTGAGTAAAGAAAATATTTTACAATTATATCGCCTATTAGAAAAAGAGGCATAAAGATGCCAATGAGATAATCAATTCTAGCAAGATTTACACTGATTACACTATAAAAATGTATGAAACTTAGAGGGGACAAGCAAATGCACATTGAGTCATTTCTTTTAGTTTGTAGAACGGTATTTTCGAAGTTTTAACTAGTAGCCGAATAACAATAATAGGATTAAAAGAAGGAGAAAGGAAATATATAGTTGACTTTAAAGGCCGCACTTCCACCTGTTAGAAGTAGCAAATCTATAAGATCACTTGCTTCCATGCATGTACTACTACAATGAGTATAAGGGTGAACAATAAGTCGGTAATAGGGCCATAATATAACTGAGCAAACCAGATAGATTGTTATCGAGTTCATTTCTACCCAATTGGTAACGAGCTGAACTTGCCATAAATTAGCTTCCCTTATTTCTATCCGAATATTGACTTACTACTAAAAAAGGTAAACCTAGGCATAAGCGATATCACATGGAGATAGATATTCGAGAGCGTTCCGACAAAATTAGATGCAACGCATGTGACAAGAAAGACATAATCGAAGGAGGTGTCCAGAGATTAATAGGACCGATACATATTTCCTTTAAATCTAAGCATTACATTGTAAAACATGCATAAGTATAATGATTAAAAGGTTTTTTTTTTTTTTTTTGGTCTACTAAACATATTACTGTTCACAGGCCATCTAAGAAAGTAGGGTGAGTAATATCATCATCATTTATAATCCATTCCTGATGGAAATCAAGTTACAAAACCTCTAACCTATAGCCGAGCCCGAGACCTCAAGAGACTAGCACGACGAATCCTTATATTCTAGCCAACCCCCATCAAAGCCAAGTACTTACTTATCGAGTCACCTTTAATGCCATGTCGATACCACTTTTTATTCTATATTATGCTGAATTGATGACTACTCTAATATCGAACTAACCAATCACTCAGCATCATCCTTACCAAAAAGACGAGAGATAAAGAATTCGGACTGATTAAGTCATCTTTTTTCGAATAAACCCATATATCTATACTTTTTATCCGTATCCCCTAACAACCTTACCAATACAATTTCACCACATGTACAATATTGTATAGAGAATCTATAGCACCAATGATTAATTTCCTTATATATTTATTTTTACCTTTTTGTATCATGTATATTGATTTTTTAGAAAATGTCCTTATTGTTTTTCCTTTTGGGTAAGTTACCCTAATTCATGGGTATAAATACTCCTATACCTGTAGTTGTAAGAAACTAGATTACTTTCAATACACTTGAATACTTTCTTCCTTGTATAAATACTGCTTGTTTACTCTCAACATCACTCTTATCCTTTCCCTTAAGTAAGGTTAGGTGGTAAGTAACCTCACTAGACCAATTCGTACGTTATATCAAATTACACCATGAGTACTCGAAAGTTTCATTAGTGCGAAATATCCTTTAGAATTGTTTATAGGTTTTTGCTTACTTTTCATTCGCCTTTATCACTCTTTTCGTACCTTTTCCTATTAATCCTTTTTCGAGCTTGCTGTAAATTTGGATCCATCCAGCAACTGATCTTATTTGTTTTTTATCATGGTTCACAATATTTTGATATTAGAGCGGAAGTTTTGTGTGAGCTATAACTAGTTTTTCTTCAGGTCTTTTATACTCTGTTTTGTGTGTAAGAAACAAAGTCAGTTACCATGTTCATTTGACCGCTGTATTATTAATTGTTTATCTTTTAAAATGTTTGTTTGAATTTTGAATTTATGGAAAAAAAAAATGATAAACCCATGTATGAATATGAATTCTGGTGATAACAGTGGAGTTGTTTACCATGGACGACAATTTCATAAAACTCCCAAAAGTACTGACGAGAGACTTAATGAGATAGCTAACCTCTTGGTAAATCTGACCCGAGCTGTTAATGTCCTATCTTGCTGATTCACTAAGACTGCGTAAAACACTCTATAAGCTACTCAACCTATTAAAGGTTGGAACCCAGCTCAATTAGTTTGAGACGAAAGAGTTGGCAAACGAGTAAGGCGAAAGATAGACTTGAGAGAATTTTATGAGGAAGAAAAGTATTTTGAAGAGGAGAGTACATAAGTCTTCAAAGCATCTGACCATATGAAACTAATGGATTTAGGAATGCTGATGAGTATCTGGATTGAGAAGAGGTGGAGCGTGTATTTAACTACTATCAATATGAAGATTATGAAAAAACGGGATTGCTTGTGTTGAATTCTCTGAATATACCACCATGTAGTAAAAAAATTTTCAGACCATGAAAAGAAAAGAAGGGTATTAAGAGATTAACACCTAACCTAAGATGAAGAGAGTGCTCAAAAATAAATTCATGCCGAAAACATATTTCTAAGATACTTTCTCTCGACTTCAAGCCATGAAAAAAAAAGAAGAATTGATATCAGAGCCAAGCAAAAAGAACGACATAAAGATGTAGTACCAACCCAAACGTATAAGAAAGGTCAAGAGTCTGCCAAAAAAACCAGTCAAATCAAGTGTTTCAAGTATCAAAAGTTCGGATATATGATTGCTCAGTACCCAAACTGAAAGACAATAGTCATTAAGAGAGACATCCCAAAAATAGAAATAGAGAGTATGGATGAGGAACCCAAAAAGGAGGAGGTTCCTACCAAGAAAGAATTGATTGAGAAGGACGTGTTTTCCGAGGACTTAGACCAGTTACTCTTAGTTGTCTAACGCATTATAAACGTGGAACCCTCATGAGAGAAGGAATAAAGAGAACTTATTTCATACCACCTACAAAATAAATGATTAAATATGTGCTCTCATTGTAGATAGTGGAAGTTGCACCATTGTGGAATAGGTCGATCTTGTTTTAAAACTAAAGTTACCGACTATTACACATCCTGAGCCGTACAAGTTGCACTAGTTAAGTAAGAAAGAAGTATTACGTATCACTCAACATATACTGCTGCTGATCACTATAAGAAATTACTTTGACCAGATTCTCTGCAACATAATATTTATGTGCGCTTCCCACATGTTGTTAGGTAAACCGTGGTTATTCGACAGGAGAGTTATACATAACGGCTATAAGAACACGTATATGCTAAAAAATAATAACCAAAAGATCACGCTAAATCCAATGTTGCTGAGAAAAGTTCACAAGTTATAGACGAAACTCACTTGTAGATCGAAACTCTAGGGATAAGTAAAGCGGAGCTCCAAGAAGCCATCAATGCTAACGAGCTGACCCTATTGTTGGTCAGGCGACTATTAGAAATGAAAAAGCGAGATAAGCTTTCTTAGGAAATCAAAGGGTTACTAGATAACTACGCCAACCTATTCCCAAAATAGTTACCTGAGGGATTACCCCCTAACTAAAGGCATAGAGTATTGCATTGACTTAATACCCGACACTATACTGCCGAATAAACCAACTTATCGAATAAATCACGAGCAGGCTTTCGAACTCCAACGTCAAGTTAATGAGTTGCCGAAAAAAGATTATGTAAGAAAGAGTTTCAGCCCTTAAGCCGTGCCTGCACTTCTAGCGCCAAAGGAGGATAAAACCTAACGGATGTGTGTTAACAGCCGAGACGTAAACAAAATCACGATCAAATACAGGTCTTCGATCCCAAGACTAAAAGACATTTTGAATGAATTAAGTAGAGCCAAGATTTTCAGTAAGATTGATCTCAAGTTTGATTACCATCAAAATTCGCATAAGTTTAAGAAACGAGTGGAAGACTGCATTTAAGACTTGACATAGACTTTATAAGTGGATGGTCAAGCCCTTCAGCTTGTTCAATACCCCAAGCACTTTCATAGGACTTATGAACCACATGTTGAGACATCTCATCAAGAAATGTATTGTAGTGTACTTTGACGACATCTTAGTCTACAATGTTGACATGCCAAGTCACATTAAACATCTCGAAGTAGTCTTAGATATCCTTGGTGCCAGGAGACTATTCGGCAACTTGAAGAAATATTACTTCTGTTAAAAGGAAGTAGTATTCTTGGAGTATGTAGTCAATAGAAGAGGCTTGCAAGTCGATGACGAGAAGATCAAGGTAATTATCGAGCGATCGACTTCTATTACTTGTACCAAAGTAACAAGTATCCACGAACTAGCTTCATTTTACAAAAAGTTTATCAAGAACTTTAGCACCATCACTATGCCACTAACCAAGCTAACAAAAAAGAATACTAACTTTCGATAAGGAGAAATAGAAGAGAAGAGCTTTGCTAACATAAAAAAAAAGTTGACCTCTACTCTAATGTTAGTACTACTCGACTTCGACAAAATTTTTTAGTTAAAATGTGACGCATCAAGTGTTGGAATAGACACTGTTTTAATGCAGAAAGACCGACTAATTGCCTTCTATAATGAGAAACTCCAAAGACCATAACTAAACTACTCCGTATATAACAACTTTTAACACTGATCCAAGCAATGCAAGTGTGGTAACATTACTTACTGTCAAAAGAATTTGTCATATATACAAACCATAAATCACTAAAGTACCTCCAAAGTCAGACCAAATTGTCAAAACAACAAGCAAGGTGGGTTAAATTCCTTAAAGGGTTCAATTTTATGATAAAGTACAAGTAAAGAAAGAGTATGCAAGTATCAAAACTACAGACTAGGCTATTTGTTTTTGTAAGTATCAAAGAACAGTATTTTGGAGATCCATACTTTGGACCAATAATTTCGCGATGTGTAGAAAAGAGGATAATGGATGAATATTATTTAGAGGATTGCTATCTAATCCGAGGAGGGAGATTGTGCATGCCTACTTGTTCCTTACAAAAATTATTAATCAAGAAAGACTACAATGTAGGGCTCTCTAGATACTTTAGAGAAAGGAGGACCTATAAATTATTGAATAGCCGATTCTTTTGGCCCAAAATGCGAAGAAATGTGCACCGAGTTATGAAAAGTTATGCAGTGTACAAAAAGACCAAGTGCCGAGCCGAACAAAGGAAAGCAATACCCCTACCTGTATCGAGAAAACAATACCCCTACCTGTACCGACAAAACCATGGGCTGAACTAAGTATAGACTTTATTTTTAAACTGCTGCGAACTATTCGAGACAAAAATTCTGTAATGATCGTTGTAGATCGATTCAGTAAAATAGTACACTTCATATCCTGCACCAAAACTAATGATACTTCAACTATTACTTCTCTTTTCTTATTAGAAATTATATGGATACACAGAATGCCAAAAAGTGTAGTTTCCGATAGAGAACTGAAATTTTTGAGTCATTTCTAGAAGACCTTGTAGCATTAGATGGGAACCAAATTATTCTTCAGTACCTCATATCACTCCCAAACTAACAGCCAAACAAAAATAGTTAATCGTACTTTGGAATCACTATTCTGATCTATAGTAGGCAAGAACTTGGCTTATTAGGACGCTTGCCTACTAGTGATCGAATTCGGCTATAACTGAACCGTATATGATACCACTAAGCAGACTCCCTTCAAAGTGGTCTATAAATTCAATTCCGAAATTCCCTTCGACCACAACCCTGTACCAACACCCGTACAAGAGGACTCTGACACCTCGGCAAGAGCACAATCTCTTCAGCATATCTATAACAAGATTATTTGGCTTATCAATTAAGTTGCTAGAACAATGCGAGAAAAGACTAAGGGTATGCCGACCGAACAATTTCAGCTGGAAGACTTAGTATAGCTACACCTTAGTAAGGAACAGTTCCCGAATAAAAAAAAAAAAAAAAATTATCTACAAGAGCAGAAAAGCCTTTCAAAATCCTCCAAAAAATCAATGACAACGCCTACAAGTTGGAACTGCTTGAAGACTATGGGGTTCCTGACGCCTTTAACATTACCGAACTTAATCCATATCACCCTAATAAAGAATTGAGCGAATATCATTCAGGTTGATCCCAAATCCAAAATAACCCAAAAAAAGTAATTGAGCGAATATACTTACTAATACTTGCTATCATATGTACCAACATTTGTTTTCTTTACTTATTTCAAGTGAACTTGCTCAAGAATGTTAAATTGGCACCTAACTATCTTACAGTGCTCAGTATTGTAAATGGGACATTTGACTTCATTGAGTAACACAGTAGTCTTATCCTCTACCTACTGTAGAAGAACGTACATAAGCCATCCCATATGGACTATGGCGAGGAGTAGGGACCACCTGTTGGCAAAGAGATGGCAACTCCACATGCACCACCTAAGGATAAAGCTAAAGTTCAAGGAGACAAAGTTTGAGCGGTATGTCGTCAAGCAGACTTCAATGCTAATATCTCACCACATGCCTGTCATTTCGTAGACGTAAGGCATATTGGCAGGGGATATAGTACATACTCTAAGTCAGGTGTTTCCTCCACTTTGGGAGCTATATCCAGCTCTACGATTAGATCTAACTCATACATAACTCTCAAGTTCTAGCAACATCTTAATCTTACGACTCCACCAGCTTCTTAAAAGCGACGTTCCACCCCTATACAGTTATCTATAGGTGAGGGCGTCACTTAGCTACATCCAGACCATCTTAAGCCTACTCAAATATACAATAGACGAAGGCGTTCACTTCTTTTCCATACCATTAGGACCTTTACACTGCGTAGGCGTCAATAAATATGTTTAATCTATTGTTTTTGTTTTTTGTTTTATTTTTCCATTCTATTGATATTGCTATTGACTTATTACAAATTTTTTATATATATTGGTTATTCGAAATACAATTTACTTTTCATTATATATTACAATTTAATGCATTGTTTATTTATCATAATTTTACAATTTATAATTATTTTTTCTTGTATCCAAATCGTATGGTCATTGGATAATCATCTCATATGCTTATTTTTTCCTCACTTGCTATATTTGTTGAGGCAATCCACCAATTATAATTTTATATAATTGATTACTGTATCAAATTTTCTATTTAGTTTGCAAGTTAAAGATTAGAAAAACATTACTTTATTATTTCGAACGGGGGAAAATTAATAGGTTAAATCAAAATTAAACCAAAGGCGCATAGGTGCATTAAGTAAATGCGTCTTCAATATGACAATTTAAACTAAAGCCTCATCAAGTGGATGCGCCTTCAATGTAAATATTTATACTAAAAGCGCATCCACTACATACGCCTTCAGTATAAATATCACAAAAAACTAAAAGTATATTCACTTGATACACCTTCAGTATACCATATTCGTTATTTTTTTTTTTTTAAAACAAATTATTTTTCATAATATTTTTCGAAAAAAAAACCCATATTCATATAAAACTCGCTTTTATGGTAACCTAGCAACACCCTAAGGCCAAGTAAAACTAGCCACCACTTAGGAAAGGTTCAATTGATTGCCCCTAGCCCTTGGTGTAGCCAACAAAAGGAGGGGCAACCACCATCATGCTACCCTTAAAAGTTTTGTCTATTTTTTTATATTATTATTTTCATTATACTATTTAATTTTTGTAATAATAATTCTTTAATTTAATTATCGTGATGTTATTAGAAGTTAGACATGCATAAACTCTTGATTAATAAAGTTTTCAAAATGACTAAAATAGAAAATTTTCAAAAGGTTGAAGACTCATACAACAAAAAGAAAAGGAGTCAAATTGAAAACAGTGAAATAACTAATTTTGCACTTTTCCATGATTCCTTATAGAAAAGATGGCACAAATTTTTTTTTTTGGAAAAAACACAAATAATTGTCAATACTTTCATGGTCTTGTAGTGCAGCTCTTGAAGAATCTTTTCCTTACGTTTCAAGTTAGCATATTAACCCTCAAAATCCAAATGGAAAAAACTAAAGACGGTCCCATTCACAATGTTTACTCATTGCCATAAGTAGAATGGGAAGAAAACATTATAATGCTTGTATTGTAGGTCTAAATAGCAAGAGCCTCAAGGACAAGTCTATAAGTATTCATCATATATCTATCATTTTTATGCATGTGGAAAAATCCAAAATGTTAATGACTAAGTTAGAATTGTTTTGGGGTAAAAATGAACAAAATTTGTTCACAAGTGACATCCTACGTTTAAAACCTAATCCATGCATTCAGCCTCTTGACATCCAAAAAGATTGATGAGTAAATTAAAATAAATCTCAACATACATATCACATAAGCCATGCATTGTAACACATTAACACCTCGTTCACTTTGGGGGAATGGCTATTCTCTTCTCCCTTTATTCCTTAACAAATTCTTATTAAAATGTTCAATTCAAATGTTACCACGTAACAAGAATTCATGCTACATCCCTATTACTTAAAAGGATGTAGTTGGTATTCCTTGTCCAAATTCATGAATTGGGATTTAGTGTTTGTTGCTTCTTTTTTTCCCAAACCTACCCTCACAAACATTTCAAAATTCCAAAAAATGCCCACATAACATAATACTACACAACCCAACCCCAACATCGAAAAACCCTAATCTCCTTTTTATCACACTCATCTTGCATTAGCTCCCTCTATCATCATCTCTATCTCTTTCTTCTTCATGTTCTTAGTTGTCTTCATGGTCCGATTCATCTCTTTCTTTCGCAAGATTTGGGTCTTGTGATACATTAAGTAGTCGAACCATATAGAGCAGGGTTTATCTAGAACGATGACAAATCAACCAACAAAAGAGAGATTGTAGGATTTAATTGGGTCAAGAAAGAGTCTACTAAGAAGGTTGAACTCTAGAAGGATGTTGTACACAGTGATGAAGTTAATGTTAAGGTTTGCGGAGGAAGTGTGGATCAAGATGATAAGGAGGGAGAAAATAATGAGGGTTAAATCTAATATGAGGATCTTATTGGAGAAAAAGGTAAGGGATACGATTTGAATGATATTGAAGATACTGTATAGTTTTGTTTCCATTTGCTTTTTATTGTTATTTTTTTTTTTACCAATTTAATTGAATTCTTGCACGATAGTTTTGCAGATTTGTTCGTGAAGTTCTTTGATTTCTAATTACTTAGATATTGAAGTGTTCTTAATGACAATCTCAAATTAAGGCTGAGATATTCAAAATGACGATTTCAAATTAGATTGAGTTGTTTGTAATCGCAATTACAGATTGAGTTGTTTGCAATCACAATTATAGATTGAAGTTGAGTTATTTGTAAATTTTTGGATTGCTTTGATATTGAAGAAATTTGTTCGTAATGGTGATTTTATCAACAAATTGTTGGGTTTGTTCTTTTTTTTTTTTTTAATTTGCCTGTTTGTAACAAAAATTACAATTATGAATATGTTCGTCCACAATATTGTTGGGTTGTTTCTTTTTTTTTTAAATTTATCTATTATTATTATTTAATTAAATAATGAGCATTTTGGTAATATTATTATCTATTCATGATTTATTCCATATGTAATTTACTTCCAACTAAACAATGTAATACGCATTCGGATTTATTACGGCTTCATTCCATTCCATATAAATTACAATTCCATTACAACCTTATTTCATTCGGTAAAGTGAACGGTACATAAATGCATGAGTTAGTTGGATAAAATATATAAAAAGGAAATACATGGAAAAGAAAAGGTGTAATGAGGAGCTTTTTTTGCTTGAATCATGATTTTATTATTTGGAGAATCTATATCTTTCTAATTGTCACACCATGATAGGAGTGCTCCATTCTGTATTTTTTTTTTAACACTATAAATAATTTAAGACAAAAACATTACCATTCCATATAGACAGAGAACACAAAACAAGTAGCATAGTAAGAGGTTCATCACATAAACTAGTGTGAAATCCCATGTAAAGGATGTAAGTCATCTGCGATTCCACTCAACTCAAAGAAACAATTCTCAAAAGCATTAAATTCTAAATATATAGTCAAATTATGTTAGAACTTATGCCTTTCTCATGCAAGAAAACCGTAAAAATAAAAATGATAAGTTCTAAAATATCACAAGGCCACAGCATTCAAATTAGAGAAGCAAAAATAGAGCAGCTATGAAGGCAATTAGAATCTCACCGTGAGAGGAACCAAAGCAACAGAGTAGATTGGTAACTTGATTGCTCTCCATATCAAAGTAGCTTGTGATATATTATCATCTTGTTTTTCTAGTCCATTGGGATTAGCAGAGTCTGCTTGACATTGACACCTTTGACTGAGTTTTAAGTGCATGGCACGATTCCTTTCAAAAATATTGTGAGGCCTATAGATGGAAGTTGCTTCTTGGAAATGCAAATAGGACCTGGGAGAGAAAATATCACTAGAAAAATAAGTAAATGGCGAATCTTGTTAAGAAATTCCAATCAAATTTAAATCAAGAAAATTAGCAAATGTATTTATCAAGATGAGATCAAGTCAAGCAATCTGCTGCGTCTGTTAGAAATATTCGGAATGATGGAGGAAAATAACACTTAGAGCCATGTAAAAATTGCTTTCCTTAAAAGTTTTACGAGTCCTACACAAAATTTGCTACTGATTCTGTAACTCTTAGTAGGATACAGCTAAGTATGTATATGAATAAAAATAGAAATATATGGTTCTTATCCACCATGCTAGAATTTGTAATAAATTTGGAAAGTTTTCAAAAGTTGTTGTTTTGAGAGAGAAAAATGCGTGTAAGAAAAAATCACAAAAAAATCCGTGCTAAAAAATAATGCAAAAATAAGAACTATATACTTCTTCACTTTTCATTTATTTCATGGGTCTTTATCCTAGTCTCCCAAAATTGTGACTTTGAATTTAAAAGAACACTAACTTAAAGATAATATACACAATCTCTGCAACTTTATTCACGACTTCTCCAGAAATTTCGAAACTTTTCATTGAAAATTTAGAGGGAAAAAGTGACAAATGACATCAAGCAATAATTATCAGTGAGCAAAAGAATCAGAATTCCTAACAGAGTGTAAATTCAATTGATGTCTAAAAAGACAATATACAGAAGGATTTTGCAGCAAATAGGAACTGAATGAAAGAAAATTCTGCCTTGTCTTGCGTTTATTCTTCTCTTCCAATTTCTGAAGGAGTTGTCTCAAACCCGACCTCCCGTGCATATTGCACAACAGAGTTGCCATTGAGAGAGAAAGCAAAGTAAAATTTCGGTCTTGACTTTTTTTCAGTTTGACGAAAGTGAAGTGGAAATTGGAAAGTGAGGATCGGATAAGGTTTGAATTTTGATGTCGGAAACTGCCATGGAAGGAAGGGGCTGGGCTGAACGTGGGCTTGCATCTTGAGCCTAAGCAACGAATTGGGCAAGTGAAAATAGCTCATATGCCGCGCTGGAAGTGGACGCCAGCCACCAGAAAGTACTCTGCACGCATAAGATCTTTTACCCCTTTCTCTCCGGTAATTTTTTAAGGCAAGGCATTTCTTGGAGGATTTTGTGGAAAATATCAAGAGAAAAATCTAGGTTTATTTTTTTGCACGAATTTGAAAATCATAACTAAGATTTCATGTCAAAATTCACTTCATATTTTATGGGAAGCATTAAGATATTTGGGATTTCGAAATTAAAGTTTATGTAACAATGATTGAAGCTAAAATTAGTTGAAAATTTTGGATTAATTCAAAAATAATGTTAGAAAAAAATTAAGAGAATATTTTGAAGCTTATATTGACCCTAATTGCTAAATGTTTATAGATATAAGGCTTCAGTTATAGTAGTCACATACATGCAACATATGTTTTGAATAGTTATGGCTTCGAAGAAGCGACATAGAATGGCTCATAAGAGATGACTTGGAGAATAAGAGATAAAGAGAATAAGTAGGCAATCTTAAGAAGCTTAGAACGCATGTGTAATAAGTGGAAGAACTATAACTTCACTATTTTATATGAAAGGTGATGTATTCTTCGCTTTGACTTAGTAGTTTGATGATAGCATGCCAATGTTTCTCACATTTCTAAATATGTCTAATGAAGAGGAGCTCCAAGTACTTGTAGAGTTAGGTTGTTAGTGACATGCATCAAATCATATTATCAATCAATAGCTAAGATTAGCCATTTTATTGATGGATTCTTCCATAGGCTCTTGTTAAGTCCAAACCCATGAAGAGTCTCTCTAAGTGTATGAGCTTCCTTAAAAAAAGTTACAAGCAGATGGGTTAGTCCAATAGTCTCTACTCCTATCCCACCATATTAAATCTTCTTAAATCATTTCAAATTGATTGATTCGACTCTATGTGCTTGCTACCTTAACTTATAGAGTTAAGCTCGAATCGTTAATGTACTTAAAACCTATAAATAATTTTAGCTCTCTACAATGTTTAAACTTCTAATTATTTTGAAGGGCTAGCGTATTGGAAAAGCTTTATATATATATATATATATAACGTATCTTTATTAGCTCTAAGAAGAAAAACAAAATTTATCAAGGGTTATCTCTAATTATTGAAAACATTCAAAACCATCATGCATTGTTCTTGAGATAAAACATAACATAAAACCTAAAGGTAAAACCTTCAATCTTAAGTGAATTCTTCAATTGTTCTTGAACTTTTTTACTATGGGGAGTCATCATTGCTATAGTTATACAAGAGCTTTATTAGAAGTTAAAAGATAGAACATAAGTCATTGTAGCCTAAATGGTTATATTTGTGTACTCTCAATTGTTTGATTAAATATAGTAAGTTGATCAAATCCTCAACAATAGAGCTAAAAGGTTAGACTAATGAACAATGCAAAACCACTATAGATTATCTACCTTATCTTCTCAAAATGCTTCTTTTTATTTTCTTACACTTCAAATTCCATTATTTCTTTTTAGATATTGCACAATAAACTAAACAAAGTAATCAAAGGAGGATTTCCTAAAAAAAAAACATTAAAAGCAATAGATTCAATCATTTTCTTGATTCAACCATTTCGTTGAATATATTGGCTCTAGGAGTTTAGCATCGCTAGCCATCAATAGCGACCCCCTATTATTATCAAGTTGGTAAAAAGGGATTGACAATTCACTTAGCTTAGTATCTAGCAAACTTTAGCCATGTTGCCAAGTAGATTAGTATGCTGGCATCATGCTTTATTTAGTTTAGTGAGGTCGATTTGGGCTTAAGCTTAAAGATCTAAAAAGGCCTATCAACATTTACTTCCCCTCAACCTACACCCCGTCCCCCTAGCTTTCTTTGGTGAAGCTCGATAAAGAAAGAATGTGTATAATTATTGGCAAGGACCAAAGCAAACTCGTGATGATGCTCCTATGCTGAGGTATCGTAGTAAGGGTCCTTAGGTGGTTTAGAACATGAAGAGTCTATTGCATATTAAGGAGGCCAACAATTTGGGATTAAAAATGGCATGTCTTTTTAAAATTTGACGGTTGTGTTAGTTGATCGTGTTAGAGTGGGTGACGTCACTCATTTAAAATTCCCATAACCGTCACCTCATCTTCCTACCTATTCATATATATAAAGAGGAGAGCACTCATTTCTCATTTTAACTTCTTCTCTACTATTTTACCTTTGTACTATTTGTTAGATTTCTTATTTTCGCAGATGAACTAATTATGGTGGATTAAAGTAATTTATCTTCATCTCTTACGTTCTAAGAAACAGACAATTATGAGATGTTAACCAACGAAAGTATTACTCCCTTCCTAATAGAGGTGCAAAGTGACAATAGCTATAACAGGAAAGGGAAGGCAAGAGAGGTTACCCCAGCAAATGCTATAAAGGAAAGAAGGACAATAATCGAAGCTATCCCTTGTGACAATTGTTTGAATGATAGGGAGGAGAAAAACGAGATAAATGCTGTGTATATGGAAATAGAGGAGAGGAATGACCCTGATAGAGTTGTGAGTGGGATTCTCAATCATGAAGCAATTTATATTGGAATGACCCCGAGCATTTTATTTTTACTACATTCGTACAAAGTTTAAATTAAGATTGCTACTCTCCCAATTTGTTAAGGAACTTTAGTCATATCATCAGTTATGCTTGACATAATTGATGCTGAAGTCCATTCGCTACCTTGTAATTTTTGAGGCTTTATGTAACCAGTTGGTGCATAGGCCGACCACTCAATTATTTCAGTATTTTTAATCTAGCTGAAATAGGACTAAGAAGGGAGGTATTACGTTTCTATGCAGCGTAATAGGAAGATTCAAGATAGTCTAACATCAAAGGTACACAATTGGACACATCATTGCATGGCCATTAGGTCATAGTAGGGATTTGACTTTTGGACTAGTCATATAAGGATGATTTGCATTAATACAAGTGATTTTCTACTGGAGAAGGATTAGGAAGACATAAAGGAGATCTTAGACTTGTTTTAGAAACATCAAAGGAGAGCGTTTGATGTGGTAGAGTTTATAGATAAGTACTTGAAGGGGAAGCATATTCTACAACTCACATATGTTGGTCAACCATTGGCTCTATAGGTGTTTACTACTATTGTGCAAAGTTGTCACTTTATGTATCAATAACGGGGAGCACAAAAATGGCTAAGATTCTACATAATGATTATGTTCAATATTGACAAATGTATATTGCTTTGTAGGTTAAAAGACAACACCTCTGAATGTAGTGCAATTGCATGACAAATTTAGGGAGAACATGCTTATTTTTGGAAAAGGAGAAGGCCAAGAGAAGGATTCAAGGAAAAGGAAAGGGCAAGGTTGCAAAAAGTAGCTAAGTTAGGGAAGAGGATACGAAAGGGAAATAAGTTGAAGGGGAAATAATTAAGGACTAAGGGTGACGAAGTTAGGGTAGCAAGAAGACTTTTAGGGAGTGTACCTGCCTATTTAAGTAGCTTTGAAGGTACCACAAGAGCATAGCAGAGGTGAAAAGAAGGTCACAAGTAAGAAGGAGGTAGGAGGTTCAACGAAGAAGGCTCAGGTGTAGCTTGTAAAGGAGGTTAGCAAGAGTAAAGGGTTTGAGCATGGTGACATTCTGAGGGAGGTGAGTCCTATACTAGTATCACCAAGACTGGACTCAGTAAGAGATGTTGCAATTGTAGGGGTGGAAGCAAGGAACCCAATAAGTACACTAAACGATAACTAGATCCCAATGAGTAATGTCAAGACTTTAGGTACTGCTATGGGAGTAGCATTACCAACTTCATCCAAGCTGATTGGGGTATTTCAACCGAAGTAAAGCATAAAGTCTACATATAATAGTTTCGAGAGTAGTGAGGTTAGTGCAGAGTTAAGTGCAAAGTCTTGCTAGCTGAGGACTTGAGGTTACTGGAGGTAGCTTTCATAGGTCGGAATAGAATAGGTACAATCCAACTTCTTGTGAAAAGATACATAGGGTAAGTTGTGATTTTTCATATCTTAACGAATTACCAAGTTTTAGCGTACTGCTAACTTAATACTTTAAGTGTAGATAATGGCCCACATGTTGAAGGATGAAGGTAATCGTAGAATTATGTCCTTTTCATATGATCTCCCCCTTCCCGTTGTTGTTTTTTTTTTAACCATTATTTGTTGTGAGTGATGCTTGGCTATTATGAATGATAATAGAGTTTTGTGTTTCCTTGGGTTTCTTATCAAACGTTGTCATGATTTAACAATATATGCCACAGCATAGTGTTTTTTTTTTAGAAGTGTGTAGCCTTTATTTTTTAAGGCAAATCCTACTTATGCATCCTTAAAGCGATTAAGGTAAGCGTGTGCTAAGATAATCATCTACCATTCACTTGGGTTATGCTTATGAATGGACCAAACCTATTGCTTAATGCCATATACAAACTCACTTTAATAAGAATACCTTATGGGGTAGCCTTAAGATTACGACGTCGTTTCGTTCGGTAACAGGCATTTTGCCATTGTAAGATGATTGTAAGTTATAAGCATGCTAAAGAAATTGTTGGTAATACTATATGGGGTCTGTATTTGAGGTGGTGGAGAGTACCTTAACTGGGATGTATAATTACCCCTAGAGCTAGGACTTCAACCTCCATAGGAGATACTTTACAAGTTCAAGGATGCCCGACAACAAGGGGGTAAGAACCACATCATTTGGGGTATCGAGTCTACCTTGAGGGTTAACATGCCACCCTTAACAGGAGTTACTTTATTGATATCAGAAATCCCATAAATAAGGTGGTGAAGATCATCTTGTTTTAGGTGTTCAATTTTACCCTTAGGATTAGGATAGTACCCTCAGATTGGGATGATGCCCCTAATTACTCTATTTTAGGGTTTTTGCTAGCATGCAATTAAACTAAAATGTAAGAAGTAAGACTTTATTCAGTATAAATACTAAACTACAAAGGTACTATTTTTAGGAACTTTAAATGAGATTAACTATAATACACCTCCCAAGAAAATAAGATTAAGGAGGAGACCTTATTGACTTAGACACCAAACTAAGACAAGATTAACTTAAAGTTCTTTGCGAGCTTCCTTATTAAAAGTAAATCCTCAATTGTCAGCATTCCATGTTCTCAATATTATCTCATCACCTAAAATTTCCAATTTGAAAGCTCTATTTCTAAGTTCTTCCCTTATTCTCATTAGGTCTTCCTAATTAGGGATTAACTTTCCTTGTCCTTCTCTAAAGCCTATTGCTTCAAACTTTTGACACATTAGGTTATCGAGCTAAAATATTTTGTGTTTAATTTTCTTGTTATAATATTAAGCCACTCTCTACTAGTATGCTGCATCTTATTTTAGCTAAGCCACACATTTCATCAATGGTATCAAAACTAGTTACTAAGGCTATATGATTAGCTATGGAGTCATAGGCCTACATTCTGCTGGTAAGTAGTTTGAGCTCAGTGGGTAATATGGCTTCCATGACAAATGTCAGTTGGAAGGATGTTTCACCCGTAGTGGTTCTATACGTCTTGCATTATCTACATAGTATATTAGAGAGTTCATTTGCATACCTTCCTTTAGCATGGTATACTCGCTTCTTTAGACTATTGAGTGTATTCTTATTGATTACTTCAACTTAGTTGTTGTTCTAAGGATAGGCCACAAAGGTAAAGTGTACCTTAATATTTTGCTTTCTACATAGAATTTGGAATTTATCATTGCTAAACTACTTTCCATTGTCGGTTAACAAAGAATAAGGGACCTTGAATCAAGTGAGAATGTTTCATACTACAAATCCTTTTACTAAACACACAGTGATGGTTGCAACTACTTCAGCCTCTACCCATTTTGTGAAGTAATCCATCATTACAATGACAAATTGACAACCTCTCATTGCTTTTAGAAAGGGTCCAAAAATATCGGGGCCCCACTAGGCAAACAACCAGAGGCTAGATAACAGGAGTAGGTCATTAGACGGTGTGCATTTTATTGTTGTATGTTTCTAACATCTAGGGCATCTATATACTAGTTCCTTAACATCTTTCCTTATAGTTGGCCAATAATAACCTAGTTGTAGAGCCTAGACAAATAGTGCCTGACTTTGAATATGGTTGCTACAAATTCCCGTATTGAGCTCGTTTAAAGCTTACTAGCCATCCTTTAGTCGAAGGCATCTTAATAGTAGGGAGGTGACTCCTCGATAGTATAGTGTTCTGTTTGTCATGGTATAGTTAGTTGACTTGTAAGATAACTTCCAAGCTTCTTTTCTGTTGGCAAAGAGCTTCCCCTTAGGAAGTTAGCTAGTTATCTCGCCCATCCAACATGATTCTGGATAGACAGTGTTTAACTTCAACACTTCCTCTTGCTTTTATCTAATTGTGCACTCTGATAGGTATTATAGGAATATTTTCTTCTTCTTTTGTAAATGTGACATGCTTGTCAAGGCAAGCTTTAAGAGATGTCTACTTCTTCATTTTCGGTTCATGAGACTTTGGACATACTCTAATAGAGGAATAATGTGGTTAAGTTCCTCACTGTTTGGTAGTATTTCACCATTGTAGCTTCTTTAGCTTCGTACTCTCCTTTAACTTATTGTACAACCAACATAGAGTTAGAAAAGATGTCTACCTCTTTCACACCAATGTCCTTAGCTACCTTTATTCTAGCTATTAGAGCTTCATATTCAACTTCATTATTGGTCGCCACAAAACTAAACTTCGAGGCATACCATACTTCAATGCCATACGGTCCTTTTAAGACTAGTCTTGCCCCATAACCCCCTTGATTAGAAGCTCCATCGATGTGGAGGATCCAAGTCAACAAATCATGGTTAGCTATGGCATTAGTGTCTCTAGTGTATTTGATAATAAAGTTGACAAGAATTTGTGCCTTGTTATATTACCTAGATTTGAATTGTATTCTGCATGCACTAAGCTCTATGACGTATTTCATCATATGTCCCAAGGAATTCAAGCTATGGAAGACATTGTGGGATTGTCCGTAAGATCTGTTACTTGGTGTGCTTAGAAATAAGGTCTTAGTTATCATGGCAATATCACTACTATTAAGGCTAAAATTCTAGTTTTGAATATTTTATTTCTAGCCTTTAAAGGACGTAGCTAACATAATATATAGGCTTATGCTTGCATCCTTTAGTTTAGACAAAAAACAAAAGAGAGTGCTTAAGGGTAACAGTAATGTATAAGAACAATTCTTCACCTAGGATGGGCTTTAAAAGGATTGGATCCAAGGTGAAGAATTATTTTAGGCCATCAAATGCCTTTTAACACTCTGAGTCCACTTGAATCAATAAGGTTTTTTGATAACTTGACAAATTTAACACATTAATCCATGTTGTAGGAGACAAACCTATTAAGGGTGATCATGTATCCTATTAGCTATTAGAACTTGTTGATTTATTCAACCATATACCCTAAAAATTTTCTCAAAGCTACCTTAAAGACGTATTGTAAACTCTAAAAAATCAATAGTTAAACCCTAACTTAAGTCCGAGTATCTTAAACTGTACAATAAGTCGATAAGACTAGTAATAATAAAAGATTATAAATTTTAATAAATCAAATATAATACCAATAACAAAACCCTAAGAATTGATCAAAACCCTAAATCGTATACTAAAACCCTAAAACTGATTTATACACCATTAATCAAAATTGAATTCGAATTTGTTCGAAACCCTAAAATTATAATTCTAAGCCTATACAATAGTTAAATATTATTCAATAGAGATATAATTATAATCGATTGCTCTTTTCGACTAAATCGGCTATTCGCGTAATATTTTAACGAAATCGCTACAATAACTTGTAAAAATTATAATTGTAATAGGTACCAATTAAATTGATAAATTTTTACAAAAATTTAAAAATTAATTTACAATGAGTATTGTTATAATTTTTATGTTTCGAAAAATTACATATATTTATTATTAATTTTTATTTTCCTTCTCTTTCTTTTTCTTTTTTATCTCTTTTCTTTCTTTTCTTCTTTTTCTCCAAATGCCACGTTTTGGAAATGGCAGCCCACGTAAGGAAAAACAATTGTCATGTGTTAAGTTTACAAGAAAAGAAATATTTTAAGATAAGAACTTTGTCCCATCTTTATTAATTCAAAAGATTAGGATAAGATATTTTTTTTATTATTTTGCCCTCCTTAACTTGCTAACACGTGAAATAAAAAGGAAGAAAAAATCGAGAAAGCAAAAGGCAAATTGAAAACAAAAGAAAAAAAATTCTTGGAAGCAAGAACGTAAGAAAAAAGAAGGAAGAAAAAGAAGAAGGAAAAGAAGAAGAAAAAATTAAAATAAATATGTAAGTAAATTATGTTTCTAGTATAGATGTATGCTATATAGTATATACATGTATAAATATAGTATTGTATGGTATTTTTATATATATAACATTACTAATAATGTCTATATGCATAAATACTTAGATTTAATTAAATATGTATGTATAAGGTTATGTAGGTATACATGTATGTACATAAGTATATTATATGGAAAGAGTATGTATTATATATTTTTCTTAAGAATACATATAATTAGTATTAAGTATTTTCATTAAATAACTATAGTATATATATATATATATATATATATTTGTACCGTAAACTATATATATATGTATCCATGTATAATTATTTTTGTATATATATACATATGTAATCATATAATATATATATAGTAGTATACTTCCATAAGTGGTAATATATGACATATAAATATATATATAATATAGAGTGTATGTATTATGGTATAC